>CM055125.1:166544910-167144910 GCA_029206835.1 Rana muscosa | reverse complement strand
GTAGTTTGGAGGAAGAGGCGGTGGTCGCACAGAGCCACCAGCACAACAGAAGAGGGAGCAGGGTGCAAAAGCGGAGCGTCCGTCCCCTAGACAGTATGTCTGCTACTGCCCAACGCAGCAAGGGACCGAGCACACCAAAGCCAGGTCCAAGGAGTTCCCTAGCGTGGCAGTTCTTCACACAATGTGCTGATGACAAGACACGAGTGGTTTGCACGCTGTGCAATCAGAGCCTGAAGCGAGGCATAAACGTTCTCAACCTGAGCACAACCTGCATGACCAGGCATCTAAGTGCAAAGCACGAGCTGCAGTGGAGTAGACACCTCAAAAACCAAGAAAGGTCTCTGGCTCCTCCTGCTTCCTCTTCTGCTGAAGTCTCGGCCTCTTCATCCACCTCTGTAGTGACAGTGGCACCTGCCACCCTGCAAACAGAGGATCTGCCAGCAACACTACCACCTGGGTCACCAACCATTTCCACAATGTCCCATGGAAGCGTTCAGCTCTCTATCTCCCAAACATTGGAGCGGAAGAGGAAGTACCCCCCTAGCCACCCGCGATCCCTGGCCCTGAATGCCAGCATTTCAAAACTCCTGGCCTTTGAAATGCTGTCATTCCGTCTGGTGGAGACGCAGAGTTTTAAAAGCCTGATGCATTGGCTGTCCCACAGTACGTCGTGCCCAGCCGCCACTACTTTTCCAGGCGAGCCATCCCTTCCCTGCACTACCAAGTGGGGGACAAAATCAGATGTGCACTGCGCAACGCCATCTGTGGCAAGGTCCACCTAACTACAGATACGTGGACCAGTAAGCACGGTCAGGGACGTTATATCTCCCTAACAGCACACTGGGTAAATGCAGTGGCGGCTGGGCCTGAGGCAGATAGCAGTTTGGCGCATGTCCTTCCACCACCGAGGATTGCAGGGCGCTTCAGTTTGCCTCCTGTTGCTAACTCCTCCTACCCCGCTTCCTCATCCTCTACCGCCTCCTCATCCGGTCAGCGTAACACCTTCACCACCAACTTCAGCACAGCCAGGGGTAAACGACAGCAGGCAGTTTTAAAACTTTTCTGTTTGGGGGAAAAAACCCACACCACGCAGGAGTTGTGGAGGGACATGGAACAACAGACCAATGAGTGGTTGCTATCAGTGAGCCTCAAGCCCGGCCTGGTGGTGTGCGATAATGGGCGAAATCTCGTAGCAGCTCTGGGCCTAGCCGGTTTGACGCACATCCCTTGCCTGGCGCATGTGCTGAACTTGGTGGTCCAGAGGTTCCTTAAAAATTACCCCAATATGCCAGAGCTGCTGCAGAAAGTGCGGGCTGTGTGTGCGCACTTTCGGCGTTCTCACCCTGCTGCTGCTCGCCTGTCAGCGCTGCAGCGTAACTTCGGCCTTCCCGCTCACCGCCTCATATGTGACGTGCCCACAAGGTGGAACTCCACCTTGCACATGCTGGCCAGACTGTGCGAGCAGCAGCAGGCGATAGTGGAGTTTCAGCTGCAGCAATCACGCGTGAGTTGCTCTGCGGAACAGCACCACTTCACCACCAATAACTGGGCCTCCATGTGAGACCTGTGTGCCTTGTTGCGCTGTTTCGAGTACTCCACCAACATGTCCAGTGCCAGCGTTACTATCCCAGTTCTATGCCTCCTTGAAAAAACGCTTCGGGCGATGATGGAAGAGGATGTGGCACAGGAGGATGAGGAGGAGGAGGAGGAGGAAGCAGGATCATTTCAAAGGCTTTCAGGGCAGTCGTTCACAAGTGGCTACGAGGGTGGGTTCCTGCACCAACAAACGCCAGGTACACAATTGTCCGGCAGAAAGGGCACAGTTCTGGAGGATGACGAGGTGGAGGAGGAGGAGATGGAGGAGGAGGAGGAGGAAGAGCCATTTTCACAGCAGGGTGGCACCCAGACCAGCTCGTGGCCATCACTGGTGCGTGGCTGGGGGGATACAGAGGACACAGACGATACACCTCCCACAGAGGACAGCTTTTCTTTGCCTCTGGGCAGCCTGGCACACATGAGCGATTACATGCTGCAGTGTTTCCGCAATGACCGCCGAGTTGCCCACATTTTAACTGGTGCTGATTACTGGGTGGCCACCCTGCTGGATCCCTGTTACAAGGACAATGTACCATCCTTAATTCCCTCACTGGAGCGGGATCGTAAGATGCGCGAGTACAAGCGCACGCTGGTAGATGCGCTGCTGCTGGCATTCCCACCTGACAGCGGGCGTATGGTGGAAGCACAAGGCGAAGGCAGAGGAGGAGGAAGAGGTCGCCAACGCAGCCGGGGCACCGGCAGCATCTCAGAAGGCAGGGTTAGCATGGCTGAAATGTGGAAAAGCTTTGTCAGCACGCCACAACAACCAGCACCACCAGCTGAGATGGAACGTCTTAGCAGGAGGCAGCATTTCACCAACATGGTTGAGCAGTATGTGTCCACAGGCCTACACGTACTGGATGACGGGTCTGCCCCCTTTAACTTCTGGGTCTCCAAATTGGGCACATGGCCTGAGCTTGCCCTTTATGCCTTGGAGGTGCTGGCCTGCCCTGCAGCCAGTGTATTATCTGAACGTGTATTTAGCACGACAGGGGGCGTTATCACAGACAAGCGCAGCCGCCTGTCCAGAGCCAATGTGGACAAGCTCACGTTCATTAAAATGAACCAGGCATGGATCCCACAGGACTTGTCCGTACCTTCTGCAGAATAGACATGTATACCGGTGTTGTGACAAAAACTGTCCGGCCATCGGATTGTGTCCGGCCCGTACTGCGAAGGCGCAGCGCTTGCGCAGTACAGAGGACAAGGAGATTCACAAAATCTCCGAAGATGAACGGCGCCTGCGCCGTGAGTGCAGGTTCAAGCCCCAACATCCAAGTGGACATACGGTAGCACATAGTAACAGGGCCCCTCACGGGCTCACTTCGATCGCCACGCTTCGGGCACGGCCTCACTTGGCTCGGCTTGAACCACGGATGGTGTGGCCTTCACCTGAACTCACCACGCAGGCGCCGTTCATCTTGGGAGATTTTCTAAATCCTCTTGTCCTACATACTGAGCAAGCGCAGTACAGGGTGGACACTATTTGACGGGGGACAGAATTCGACACATCACTGGCCTTACCCAGCCATTGTTGTATTTTTGAACCAGTGTTGGCTACCTCGTCCTCCTCCACCGCCGCTTCCACCTACACAGCCACATCCACCGCCACCTCAACCTCCTACTCCATATGGACCTCGTCCTCCTAGGTCAAGATTACAATTTTTATTTAATTTTTTTGTAGCGCACAGATCCTTTCCCCCTTACCTGCCTTTATGTTGTTGGCTCCTCGCAGGAGGGAGAAAGGCACACCACACTACCAGCCCATACCCTCCTATATAAAGAGGTTGAGCGGTGTACTTGGCGGGCCGTGTCCACAGCCGGAGTCAAAACTCCTCCAGAGGATGATTCTCACCTCTACTGTAGGTAGAGGCAAGTCCTTTAATTCCCAGTAAAGTCAATGTCCACACCAGCTGAAATTACAACTCTTATTCTCTCATGGCAAAATAAACTCTACTCGGATAGAAAAGGTTAGAGCAAAGAAACAGGACAGCTTAAGGTGTGGAGGAGGTCCAGGCACAAACGTAGCACATTCACTTCACTGCTTAGGTTTCTCAAACAGTTTTAGGTGCACGGTCTCTGCCACAGACCTTGAGGTTGGTCTCTGCCACAGACCGGGTGTACAAGGCCCCTGCCATGGACCTGGAGAACTTTGGTCTCTGCCACAGACCAGGGTGTATAAGGCCCCTGCTACGGGCCGGGTGAATAAGGCCTCTGATACAGTCAAGATGACCTTGAGCTTCTCCTTCTACGAACCTAGCCCATATCAAGGGGAAGACATCTCTCCAGGGAGTCAACAGACCCTTCCTTCACCGTGACTCCCGCATCGGTCCATCAGAATGATCCTCCCTTCCCTGGAACATGGTCCCCTGCACGAGGCGGCACCCTAAGACTCCTCGACCCTTAGCGGACTCCAGACGAAGTCTCTGGACTCCAGGCTTTACTCCCGCACCTAGGCCTCCATACCCAGGGCAGCAGGAACTCCAGGATAGTACCTCACCCCGGGCTAAAGGTACCTGAGATGGAACAGGAACACATGCACCCAGGCCGAAGGCACCTGGGTGTGGACCCCACTGGACATCAGCCCCCAGGCCAAAGGTCTGCCCCTTTTATATGCTCTCCCGGCATGCACAGCAGGTTCCCCGCCCCGCTGTACTACTGCCAAGAGGGGACACAAAAGGCACAGCACTGTATCGGTGGTTCAACCCTAGCCTACCATGGCAGCGCCACCTGTAGGCCGCAGGGAACTGCACACCAATACTGTCCCCCGAGGACAAAATGGTCCATGAATCCTACAGAATTAGGGTGTTTGAGCCTATTTACCACTCAAACACTTCCCTTAAATTTAGCACCCCGCTACATTTTTATTTCAAAGTATTTTATTTTCCCACTAGCTTATCCATTAAATTGAATAATTTATTCCAGAAAGGGCGTATTCTGGGGCATTCCTACCATATGTGTGGCATTGTGCCGATGAGTTTCTGAGGTTCTTAATGACTTCCCGTACCTTTTCTGCTGAAAAGGGGGCCTCCAGCATATTTTTTTATTTTTTTTATGTTATTTTAAGTTATTTCCCTATCCACATTTGTTTGCAGAGCACTTGCCATGCTCTTAACAACATTTTTCTGCCATTTGCAGCCCTCTAGCCCTTTCCATTACTTTTTTAGAGCCTTTTTAGTCCTTAGAAGTCCGGGTCCCCATTGACTTCAATGGGGTTCGGGTTCGGGTTGAAGTTCGGTCCTGAACCCGAACTTTTTTCAGAAGTTCGGCCGAACGCGTCGAACCCGAACATCCATGTGTCCTCTCAACTCTACTTAAGGGTCTTACTTACATTGTCTAAAATTGGGAATATCTGAATCCTCAAACCAATGGGGTTAATTTGTTCCCCAATGTATCTGTCAAAGGAATTGATGTGCCAATATAAGGCTGATTTATTTTCCAATATTATTCTAAGATTGAAAAAGAGGGACGACAGATCCGAGGTTAACTGTTCAGTCCCCTGATAGCTCCTTTGAATGCCAGCCATCCCCGCAGAGGTGGAGATTGGAATAAGGTCCTACTCCAGCGAGAAATGCGCTGAATTAGGCACCTTAAGGCAACCACACCCCCTGGGCTCAATGAGGTGGAAAGTTTTCGTCCCTTTTTGGAGGGCTTCAGCTCAGGGAAGACCGATTAGGGTTTACCTGGTGGTTCTTATTGGCATGCCATGCCGACGGGCTTCCTCTATTAACATCTCGTTTGAAGCTGACCTTTCCACCCCTGGCCCACAGCCCCCATCTGCGTGCGGGGAATGGGGGGTGGGATAAGTTTGTAGACACAGGAAAATGCACAGTAGGGGGGATTTTTTCTTTTTTTGTATTGTGTGATTTAATTTCACTTTTTATGTTGTCATCTGTATTGTTTGACGGTTCATAATTTGTATCGTTATTATGATATTTTGACTAATATGTATGAACTACATGCGCTCCATATTATTCTGAGACATCCTTTCATGTTTTGGGGGAATTATTTCCCATCTCTACTTCTTCTCCCGGAAATATGCTCTCCCACCATTTTCCATGTTCATATCCGGTGCCGGGGGGGCCATCCACGTAGTTGGAATTGGCCCGGTTTCCCTGCAGGCACCGGTGGTTTTCTGTCCCTGGTTCTTAACATCCCCGGTTTTCATTGGGGATGTTTGAATCATTATCTTGGGTTTCTTATTTCATTCATGCCCATCTACTTTGATGGTTTTCTATGCTGCTATTGGCCCCTGTTGTATCTAACATTTTCCCTGTACTGTTTTCCAGCAGGTTTTCCATTTCCTGCCCTTTTCCAAGATGGCCGATTGTGCATTTCCTGTGATGCTGATCGGGACCTTGGTTATGGCTCTTAGTGGATGCGGCGCTACCTCTCCTGGTATATGTTATTACATGATCAGGTGAGGAGCCCTGCTGACCACGAGACAGATGGGACGGCTGTCATCAGCAAGTTACAAGGGGCCCTGTCCTGATGTGCCGCGTCCCTTGCCGATCTCAGACACGCCCTTGGTATGTCTGTGTCAGGTGGTGTACATCTGACGCGTCACGCCCCCGGATGTGCCGTGTCCGTCATCGATCACAGCACACCGCTCACTGGTGCGGTGGTGCTGGGTGACTGACGCTTGACGCGACACGCCCCCGGACTACGCGGCGTCACCATGGAAACATGACTCACGGCGTCACCAGCTGGTGAGTCATGTGACCACATGGGAACCAATAAAACTAGGCAGAGAGATATAAAAGGGCGCCAGAGGAGTCACCAGGCGTCATTCCATTTCCTCTGCCGGAAGGCATAGGATCTCATATATGGAGCTCCCATACAACAAACTGATATAGGGAATTTTTGGATTCCTTTATATTTTCTGGATCCTCAGTGGTAGCTGGTGAGTTAAGGGGATTTTTTTCTTAGGAGAATGGGGAAGCATATATAATTCCTTAATGTTTTCCCATTTCTCAATATATTTTTTTTTATTTTTTTTTTTCTCAATTCTAATTGTTATTTTTCTCTTTCTTTTCTTTTGTTCTCCTTTTCTCCCCCCCCCTTTCTTTCTTTCTTTCTTTGTGGAAGGCGCCATCCAGTTGGATTACATTTTTTGTCATATCCTGACTCCTTATGTGAGCATGGAGTGGTGGTCAAGAGCACTGGGAGGGGACAGCGGAGAGGGGTACGCCCCAACTACATGATCGGAGTATGAAGCGCATGTATTTTAATTAATATGATTTAGTAAGTCTGGGTCTTTTCTTTCTTCCTCCTCTTTTTGGGTATGCACCTCTTGGAGGTGTGAAGAAAATGCTGTAATTAATGACATTTTATGATCTGTTTTAGATAAGAATGCAAAACCCTGATGAAGGACGTTTATGCTACTGTTTGAAACGTGTTGGATGAAGCCTTTTTTGCGTCATGCCCGGAAGGCCTGGAGTGACTAACCTAGGCGATTGTATTCTTTCATGTTTCAGATTTAATGGAATTGATCACAACCATGTGTATTTATTATAATTATGTAATTTTTCTAATAAATATAATTTTTTGTACAAAACATTTTTTCATGTTGCCTTAAAAATCCCCAACAATTAGAGTTTTTTTCACCCATGCCTCTGCAAACTTATGCTGCACGGCCTCCCTGATCCTGCAAAGTCTGCGAAAGGACCCTAGGATTCGTGGTATTAAGGAGAGGGATCATTACTGGCTGGCAACCCTTTTTGATCCACGTTACAAGGGTAAGGTTGCAGAACTTATCCTTCCTTCGCAGAGGGAGCAGAGGATGAAACATCTTCAGGACGCCTTGAATAAAGGTTTGTGCAATGCATTTCCAGAGCCTGGGAGGTTACAATTTCCTGGTGCTGGACAACGTGTTGCTGAGGCTTCATTCAGTCACAGAAAGATCTGTGGAGAAGGTGGCTGGCTGACCGATGCCTTCAGACAGTCCTCAGCGTCAAGGTCTGATCAGTTCCAGCAACCATTGCCAGCTTCTGCATTACATGGTGCAGGAAAATATAGGGGCAAGATCAGACTTGGAGACCTTTCCAACAGAGTATCCACTGGGTTACTTGGTCTTGAGGATGGACCACTGGCCAGAGCTTGCTCAATATGCAATTGAGCTACTGACCTGTCCTGCATCCAGCGTTATTTCGGGAACGCACATTCAGTCTGCTGGAGGATTTGTAACCGATCACAGAGTGCGCCTGTCCACAGACTCTGTTGATCGGCTCACATTAATAAAAATGAATCAGTGTTGGATCACCAGCTACCAAGCACCTGATGCTGATGTAACCAATTGACTTTTCTATGGATGTGGGATCCTTTGAAGACTGCCCATGCTGAGTGACTATCCTATTATGCTGAGTGACTATCCTATTCCTCCTCAATCTTGATGATGCTAGCTTCTAAGAATATTTTTGGTTCAGGGCACCACCACCACTGCCTAAGGCCCGATTTTTCTTCCCCTGTTTAACAGGGGCATGTAATTACAATTCTTGATATAATATTTCCCAGCAGGGCCCGTTTCTGCGCCCACCAAGAGTAACTGTGAGGGCTTACAATGTTGTGGCACCACCACTACCAAAGGCCCAATTTTTCTGCCCCTGTTTAACAGTGGCATGTATTTACAATTCTTGATATAATATTTCCCAGCAGGGCCCGTTTCTGCGCCCACCAAGAGTAACTGTGAGGGCTTGCAGTGTTGTGGCACCACCACTACCAAAGGCCCAATTTTTCTGCAACTGTTTAACAGTGGCATGTAATTACAATTCTTGATATAATATTTCACAGCGGGGCCCGTTCCAGCGCCCACCAAGAGTAACTGTGAGGGCTTACAGTGTTGTGGCACCACCACCACCACCAAAGGCCCAATTTTTCTGCTCTTGTTTAACAGTGGAATGTAATTACAATTCTTGATATAATATTTCACAGCAGGGCCCGTTCCAGCGTCCACCGAGAGTAACTGTGAGAGCTTACAGTGTTCTGACCCAATTTTCTGCAGAGTATATAGGGCAAGCCGTATAGTATATACAGGTGGTCCCCTACTTTCAAACATCTGACTTACAAACGACTCCTACTTACAAACGGAGGGAGACAACAGGAAGTGAGAGGAAATCTACCCCTAGGAAGGGAAATTCTCTCCTGTAAGAGTTAATATGGGAAAAAGGTGTCTCCACTGACGTTTTATCACCAATCCTTGTTTCCATACTAACCCAAATTTTTCAAAATCAAATTGTCATTGGGACAGAAAGTGAGGTGAAATCTTCTGAACAGGGGAACAGACAGCAAAACAAATGTTACAGGGGCGATAACCCTTCCCTATGCTATCCAAAAAGCTTAAAAATAGATTTTTTGGCTGGAGCTCCACTTACAAAATGTACCTATTCCAAATTACAAACAGATTCAACTTAAGAGCAAACCTACAGTCCCTATCTTTTCTGTAACCCGGGGACCGCCTGGATACTGCTGTTCAGAGAATATAGGGCCTGGGGGCCCCACGCCTTTTTTTTTTATTTGGGTGCGGGGTTCCCCTAATATCCATACCAGACCCAAAGGGCCTGGTAATGGACTGGGGGGGTCATACCATTTTTCTCAATGATTTTCATCTATATTGCAGAGACCCGACAATACATTACAGTCGCAAGCAGTTTTAAATGACTTTTTTTCCTTTAGAAATGTAATTTTTCATTCTGCAGGGACTGTTCTAAACACGGGAAAAATGCACCACTTTACAGGCATACTATAGACACCCTCCAGGTAAGAAATTTAAAGGAATATTTCACTTTTATTGTTAAACTTTAAGCATTATTAAAATCACTGCTCCCAAAAAACGTTGGTTTTTAAAACTTTTTTTTGCATTGATACATGTCCCCTGGAGCAGGACCCAGGTCCCCAAACACTTTTTATGTCAATAACTTGCATATTAGCCTTTAAAAATCACACTTTTAATTTTTCACGTTTGTGTCCCATAGACTAACGGTGTTCGCACAAACTTTTTGCCAGTTTGCATGTTCTGCCGCAAACCGAACTGGGGGTTGTTTGGCTCATCCTTAGTGGCCACATATTAGTGGTCCCTACCTTTAATGACCTAAAACCTGAGGTAATTTGAGCATTAAAGAGATTCACCATTAATTGCCTGCAGTAGAAGACCCTGAGTCCCCCCAGTCTCAACCCATGTACAAGCAAGAGTAAAACATACCCCTTGAAGCATGCCCCATTTTTTTCTCACCATTAACTTCCCAATCCACCTCCTCACATTCCTTCTCTGCTGCTAGCTTCCTCCTTGCATTCCACATGCTGGTGGAATCAGGGATGTCCTTCTGGGAAAAATAATTGCAGATAGGTGTGGTTTCTGGGAAACAAATGGTGGCAGGGTACCTGCCACTATGATGTAGCACATGCCAAAAAGGAAAAGAAAAGGAGTGAATCTACAAGCTGGAATGGGAGCAATTGCAAAGTCAGCATTTCTGCAAAGCTGGAATTAAGATTCTTGGAAAGTGGGATAATATGCTGGGAAAGTGGGTGATTTCATAGCAGTTTTGCAAGATTCTAGTAGGATTAGTTAAAGAGTAGTGTTGGGCAAACTGTTCGGGCCAATTAAGAGTTTGGCCTGAACATCACCCCGTTCGGTTGTTTGCCGAACACCCAATATTTCCTGTGCGTTCGGCAGGATGTTTGCTGAGCACACAGTCAATATGTTGTTAAGGAGCAGGGCCAGGAAGCCGGCTGCCAAGTCCTTGTTAAATCTTGTTAAAGGGGGCTTCCAGATTCCGATAAGCCCCCTGTCTACAAACCCCCCTGCCCCAAAGCACCCACTCACCCCCCCATGTTGAGGTGCATTTGGCCCGGTATGGTTCAGGATGGTTCAGGATGGGGGGGGCTCATTCACCCCCCCTTTCCTGGCCTGCCAGGCTACGTGCTTGGATAAGGGACTGGTATGGATTTTTGGGGGACCCCACACTGTTTTTTTTTTACATTTTGCTGTGAGGTTCTCTTTAAAATCCATGCAAGATGACCTGGTATGGACTGGGGGGGCAAGGTATTTTTTTTCTACATAGCAGTGTGTCAACTGTTGCAAGCGCGAGCCAATTTACATATGATTTAACTCATTTATTTCTTTAGAAATTAAAATTTTTCTGCAACAGGTACTATCCACGGTACATATGTGCCACTTTACAGGCAGACTAAGGGGACCCCTACAGGCACTATATTTTAAGGAATTTTTCATTTTTATTGCTTCACTCTAAGCATCATTAAAATCATTGCTCCTTTAAAAACTATTGTTTTTAAAAGTTTTTGTTGCATTGATACATGTCCCCCCCAGCAGGACCCAGGCACCTCATACCCTTTTTATGGCCAATTATTTGCATATAAGCCTTCAAAATGGGGACTTTTAATTTCTCATGTTCGGCTCCCAAAGACTTCAATGGAGCTTGCAATTTGGGGCCGAACTTTTCACGTGTTTGGCCCATCTCTATTGAAGAGGAAGATAGGTAAGAAAAGGTTGCATTAGCAGCACTTGCAGATAACTGTTTTGCACCTGGGAAGCATAAAGTAGAAAGACTTTTTATCCACATCTCTACCTCCAGGTGGTCAGATACCTATTAAACCTGCACAAAAAGAAGACCACCTTTCAGTATTCATCAGTATTCTATGACAGTAGATGCCACCTTTCTGAATTCATATGTCATACGCTTAAGCATTGTGAAGATTTTAGCAAGATTTTAGCAAGTAAAGAAAACAAAAATTAATGCTCCACATGAAGGTGGAAGGCAGGATTATTTTCGTTGGCAATTGTATGGAAAGATTGAGGAAATAGAGGTGTAGACAGGCCCGGACTGGCCATAGGGGCCGCCCGCTCCATGGCATGTTCATGATCAGGCTGCACAGCGGTAGGTAAGCAGCGACCGTGACCTGGACATGGTTCACACAGGCCGCAGCCTACCGCTATGCGGCCATGCCTGTGTCTCCTCCGGCAGAACTAGCGGCTGCATGGGCTGAGCTGTGTGTCTTTCTCACAGACAGCTCAGGCTCAGAGCCGACGCTGACAGTTCCACCATCCGCTCCTATGAACTGCTCCTCCTCCTCCAGTCATGGGCGTCTGCAAGGTGGGGCAAGGGTGGGAGAGCTGCGGGTTGCTGTCAGGTAGGGATGAGCCGAACACCCCCCTGTTCGGTTCGCACCAGAACCTGCGAACAGCCAGAATGTTCCTGTGAACTTTAAAACCCTATTAAATACAATGGACTTGAACGTTAAAAATAAAAAGTGCTAATTATAAAGGCTAATATGCAAGTTATTGTCATAAAAAGTGTTTGGGGACCCGGGTCCTGCCCCAGGGGACATGTATCAATGCATTTTTTTTTTTTAAACGGACGTTTTTTCGGGAGCAGTGATTTTAATAATGCTTAAAGTGAAACAATAAAAGTGAAATATTCCTTTAAATTTCGTACCTGGGGGGTGTGTATAGTATGCATGTAAAGTCACGCTTGTTTCCCGTGCTTAGAACTGTCCCTGCACGAAGTGTCATTTCTGAAGGAAAAAAAGTCATTTAAAACTCACTCGCGGCTATAATGAATTGTCGAGTCCCGGCAATACATAGAAAAGTCATTGATAAAAAAAAAAAAAAGCGTGGGGGTCCCCCCAAATTCAATTACCAGGCCCTTCAGGTCTGGTATGGATATTAAGGGGAATCCTGCTGCAAATTAAAAAAAACAAATGCGTGGAGTTCCCCCAAATATCCATACCAGGCCCTTCAGGTCTGGTATGGATTTCAAGGGGAACTCCACCCCAAATTTAAAAAACAAATGGCGTGGAGTTCCCCCAAAAATCCATACCAGACGCTTTATCCGAGCACGCAACCTGGTAGGCCACAGGAAAAGAGGGGGGGACGAGAGAGCGGCCCCCTCCCCCCTCCTGAACCGTACCAGGCCACATGCCCTCAACATGAGGAGGATGTCCCCATGTTGATGGGGACAAGGGCCTCATCCCCACAACACCTTCCCAGGGGTTGTGGGGGTCTGCGGGCAGGGGGCTTATCAGAATCTGGAAGACCCCTTTAACAAAGGGGACCCCCAGATCCCAGCCCCCCTATGTGAATTGGTGAGGGGTACATTGTACCCCTACCATTTCACAAAGGAAGTGTAAAAAAAATAAAAAATAAAACACACGACACCTTGGTAAAGTCCTTTATTGGAAAAAAAAAACATTCCAGCGATGAAATCCAGTGTCCCGCGGCGATCCGATTTCCAGCACTGTCCACACGAAAAGTCATTGGCTGAGCCTGAGCGGACCTGATGGGGAACTTCCTCCACAGTGTATTAAATGAATAGACCCGCCCCTTCTAAAGTTCCCCATTAGGTCCGCTCAGCCAATGACGTAGGTGTAAGGCTAAGCGGACCAGATGCGGAACGAGAGAAGGGGCGGGTCTATTAATTTATTAAAAAATGAAATGTAGTCCCAGAGATAGGTGGCCCAATTTTTCTGAGCAGGGAGCAAACTACAGTCCCCAGCATGCACTCTGCTGGGGGGAAAAAGCGAAAACCCGGAAACAAGCTGAGGAGTGCTTGTAGCAGCTACTACAGGAGACATGGAAAAAGAAAGAGAGGACTGTGCTGGGGGAACTAATAGCCCCAGCACCACCAGATAGAGCCACACTGCACCACACCACCAGAGAAAGAGAGCCACGCTGTACCGCACCACCAGAGAGAGCCACGCTGTACCCACACCACCAGAGAGAGAGCCACGCTGTGCCGCACCACCAGAGAGAGCCACGCTGTACTGCACCACCAGAGAGAGCCATGCTGTACCCACACCACCAGAGAGAGAGCCACGCTGTACCACACCACCAGAGAGAGCCACGCTGTACCCGCGCCACCAGAGAGAGAGCCAGGCGCTGTACCCGCACCACTAGAGAGAGAGCCACGCTGTACCACACCACCAGAGAGAGAGCCATGCTGTATCGCACCACCAGAGAGAAAGCCACGCTGTACCACACCACCAGAGAGCCACGCTGAGAGAGCAGGTCAGTGTCACTGGGCAGTGTGGGCACAATAGGAGACAGACAGTACTAGCACTGTATGGCCACAATAGGACTGGGACACTGTAATATAAAGGGGACTGCACTGCAAAGGGGCACTGTAATCATTGCAGTTCCCCTTTACAGTGCAGTCCCCTTTATATCACAGTGTCCCTGCACATTACAGTGTTGAGGACCGACAGCAGCCACCCCCGCGAATGTCTACCAACCCCCCCCCCCCGGTCCCTGGAAAAGTTGGCTGCTCAGTCTAAAATGCCCGGGACTATGGAGAAGAAAGAGGAGGTGGAGAATGAGAGAGAGAGCACATCAGAAATGCTTGCCACCTACACCTCCACACACAGCTTTTATACTTCACCTTTTAAACCTGTATTTCTTTTTCTTTTGGAATAGTCCTAATTTCAGGAAAAATACAACTGCCTACGGAGTGCCTGGGAGGAGAAAGATCATGCAACGCAGAAAAGAACTGCAGATGTGCACCCCAAACAATTGTGTGTGTGTGTATAACAGGGTACCAACCTCATACTACATATGGAACAGTGGCCTGGGTGCGTTAATTCAGTAAATTCAGCATACATAGTCCAAATTTGTTAGAGGTTTTCAAAACAGTTAATACTGTCAAAACAACAAAATAACGGGTAAAAAACAAATAACCAGAATAGTAATAGTAACATCAATATACAAGAGGAAGTACCTAAATTAAACAGCATAATAACATACAATGCCATATATCAAAAGACAAGGCCACCCAGGCCCCTAGCAGAGTAGGATATAAACTAGCAGAGGAGTATATGGAATCTTACACATAGATTTTTGCTAGAGCAGCTGGCATACCTCAGCTGCCAGAGAGAACTATCAATCAATAGCACTAAATAATAACAATCCAAACAGACTAAAACCCTCAGTATATGCCATACATGTGCAGATGTGCATCATGACAGATAAAACACAGGAGAATCCAGTGCACTGGAAACTGCGCACACATACAGTATAAGGCAGAGGTAATTTAAGATGATTGGCCAGCTTGCATGGGCCACCTCTTTCATCACATAACTGGCCTCAAGCCTCGTACACACGACCAAGTTTCTCATCGAAAAACGACAAGAAACTTGCTGGCAGAGCTTTCTTGCCGAGTAAATCGGTCGTGTGTACGCGGCTATCAGGTTTCTCGTCAAGAAAACCGACAAGAATCTCGACGAGAAATATAGAGAACCTGCTCTCTATTTTCTCGTTGAGATTCTTGTCAGCCTGTTTCTCGGCGAGAAAAGTGTGTGTGTGTGTGTACACTTACCTGTCCTCCGGGAAGCCCGCGCATGCTCGAAATGACTTTGACGCATGCGCGGTAGCTTCCTAGTCATAGTTAGGGTGAAGCAAGATGGCGGCGACGGCATTGAATGTGACGAGCGCACGCTCGTCGTAGTCGATGACGTCACCGCGTTCGCTCCATTCAAAGAACCGCGGGTTCTTTGAATCGAGCGTCTGTACACTCGGCCGGGACAAGTTTCTTGTCCAAAAATTTCGTCAAGAAAAACAACGTGTTTTTTCATGACAAGATTCTCGGTCGTGTGTACGAGGCTTTAGAGTGTAGCTTGTGGAAAAAAAAGGTATGCTTGCCCAAAGCAATGCTATGTTTATGTCCAGGAGTTTCCTCAAAATGTTCTCTTTTGAACAAGGAGCTGATTCTGGAAATTGTTTTACCATCGCATTAGGATTCATTTGTGCCATTGCTGGGTTGTAGTTACTTCTTTTTACTCTAAGCATCTGGGCACAAGGGAATCCACAGATTATTATAGGGTGTGAGGCACTGGATGTATGAAAATGTCAGGGACGTGTGCCAACGCGCATGCGTGAATCACGGACACCGAACATGTATGTGCGCATGCATGAATCACTGTCATCGCACATGGATGTGCGCATGTGCGCGCGTTAGACGCGCTTTGCCGCCTAGTGGCCTATAAAAGATGCTCCAGGGGCACTAGGTCCTTACGGTTTGATCTACAGCTGTCCCCTGAACCTTGACTCTGTGTTTGTATCCTGTTCCAGTGTTTGACCCGGCTTCCTGACCACGCTACTATCTCCAGTCCTGACCTTGGCTTGTTTGACCCTGCTTTCTCCTGTCTGCCGCTCTGATTACCTGTTGCCAAAACCCAGCCTAGACTCTGACTACTCTCTGCCTGCTGTTTATGCTGATTGTTCTTCTGTGTATGACCTGGCTTATCTGACCCTGCTCCAGCGGGCTGTCCTGCATCCACTGCTCTGCACCCACAGCATACCTGCATCCGCTGCCCTGCATCCGCAGCATACCTGCATCAGATTTGAAAACTGAATAGTGTTTTCTCTAGTCTAAATTGCTATGGTATGTCTGCAGTTGAAACCTCTCCACCCAAAAATTGAAACACTGCTATCTGCTTTGCTTATGTCAATAGCGGTACCCCCAGTTAAGAGGGCTGCTGGTATTGATTTCTTGGGCCCTGTAGTGCACCGCAGTCAACCCCTGGCAATCGGCTCTACCCTCCCGTGGCATAGCTAGTAAGGGGAAATAGGACTGTTTGACTAGCTGCTTTGGGTGACACAGTCCTAAGACAAACACACACAGTAAAATGTCTAAACTTCTGTAGAGAGTAAAAGAAACAGACACCAATGTACTTGACCCAGGTATATTTACTGAAACTAATGGGCAAGTAATAAACAAGAGTATAAGGGGCAAGTAATAAACGAGAGTATACAAATGATTTGCAGCTCCCTGCAATAAACAGTATTAAAACAAACAGAATAGACAGATATTGTTATGCAACTCTACCGCTATCCCTTTTCAGCTACTTCCCCTCGTGGGCAGACTGACACCCAGCAATGTCTACCTATACAGTCAGGCCTGACTGAACTAAATGGAAGTTCTGTAAAGGAATCTTCGCTAGCAAAACTCGGTGGTGCACTTGATGAACAAACTTTGTAATCCAGAATACAGTATTTGTCTGCAAACAAGTGCTCTCACCAACCGGACCAGTCCCAGTTTGTCTCCTCCGCCGATGCGTCTAGGCACATGGATCCAACGACATCCGGGTCTTCAGTCCTCCTGGTACAGTTCAGCAGGGATGAAAAGATGTCTCTCAGGTTCCGCTAAGCTGGCGGAGGGCTCTTTGGAAGAAAGTGCCCAGGCTTCGGGCATGGGTTTTCAGCAGTCTCAGACAGAGTTCCTGCTTGCTAGGCGGGAGGTGTCCAAAGAGACAGAATAAACTCTGCCTTCCTTTTATAAAGTCCGCCCCAGCAGTCCTTGCTCCGGGGCAATGCACCCTGGGTGCCTGAAAGTGTCTTGGGAAATGTAGTCTCTGGATATTAAAGGGGAATACCCCGCTACATGTCTATTTAATAATACTGACATGTTATTTTTGCTTAACCCTCTGTAGACCTGTCCACATTACAATGCTTTATTATCTCCCTTGTCTTACCCAAAATTATGGTCCATTAACACTTAGTGACCTATTGCTGATCTGTTTCTGAAGTAAGAATTTTGCCCTGTTGACCAGCAAACCTTTATTACCTCCTGATTAGTTAATTGAAATGCACCCACCCCTATCCCCATCAGTATAAATATAAGCATCCTTTTGGGGGAAGCAATTGCAGGGGGCACCTATGCAACTGGGGCGCTTTCTTAAAGTGGAAGCACTTCTGACTCTACACTTCAACGAGGGAACACAAAACACCTTGAAATTAACAATACAGGTATACTTTTTCACACTTTCAGATCTTCCTCACCCTTCCAAAATGCACTGTCTACCACTCCTTCTGACAGCTGTGTCTTCTATCCTTAATTGGTAATGTGTAATGTGAGCAATCCGCGCTACCCCTAAAGAAATGTGCAACATAGCACACAAAGTGCGAAAGTGCAAAAAAGAGCCTCCTTTCCCAGTGGACGCCTTGTATGGAGAAACGCAGTGTGGGGCGGAGCTAAGGATTTTGACGTCACCACACTCCAGCTGACTGGCGTGAGCTGCGGCTGGCTGCTTGTTCGTTTGCTTTGTATGATTACAAACAGCGCCTTTTTTAAATCACTCTGGATGTCAGTAACCCGCTGTAGAGGGTATTCTTTTAGAAGGTTCTGCACCATGAAGTCTTCTTTTTTTCACCCTTAAACATTGAGTGGTGTCTTTTGGCCACAAGTCCCTGGAAGATTGTGGTTTCAGCATTCAGCAGAATGAAGGACCCAGATGATCGTATGATTTCCACCGCAGATGTCCGGATTAACCCTATACATTGAGCCCATTTGATCTCTGTAACGGGGGTCCATCTGATTCGGTAAGCGGCCAACTTATACCTGTTGTTAATTTATTTGCCTGCTGGAAGGAAGCGTTTTATGAAGATTGGCATCTCCTTACTCTTATGATTACAGCCAAGTCTTTTATAGTCACTCACATGGACAATTGATGTGTTTTTTGTCAGTTGGTTTGTTTTGGTACCTTCATGCTAGTACTTGGGTCTGTTCACATTTATTTGTATTGTACCAGATCTATGTACAGTTTCATATGGACAAATTCATGTGTGTTTTATTTTTCACTTAGAATTTTGTTGGCAAGTTCTTAGGCTTGTGTATATATATTTTTTTGCACTTCACTGTATGTTAAAGTGTAAGTAAACCCCCCTATCGTTTTCAGCCAAGGAAGCTGCTATCTTTGCCTCTGTTTAATCTACAATAGGGATGAGCTTCGAGTTCGAGTCAAACTCATGTTCGACTCGAACATTGCCTGTTCGCCCGTTCGCCGAACAGCGAACAATTTGGGGTGTTCGCGGAAAATTTGAAAGGTCTGTGGGAGAAATCTAAAGTGCTAATTTTAAAGGCTTATATGCAAGTTATTGTCATAAAAAGTGTTTGGGGACCCGGGTCCTGCCCCAGGGGACATGTATCAATGCAAAACATTTTTTTTAAAACTTCTGTTTTTTCGGGAACAGTGATTTTAATAATGCTTAAAGTGAAACAATAAAAGTGAAATATTCCTTTAAATTTCGTACCTAGGGTGTGTGTATAGTATGCATGTGAAGTGGCGCTTGTTTCCCGTGCTTAGAACTGTCCCTGCACAAAATGTCATTTCTGAAGGAAAAAAATCATTTAAAACTCACTCGTGGCTATAATGAATTGTCGGCTCCTGGCAATACATAAAAAAGTCATTGATAAAAAAAAAAATGTGTGGGGGTTCCCCCAAATTCAATTACCAGGCCCTTCAGGTCTGGTATGGATATTAAGGGGAACCCTGCCGCAAATTTAAAAAAACATGCGTGCGGTTCCCCCCAAATATCCATACCAGGCCCTTCAGGTCTGGTATGGATTTTAAGGGGAACTCCACCCCAAATTGAAAAAAATGGCGTGGAGTTCCCCCCAAAAGTCCATACCAGACCCTTTATCCGAGCACGCAACCTGGCAGGCCGAAGGAAAAGAGGGGGGATGAAAGAGCGCCCTCCCTGAACCGTACCAGGCCACATGCCCTCAACATGGGGAGGATGTCCCCTTGTTGATGGGGACAAGGGCATCATCCCCACAACCCTTGCCTGGTGGTTGTGGGGGTCTGCGGGCTTATCGGAATCTGAAAGACCTCTTTAACAAAGGGGACCCCCAGATACCGGCCCCCTCCTATGTGAATTGGTAATGGGGTACATGTCCCCTGGGGCAGGACCTGGGTCCCCAAACACTTTTTTATGACAATAACTTGCATATTAGCCTTTATAATTAGCACTTTTGATTTCGAACGTTCGAGTCCATTGTATTTAATAGGGTTCTAAAGTTCACGCGAACATTCTGTCTGTTCGCAGGTTCTGGTGCGAACCGAACAGGGGGGTGTTCGGCTCATCCCTAATCTACAACTGCCATGATGCTGCACATGTGATCATTATGACACCAGCCATTGGATGGTTTGACAGTTTGGTTGAGAGCATAACCAATGGGAGTGTTACATTTCCGGCACGTGACGGAAATGAAACTGTTTTATGGATGGGTTTACTTCCGCTTTAAGGCTGCGCATTATTTCTCTTTTTAAACTTTAAAAATAAATCTTCAACCCTTAACTGTCTTTTCTACACCCTCTTCTCCACCCCACACCGTATATATATCACCCTCACTTCTGTCCTCTCCCTATTACTGCACTCACCAACTCTGGCTAATTCTAAATTCACACGCCCATTACTCCAAACCACTGGGGCATGTCCCCCCATATAAATCGCATGCCCACATTACCTCCCTCACCTAATATCCGGCAGGTGTTGGAGAGGATGTGAGGAAAAAGGAACAATGATAGGTAATAATTATTAGATTAAAATGGGTAATGCAAGAGTGGGTTGAGTTTATGCCCTGGATGCTATGTTTCTTGGCCTGGGTCAGTTATTGCTTTTTATATTTATGCACTTGGCATTATACCCTACTTACTGACAGCTGTTTTGTTAATATTTTTAATAAAACTTAAATATGTTTGCAAAAAGCAATAGAAATCAGAAGATCAGATGTAAAGCTTGGAAAACAAACTGTATAATGTTATAGATGCTCATATGGACAAAACACAACTTTCAACATTTGCTGAAAATAATAAAATCCACAGCCTTAAAGTGATACTAAAGTCTTTTTTTTTGTTTAAAAATAACAAACATGTGATACTTACCTGCTCTGTGCAGTGCTTATGCACAGAGCAGACCCGATCCTCCTCTACTTGGGTCCCTCGCTGACTATCCTGGTCCCTCCCTCCTGCCAAGTGCCCCCCAGAAATCAGCTTGCTATGGGGGCACTCGAGAAGAGCTGCTGTTCTGTGTGTTCATTCAGACACGGAGCTGCAGCTCGGCCCCCACCCCCTCTCTCTCCTCATTGGCTCACTGACTTTATAATGACAGCAGTGAGAGCCAATGGCGTCTGCTGTTGTGTGTCAGCCAATCAGGAGAAAGAGTTCTTGGACTTCGTGGCTCTTGTGCATTATTACTGGATCGAGAGGGAGTTCAGGTAGTATTAGAGGGGCTTAGGGGGGTTGCTGCACACAGATGTTTTTTTTTTTATCTTAATGCATAGAATGCATTAAGATAAAAAACCTTCTGCCTTTAGACTCCTTTCACACTTGAGGCGTTTTTCAGGCGTTTTAGCGCTAAAATTAGCGCCTGTAAAGTGCCTGAAAAATGCCTCATCTGCAATTCACACTGGGGCACTGCGCTGGCAGGATGTAAAAAAAAAAGTCCTGCATGCAGCTTCTTTGAGGTGCTTTAGGAGCGCTGCCAAAGCGCCTGCAAAGCGGCACTTTTAACCTTTTATTCGACCACTAGCGGGGGTTAAAAGTGCCCCACTAGCAGCCGAAAAGCACCTCTAAAACGACACTAAAACTAGCGGCGCTTTACTGCTGACTCCCCCCATGCTGTCAGTGTGAAAGGGCACCACTTTAACAATATTTTATAGAAAGAAGTGACAAATCAGATATGACACACACAGAAAGCCTAAATTGTCTGAATTGTGGTGGTTTTAAGGTGGCATTAGCTGTGTCTGATAAAATGCAACAAAAGCCAGAAAATAAGTTAATCCTCTGTGAAAAGGGTTATTGTTACATTCACAAATATGTAACCTGAACGTCTCAGTGCTTGACAGTATTATTTAAAGTTTTATGTCATGGTGTTCTCTATATTTTTGTCCAATTGCAATCTACTCATTTTAATTGTATAGCACAATTCTGTTTTTTTATTGTTATTTTAAATTATTTTACACATATTTTTACAGGTTTGTACAGTTTGCAGAGAATCATACATTACAAGAATCAGTATTGCCTGGTTTCTCAAATTGCAGAATTTTTCTGCAGAACGGAAACATTTACAAGCAAATATTTAATAGGCTAAAAAAGTGATGAATCCGAGATTGTCTATATTCATCCATTCCTAGTAATCATAAATACAGCCTTTGTGAGAGAAAGATGTAAAAAAGGCTTTATGATTTGCAAATGAGACCTTATTATATTTCACAAACTTACTTTCTAAATAAGCTTTACACTGACTTCCAAGCTATGAAATATATATTGTTTTCTGTGTAGTATGTGTAGTAAGTCCCTGGTTCATTCATTATCCATTGGGGCTGATTTACGAACCGTTTGTGCCATGAGTACCGGCGCATCGGCGCGCGCAGCGGCAGTTTTGGTATTTCCGAAACATTTGCGCCGGTAATGCAGCGCTATTCTCTATTTACTATAGTGTTCTCGGCGCACGGGAGGAGGCGCTCAGTGCGCCACTATGGACCTGGCGCACGGCATCTTCAAATCAAAATATAAAGAAGCTGGAAGTGCCAATATAATGGGGTGATGTGCGGTGATGTGAGGAAGTATAGTGACAACTGCCCAAGTAACAAACATGCCCAAAATAGAATGATAAAGTAACTTTTTCTGAACCAGCCTGCTGCGCCTGCAATTACGTTTATAACTGCGAGAGGTCTATTTGTGCACTGCGCGGCAATTGCGCTTGTTCAAATGCGCCCGTTCACTGCGCCTGCAAAATCGTAGTAAATGTCAAGTCACGTAAATGCATTTGCATAAGTTGAACAGGCGCTCCTCTAAACTTGCCATTATACAACAGTCCCTGCACAAAATTACATTTCTAAAGGAAAAAAAAAGTAATTTAAAAGCACTCGCGGATATAATGAATTGTCGGCTCCCTTCAATACAGAGAAAAGTAATTGAAAGTCTTAAAAAAAAAAAAAAAAAATGCGTGGGGTCGCCCCAAATTCCATTACCAGGCCTTTCAGGTCTGGTATGGATATTAAGGGGAACTCCGCGCCAATTTTTAAGAAAAAAAATGGCGTGGGGGTTCCCCTCAAAATCCGTACCAGGCCCTTCAGGTCCGGTATGGATTTTAGGGGACCCCCGCGCCAAACTTAAAAAAAAAATGGCGTGGGGTCCCCCTAAAAATCCACACCAGACCCTTTATCCGAGCACGCAACCTGGCAGGCCGCAGGAAAAGAGGGCGGGACTAGAGAGCGCCCCCCCTCCTGAACCATACCAGGCCACATGCCCTCAACATGGGGAGGATGCTTTGGGGGTTTGTGACCCCTCAAACCACCATGTCCCCATGTTGATGGGGACAAGGGCCTCATCCCCACAACCCTTGCCATTGGTTGTGAGGGTCTGCGGGTGGGGGCTTATTGAAATCTGGAAGCCCCCTTTAACAAAGGGGACCCCCAGATCCCGCCCCCCTGTGTGAAATGGTAATGGGGTACAAATGTACCCCTACCATTTCACAAAAAAAGTGTCAAAAATTTTAATTACAATAGCCGGTTTTTGACAATTCCTTTATTAATGTCTTCTCCTTTCTTCCATCTTCTTCTTCTTCCATCTTCAGAAGCGTCACACAGCAGGAACCTCGAATGCAACCGGATCGTCCGGAGAAAGAAGAGGGGAACAAGAAGCCGGAGCAAGATGCTGACGAGAACACCGAAGGAAGAAGGAAGATGAAGATGAAGAACAAGATGGAGGAAGAAACCCAAATGGAGAAAAGAAGAAGATGGAAGAAGGAGATCGAAGAAGAAGATGGAAGAAAGGAGAAGACATTAATAAGGGAATCATCAAAAACCGGCTATTGTAATTTTTAAAATTTTTGACACTTTTTTTGTGTGGATTTTTAGGGGGACCCCCACGCAATTTTTTTTAAGTTTGGCACGGGGGTCCCCTTAAAATCCATACCAGACCTGAAGGGCCTGTTACAGATTTTGAGGGGAACCCCCACACCTTTTTTTTTTTATTTGGCGCAAAGGGCCTGCTAATGGAATTTGGGGGGACCCCCATGCATTTTTTTTCAAAGACTTTCAATGACTTTTATCTGTATTGCCAGGAACCAGCAATTCATTACAGCCGCGAGTACATTTAAATGACTATGATTTTACTTTAGAAATGTCATTTTGCTCTCGGACTGTTATAAACATGGAAAACATGCACTACTTTACAGGCATACTATAGACACCCCCCAGATATGATATTTAGGGCCAGTTCACACCGGATGCAGTGCAGTGCATTTTTTTGATGCATGAAAAATGCAAAGAAAGTTGATCACGTTAATGCCAATGACATAGTTCATACCACTGCAGTCCGTTCTAGTGTGTTTCAGAAAGGAAAAAAAAATTGGTCATGCTGCATTTTTTATGTACAGAACTGTACTGGACCGCAGTAAAACGCATCAAAAACGCACTGGAAAGTACCAAAAGCGCCCTGGAATGCCCTGGAACGCACCTAAATGCACCATAGAGGCACTGCAACACATTTGTTCTTATTAGGGCCAGTTCACACCAGACGCAGTTCCGTTCAGTTCCTTTTCCTTTTTTCTGCACAAAATGCATGCACAGTATTTTCCATGTATTCCAATGGCTCTAGTTGGCTCTAGTTTAAACCATGCAGTCAGTTTCCAGTCAGTTTTTGCACCGGAAATTGACCGTTAACTGACTGTATGGTGTGAACTAGAGCCAACAAGAGCCATTGGAATACATGGAAAACACTGTGCATGCATTTTTAGTGCAGAAAAATGTGCACGAAACTGAACGGAACTGCATCTGGTGTGAACTGGCCCTTAAAGGAGTTGTAAAGGTACATTTTTTATTTTCTAAATAGGTTCCTTTAAGCTAGTGCATTGTTGCTTCACTTACCTTTTCCTTTGATTTACCTTCTAAAGGTTTGTTTTCTTTGTCAGAATTTCTCCTCACTGAACTCCACACCATCATCCGAGTGGTGTGGAGTCATCCAGAACAGCTTACTGAACAGCTTACTGAGGATAAACAGGAAGTGAGAAATTCAGACAAAGAAAACAAAGAAAAAAAATATTTAGAAGGGAAATCTAAGGAAAAGGTAAGTGAAGCAACAATGCACTAGCTTAAAGGAACCTATTTAGAAAATAAAAAATGTACCTTTACAACTCCTTTAAGGTTAAGTGAAAAGAGTGGGAAAAAAGCACTGGACTGCATCAAAAACACACCAAAAATGCACTGGGTTTGATGCGTTCCAGTGCATTTTTGGTACGTTTTTGATGCAGTCCAGTGCTCTTTTTCACCCCTCTTTTTGATTAACCATAGATAAGAACAAGTGTGTTCCAGTGCATTTTTGGTGAATTTAGATGCGTTCCGGTGTGTTCCAGTGTGTTTTTGATGTGTTTTGCAGTGTTTCAGTACAGTCCAGTGCAGGTAAAATGCAGCATGTTCTACTTTTTTTGTGGAACTGGAACACACTGGAACAAACACTGCCATTTAGAACCATATAACCAACTTTCCATGCATTTTTGATGCATAAAAAACACAATGGACTGCATGTGGTGTGAAATGGCCCTTAAGCAATTTGGCATATTTAAAGGCACTTCTCCTTGTTTTGTTTTTGGTGTTGTCCAAATTGGTGACATTGATATATGTCCCTTAGAGTGGGACCTGGGCCCCCATACCCATTTTAAGGCCAATAACTAGATGATAAGCCAGCCAAGTGGGGACTAGTAAAATTAACAAGTCAGTTCCCATAGACTGCAATGGTATTTGTTGTATAACTTTTGCCCATGTTAGGCTCTTTGTTTGCCCCCTCGGACTGGGAGGTGTTTGTCCCATCTCTAATTTTGTAGCATGCTGGATGATGTGCTTAATTTTGGACAGGGGGGGGCTTATATTCTGCTAGCTGCATTTGTGTTGGTCTGAGCATGCTCAGGGACGTTTTTTTTGGTGCTTTTTGTGTGTGAACAGCACCTGGGTGTTTTTGGGTTAGTATTTGAAGGACATCCTTAACAGGTGATTGTCCCATCTCTAATTTTGTAGCATGCTGGATGATGTGCTTAATTTTGGACATGGGGGGGGGGGGGGTAATTTCTGCTAGCTGCATTTGTGTTGTTCTGACTGAGCATGCCCAGGCAGTTCGATTTTTTTTTTTTTTGGTGCTTTTTTTGTGTGAACAGCACCTGGATATTTCTGGGCATGCTCAGAGGGTGTTTTTCTGGGTTAGTAATTGAAGGACATCCTTAACAGGTGTACCCACTTTGAAGTTCAGTCTCTTCATTGGGTGAACTTGCATTTTTGGTGTTTCATGGATTGTGCATGTGTTTTCAATTGCCTCATTAGCACACAAACCTATGTTATATAAAGCTTGCAGATAGCATTCTCTCCCTTGCCCTGAAAAGAGGCAAGATTGTGTGTCTGGCAAAAACTACATTTTGGTGTCCTTATCGAGTTTGTAACACATGCATTTTATTTGTTATGTCTTTGCAAAACAGATGTTTGTTGAAATATTTTTGATGTTGTTAATGTGTGTCGTTTGTTCACTTTGATTTAATTGTCTGTGCTGCATTATTTTGCTAAATTTTTCTCAAGATGTGACTAATGTTTCAAATTTACCTTCATGTCTTTTTTTTTTTTTTGCTTCCCATTGTTTTTTTCCAAGTCCTGTTTTGTTGACCAATACATCTTGATACAAAGTTTGATGTTTGTTTTTTGTTTTCTATGCAACAAATGTAGCTTAACTATGCTGATTGGCATGTCAAAACAAAACAGGTGTGATTTGTCTAACCTGGTGCCTTCATGGTAGCATATGCATGGATTGTGTGCTGCCATGGATAGTCACCAGAAAATGAAAAATGCAGAGCGGTAAGTATTAAATTTTCCTTTTTACTGCAGTGGTTCTCAGCCTCAGTCCTCAAGTACCCCCAACAGGACATGTTTTGTGAATTTATCTTATCGATAATTGCTGTCCAAAATACCAAACCATTGACTGTGATCTAAAGCACATGTAGCGGACCCCCACATTTGGGGTCGCTATGCTTGAAATTTAGGTGATAGCATGAGCAATCGTTTGGCTCAGGCTGTTTGATTTACTTAAATTAGACTCTGCTCTGCTGAGGTGTTGCCTGGTTGTACAGTTCCTTTTGGCCTGTGGGTGGCACTGTTGCCCAGGTCTCAGGTCGAGCCACAGGTTGCACTGCGGCGTTGTTGGGTGTCCTCTCTCGGCAGCTGTGTGGTGGGCGTGGTCTGCCTGTTGTGCATGCTGGGAGAGGGTACTTAAGGGGCAGACGCCATTGGTTCTGGGTCTTCGTCCACAGCACGTACCTCACCTTCAGTGGCCCTCATGGACAGGGGCGCGTGTGAATGTCTTGGTTCCCGGGCACCTTTAGCCCGAGGCCCCATCGTTCCAGGTAGGCCCAGTACCTTTTGACTGAGGCCTACAACTAAACCGAATCACAGAAGTCCCAGGGTACCCGGGGGAGGGTGACCCGCTTTGGAGGAAGGGAGAATTAGGGGAGGACCTGTCCAGGGAATCAGTGAAGAAAGTCACTGTCTCGGGAGAGGCCTGGTTGCCTGTCAGAGGGAAGGAATCTGTGATCATTGAAACGGCTCCTGTAATGTGCGCCATTGGCACCTATGGTCTCTAAAAGTTACGGGTGCTAAAGAGTTCTGGATTCAAGGACAAAAAGATCCTGTGGCAGAGGATCTCCTGAACCTGTCCTTGGAGGTGACAAAAATTCTAAAGTGAATGTTCGTGTTTCGCTCTGGCTGCTAGAACCGTGAGAGGGATCTATCCGGGTGAGCAATGCCCACTCAGGCTTGAGTGGCGATGAGGGTAAATAAGTGCTGCATGCCTGAACCTACCTCCCTATCCTATTCCATCTCTATCTTCAACTTTCCTACTAAGTTACGAGCAAGAGAAAAATAAACTTGTCTGTTGGAGTTTAACACTGGACATTGGCCTTCTTTATTAGAGAAAATAGACTTTTCCCTACACTCTAGGGATGAGAACCAGTGGAAGGAGGTGACTCGCTGCAAGACCCAAAACTGTTAACACCACTCACTCCATATACAACATGGAGGATACTGGGCATGTGGCATGGTGTGTCCTGTCCTGCAAGTGGAGGTAAGTGGGTAAATGATGTGTGTGCTACACACATGTGCAAGATGAAGGAAAACCTGCAAACATGGCCTGTTGGGGGTACTTGAGAAGCACTGATTTAGAGCACTGCACTTAAAAATAGCTCAAGGCAATACTATTCTAATTGTGGGCATTTTGAGGGAAACCAAGTAAGTGTTAGAACCCCTGCTTGTTTTTTTTAGGTTGGGCATTGTGTCCCTTTTAGTAAAATTGGCTTCACTTCCTGTCACACAGCTAAACAGGAAGTGAAGTTAAAACCCTACCAATGTCTTTTCTTGGGGACACACAGATCAATCTAACTAGTGTCCCCATTAAGCAACTTTCACTCTAGCACTTTGTTGTGTACACCCCAAATCATTAGGTAGTTTGGGGTTTAATAAAGGCAAATCCACTCTGCAGTACAAGTGTAGTTGCTGAAAATTTGAGGGGAAGCACTGGTGATTTTAACATCCAATCATGTAGAAGCAAAGATGGTGTTTTTTTTGTTTCCTTGCCAGGGCCGGCGCTACCACTAGGCAAAGTAGGCAGCCGCCTGGGGGCGCACTACCATCTAGGGCGCAACCACAGCCTCTGTCCTGTGTGAGCTCGGCTCTCCTCTCCTGATCGCTCGCCCCATTCAGTGTCACCGCCAATCCCCCATGTGTAGCACTGAATGCCCTGCTGCGCTGTCTCCTCAGACAGGTATATCACACAGCGCCGCTCTGGGACTCCTTTGCTCCAGCCTGTCCCTCTGGTGCGGTGCTGTGTGTCTGTGTGTGCAGCAGAGGGGCGGGGCTCGACGAAGATGGGAGCATTGAGAGGAGCAGCTTACCTCCCGCCCAGCGAGGACTCCCTGGAGCGGGTGGATGGCGCTGGCCTGACCCCTGAGCAGAGCCCTAATAATGAAACCACAAAGAGCAGAGGTAAGTAGGAGGATGGATCCTCCTCATCGCCGATCTACATTGAGCTGTATGAGGGGGGGGGGTGTGTTTGAGTAGTGCAGGAAGTAGGAGTCAGGGGGTCACCGTATGTGTCAGGTAAGGGGGGTCACCGTATGTGTCAGGTAATGGGGGGTCACCGTATGTGTCAGGTAAGGGGGGTCATTGTATGTGTCAGGTAAGGGGGGGTCACTGTATGTGTCAGGTAAGGGGGGTCACCGTATGTGTCAGGTAAGGGGTATCAGTGTATGTGTCAGGTAAGGGGGGGTCAGTGTATGTTTCAGGTAAGGGGGGTCAGTGTATGTGTCAGGTCAGTGTAATTGTCAGGGGGTCAGTGTAGGGGTCAGATAGGTCACATGTGTTGCAAGGGCAGGGTAAAGTGGAGTCAGGGGCGCAGACGGGGGGCGGCAAAATTAGGTTTCACCTAGGGTGTCAAAGATCCTTGCACCAGCCCTGTTCCTTGCATGTCCCCCTCGGATATCCAGCAAGTGCACTTGTAGTGCAAAGTGGATTTGCCTTCAGTAAATAAACCCTAAAGTCCAAAATACCTAATAATTTGGGGTGTACCCAGCAAAATGCTGGAGTGCAATGTACATAATGTTTAGATTGACCTGTGTGTCCCCAAGGAATGACATTGGTAGGGATTTACTCTCACTTCCTGTGTGGCTATGTGACAGGAAGTGAATTTTTTGGAAGGATAAAGTGGCCAAATTTGGGAGTTGTCTTCACCCTATCAGGGGTGCAGACATCCCCAAAAACTGTCCAGACTTCTAATCCCTCTGCACTCTATCCCCAGGCAAAAATAAGAAAGGATTTCATTTAGTTTAACTTTGCAAAGACTAGAGTTGAGCGGACACCTGGATGTTCGGGTTCGACGGGTTCGGTCGAACTTCGGAAAAAAGTTCGAGTTCGGGCCCGAACTTGACCCGAACTTGACCCCGAACCCCAACCCCATTGAAGTCAATGGGGACCCGAACTTCTGAGGACTATTCGCGCTTGTTTCCTGTGCTTAGAACTGTCCCTGCACAATGTGTCATTTCTGAAGGAAAAAAAGTCATTTAAAACTCACTCGCGGCTATAATGAATTGTCGGGACCCGGCAATACATAGAAAAGTCATTGATAAAAAAATTGGTGGTTGTTGTGGGTCTGCGGGCAGGGGGCTTATCGGAATCTGGAAGACCCCTTTGACATCGGATCGCCGTGGGACACTGGATTTCATTGCTGGAATGTTTTTTTTTTTTTTAACCACTTAATCCCCGGACCATTTGGTAGCTAAAGGACCAGAGGTGAATTCAAAATTTTGCACTGCGCTGCTTTAACTGTAAATGATACGGACATGCAATGTTGTACCCAAACGAAATTTGCGTCCTTTTCTTCCCACAAATAGAGCTTTCTTTTAATGGTATTTGATTGCCTCTGCGATTTTTATTTTTTGCGATATAAACGGAAAAAGACCGAAAATTTTGAAAAAAAATGATATTTTCTACTTTTTGTTATAAGAAAAATCGAATAAACTCAATTGTAGTCATACATTTAGGCCAAAATGTATTCAGCCACATGTCTTTAGTAAAAAAAATGTCAATAAGCGTATATTTATTGGTTTGCGCAAAAGTTATAGCATCTACAAACTAGGGTACATTTTCTGGAATTTACACTGCTTTTAATTTATGACTGCCTATCTCATTTCTTGAGGTGCTAAAATGGCAGGGCAGTACAAAACCCCCCCAAATGACCCCATTTTGGAAAGTAGACACCCCAAGGAAATTGCTGAGAGGCATGTTGAGCCCATTGAATATTTTTTTTTTGTCCCAAGTGATTGAATAATGACAAAAAAAAAAATTACAAAAAGTTGTCACTAAATGATATATTGCTCACACATGCCATGGTTATATGTGGAATTGCACCCCAAAATACATTCTGCTGCTTCTCCTGAGTACGGGGATACCACATGTGTGGGACTTTTTAGGAGCCTAGCCACGTACGGGACCCCGGAAACCAAGCACCGCCTTCAGGATTTCTAAGGGCGCAAATTTTTGATTTCACTCCTCACTACCTATCACAGTTTCGAAGGCCATAAAATGCCAAAATAGCACAAAACCCCCCCCCAAATGACCCCATTTTGGAAAGTAGACACCCCAAGCTATTTACTGAGAGGCATGATTAGTCCATGGAATATTTTATATTTTGCCACAAGTTGCGGGAATATGACAAACTTTATTTTTTTTGCACAAAGTTGTCACTAAATGATATATTGCTCACACATGCCATGGCATATGTGAAATTACACCCCAAAATACATTCTGCTGCTTCTCCTGAGTACGGGGATACCACATGTGTGGGACTTTTTGGGAGCCTAGTCGCGTACGGGACCCCAAAAACCAAGCACCGCCTTCAAGGTTTCTAAGGGCATACATTTTTGATTTCACTCCTCACTACCTATCACTACCTATCACAGTTTTTAAGGCCATAAAATGCCAAGATGGCACAAACCCCCCCAAATGACCCCATTTTGGAAAGTAGACACCCCAAGCTATTTGCTGAGAGGCATGTTGAGCCCATTGAATATTTTATTTTTTTGTCCCAAATGACTGAATAATGACAAAAAGAAAAAAAAAAGAAAAAATGTACAAAAAGTTGTCACTAAATGATATATTGCTCACACATGCCATGGTTATATGTGGAATTGCAGCCCAAAATACATTCTGCTGCTTCTCCTGTATACGGGGATACCACATGTGTGGGACTTTTTGGGAGCCTAGCCGGGTACGGGGCCCCAAAACCAAGCACCGCCTTCAGGATTTCTAAGGGCGTAAATTTTTGATTTCACTCCTCACTACCTATCACAGTTTCGAAGGCCATAAAATGCCAAAATAGCACAAAACCCCCCCAAATGACCCCATTTTGGAAAGTAGACACCCCAAGCTATTTACTGAGAGGCATGTTCAGTCCATGGAATATTATATATTTTGCCACAAGTTGCAGGAATATGACAAACTTTGTTTTTTTTGCACAAAGTTGTCACTAAATGATATATTGCTCACACATGCCATGGGCATATGTGAAATTACACCCCAAAATACATTCTGCTGCTTCTCCTGAGTACGGGGATACCACATGTGTTGGACTTTTTGGGAGCCTAGCCGCGTACGGGACCCCAAAAACCAAGCACCGCCTTCAAGGTTTCTAAGGGCATAAATTTTTGATTTCACTCCTCACTACCTATCACAATTTTGAAGGCCATAAAATGCCAAGATAGCACAAAACCCCCCAAAATGACCCCATTTTGGAAAGTAGACACCTCAAGGAAATTGCTGAGAGGCATGTTGAGCCCATTGAATATTTTTTTTTTGTCCCAAGTGATTGAATAATGACAAAAAGAAAAAAAAAATTTACAAAAAGTTGACACTAAATGATATATTGCTCAAACATGCCATGGTTATATGCGGAATTGCACCCCAAAATACATTTGGCTGTTTCTCCTGAGTATGGGGATACCACATGTGTGGGACTTTTTGAGAGCCTAGCCGCGTACGGGCCCCCGAAAACCAAGCACCGCCTTCAGGATTTCTAAGGGCACAAATTTTTGATTTCACTCCTCACTACCTATCACAGTTTTGAAGGCCATAAAATGCCAAGATAGCCCAAAACCCCCACAAATGACCCCATTTTGGAAAGTAGACACCCCAAGCTATTTGCCGAGAGGCATGGTGAGTATTTTACAGCTCTCATTTGTTTTTGAAAATGAAGAAAGACATATATTTTTTTTTTTTCTTTTTTCAATTTTTAAAACTTTGTGACAAAAAGCGAGATCTGCAAAATACTCAACATACCTCTCAGCAAATAGCTTGGGGTGTCTACTTTCCAAAATTGGGTCATTTGGGGGGGGGGGGGGTTTGTGCCATCTAGGCATTCCATGGCCTCCGAAACTGTGATAGGCAGTGAGGAGTGAAATCAAAAATTTACACCCATAGAAATCCTGAAGGCGGTGCTTGGTTTTCGGGGTCCTGTACGCGGCTAGGCTCCCAAAATGTCTCACACATGTGGTATCCCCGTACTCAGGAGAAGCAACAGAATGTATTTTGGGGTGCAATTCCACATATAACCATGGCATGTTTGAGCAATATATAATTTAGTGACAACTTTTTGTACATTTTTTTTTCTTTTTGTCATTATTCAATCACTTGGGACAAAAATAAATAAATATTCAATGGGCTCAACATGCCTCTCAGCAAATAGCTTGAGGTGTCTACTTTCCAAAATGGGGTCATTTGGGGGGGTTTTGAACTGTCCTGGCATTTTATGCACAACATTAGGAAGCTTATGTCACACATCATCCACTCTTCTAACAACTTGAAGACAAAGCCCTTTCTGACACTTTTTGTTTACATGAAAACATTTTTTTTTGCAAGAAAATTATGTTGAACCCCCAAACATTATATATATTTTTAAAGCAAAGGCCCTACAGATTAAAATTGTGGGTGTTGCATTTTTTTTTCCACGCAGTATTTGCGCAGCGATTTTTCAAACGCATTTTTTGGGGGAAAAACACACTTTTTTATTTTTAATGCACTAAAAAACACTATATTGCCCAAATGTTTGATGAAATAAAAAAGATGATCTTAGGCCGAGTACATGGATACCAAACACGACATGCTTTAAAATTGCGCACAAACGCGCAGCGGCGAGAAACTACATTCATTTTTAAAAGCATTTAAAAGCCTTTATAGGTTACCACGTTAGATTTACAGAGGAGGTCTACTGCTAAAATTACTGCCCTCGATCTGACCTTCGCGGTGATACCTCACATGCATGATGCAATTGCTGTTTACATATGACGCTAGACCGACGCTTGTGTTCGCCTTTGCGCAAGAGCAGGGGGGGGCAGCGGTGCTTTTTTTTTTTTTTTTTTTTTATCATTTATTTTGCTTTTTTATTTTATTTTTAAACTGTTCCTTCCATATTTTTTTTTTATCATTTTTATTGTTATCTCAGGGAATGTAAATATCCCCTATGATAGCAATAAGTAGTGACAGGTACTCTTTTTTGGAAAAAAAATGGGGGGTTAGACCCTAGATCTTTCCTCTGCCCTCAAAGCATCTGACCACACCAAGATCAGTGTGATAAAATGGTTTCCCAATTTCCCAATGGCGCTGTTTATATCCGGGGGGGGGGGGGCATTCCCTCCCACTGCTTGTAAAAGCAGTCTAGAGGCTAATTATCTGCTAGAATTTCTTTTACATGAAAGTCGGCCACTGGCTGAAAAGAATGATACCAAGATGATACCTAAACCTGCAGGCATCATTCTGGTATAAACATTCAAAGTCCAGCAACATACCAGTACGTTGCTGGTCCTTGTTGGACATGTATTGTAATCTTTTTTTTCATGCAGCCTGTTGGCTGAATGAAAAAAAGAGATTGATCGGTGGGTATGCCCACCATTAGAATACCTCCCTTCATCCACCCACTTCTAATGATGGGCATATATGCCGAAGCATGGGGGCATCCTCCCGCAAAAAAGTTATGCCGCGTACACACGGTCGGACTTTTCCACGGGCAAGCCTTCGTCGGAATTTTGACCATATGTACGCGGCATAAAAGGTTATGCCGCGTACACACGGTCGAAATTTTCCAGGGGCAAGCCGCCGTCGGAATTTCGACCGTATATACGCGGCATTAGGAGCAAAATCGCTCCTCCGCCCCTGCTGCCCCCATGCTTCGGCATATATGCTCTTTTTTTAACTGTGGTTGTGAAATCACCTCCTACAGCGTTGGAGTCACGGCTTTATGTATCGTGGGAGCAAACGCTGTTGCTGCCAAGATAAATAAATCCGCGATGCAACTGAATGGCGTACCTGCTAAGCAAATGATGGTTAACATTAAAACAAAGTAACATTACAATACAACAACAGTAAGACCTTACCATACCATACCTGCAAAGCAAATACCAAAACAAAACCTAGTAAAAAATAAAACATTTTTTTAACGCAACCTGTGCCTAAAATATATATATGCCGAAGCATGGGGGCATCCTCCCGCAAAAAAGTTATGCTACGTACACACGGTCGGACTTTTCCACGGGCAAGCCTTTGTCGAAATTTCGACCGTATGTACGTGGCATAAAAGGTTATGCCGCGTACACACGGTCGAACTTTTCCACGGGCAAGCCTCCGTCAGAATTTCGACCGTATATACGCGGCATTAGGAGCAAAATCGCTCCTCGCCCCTGCTGCCCCCATGCTTCGGCATATATGCTCTTTTTTTAACTGTGGTGGTGAAATCACCTCCTACAGCGTTGGAGTCACGGCTTTATGTATTGTGGGAGCAAACGCTGTTGCTGTCAAGATAAATAAATCCGCGATGCAACTGAATGGCGTACCTGCTAAGCAAATGATGGTTAACATTAAAACAAAGTAACATTACAATACAACAGTAAGACCTTACCATACCATACCTGCAAAGCAAATACCAAAACAAAACCTAGTAAAAAATAAAACATTTTTTTAACGCAACCTGTACCTAAAATATATATATGCCGAAGCATGGGGGCATCCTCCCGCAAAAAAGTTATGCCGCGTACACACGGTCGGACTTTTCCACGGGCAAGCCTTTGTCGAAATTTCGACCGTATGTACGCGGCATAAAAGGTTATGCCGCGTACACACGGTCGAACTTTTCCACGGGCAAGTCTCCGTCGGAATTTCGACCGTATATACGCGGCATTAGGAGCAAAATCGCTCCTCCGCCCCTGCTGCCCCCATGCACCTGAAAACAAAAAATTACATACCTGAAAAGCAAGCATGATAAAACATTGCAGAATGGAATACAGTAAAAAAGAGCAGAACAATAGAGAGAAAATAGAGAGAGAGAGAGAGAACAATAAAACGACAACTATTTTTGGTTTTTTTATTTTAGATTTTTTTGTGTTTTTGTTTTTTACGTTTTTTTACACTTTTTTTTTAAACTTTAACAACTGTAATGGTTCGGGTCTCTCAAAATGTAATGGCATCTTGGGAGACCCTGTGTAAGTGTGTCCTAGTCTGTGAAATGCTGTACCCTACGCTAAAACGTCACTTTTGAGTGGTAGCGTTCAAAACATTCACCAAGGCAAAGACCAGGTTTGTCAGGACAGAGTGGACAATAATAACGGGTGTCACGCCTAAATCCGCGCTTGCTACAGACACGACATCTTTTTTGGGGGGTTCGTTGGGTAGGGGTACTCGGGAGGAGATGCGTATAATGCCTCTCATGCAGCCGGCTTACTGCATTTTGTAGGGGATGGTGAGGTGCAGAACCGCCTGGATACAGGAGTTCTGTGACTATCTCATTCTGGAATTTTAGAAGAAATAAAGTCCCGCCTGAAGCTCTGTATAGCACATGAGCGTTCAGCAAAGCCAATTGGAATAAGGATAGAGACACTTTTTTGTACCAGCGTCTCGCCTTACGGTCAATTAGATACGGCGCCATCAACTGGTCGTTGAGGTCCACCCCTCCCATATTTTTGTTATATTCGTGGACACAGAGGGGTTTCTCCACAACACCAGTCGCCGTACGAATTTGGACTGTCATGTCTGCATGAAGGGAGGTAAGAAGGAAAACATTCTTATTGTCCCTCCACTTCATAGCGAGCAAATTATTACACTTTACGCAGGCTCTCTCCCCCAGCCTAAGACGGGCATCTACAAGCCGCTGGGGAAAGCCCCGGCGATTAGGTCGCACGGTGCCACATGCTCCAATCTGATGATCAAACAAGTGACTAAACAGTGGCACGCTCGTGTAATAATTGTCCACATACAAGTGGTACCCCTTTCCGAATAAGGGTGACACCAAGTTCCACACTATCTTGCCAGCGCTCCCTATGTAATCCGGGCAGTTGACCGGCTCAACCTGACTATCTTTTCCCTCATAAACCATAAAGCTTCATACATAGCCTGTTGCCCTGTCACAGCACTTATAGAGCTTGACCCCGTATCTGGCACGCTTACTGGGAAGGTACTGCTTAAAAGCCAAGCGGCCAGAAAATTTAATCAGGGACTCATCAACGCAGACAGCTTGATCGGGAATAAACAAGGCTGCAAAACATTCGTTGAAGTGGTTTATGAGGGGCCGAATTTTATAGAGCTGGTTGTATTCAGGGTCCCCACGTGGACGACAAAGTTCATTGTCGTTGAAGTGCATGAACCGCAAAATCTGCTCGTATCATTTCCTGGGCATGGAGGCAGAGAACACGGGCATGTGGTCAATTGGGTGCGTGGACCAATAAGCACGCAATGACGGGAATTTACGTGTGCCCATGTTGAGGGAAAGGCCCAGAAAGGTCTTAAATTCGGAAACCGTAATTGGTTTCCAATCTTTGGCAATGGAAGGCAACTGAGGATTAGCGGCGATGAATTGACCAGCATATAAATTACTCTGGTCCACAATAGATCTATAGAGATCTTCCGTGAAAAACAGTGAATAAAAATCGATTGGCATAAAATCAGCTGTTTCCACCTGAATACCGGGTTGGGCAGTGAATGGGGGAAGTACGGGTTCTGCAGAAGTGGTGGGGACCCAATCAGGATAGGCAAATTCTGCAGGAAGGGCACTATGGGCACGACAGGCCTGCCTTTGTCTTCTTGGTGGCAGCGGGACACTACTTGTGCTTGCCACCTCGGCAGCTTGAACTGCACTTATGGGACTCGCCACGTCACCACGTGATACTGCAGTGCTGGATGTACGCCCAGGCTGTACTAGGCCGCTGGTGCTTGCCAATTCACCAGAAGGAATAGCGGCGCTAGTACTACTCTGCTCCATGATACGAGAGCCCTGCGGTTCTTGCTCCTCAACAACCTCAGAAGACCGGGATCGGGTACGCCTGACCTTAGCAGGGACCTCAACTTCGTCGTCGGAGCTATCTGACGTGGGGCCGCTGACGTCACTGTCTTCTACGGGAAGATATTCTGAGCCTGAATCTGACAGATACGTGACCTCCTCTTCACTATCTGTCATGCTCAGAATCTCGTAGGCCTCTTTACTAGTGTACCTTTGTCTTGCCATTTTGGGCTCTAAATTTAGGGGTACACTAGTAAGATTCACAGGAAAAAAAGCACCTGACCGTCGTCAGCAAATATATCAAACGCTACAAAAAAAACTGTTAGCGGTCGCAGGGATCAGGACTGTCTCTGCGAACGCTGCAGTTATGTGTTTTGTGTTTGGTAAGTGACAGTGATCGATCGATACTGCACTTGAGTGGGCTGGGCTGGGCTGGGCTGGGCAGAGGGGCTAAACGCAGGTGCTAGCAGATATCTGGGCTGATCCCGCTAACACTGCGTTTTTGGGAACCCTAAACCGCTGGGGACGCTAGTATAGATCTGATCAGATACTATACCACTAAGGGAGGTGTATGCTTTGCGCGTGGGTGTTAGCATTACTGGCACTAACCTAACGCTGCCTGGGGCGATGCAGACCCTCTCTGGCGCTAAAACCTAATTGATCATACCCGCCGGGTGATCAGGGGGTTAAACCTTTATTGGGTTATATACGGCGGGTGCCCTGATGCTATAAAAAGCAAACTAACCAACCAGCGTCACCCGTAACCTTTATATGGTGATAACTGGTGAAACTGTTAACTAGGGGCAATCAGGGGGTTAAAACCTTTATTAGGTTAAATATGGGGGTACCCGACGCTATATAAAAACCTGACGGGTTACCTAAATAACTAAATAACTAACTGGGTAACCAGTGTCACCAGTGACGCTTATACGGTGATCACTGGTGAAAGGGTTAACTCTAGGGGCAATCAGGGGGTTAAAATAATATATGGGGGTACCTGACGCTCTAAAAACCTGCGGCGAAACTAAAAATAAATAACTGGCTATCTAGGGCACCACCGGCACTAAATACTGCGATCGAAAATACGATCGCTTAGTGACGCTGGCGTTAGGGGGTGAAAGGGTTACCTGGGGGGGCGATCAAGGGGTTAAACCTTTATTAGGGGGGGTTAGGGGGCTACCCTGGACCTAAAGGGGCCTAATCCTAACTGCTCTGCAACTTTTTACTATCACAGATGACACTAAATGCAGTGATCAGTAAAATAAATGATCACTGCAATCAGTGACACTGTGATTGGGGGCTGGGGGGTGACCTGGGGGGTGATCTGGGGCTGACTGGGGGGTGAAATGTGTGCCTATGTGTACCTAAGTGTCAGTGGACTGTTGGTGCACTAACCTGCTTCCTCTCTCCTCGGCGCCGGAATCGAAAAGACCGCCGCGAGGGAGATGACATCACTTCCTCCTGCCTGTGTTTACATCACATGGCGGAGGAAGCATTTTCATTGGCCGGGAGCAATCGCGAGGGGGTGGCCAAAATCGAATGGTCACCCCCTCATCTCTGATCGCTCCCCAACGATAAACGGCCGCTCACTGTATAGGAGGGGGGTCCGATCGGACCCCCCAACTGTACAAAGGCAATCACGTACGCTCTACATGATTGTGCCTGTCGGTGCCATTCTGCCGACGTATATATACAGTGAGCGGTCGTTAAGTGGTTAATAAAGGACTTTCCCAACGGTGTCTGTGTAATTTTTTTACATTTTTTTTACACTTTCTTTGTGAAATGGTAGGGGTACAATGTACCCCATTACCAATTCACATAGGGGGGGGCCGGGATCTGGGGGTCCCCTTTGTTAAAGGGGTCTTCCAGATTCCAATAAGCCCCCCACCCGCAGACCCCCACAACCACCGGGCAAGGGTTGTGGGGATGAGGCCCTTGTCCCCATCAACATGGGGACATCCTCCCCATGTTGAGGGAATGTGGCCTGGTACGGTTCAGGGGGGGGGAAGCTCTCTCGTCCCCCCTCTTTTCCTGCGGCCTGTCAGGTTGCATGCTCAGATAAAGGGTCTGGTCTAGATTTTTGGGGGTACTCCACACCATTTTTTTTTTATTTGGGGTGGAGTTCCCCTTAAAATCCATACCAGACCTGAAGGGCCTGGTATGGATATTTGGAGGAACCGCATGCATTTTTTTTTAATTTGCGGCAGGGTTCCCCTTAATATCCATACCAGGCCTGAAGGGCCTGGTAATTGAATTTGGGGGAACCCCCATGCTTTTTTTTTTTTATCAATGACTTTTCTATGTATTGCCGGGAGCCAACAATTCATTATAGCCGCGAGTGAGTTTTAAATGACTTTTTTTCCTTCAGAAATTACACTTTGTGCAGGGACAGTTCTAAGCACGGGAAACAAGTGCGAATTTACATGCATATTGCTGAACACCGGACCCGAACCCGAACATACAGTCAATTGTTCGGGTTCGGGTCCGGGACCCAAAAACCTAAAAGTTTGGTACGGACCCGAACTTTACAGTTCGGGTCCGCTCAACCCTAGCAAAGACACATTCCTAAGTTCAATTGTGATGCATGTCAATGGCCCATTTAGACCCTCTTTAACCACTTGAGATCAGCACTATAGCTGATCGACCGCCACAGCACGGTCCTCAATTGCCGGGAGTCCATCAATAGACGTCCTCCCCTTCGCACGCGCGCTGTGGTCACCGAGTCACTGAGACTCCGGTGATCACAGTTCCGAGTAAGGGGCCGATCCCAGCCCCTTACCACGTGATCAGCTGTCAGCCAATGACAGCTGGTCATGTGATGTAAACAAAAGCTTGGTAATGGTTTTTGTTTTCTCCTTGTGCTGACAGCGTGAGCATAAAAAAAGGCAATCACCGGCTTATGTGCAAGTGACATCGGGCCCGAAGAGGAAGAGGCAATTCTGCCTCATCTGTGACAATCAGTAGCCCCTGCCACCTATCAATGCCCACCACTGGTGCCAATCAGTGCCACCTAGCAGTGCTGCCTATCAGTGCCCATCACTGCCAACTATCATTGCCACCTAGCAGTGCCACTTCTCAATGCCCACCAGTGCAAACTAGCAATGCCACCTCTCAGTGCCCACCCTTGCCACCTTATCGGTGCCCATCAGTGCAGCCCATCAGTGCAGTCTCATCAGTGTACATCAATGAAAGAGAAAAAATACCTTTTTTCTAAATTTTCTAACTAAATATTAACCACTTCCCTACCGCCCTTAGTCAAATTATGTCCTTGACTTTGTGCGGTGATATCTGAATGATGCCTGCAGCTGCAGGCATCATTCAGATATCATTCTTTTCAGCTGGCGATTCTGTGCACGATAAAAATGATCATAGCGGCAGTTCCACCGCTTGATCATTCTTATAGGCGGCGGGAAGGGACGTCCCCCCCTCCCGCCGCCATTCAGTGCTTTTCCGGGCTCTCCCGTGCCATCTGGGGCCCGGAGAAAGAATCGTCCAGCGCCGGTGTCTGGTCATGGCAGTCATGGGAGTAACTGATGTTTTCCATTGTCTGGGGATCACATTTCTTAAAGCAATAGGAAGAAATGAAGCAGGCCCTTTTTGGCTGACAATACAGTATTGAGCAATATAGAGAGTAAGGCAAGATGTTATTCCAAAAGTTATATATTGGTGAACAAGTCCACCATACATGTAACCTTGTTCCCACAGCCTTCCCGCATATCTAGCATATATTAGGAATAGAGGGAAAGATCATACTGTATGTAGTGTGGAAGGCTTTGGCACCACTATATGAGTAGCTTTTTCTTGAGCTGCTTCCAAGACACAAGTCATATGCAATGGTATAAGTGCTTTTTGTATCTTGTCTGATGAAAGTTGAATGTCTAAATCTCTTTCCCATGCAGAAACAAAATGGGGGTTCCCTTGTATGTGTGCTAGTAATATTCCATAAAAAAAGTTAAATGAGGTGGGTAGGTTTCTCTGTTTTCTCTGTTCTCTGTCAGTGGTGAAGAGGTGTCTTCCTGGCAAGAGATCATATTTGAAAGTATTGTCACCACTGACCATGACCAGATGGAACGCTTGCAGTTAGTGCTAAAAATGTCATCAGTTGTTTATTGATAAAAACACTCATTGCTGATGATGTACTGTCATGGGTCCACCTCAAGAAATGTTGACAGGACATTGGGGTTCCACAGAATTTGGGACAATGGGCCGATATACTGTATGCTGAAAAAATAAACTGTTTCACTGCTAGAATCAATGGAGGTGAGGAACACAGAAAGGTAGGCAAAAAGAGTTGGGTCCGATAGGGGGGTGGAATCCAAGGAAATGACACTGATCGTATTGGTAAAAGAGACCTTTCCAAAAAGACCCCCAGTTTATAAAAATCATGAATGAACCAGGATATTATATGGACTAGAAGGGAAGAATCATGATACATTTCTTGTGAGGAAGGTCAAAGCCACCATCTGGTTTACTACTAACAAGGATATTATATCACAAGTTGGGTGGGATACCAGCCCAGATATATCGCAATATTGCTGATTTAAGTCTGGAAAAAATATGGTGGTTGTTATTATTGGTACTGCCTGAACTAGATAAAGCAGATGGGGTACATTCGTTTTAAATAGCACCCATCCAAGGTGTGAAGGACAGATTTTAGTCCACTTTAATCCATTAAGAGAGTGTTGCAGAGTGGGGAAAAATTTGGTTCATATAGATTTTATAGGTCTGAGGTTACCCATTCCCCTGTGAGAGGTGCTAGTTGACCCTGTCTGTACCATGTGATCACTGTGACCAATCACACAAATCATCACAATAGTACACAATGAATGGCTATAAATGAAACCCATTCATTGAGTACAACTAATATGTAATTGCTGTAATTGGTCACAGCAATCACATGGTACTGGGGCCACCCGGGTACAACAATCTGCTATCCACTGTGTCCGTGACACACAGAAGAAACAAAAATAACTTCTTAAACAAGCAATGCAAACAATTAGAAGAAAACAACAGAATGGCAAAGACTAAAGAGCTTTTCAAGAAAATTGGAGACATCAAGAGAAAGTTTTGTACAAAGATGGGCATGATAACAGACAAAAATGGCAAGGACCTGACAGAAGCAGATGAGATAAAAAATAAATGGCAAGAATACACAGAAGTACTATACAAGAAAGATCTGAATGTCTCATATAACCACAATGATGCAATCACTGACCTGGAACCTGATATCCTGGAGAGTGAAGTCAAGTGGGCATTGCTAATAACAAAGCTAGTGGAAGTGATGGTATCCCAGCTAAGTTTTTTTAAATCCTAAAATATGATGCTGTTAAAGTGCTGCACTCAATATGCCAACAAATTTGGAAAACTCAACAATGGCCACAGGACTGGAAGAGGTCGTTTACATTCCGATACCAAAGAAGGGCAGCACCAAAGAATGCTCAAACTACCATATGATCACACTTATTTCACACGTTAGCAAAGTTATGGTGAAAATTCTACAAATAGGCTTCAGCAGCATGTGAACTGAGAGCTACCACAAGTACAAGCTGGATTTCGAAGAGGCAGATGAACTAGAGATCAAATTGCCAACATTCGCTGGATCATGGAGAAAGCAAGGAAGTTCCAGAATAAGAATTCTACTTCTGCTTTATTGAAAAAGCCTTTGATTGTGTGGATCACAACAAGATGTGGCAAATACTGAAAGAAATGGGAATACCAGAACACCTCACCTGTCTTCTGAAAAACCTGTATGCAAGGCAAGAAGCAACAGGCCATGGAACAACTGACTGGTTCAAAATTGAGAAAGGAGTGCAGCAAGGATGTATATTGTCACCCTACTTATTTAACATATATGCAGAGTACATAATGCAAGATTAGGGATGAGCCGAACACCCCCCAGTTCGGTTCGCATCAGAACATGCGAACAGGCAATAAATTTGTTCGAACATCCGAACACCATTAAAGTCTATGGGACTCGAACATGAAAAATCTAAAGTGCTAATTTTAAAGGCTTATATTTAGGGATGAGCCGAACACCCCCCCCCCCCCCCCCAGTTCGGTTCGCACCAGAACTTGGGAACAGGCAATAAATTTGTTCGAACATCCGAACACCGTTAAAGTCTATTGGACTCGAACATGAAAAATCTAAAATGCTAATTTTAAAGGCTTATATGCAAGTTATTGTCATAAAAAGTGTTTGGGGACCCGGGTCCTGCCCCAGAGGACATGTATCAATGCAATTTTTTTTTTTTAAAACTGAAATTTTTTCGGGAGCAGTGATTTTAATAATGCTTAAAGTGAAACAATAAAAGTGAAATATTCCTTTAAATTTAGTACCTAGGGGGTATGTATAGTATGCCTGTAAAGTAGCGCTTGTTTCCCGTGCTTAGAACTGCCCCTGCACAAAGTGTAATTTCTGAAGGAAAAAAAAGTAATTTAAAAGCACTCGCGGCTATAATGAATTGTCGGCTCCCGGCAATACAGAGAAAAGTCATTGATAAAAAAAATTAAAAATGCGTGGGGGTCCCCCCAAATTCAATTACCAGGCCCTTCAGGTCTGGTATGGATATTAAGGGGAACCCTGCGTCAAATAAAAAAAAAATGATGTGGGGTTCCCCCAAATATCCATACCAAACCCTTCAGGTCTGGAATGGATTTTAAGGGAACTCCACGCCAAATAAAAAAAAATGACGTGGAGTTCCCCCCAAAAATCCATACCAGACCCTTTATCCAAGCACGCAACCTGACAGGCCACAGGAAAAGAGGGTGGACGAAAGAGCGCCCCCCCCTCCTGAACCATACCAGGCCACATGCCCTCAACATGGGGAGGATGCTTTGGGGGTCTGTGACCCCTCAAAGCACCATGTCCCCATGTTGATGGGGACAAGGGCCTCATCCCCACAACCCTTACCCGGTGGTTGTGGGTGTCTACGGGCGGGGAGCTTATCGGAATCTGGAAGACCCCTTTACCAAAAGGGGACCCCCAGATCCCAGCCCCCCCATGTGAATTGGTAAGGGGTACATTGTACCCCTACCATTTCACAAAGAAAGTGTAAAAAATTGTAAAAAATCACACAGACACCGTTGAGAAAAGTACTTTATTAAAAATAAAAAATAAATTCCAGCGGTGGTAATCCACTCTCGGTATCCTGCGATGGGTGATCTCCTCTCCGGGGTCCAGCGATGGATGATCTCTCCTCTCCAGGGTCCAGCGATGGTTGATCTCTCCTCTCCAGGTCCAGGCTCCAACAGAGATGTCCAGCGCAGCGAGGAACAGCAAGCATCCTGTCTCCACCGGAGAAACCCCGGGAATCCCAGCAGCCTGACAGGTCTCTTATGTAGCTGAGGACGGGGCCACCCGTCACGTGACCCCATCCCCCTCTGACGCAAGGGGAAACCCGGGCTTTTCCAGTGACATGCGGGTGACCCCGTCCCCCTCTGATGCAATGGAAACCTGCGTTACATCAGAGGGGGCGGGGTCACCCGCACGTCACTTGGAAAGCCCGGGTTTCCCCTTGGGTCAGAGGGGGACGGGGTCAGCTACATACGAGACCTGTCAGGCTGCCGTGTCTCCGGTGGACACAGGATGCTGGACCTCGCTGCGCTGGACATCTCATCGCTGGAGCCTGGACCTGGAGAGGAGATCATCCATCACAGGATACCGACAGTGTTGGAGTGGAGACCAAGAGTGGATTACCACCGCTGGAATCTTTTTTTTTTTTTTTCTTTTTTTTTAATAAAGGACTTATCCCAACGGTGTCTGTGTGTTTTTTTACAATTTTTAAACTTTCTTTGTGAAATTATACCCCTTACCAATTCACATGGGGGAGGGCCAGGATCTGGGGGTCCCCTTTATTAAAGGGGTCTTCCAGATTCCGATAAGCCCCCCGCCTGCAGACCCCCACAATCATGTGCTTGAGTTGGTCTGCCTAGGGGACATGAGCCACACTGGGGCAGAGATTCTGTCAGGCAGGCTCAGAGGTGGTTTATGTCACGCCCGCTTCAGCCAGGAATGGTTGTATGTGACAATGGCACCAACCTTCTCTCCGCCCTCCGACAGAGACACTCCCATGTTTGGCACACGTCCTGAATTTGGTGGTGCAGCGGTTCTTGACCAGGTACCCAGACTTACAAGATCTCCTAAGGCAGGCCAGAAAAGTCTGCGGTCATTTCCGCTGGTCATACAATGTCAGTGATCGGCTGGCTGACATTCAAATGGAATGCAACCTGCCCACCATCATTTGTGACATGCCCACCAGGTGGAAATCAACGTTGGCAATGCTGCAGCAGCTACACACACAGCAAAAGGCCATCAATGAGTACTAGACTTGTGCACAATGGAAACATTTGTTTAGTTTCGGTTTGTTTCTTGTGCACAACGGAAAAATTTGTTTAGTTCCAGTTCGTTTCTTTTCAGTCCGGTTGATTCGTAATCATTCGTAATTTTGCTAGACGGGATTTTTCGTGTTCGGACTAATTCATATTTTCGCAAGCGTAGAATTTTTAGTTGATTTATAATTCGTACTTTCGGTAGGGTACATTGTTTTCCGTTGATTCTGGACACAACTCCTACTTTCGTAACTTTTTTGGGGTTCGTTGATTCGTAATTTTCCGCGTCTCTCTCACAACGACGCTGCCTATTATGCCTAATGTGCTTCGAATGGATTTGTACTTTTCTAAATACATAGCGGTTATTTGTAACGATTCTAAATCTCGTATTTTACTTTCGTTTTTTACATGCGGCTATAGCCTCCGCCCCTGTACACCATTTTGGGAGGGTTCAGCACGGTGAGGGAGAAGCAGAGAGCAGAGCAGAGTGTTATTGTGCTTCGAATGGATTAGAAATCTCGTATTTTACTTTCGTTTTTTACATGCGGCTATAGCCTCCGCCCATGTACACCATTTTGAGAGGGAGTTCAGCACAGTGAGGGAGAAGCAGAGAGCAGAGTGAGTGTTATTGTGCTTCGTATGGATTCGTACATTCGTAACTTTTTTCATAACGAATTATGCCGAAGACATTCGGGCATTCGCTATTTTGCGGTATAATTTATTTTGGATTCGGTTTTATTCGTAATTGCTTTGTTCGGAAATTCGAATGCTTCCGAATGTCCGAAAGTTGCTAAATTCGGACGAATTTCGATACGTTACAAAACAAATTGCACAAGCCTAATGAGTACCTGTGTGAGTATGGCACCAGGACAGGGTCAAGGGAGCTTGGCCAGTGGCTTCTCATCAAGGATGCATGCACTGTCCTGTCACCATTTGAGGAGGCCGCAAGGATGGTGAGCAGCGGCAATGCATGCATCAGTGACACTGTGGGGGTGATTTACTAATAACAGTGCGCTGCGCTGGTTGATACCTTAAATAAATCCTTCACTGGGTGCAGGAACCAGCGGCGCACTGTTATAATTACTAAAAATGTCAGCGGCACTCTATTGAAAATTAATGGTTCCCTATGGGAGCCCATTGATTTGAATAGAGGTCGCCCGGGAAGTCGGATGAAGCCGATCCGACTCGCGGGGCAACTCGTGGGCCGGCTGACACGGGGACAGTGCGACTTTGCGAGGCAACTTGGACACGACCTGAGCATGAAGCAGCCGCTCAAGTCGTGTCCTAGAGGCGACTACCTGGTCGAGAATGTCTCCAGCGCGATAGCATCGTGCTGGTTCTCGGCAGCCTCTTGCTCGCTGTCCTGTGTTTGGTATGAATCATGAAGGGGAACTCCACGCCAAATTTTAATAAAAAAACTGGCATGGGTTCCCCTCTAGGAGCATACCAGGCCCTTAGGTCTGGTATGGATTTTTTAAGGGGAACCCCCTAAGCCGAAAAAACAGCGTGGGGGTCCCCCCAAAATCCAAACCAGACCCTTTTCCGAGCATGCAACCTGGCAGGCCGCAGGAAAATAGGGGGGACGAGAGCGGCCCCCCTCCCTCCTGAACTGTACCAGGCAGCATGCCCTCAACATGGGGGGTTTGGTGCTTTGGGGCAGGGGGGCGATCTGCGGCCCCCCACCCCAAAGCACCCTGCCCCCATGTTGATGGGGACAAGGGCCTCTTCCCGACAACCCTGGCCGTTGGTTTCGGGGTCTGTGGGCAGGGGGCTTATCGGAATCCGGGAGCCCCCTTTAATAAGGGGTCCCCCAGATGCTGACCCCCCACCCTATGTGAATGAGTATGGGGTACATCGTACCCCTACCCATTCACCTGGTGGCAAAAAAAGTCCAAAAAAAACACAACACAGGTTTTTAAAGTAATTTATTAGGCAGCTCCGGGGGTCTTTCTGCCGGGCGCCCCGCTATCTTCTTCCAGCTCTTTTGCTAGTGGGGTCCCGGGCTTCCTCTTCATCTTCTTCCGTCTTTGGGGGTCTTCCTGCCGGGTGCCCCACTATCTTCTTCCAGCTCTTTTGCTAGCGGTGTCCCGGTCTTCCTCGTCGTCTTCGGGGGTCTTTCTGCCGGGCACCCCGCTATCTTCTTCCAGCTCTTTTGCTAGCGGGGTCCCGGTCTTCCTCGTCATCTTCTTCCAACTTCGGGGGGTCTCTTGTTCTGTTCTCCGGTGTCGTCTCCGCGCTCTCCGGTTCTTCTCCCGCTCTCCGGTGCCTTCTCCACGATTTCCATTTTTTTCTGCCTTCTGCCGGGCGCCCCGCTATCTTCTTCCAGCTCTTTTGCTAGCGGGGTCCCGGTCTTCATCGTCGTCTTCTTCCCTCTTCTCTCTGTCCGATGTTGCCTCGTCGCTGTCCGCCGCTACAATGCTCTGCCCGCGGAGCGCACCCACTTATATTGGCATGGGGCGTGGTCACCGGGTGATGCCACCCGCTGATCCCGCCCCGTATGACGTCACAGTCCCGGGGATTGATGGGACTGTGATGTGATACGGGGGCGGGGTCAGCGAGTGGCATCACCCGGTGCACAACGCCCCACCCGGTGCAAGTTAGCAGGCTAATACTCCAGTTGAAGGGCCATTGCTCGAAACATGTCGGGTTTTTTGTCTGCTGCCACCCTTGCTATCACGCAACCATTCCAATTTTTTCCTCAAGGTCCTTTTTTCTTTGTATTTGCATCCATTAATGTTGCATGTACTATTTTTTACCATGATGTTATGTCAATAAAGGCTATACTTTTCCACACCATATCCTGGTTTTACTTACTGGTTTTATGGAGCTATCCATTTTCTTCTTTTTATGACATTGTGTTTCAAAGCGTTACCTCCAACGGATAGTCCATAAAGAGTTACGTCTTTTTGGATAATCACCTACCATCGCAGTTGTGATACCGGGAGGAGAGGTTCGCGATATCCACATTGGAGCATCTACCTTGGAGTTCCCGTTCAGGCCTATTTACATCTGACTCACGGTAAGAGTATTCATTACCTACCTGTGTATGGGGGACGTTGGAACGTATCTTTACACCCATCCCTGTTGTTTTCAACACGGTTTACAACGTGAACACCTTTAAATCTCATAGTGGATTCAGTATGTCCATCACGGACTAAAACACAGACTTTACTTTTTGCTTGAGTTACATACGGGACACTTTATTGGAAGATTTATGTGTTTTTGGTGTATTATTGTGTCACATGTTTACATGTATTACACATGTTCTTTATTTATCACTATTTGAATATCTAGGTAGAGTACATCCATGTACCTATCCCACAAGATTTATTTCTGTCACAGATATTCACTTCATTTAGTTTAGCACTGCATTTGTTTTATCTTTATATCATTCAGATGTCACCGCACAAAGCCAAGGACATCATTTGACGGTGGGCGATAGGAAAGTGGTTAATATTTCGAAAATTTCCAAAAAAGGTAATTTTTATCCTTCATTGATGTACACTGATGAGACTGCACTGATGGGCTGCACTGATGGGCACCAATAAGGTGGCAAGGGTGGGCACTGAGAGGTGGCATTGCTAGTTGGCACTGGTGGGCATTGAGAAGTGGCACTGCTAGGTGGCAACGATAGTTAGCAGTGCTGCCTATCAGTGCCCATCACTGCCAGGTGCCACTGATTGGCACCAGTGGTGGGCATTGATAGGTGGCACTGGCAGGGGCTACTGATTGTCACAGAATTGCCTCTTCCTCTTCGGGCCCGATGTCCCTTGCACATAAGCCGGTGATTGCCTTTTTTTATGCTCACGCTGTCAGCACAAGGAGAAAACAAAAACCATTACCCAGTTTTTGTTTACATCACGTGATCAGCTGTCATTGGCTGACAGCTGATCACATGGTAAAGGGCAGGGATCGGCCCCTTACTCGGATCTGTCATCACCCGAGTTTCAGTGACTCGGTGACCACAGCGCGCGCGTGAAGGGGAGGACGTCTATTGATGGACTCCCGGCAATTGAGGACCGTGCTGTGGCGGTCGATCAGTTATAGCGCTGATCGCAAGTGATTAAAGAGGGTCTAAATGGGCCATTGACATGCATCACAATTCAACTTAGGAATGTGTCTTTGCAAAGTTAAACTAAATGAAATACTTTCTTATTTTTGCTTGGGGATAGAGTGCAGAGGGATTACAAGTCTAGACAGTTTTTGGGGATGTCTGTACCCCTGATAGGGTGAAGACAACTCCCAAATTTGGCCACTTTATCCTTCCAAATAATTCACTTCCTGTCACATAGCCACACAGGAAGTGAGGGGAAATCCCTACCAATGTCTTTCCTTGGGGACACACAGGTCAATCTAAATACTTTCCCCATTATGTAAATTGCACTCCAGCATTTTGCGGGGTACACCCCAAATTATTAGGTATTTTGGACTTTGGGGTTTATTTACTAAAGGCAAATCTACTTTGCACTACAAGCGCACTTGCTGGATATTCGAGGGGGACATGCAAGTAAACAAAAAAAAACACCATCTTTGCTTTTACATGATTGAATGTTACAATCACCAGTGATCCCTCAGATTTTCAGCAGCTACACTTTTACTGCAGAGTGGATTTGTCTTTACTAAACCCCAAACTACCCAATGATTTGGGGTGTACACAACAAAGTGCTAGAGTGCAATTTGCTTAATGGGGACACTAGTTAGATTGATCTGTGTGTCCCCAAGAAAAGACATTGGTAGGGTTTTACCTTCACTTCCTGTTTAGCTGTGTGACAGGAAATGAAGCCAATTTTACTAAAAGGGGGCACAAAGCCCAACCTAAAAAACAAACAAAAAACAAGCAGGGGTTCTAACACTTACTTTGTTTCCCTCAAAATGCCCACAATTAGAATCGGATTGCCTTGAGCTATTTTTAAGTGCAGTACTCTAAATCCGTGCTTCTCAAGTACCCCCAACAGGCCATGTTTGCATGTTTTCCTTCATCTTGCACATGTGCTTTAAATCACAGTCAATGGTTTTGTATTTTGGACAGCAATTCTCGATAAGATAAATTCACAAAACATGTCCTGTTGGGGGTACTTGAGGACTGAGACTGAGAACCACTGCAGTAAAAAGGAAAATTGAATACTTACCGCTCTGTATTTTTCATTTCCTGGTGATTATCCATGGCAGCACACAATACATGCATATGCTAGCATGAAGGCACCAGGGTAGACAAATCACACCTGTTTTGTTTTCACATGCCAATCAGCTGTCACATTTGTTGCAAAGAAAACGCAAAACAAACCTCAAAACTTTGCATCAAATTTTATTGGTCAACAAAACAAAGTGAAGCCAAAATAAAAAACAGGGTCAATTTGAAACAGTTACAGACTCACAACATCTTGAGAAAGATTTGGCAAAATAATGCAGCACAGACAATTAAATCAAAGTGAATAAACGACACACATTAACAACATCAAAATTATTTCAGGGGAACATTTCCCCCACACTAAAAAAAAATAGAATCCACAAAATTAAAACAAACACCTGTTTTGCAAAGACATAACAAATAAAATACATGTGTTACAAACGCGATAAGGACACCAAAATGTACTTTTTGCCTTCCACACACACACGCACACACTTGCCTCTTTTCAGGGCAAGGGAGAGGATTAGTGTTGAGCGGACCCGAACTGTAAAGTTCGGGTCCGTACCGAATCTTGGCGTTTTCCCGACCCCGGACCCGGACCCGGATTTTGCGCTAAAGTCCGGGTTCGGGTCCGGATTCGGGAATTTAATGGCGCAGTTAGAAATGCTTCAGGGGCCAGCCAATCACCATTTGATTAGCTGGTGTGCCCTTAGAAGCCATCATAGCCATGCCTACTAATGGCATGGCTGTGATTGGTCAGTGCAACATGTGACCCAGCATGTGACCAGCTTCTATGTAAGAAAGAGGCACACAGCACAGATCGTCACTCTGCTTTTAGACAGTGTAGGGAAAGGATCCTGGCTGCTGTTGCTGTGAGGGAGAGAATTATATGATAGGAGTTAGTCCTGATTCTGCAATCTACTGATAGAAAAGATAGGGAGACAGTGTAGTGTAGTGTAGTGTAGGGGCAGGATCCTGTTTGTGCTTTCAGGGAGAGAGATTTAGATAGGAGTCCAGATTGAGAGATATAATAGCTCAGCGATCTGCATAGGTTTATCTGTTTGTGTTGCAAGCTCAGTGCACCAGCACTGCATTACGTTGAGTGATACACCTATTCCATACTGTGGCTGTATTGTGCTCTTGCTAAAAGACCTATTTCGGTCAGAAAAAAAAAAAGGCACTTTATTGTGCTTTTGCTAAAAAGACCAATTTTTGGGCCCCCCCAAAAAAAAAGGCACTTTATTGTGCTGTTGCAAAAAAAAAAAGGCAATTTGTTGTGCGCAAAAAAGACCTATTTTTGGGCAAAAAAAATATTTTGCAGTGTATATCTCTAGTTGTGTGAAATAACCAATTTCTATATATTTTTCTTGTACTATGCTATACTAAAAAAAAAAAAAAAAACTTTTTTTTGAATAGCATTCTCTGCAGCTGTGCGATTCAGCGGTTATATACTGTGGTTGTGTTGTGCTCTTCCAAAAAACGCCATTTAGGGCCACAGAAATTATTTTGCAGTGTGAAATACACATTTGGAGGTGTGTAAAATAAACAATTTCTATATATTGTACAGTGCTATACTAAAAAAAACAACATTTCTTTTGAATAGCATTCTCTGCACTTCTATAGCTGTGCGATTCAGTGGTTAAATACTGTGGTTGTGTTGTGCTCTTCCAAAAAACGCCATTTAGGGCCACAGAAAATATTTTGCAGTGTGAAATACACATGTGGAGGTGTGTAAAATAAACAATTTCTATATATTGTACAGTGCTATACTAAAAAAAACAACATTTTTTTTTAATAACATTCTCTGCACTTCTATAGCTGTGCGATTCAGTGGTTAAATACTGTGGTTGTGTTGTGCTCTTGCAAAAAACGCCATTTAGGGCCACAGAAAATAAATTGCAGTGTGAAATACACATGTGGAGGTGTGTAAAATAAACAATTTCTATATATTGTACAGTGCTATACTAAAAAAAACAAAATTTTTTTTGAATAGCATTCTCTGCACTTCTATAGCTGTGCGATTCAGTGGTTAAATACTGTGGTTGTGTTGTGATCTTGCAAAAAACGCCATTTAGGGCCACAGAAAATATTTTGCAGTGTGAAATACACATGTGGAGGTGTGTAAAATAAACAATTTCTATATATTGTACAGTGCTATACTAAAAAAAACAACATTTTTTTTTAATAGCATTCTCTGCACTTCTATAGCTGTGCGATTCAGTGGTTAAATACTGTGGTTGTGTTGTGCTCTTGCAAAAAACGCCATTTAGGGCCACAGAAAATAAATTGCAGTGTGAAATACACATGTGGAGGTGTGTAAAATAAACAATTTCTATATATTGTACAGTGCTATACTAAAAAAAACAACATTTTTTTGGAATAGCATTCTCTGCACTTCTATAGCTGTGCGATTCAGTGGTTAAATACTGTGGTTGTGTTGTGCTCTTCCAAAAAACGCCATTTAGGGCCACAGAAAATATTTTGCAGTGTGAAATACACATGTGGAGGTGTGTAAAATAAACAATTTCTATATATTGTACAGTGCTATACTAAAAAAAACAACATTTTTTTTGAATAGCATTCTCTGCACTTCTATAGCTGTGCGATTCAGTGGTTAAATCCTGTGGTTGTGTTGTGCTCTTCCAAAAAACGCCATTTAGGGCCACAGAAAATATTTTGCAGTGTGAAATACACATGTGGAGGTGTGTAAAATAAACAATTTCTATATATTGTACAGTGCTATACTAAAAAAAACAACATTTTTTTTGAATAGCATTCTCTGCACTTCTATAGCTGTGCGATTCAGTGGTTAAATACTGTGGTTGTGTTGTGCTCTTGCAAAAAACGCCATTTAGGGCCACAGAAAATATTTTGCAGTGTGAAATACACATGTGGAGGTGTGTAAAATAAACAATTTCTATATATTGTACAGTGCTATACTAAAAAAAACAACATTTTTTTTGAATAGCATTCTCTGCACTTCTATAGCTGTGCGATTCAGTGGTTAAATACTGTGGTTGTGTTGTGCTCTTGCAAAAAACGCCATTTAGGGCCACAGAAAATAAATTGAAGTGTGAAATACACATGTGGAGGTGTGTAAAATAAACAATTTCTATATATTGTACAGTGCTATACTAAAAAAAACAACATTTTTTTTGAATAGCATTCTCTGCACTTCTATAGCTGTGCGATTCAGTGGTTAAATACTGTGGTTGTGTTGTGCTCTTGCAAAAAACACCATTTAGGGCCACAGAAAATATTTTGCAGTGTGAAATACACATGTGGAGGTGTGTAAAATAAACAATTTCTATATATTGTACAGTGCTATACTAAAAAAAACAACATTTTTTTTGAATAGCATTCTCTGCACTTTTATAGCTGTGCGATTCAGTGGTTAAATACTGTGGTTGTGTTGTGCTCTTGCAAAAAACGCCATTTAGGGCCACAGAAAATAAATTGCAGTGTGAAATACACATGTGGAGGTGTGTAAAATAAACAATTTCTATATATTGTACAGTGCTATACTAAAAAAAACAACATTTTTTTTGAATAGCATTCTCTGCACTTCTATAGCTGTGCGATTCAGTGGTTAAATACTGTGGTTGTGTTGTGCTCTTGCAAAAAACGCCATTTAGGGCCACAGAAAATAAATTGCAGTGTGAAATACACATGTGGAGGTGTGTAAAATAAACAATTTCTATATATTGTACAGTGCTATACTAAAAAAAACAACATTTTTTTTTGAATAGCATTCTCTGCACTTCTATAGCTGTGCGATTCAGTGGTTAAATACTGTGGTTGTGTTGTGCTCTTCCAAAAAACGCCATTTAGGGCCACAGAAAATATTTTGCAGTGTGAAATACACATGTGGAGGTGTGTAAAATAAACAATTTCTATATATTGTACAGTGCTATACTAAAAAAAACAACATTTTTTTTGAATAGCATTCTCTGCACTTCTATAGCTGTGCGATTCAGTGGTTAAATACTGTGGTTGTGTTGTGCTCTTGCAAAAAACACCATTTAAGGCCACAGAAAATATTTTGCAGTGTGAAATACACATGTGGAGGTGTGTAAAATAAACAATTTCTATATATTGTACAGTGCTATACTAAAAAAAACAACATTTTTTTTGAATAGCATTCTCTGCACTTCTATAGCTGTGCGATTCAGTGGTTAAATACTGTGGTTGTGTTGTGCTCTTCCAAAAAACGCCATTTAGGGCCACAGAAAATATTTTGCAGTGTGAAATACACATGTGGAGGTGTGTAAAATAAACAATTTCTATATATTTTCCTTGTACTGTGCTATACTAAAAAAAACAACCTTTTTTTTTGAATAGCATTTTCTGTAGCTGTGCGATTCAGCGGTTACGTGCTGTGGGTGTGTTGTGGTCTGGCAAAAAACGCCATTTAGGGCCACAGAAAATATTTTGCAGTGTGAAATACACATCTGGAGGTGTGTGTAAAAAAACAATTTCTATATATTTTCCTTGTACTGTGCTATTACTAAAAAAAAACAACCTTTTTTTTTTTTAATAGCATTTTCTGCAGTTCTGTAGCTGTGCGTTTCAGCCATTACGTACTGTGGGTGTGTTGTGGTCTTCCAAAAAACGCCATTTAGGGCAAGATCCTAAATTTGGAAAATATGAGGGGAAGGTCAAAGGGACGTGGTGGCCCCGGTCGTGGTGCTGCTGGTGGAGCTCCTGTTGCAGGGAGAGGACGTGGTGGATCTGTGCCAGCTACACGCACAAGTGAAACACCTTCCTCAGGTGCGAGTAGGCGACCGAGCCTGCGGCGGTATTTTGTCGCGCCTAATGAGGCTGTACCAATGTTTAGGCCAGGACAAGTACAGGCGATAGTAGATTGGGTTGCTGACAGTGCCTCGGGTTCCTTCACATTGTCTCCCACCCACTCTTCTGCTGAAAGATCAGAGTTGGCACCTGAAGCCCATGTCCATCAGTCTTTCACCTCACCCCCTTGCAAATCAGCCAAGCAGTCTGAGCCCCAAATCATGCAGCAGTCTCTTCTGCTTTTCGATGACTCTGTTAGCAGGGTTTCCCAGGGCCATCCACCTAGCCCTGCCCCAGAAGTGGAAGAGATTGAGTGCACCGATGCCCAACCACTTATATTTCATGATGGGTACATGGGAGGACCATCGCAGCACGTCTCGGATGATGACGAAACACAGGTGCCAACTGCTGCTGCTTTCGCAATTGTGCAGACAGACATGGAGGGCAGGGGTGAAGACTGGGTGGAAGATGATGTGGAGGACGATGAGGTCCTCGACCCCACATGGAATCAACGTTATGCAGGTGACCAGTGTAGTTCGGAGGAAGAGGCGGTGGTCGCACAGAGCCACCAGCACAGCAGAAGAGGGAGCAGGGTGCAAAAACGGAGCATTCGTCCCCTAGACAGTACATCTGCTACTGCCCAACGCAGCAAGGGACCGAGCACACCAAAGCCAGGTCCAAGGACTTCCCTAGCGTGGCAGTTCTTCACACAGTGTGTTGATGACAAGACACGAGTGGTTTGCACGCTGTGCAATCAGAGCCTGAAGCGAGGCATAAACGTTCTCAACCTGAGCACAAGCTGCATGACCAGGCATCTAAGTGCAAAGCACGAGCTGCAGTGGAGTAGACACCTCAGAAACCAAGAAAGGTCTCTGGCTCCTCCTGCTTCCTCTTCTGCTGCAGTCTCGGCCTCTTCATCCACCTCTGTAGTGACAGTGGCACCTGTCACCCCACAAACAGAGGATCTGCCAGCAACACTACCACCTGGGTCACCGACCATCTCCACAATGTCCCATGGAAGCGTTCAGCTCTCTATCTCCCAAACATTGGAGCGGAAGAGGAAGTACCCCCCTAGCCACCCGCGATCCCTGGCCCTGAATGCCAGAATTTCAAAATTCCTGGCCTTTGAAATGCTGTCATTCCGTCTGGTGGAGACGCAGAGTTTTAAAAGCCTGATGGCATTGGCTGTCCCGCAGTACGTCGTGCCCAGCCGCCACTACTTTTCCAGGCGAGCCATCCCTTCCCTGCACAACCAGGTGGGGGACAAAATCAGGTGTGCACTGCGCAACGCCATCTGTGGCAAGGTCCACCTAACTACGGATGCGTGGACCAGTAAGCACGGTCAGGGACGTTATATCTCCCTAACAGCACACTGGGTAAATGCAGTGGCTGCTGGGCCTGAGGCAGATAGCGGTTTGGCGCATGTCCTTCCACCACCGAGGATTGCAGGGCGCTTCAGTTTGCCTCCTGTTGCTAACTCCTCCTTCTCCGCTTCCTCATCCTCTACCGCCTCCTCATCCATTCAGCGTAACACCTTCACCACCAACTTCAGCACAGCCAGGGGTAAACGACAGCAGGCAGTTTTAAAACTTTCCTGTTTGGGGGAAAATCCCCACACCGCGCAGGAGTTGTGGAGGGACATGGAACAACAGGCCGATGAGTGGTTGCTGTCAGTGAGCCTCAAGCCTGGCCTGGTGGTGTGCGATAATGGGCGAAATCTCGTAGCAGCTCTGGGTCTAGCCGGTTTGACGCACATCCCTTGCCTGGCGCATGTGCTGAACTTGGTGGTCCAGAGGTTCCTTAAAAATTACCCCAATATGCCAGAGCTGCTGCAGAAAGTGCGGGCTGTCTGTGCGCACTTTCGGCGTTCTCACCCTGCTGCTGCTCGCCTGTCAGCGCTGCAGCGTAACTTCGGCCTTCCAGCTCACCGCCTCATATGTGACGTGCCCACAAGGTGGAACTCCACCTTGCACATGCTGGCCAGACTGTGCGAGCAGCAGCAGGCAATAGTGGAGTTTCAGCTGCAGCAATCACGCGTGAGTCGCTCTGCGGAACAGCACCACTTCACCACCAATAACTGGGCCTCCATGCGAGACCTGTGTGCCTTGTTGCGCTGTTTCGAGTACTCCACCAACATGGCCAGTGCCAATGACGCCGTTCTCAGCGTTACTATCCCAGTTCTATGCCTCCTTGAAAAAACGCTTCGTGCGATGATGGAAGAGGATGTGGCACAGGAGGATGAGGAGGAGGAGGAGGAAGCGGGATCATTTCAAAGGCTTTCAGGGCAGTCTTTCACAAGTGGCTACGAGGGTGGGTTCCTGCATCAACAAACGCCAGGTACACAATTGTCCGGCAGAAAGGGCACAGTTCTGGAGGATGACGAGGTGGAGGAGGAGATGGAGGAGGAGGAGGAGGAGGAGGAGCCATGTTCACAGCAGGGTGGCACTCAGACCAGCTCGTGGCCATTACTGGTGCATGGCTGGGGGGATACAGAGGACACAGACGATACACCTCCCACAGAGGACAGCTTTTCTTTGCCTCTGGGCAGCCTGGCACACATGAGCGATTACATGCTGCAGTGTTTCCGCAACGACAGCCGAGTTGCCCACATTTTAACTGGTGCTGATTACTGGGTGGCCACCCTGCTGGATCCCCGTTACAAGGACAACGTACCGTCCTTAATTCCCTCACTGGAGCGGGATCGTAAGATGCGCGAGTACAAGCGCACGCTGGTAGACGCGCTGCTGGTGGCATTCCCACCTGACAGCGGGCGTACGGTGGAAGCACAAGGCGAAGGCAGAGGAGGAGGAAGAGGTCGCCAACGCAGCCGGGGCACCGGCAGCACCTCAGAAGGCAGGGTTAGCATGGCCGAAATGTGGAAAAGCTTTGTCAGCACGCCACAACAACCAGCACCACCAGCTGAGATGGAACGTCTTAGCAGGAGGCAGCATTTCACCAACATGGTTGAGCAGTATGTGTCCACAGGCCTACACGTACTGGATGACGGGTCTGCCCCCTTTAACTTCTGGGTCTCCAAATTGGGCACATGGCCTGAGCTTGCCGTTTATGCCTTGGAGGTGCTGGCCTGCCCTGCAGCCAGTGTATTATCTGAACGTGTATTTAGCACGGCAGGGGGCGTTATCACAGACAAGCGCAGCCGCCTGTCCAGAGCCAATGTGGACAAGCTCACGTTCATTAAAATGAACCAGGCATGGATCCCACAGGACTTGTCCGTACCTTGTGCAGAATAGACATGTATACCGGTGTTGTGACAAAAACTGTCCGGCCATCGGATTGTGCCCGGCCCGTACTGCGCAGGCGCAGCGCTTGCGCAGTACAGAGGACAAGGAGATTCACAAAATCTCCGAAGATGAATGGCGCCTGCGCTGTGAGTGCAGGTTCAAGCCCCACCATCCAAGAGGACATACGGTAGCACATAGTAACAGGGCCCCTCACGGGCTCGCTTCGATCGCGGCCTTGCTTGGCTCGGCTTGAACCACGGATGGTGTGGCCTTCACCTGAACTCAACACGCAGGCGCCGTTAGTCTTGGGAGATTTTTGAAATCCCCTTGTCCTACATACTCAGCAAGCGCAGTACAGGGCGGACACTATTCGACAGGGGACAGAATTCGACACATCACCGGCCTTACCCAGCCATTGTTGTATTTTTGAACCAGTGTTGGCTACCTCGTCCTCCTCCACCGCCGCTTCCACCTACACAGCCACATCCACCGCCACCTCAACCTCCTACTCCATATGGACCTCGTCCTGCTAGGTCAAGATTAAAATTTTTATTTTATTTTTTTGTAGCGCACAGATCCTTTCCCCCTTACCTGCCTTTATGTTGTTGGCTCTTCGCAGGAGGGAGAAAGGCACACCGCACTACCAGCCCGTATACTCCTATATAAAGAGGTTGAGCGGTGTACTTGACGGGCCGTGTCCACAGCCGGAGTCAAAACTCCTCCAGAGGATGATTCTCACCTCTACTGTAGGCAGAGGCAAGTCCTTTAATTGCCAGTAAAGTCAATGTCCACACCAGCTGAAACTCCAACTCTTATTCTCTCATGGCAAAATAAACTGTACTCAGATAGAAAAGGTTAGAGCAAAGAAACAGGACAGCTATAGGTGTGGAGGAGGTCCAGGCACAAACGTAGCACATTTACTTCACTGCTTAGGTTTCTCAAACAGTTTTTGGCGCACGGTCTCTGCCACAGACATTGAGGTTGGTCTCTGCCACAGACCGGGTGTACAAGGCCCCTGCCACGGGCCTGGAGAACTTTGGTCTCAGCCACAGACCAGGGTGTATAAGGCCCCTGCCACGGGCCGGTTGAATAAGGCCTCTGATACAGCCAAGGTGACCTTGAGCTTCTCCTTCTACGAACCTAGCCCATATCAAGGGGAATACATCTCTCCAGGGAGTCAACAGACCATTCCTTCACCGTGACTCCCGCATCGGTCCATCAGAATGATCCTCCCTTCCCTGGAACAGGGTCCCCTACACGAGGCGGCTCTGGACTCCAGGCTTTACTCCCGCCCCTAGGCCTCCATACCCAGGGCAGCAAGAACTCCAGGATAGTACCTCACCCCGGGCTAAAGGTGCCCGAGATGGAACAGGAACACATGCACCCAGGCCGAAGGCACCTGGGCGCGGACCCCACTGGACATCAGCCCCCAGGCCAAAGGTCTGCCCCTTTTATATGCTCTCCCGGCATGCACAGCAGGTTCCCCGCCCCGCTGTACTACTGCCAAGAGGGGACACAAAAGGCGCCACCTGTAGGCCGCAGGGAACTGCACACCAATACTGTCCCCCGAGGACAAAATGGTCCATGAATCCTACAGAATTAGGGTATTTGAGCCTATTTACCACTCAAACACTTTCCTTAAATTTAGCACCCCGCTACATTTTTATTTCAAAGTATTTTATTTTCCCACTAGCTTATCCATTAAATTAAATAATTTATTCCAGAAAGGGCGTATTCTGGGGCATTCCCACCATATGTGTGGCATCGTGCCGTTGAGTTTCTGAGGTTCTTAATGACTTCCTGTACCTCTTCTGCTGAAAAGGGGGCCTCCAGCATATTTTTTTATTTTTTATTTTTTTTATGTTCTTTTAAGTTATTTCCTATCCACATTTGTTTGCAGAGCACTTGCCATGTTCTTAACAACATTTTGCTGCCATTTGCAGCCCTCTAGCCCTTTCCATTACTTTTTTAGAGCCTTTTTAGTCGTCAGAAGTCCGGGTCCCCATTGACTTCAATGGGGTCCGGGTCCGGGTTCGGGTTAAAGTTCGGTCCCGAATCCGAACTTTTTTCCGAAGTTCGGCCGAACCCACCGGACCCGAATATCCAGCTACCCGCTCAACTCTAGAGAGGATGCTATCTGCAAGCTTTATATAACATAGGTTTGTGTGCTAATGAGGCAATTGAATACACATGCACAATCCATGAAACACCAAAAATGCAAGTTCACCCAATGTAGAGACTGAACTTCAAAGTGGGTACACCTGTTAAGGATGTCCTTCAATAACTAACCCATAAAAACACCCTCTGAGCATGCCCAGAAATATCCAGGTGCTGTTCACACAAAAAAAGCACCAAAAAAAAAAATCGAACTGCCTGGGCATGCTCAGTCAGAACAACACAAATGCAGCTAGCAGAAATTACCCCCCCCCCCATGTCCAAAATTAAGCACATCATCCAGCATGCTACAAAATTAGAGATGGGACAATCACCCCCCCCCACTAACAAATACCATTGCAGTCTATGGGAACTGACTTGTTAATTTTGCTAGTCCCCACTTGGCTGGCTTATCTTCTAGTTATTGGCCTTAAAATGGGGGCCCAGGTCCCACCCTAAGGGACATATATCAATGTCACCAATTTGGACAACACCAAAAACAAAACAAGGAGAAGTGCCTTTAAATATGCCAAATTGCTTAAGGGCCATTTCACACCACATGCAGTCCATTGCATTTTTTATGCATCAAAAATGCATGGAAAGTTGGTTATATGGTTCTAAATGGCAGTGTTTGTTCCAGTGCGTTCCAGTTCCACAAAAAAAGTAGAACATGCTGCATTGTACCTGCACTGGACTGTACTGGAACGCAGCAAAACACATCATAAACGCACTGGAACGCACAGGAACACACCTAAATGCACCAAAAACGCACTGGAACACACTTGTCCTTATCTATGGTTAATAAAAAAGAGGGGTGAAAAAAAGCACTGGACTGCATCAAAAACGTACCAAAAATGCACTGGAACGCATCAAAAACGTGCATGCAAAAAAGCACCTGGAACGCATCCGGATTGCGTTTCTATGGTGTGAACTGGCTCTAGTTCACACCATAGAAACGCAGTCTGGATGCGCTCCAGGTGCTTTTCTGCATGCGCGTTTTTGACACGTTCCAGTGCATTTTTGATGTGTTTTTGATGCAGTCCATTGTTTTTTTCCCCCTCTTTTCACTTAGGACAAGTGTGTTGCAGTGCGTCTTTGGTGCATTTAGGTGCGTTCCGGTGCATTCCAGTGCGTTTTTGGTATGTTCCGTTGCGTTTTTGATGTGTTTTACTGCGGTCCAGTACAGTTCTGTACCTAAAAAATGCAGCATGACCAATTTTTTTTCCTTTCTGAAACGCACTGGCATTGGCATTAATGTGATCAACTTTCTTTGCGTTTTTTATGCATCAAAAAAACGCACTGCACCCGGTGTGAACTGGCCCTAAATATCATACCTAGGGCGTGTCTATAGTATGCCTGTAAAGTAGCGCATGTTTTCCATGTTTATAACAGTTCAAGAGTAAAATTACATTTCTAAAGTAAAATAATAGTCATTAAAAAGTACTCGCGGCTGTAATGAATTGCTGGTTCCCGTTAATACAGATAAAAGTCATTGAAAGTCTTTGAAAAAAAAATGCGTGGGGGTCCCCAAAATTCCATTACCAGGCCCTTCAGGTCTGGAATGGATATTAAGGGGAACCCTGCCGCAAATTAAAAAAAAATGCGTGCGGTTCCCCCAAATATCCATACCAGGCCCTTCAGATCTGGTATGGATTTTAAGGGGAACTCCACCCCAAATTTAAAAAAAATCCACACCAGATCCTTATCTGAGCACGCAACCTGGCAGGCCGCAGGAAAAGAGGGGGGACGAGAGAGCGGGACCCCCAGATCCCACCCCCCCTGTGTGAAATGGTAATGGAGTACAAATGTACCCCTACCATTTCACAAAGAAAGTGTCAAAAATGTTAAAAATGACAATAGCCGGTTTTTGACAATTCCTTTATTAATGTCTTCTCCTTTCTTTCATCTTCTTCTTTCTTCTTCTTCCACCTTCTTCTTTTCTCCATTCGGGTTTCTTCCTCCATCTTGTTCATCATCTTCCTCTTCATCTTCATCTTCCTTCTTCCTTCGGTGTTCTCGTCCGCATCTTGCTCCGGCTTCTTCTTCCATTCTTCTTTCTTTCTTCGGCCGCTCCGTTTGAATTCGAGGTTCCCGCTGTGTGATGCTTCAGTTATTCAGTTCCCCTCTGGGTCCGCTGCCACCCGGTGACCCCGCCCCCCTCTGACGCACATGGATTTCACGGGGACTTTCCCCGTGGTGTCAGAGGGGGGTGGGGTCACCGGGTGGCAGCGGACCAAGAGGAGAACTGAAGAACTGAAGCGTCACACAGCGGGAACCTCGAATTCAAACGGAGCGGCCGAAGAAAGAAAGAAGAATGGAAGAAGAAGCCGGAGCGGCCGGAGAAGAAGGGAAGAAGAAGCGGACGAGAACACCGAAAGAAGAAGGAAGAAGGAAGATGAAGAGGAAAATAAAGAACAAGATGGAGGAAGAAACCCGATTGGAGAAAAGAAGAAGCTGGAAGAAGAAGATGGAAGAAGAAGATGGAAGAAGAAGATGGAAGAAGAAGATGGAAGAAGAAGGTGGAAGAAGATATTAATAAAGGAATTGTCAATAACCGGCTATTGTCATTTTTTACATTTTTTACACTTTCTTTGTGAAATGGTAGGGGTACAATGTACCCATTACCATTTCACACAGGGGGGGCAGGATCTGGGGGTCCCCTTTGTTAAAGGGGTCTTCCAGATTCCGATAAGCCCCCCCACCCGCAGACCCCCACAACCACCGGGCAAGGGTTGTGGGGATGAGGCCCTTGTCCCCATCAACATGGGGACATCCTCCCCATGTTGAGGGCATGTGGCCTGGTACGGTTCAGGAGAGAAGGAAGGGACAAATTTTGGGACTTTGAATGAAACGTGAGGGAATGTTCACGCCTCCATCCCTGATGCTGAATGCAACATAAAAAAGGGATTTTTATAACAGCTTACCTGTAAAATCCTTTTCTTGGAGTACATCACGGGACACAGAGCGACTTAGTCATTACTAATGGGTTATATAGATTACCTTCAGGTGTTGGCACTGGCCAATTCCAAACCGGAAGTACCCTCCCCTATATAAGCCCCTCCCATCCGGGAGCACCTCAGTTTTGTAGCCAAGCAATAAGTGTTCCAAAAAGAGGGGTGGGAGCTCTGTGTCCCGTGATGTACTCCAAGAAAAGGATTTTACAGGTAAGCTGTTATAAAAATCCCTTTTTCTTTTTCGTACATCACGGGACACAGAGCGACTTAGTCATTACTAATGGGACGTCCCAAAGCAATGCCAAATGAGGGGAGGGATACATAAGCTGGGCGCCATCAGGCATGAGGATCTTTTGCGGCCTGCAACACACTGCGCCCAAAGGCGACATCCTCCTGACTTCTAACGTCTACCTGGTAGAATCTAGTAAACGTGTGTATCGAAGACCATGTTGCGGCCTTACATACTTGAGCCAGGGAGGCCTGGTGATGCACTGCCCATGAAGTTCCAACTGCTCTTGTGGAGTGCGCCCTAACTTTGAACGGAGGCGGTCTCTTTCTCAAGCCATAGGCTTGTATTATGACCTGTCGAATCCACTTGGCTAAAGTGGATTTTGATGCTGCCTGACCCTTTTTAGGGCCTTCCGGCAGAATAAACAAAGTATCCGTTCTGCGAATCTGAGCAGTGGCTTTTAGATAAGCTTTAACTGCTCTTACTACATCCAAGGAATGTAATAACTTTTCCTCTACCGAGCTAGGTTTGGGGAAAAAAGAAGGAAGAACCACATCTTGGTTCAAATGAAACCTCGATACCACCTTAGGAAGAAAGGCTGGATGAGGACGTAATACTACTCTGTCCTTATGGACAACCAGATATGGCTCCTTACAGGACAATGCGGCTAATTCCGATACTCTTTTAGCCGAACAAACGGCTACTAAGAAAATCTATTTCCTGGTGAGAAGAACCAAGGAAATGTGTTGCAATGGTTCAAACGGTTGTTTCTGTAGAACTGACAGAACCAGGTTTAAGTCCCAAGGACATATGGGAATACTAACCGGAGGGCTAATACGCATCACTCCTTGTATGAAAGCTTTGACTAGTGAATGCGAAGCCAAGGGCCTTTGAAAAAATATTGACAAGGCCGAAATCTGACCCTTGATAGTACTCAAGGCCAGCTTCCTATCTACAGCCCACTGTAGGAAGTCCAAAATCCTCCCTATCACGTACTTACGTGGATGCCATTTCTTGGCCTCACACCACGTAATGTACGCTTTCCAGATCCTATAATAGATCTGCCTGGATACCGGCTTCCTGGCATTGATCATGGTAGATACCACAGAATTAGAGAGCCCTCTCTTTTTCAGAATGTGGGCTTCAATAGCCAGGCCGTCAAACCTAGGGCTGGTAAGGAAGGGTGGTATATCGGTCCCTGCGACAGCAGGTCCGGACGATGTGGGAGGGTCCAAGGACTCCTCACTGACATTTTTACAATCTCCGCGTACCATGCCCTTCGGGGCCACGCTGGAGCCACCAGAATCACTGGTTTCTTTTCTACCCTCATTCTGCGGAGTAATCGCAGTAACAATTGTGGCGGTGGGAATGCATATATCAGCTTGAACTGATCCCAAGGGAACACTAGGGCATCCGAGCCGCAAGGTAGAGGATCCCTTGTGCGAGACACAAATCTGTCCACCTTTGCGTTGAATCTGGATGCTAGCAGATCTACATCCGGTGTTCCCCACCGCTGGCATATTGCCTGGAAAACCTCGGGGTGAAGAGACCATTCCCCCGGGCATAATTGTTGGCGACTTAAAAAGTCCGCTCTCCAATTTTCCACTCCTGGGATGAAAACCGCGGATATGGCTGGGACATATTTTTTTGCCCACTCCAGGATGCAATTTGCTTCCCTCTGGGCTGCACGACTCCTGGTGCCACCCTGGTGATTGATATATGCCACTGCTGTGGCATTGTCTGATTGAATTCTGACAGGGGACCCTTGGAGTTTGGATGTCCATGCTACTAGGGCATACCGGGCTGCTCGTATCTCTAAGAGATTGATGGGCAGGGCCTTTTCTGCTTCTGACCACTTGCCCTGGAGAGACCATTGCTCCAGTACTGCCCCCCAGCCTATGAGGCTGGCATCTGTAGTGACTACCTTCCAAGAAACCGGACTGAAGGGTTTCCCTTTTTCCAGATTCTGGGGCACCAACCACCAATGGAGGCTCTTGCGAACGGAAGGGGACAGGGACATTGGTAAGTCTAAAGCCTGAACTTTTTTGTTCCAGGCTGACAGTATGGCCCTTTGCAAATTCCTTGAATGGAATTGACCGTAGGGTACCGCTTCGAATGAAGCCACCATTTTTCCCAGCAGCCTCATGCAGAGGCGTATGGATGGTTTTCTTTTTGTACCCACTAAGTGGGTCAAATCTTTTAAAGACGACACCTTCTCTGGAGGTAAGAAAATCTTTCTCTGATTTGAATCCAGCCTTAGCCCTAAGTATTCCAGACTTTTGACTGGTCTTAGAGCTGACTTGTCCCGGTTGATAATCCAACCGTGATACTCCAGATACTTGATTGTCTTGTGAATAGCTACTTCCAGCTTTTCCACTGAGTGGTCTATTAGTAGCAGGTCGTCTAGATATGCCATTATCGTTACACCCTGTGTTCTTAGATTGGCCAATAATGGGGCCAGAATTTTTGTGAACACTCGTGGTGCTGTGGCCAGACCGAAAGGTAAGGCTCTGAACTGAAAATGGCGCCCTTCTACTGCAAAGCGTAGAAATTTCTGGTGGGCCGGAAAGATGGGAATATGCAGATAAGCATCCTTTATGTCGATCGAGGCAAACCATTCCTGCCCTTGTAGGGCGGTGGCCACCGATCGGATCGACTCCATCCGAAAAGTCCTGATATTTAGGAACTTGTTTAGCCCTTTTAGATTTAATATGGGCCTCACGTCCCCATTTGGTTTGGGGACTGTGAAAAGGTTCGAGTAAAACCCGAATCCGCTTTCTTCCAGGGGAACCTTCATGATTACACCTTGGAGCAATAGTTGTTCTAGTGCCAGAAGGAGGGATCCTCTCTTCTGGGGATCTCTTGACACGTTTGACCTCATAAATTGGGCAGGAGGAGTGCCTTTTAACTCCAGCTTGTATCCCAGACTTACTGCGGAGAGCACCCATCTGTCTCTGATGGTGTCCCGCCAGGTCTCTGTGAACAACTGAAGTCTTCCCCCACCCGATTGAGTGGGGGCAACGCTTCATGCCTTGGGGGGAGGTTTTGTACCTCTCTTGATCCAGGGCTTCTTGTTACCCTGTGATTGTCCCTGATTTCTGCCCCCTGAATTTGACCGCGGAGGCCGTCGGAACTGCTTCACAGCCGATGTGCCCTGGACTGGAGAAGTAGGCCTCTTAAAAGAAGGACTTCTACCCTTGTTCTTAACCGGTAAGAGTGAACTTTTACCGGCAGAAATTTTCTGGATATATTTGTCCAGATCTTCTCCAAATAAGCGTTCTCCATGAAATGGGAAGCTAACCAGCAGTTTTTTACAGGGAGCTTCAGCAGACCAGTTTTTGAGCCACAGAAGCCTACGCATATGTACTATAGACAGCGTAAAGCGGGAGGCCTGTTGGATTGTATCCTTTATGGCGTCCACCGCAAAACACAAGGCTCTAGGCAGGTCAGCTAGGGCAAGAGCCTGCTGATCTGGTAAGTCCCTTAAGACTTGTTTCAACTGATCTTTCACTGCTTGGCAGACTCCAATCGCTGCTACCGCAGGTTGTGTCACCATGCTTGCTGTAGAGAAAGCAGATTTTAGTAAAGACTCCAATTTTTTATCTATTGGGTCTTTGAACATTGGAACATTATCTACTGGACATGTCAGTGATTTGTTAACAGAAGAGATGGCTGCGTCCACTGTAGGGACCCTCCATTTTTTTATGAACTTATCCTCCATGGGATAGATCACCGGAAACCTCTTGGGGGGAGCAAATATTTTATCAGGATGCTCCCAATCCTGGTAAATAAGCCCTTCTAATAAAGGGTGGATTGGGAAGGAACAGACAGCCTGGGGAGCTTTTAGCGACCCCAGCGAGGAAACCGTAGTGGATGGTGGTTCCGCCAGAGGCATTTTAAATGCTGATCGGACCATGTTAGTCAGAGACTGAACCCATAATCTTTCAGCCTGAGATGCTGAGAAAGGTTCTTCCACTGTTGATTCCTCCATAACTGAATCAACCTCATCCTGATCCCCTTCAGGTAGGTCGATCTGTGTGGGGCTGTTCCTCCGCTAACAGGCACTCTGAAGGAGGAGACGGAGATCGGACGCGCTTTTCCTGTGACAGGGAAGCAGCGATCAATGCTGTTAATCTCTCTTCCAATCCTCCCAGAGTTGAGGATAAAACCTCCTCTGTTATATATACAGGAGCAGGTGGACTGGGGACAGCCGCAGCACCAGGCACTCCTGCGGGGTTTCTACGGCTACTGACCTCTGAATTCTCAGGGGAGATTGGTGCAGTACAAGCATGCCCAATATCCTCAGAGCCCGATGGAGACCCCTTTGGCTTCCTGGAAGACCTATTTCCGGAGCGTCTGGACGACATATCCTTTAAGCACAAAGCTGAGGTATTCCCGTCGTCATACACCAATTTTTGCTGGTAATAGTCTAACACAGTTGCTGCTATATACCAGCTGGTGTCCACTAAAGTGCCTTTCTATGGGGATGCCTGCATCAACCGCCTCTGTGTGCCACTGTTTGTTGCTAGCTCTGTTTGCATCCAGCTGACACTTGTACTGTGTCTTTTAACCATGCTGGGACGCCTGCACATGCGCAGAAGCGCCGCGGCGCGCATCGAGCGTCATCCACCCGCCCCGCCCCTTTTTTTTTATAGGAGGCGCGTGCACGCGCGCGCCCGTGCGCCATTGGCGCCCTTTTCGAAATCAAACAGGGACTAGGAGCCAGGGCCCTTTTTGCCGGAGGGCCTGTGCGGTGGATGAGTGCAGCAACAGGGCAGAGGAAGTGGATTCCCACAGAGAAACTTACCAACTGCCTGGATCTTTTGACTTGAGAAAACCAAAGATCCACATGACAAGAAAAATGGACTACAGCGGCCTCTAGTGGTTTAACACAGGTACCGCGGTCCCTTTTTTTTTTTTTTTCTTGACTACTATTAAAATTTTACATTTTCAGTAGTTACAGGCATACACAGATATTAGCGGGAATACCGTTAGGTAACAGACAGAAAGACAAATTAGGCTTGGGGGTCCCCCAATAGAACCAAGTTCCTGGGGGCCCCCACTTACCTGATCCCCGCCACAGGACTTTGTTTGGTCCACAGAAGTCCAAACTTCACCTATCACGGCAGGCATTGTAATTAAACCTTCAGGGACCGGGTTCCCAAGGATTCCACTCCCCTGGACCTGTATAGCACCCTGCACAGACAACATCTTGGTCGTGGGTATGACCAGAGCTCTGGATCCCAGGGTCCAGCCCTCCTAAGAGAGGCATTACAGGCAAAACCTTGCTCTTCTGCTGCAAGGCCCGGGTACCGACCGTTTAGCTATGAAGCTTTTTTGGTGGGATCCGGAACAGCTTACTAAGGCCCAAAAGAACCTGTACGCAAGCCCAGTGAAAACACATGTTACTCTTTGGCCAACACCTTAGACACTGGCAAAAAACTGAGGTGCTCCCGGATGGGAGGGGCTTATATAGGGGAGGGTACTTCCGGTTTGGAATTGGCCAGTGCCAACACCTGAAGGTAATCTATATAACCCATTAGTAATGACTAAGTCGCTCTGTGTCCCGTGATGTACGAAAAAGAAAGGGGGGAAGGTTGGGACTTTTAATGAGGTGTGTTTGTACAGACCAACCAGATCATATGAATAAAAAACATCTACGTGTTTGTTGCTAAACCAAAAGTTAGCATAACAAAATACAGCATAACATACATGATACAGTAGATAGACTTGCATTAAACGGTTGAAAATCGAATGGCACATGATAATGAACGGTATGCATATTGAATGTGGAACAAAATGTAAACAATTAGAAAAATGAATAATTAAAACCATTTAGATGTACACTGGATGCATCAGAGTAGGCCCAACGCATTTCGTGGACTGCATCCACTCATCAGGGGCCATGCATCCATATTCTAAAGAGGGAAGAGAACAATGGATAACCATTATAGTCTGTTGTATATAACCATGAAAAATTAAAGGGAACTAAATAATTAATTAATTACATCCTGACCAAGCCAAAAATTACTCACATCTGAGCTGAAACATGTGATAGCATATGGCAGAGACCAGTCAACTATGTCTCGCCCGGGAGCTGAGGAAGGGATCCAATAAAGAAAGCCAGGCATGCAATCACAATTCCGCACAGAGAGTGAATCCAAAGTGTCGCGGTTAATGGGAATTCTAGAATGTGTGAAATTAGATAAATGTGGGGTATGAGTGACCTTGTAAATATAAAAGTATACAAAGAAAGGCCCATAACCGTGATGAAACAAAGAAGAAATGAGTGTGGCACGATGAGAAGAAAAGGGAGTGTAAAGGTAGGAACAGAGGTGAACAGGAATAGCACGAAAGGAAGAAGCTAGAGTGAAACATGATCCATGAGTGATTGAAAGGTAGATTACCTTATTACAAGAATGTAGTGAGACATGGAGAAGACAACTCCTAGAACATCAGCATGGAGAATGCAGAGTAGTGCTGGGATTAAAATGGTGAATCTGTGAGGTCTACGGTTCCCAAACTCGGCATGGCAACCAGAGACCCTCCAGCGTCACGCTGACATGACACGAAGGGGGAGAAAACCAGCCCGGCCGCCGCCGGAGTGATTTCCCCCTGTCTCAGTCAAGCTGATATAGCAAGCACCTGAGCAATTGGACACCCAACGAGGACGTCACACGCACGATGCCGGCTGCATGGCGCCGATCCGGAAGAAACCCGAATGGAGAAAAGAAGAAGGTGGAAGAAGAAGAAAGAAAGAAGAAGATGAAAGAAAGTAGAAGACATTAATAAAGGAATTGTCAAAAACCGGCTATTGTCATTTTTAACATGTGGGGATGAGGCCCTTGTCCCCATCAACATGGGTACATCCTCCCCATGTTGAGGGCATGTGGCCTGGTACGGTTCAGGAGGGAGGGGGGCCGTTCTCTCATCCCCCCTCTTTTCCTGCGGCCTGCCAGGTTGCGTGCTCGGATAAGGGTCTAGTGTTGATTTTTGGGGGTACTCCACGCCATTTTTTTTACATTTGGGGTGGAGTTCCCCTTAAAATCCATTCCAGATCTGAAGGGCCTGGTATGGATATTTGGGGGGAACCGCACGCATTTTTTTTTTAAATTTGCGGCAGGGTTCCCCCTAATATCCATTCCAGACCTGAAGGGCCTGGTAATGGAATTTGGGGGGACCCCTACGCTTTTTTTTTGTTTTTATCAATGACTTTCAATGACTTTTCTCTAAATTGCCGGGAGCCGACAATTCATTACAGCCGCGGGTGCTTTTAAATGCCTTTTTTTTCCTTTAGAAATGTAATATTGCTGGCACACTGGCAAGTTCAGAGCTGCGCCTGTTCAACTTATGCAAATTGAGTTATGTGACTTGACATTTACTAAGATTTTGCCGGCGCAGTGTCTTGGCGTGTTTGAACAAGTAAAATTCCCACGCTGAGCTCAAAAAAACCTCCCGCAGTTCTAAACCTAATTGGCGATGCAGCGGGCTGGTTCTGAAAAAGTTACTTTCTCACTCTATTTTGGGCATGTTTGTTACTTGGGCAGGTGTCACTACACTTCCTCACATCACCCCACATCACCCCCATTATATTCGCACTTCCAGCTTCTTTATATTTAGATTTTAAGATGCCGTGCGCCAGGTCCACTGAGCGCCTCCTCCCGTCTGCCGAGAACACTATAGTAAATGGGAAATAGCACTGTGCTACCGGCGCTAATGTTTTGTAAATACCAAAACAGCCGTTGCGCGCGCAGATGCGCCGATACTCATGGCGCAAACCTTTCGTAGATCAGCCCCTGTGTCTCTAGTCTTCCTGCTGGAGCATACGCTTCATGAAATCATGAACAGGGCACTTGAGGCAGAACAGCGGGAGGAAGAGGAGGACTTCCTTTATTCTCCAGGCCCCCTTTATCCAGATAGCATTCCTACGGGCCCGCCAAACACACAGGAAGAAGAAGAGGAGGAGGATTGTGTCAACATGGATGTAGAGGATAACACTCAGCAGCAGTTTTCAAGGGATGTTTTTTTAGCCCCTAGAAACCCAAGGAGTTGTCCGTGGCTGGGAGGAGGTAGTTACAGATAATGTGATCCTTAGTGACCTAGAGGACTTAGAATCGAATGCCTCTGCAAACTTATGCTACATGGCCTCCCTGATTCTGCAAAGCCTGCGAAAGGACCCTAGGATTTGTGGTATCAAGGAGAGGGATCAATACTGCCTGGCAACCCTTCTTGATCCATGTTACAAGGGCAAAGTTGCAGAACTCGTCCTGCCTTCATAGAGGGAGCAGAGGTTGAAACATCTTCAGGAGGCCTTGAAGAATGGTTTGTGTAACCCATTTCCAGACTCTAGGAGGTTACCATTTTCTGGTGCTGGACAAAGTGTTTCTGAGGCTTCGTTCAGTCAGAGAAAGAGTGGTGGAGAAGGTGGCCGGCTGACCAATGCCTTTAAACAAATTTTCAGACCTCAGCGCCGAGGTCTGATCGGTTCAAGCAATTATCGCCAGCATCTGCATTATATGGTGCAGGAATATCTAGGGGCAAGAGTAGACTTGGAGACCTTTCCAACAGAGCATCCACTGGGTTACTGGGTCCTGAGGATGGACCACTGGCCAGAACTTGCTCAATATGCAATTGAGCTACTGGCCTGTCCTGCATCCAGCATGCTTTCTGAATGCACATTCAGTGCTGCTAGAGGGTTTGTAACGGATCCAAGAGTGTGCCTGTCCACAGACTCCGTTGATAGGCTCACATTTATAAAAATTAATCAGTCTTGGATCAGCAGCTATCAAACACCTGAAGCTGATGTAACTGATTGAATTTGCTATGGATCTAGGATCCCTTGAAGATTGCCTATGCTGACTATCCTATTCCTCCTCAATCTTGATGATACTAGCTTCCTACAATATTTTTGTTTTAGGGCGCCACCACCACCACCAAAGGCCCAATTTTTCTGCCCCTGTCTAACAGGGGCATGTAATTACAATTTTTGATGTTATATTTCCCAGCAGGGCATGTTCCTGCACCCAACAAGAGTATATGCGAGGGCTTACAGTGTTTTGGCACCATCAAAAACAAAGGCCAAGTTTTTCTAAACCTGTTTAACAGGGGCATGAAATTACAATTTTTTATATAATATTTCAACTCAGGGCCCATTCCTGTGCCCAACAAGAGTAGCTTTGAGGGCTTACAGTGTTCTGGCACCACCAAAACCAAAGGCCCAATTTTTCTAACCCTCTATAACAGGGGTATGTAATTAAAGGCCCAATTTTTCTGCAGAGTATATAGGGCAGGCCGTATAGTATATATATCGCTGTTTAGAGTATATAGTGTCTGGGAAGCCCCACTGCATTGTTTTTTTACATTTTGGTGCAGGGTTCCCCTTAATATCCATACTAGACCTGAAGGGCCTGGTATGGATTTTGGGGGGACATCCATGCCATTTTTTTGGTATTTTTGCCACAAGCAATTTTAAAAGAATTTTTTTCCTTTAGAAATTTAATTTTGCTGTGGTACTGTTATAAACATTGGAAAGATGCGCTACTTTACATGTAGACTAAAAAGACTCCCCAGGCACGATATTTAAAGGAATATTTAATTTTTATTGTTTCACTTTAAGCATTATTAAAATCACTGCTCCAGAAAAAACTGCAGTTTAAAAAAAAAATTGCATTGATACATGTCCCCTGGGGCAGGACCCAGGTCCCCAAAAACTTTTTATGGCAATAACTTGTATATAAGCCTTTAAAATGAGCACTATTGATTTTTCACATCCCATAGACTTTAACGGTGTTCGCACCAATTTTTTGCCTGTTCGCATGTTCTGCTGCGAACTGAACCGGGAGGGGGGGTGTTCGGCTCATCCCTAGCAGAGACATCACATTACAGACAAAGTGCCGTATAGTCAGAGCTATAGTATTCCCAGTAGTAACCTATGGCTGTGAAAGTTGGTCCATAAGGAAGGCTGAACGCCAAAGAATTTATGCTTTTGAACTATTGTGTTGAAGAAGACTCTTGAAAGTCCCTTTGAATGCAAGAAGATCAAACCAGTCAATATTGAAGGAAATCAACTCTGAATATTCACTGGATGGACAGATCCTGAAGCTGAAACTCAAATACTTTGGCCACCTAATGTTAAGAGAACACTCATTGGAAAAGACCCTGATGCTGGAAAACATGGAAGGAAAAGGGAGAAGAGGACGAAAGAAAAGATGGATAGCTAACATCATCAAAACAATAAACATGGAGTTAAGCAAGCTCTGGGAGGTAGTGGAGGACAGAAAAGCCTGGCACGCTATGGTCCATGAGGTCACGAAGAGTCGGACATGACTAAACAACTGAACAAGAGCAAGAATTCCCCTCTTACATTATTTATACACTATAATCAAACTGCAAGTAGTTCTACAGAAGTGCTTATTGCCCAACAACTAAATTGCATTCAGTAAAATTTGTAATTCAATTATAAAAGCAAACACAAAAAAGTCCTGGAAGCTGTGAGAGCCACATCAGGTAATATATAATTAGGAAATATTGACCTCCCACCATTCAAATAAGCAATTAGGATCTGTCTTCACTGTTCTAACAGCTGCACAGATTTTTGGAAACAAGTTGTAAGATAGGAATTTCATGGTTTAAATTACTTTCATGTTGTTATGTTTTAAGTTTAAAGATCATGGAAATAAAAACGTACTCACTTTTTTTTTCCTTTTTTTTCCTTTTCTCACTTTTTTCTGAACAATATACTACATCTTCTGGAACAATGTGGACTTCCAATCTCTACTTTGGGGACTTTCAACCACAATGCCTTACATGTCTACAATTCTTTTTTTAATTTTTTTTTTATTAAGTTTTGATTTCTGTCTACAATTCTTAAAGTCTCCTTTTTGTCATACTTACCTGCTCTGTGCAGCTGTTTTCGCACAGAGCAGCCCCAATTCTCCTCTTGCATCGCCTGCAGGCACTCCTGGTCCCTCCCTCCTGCTGAGTGCCCCAAGAGCAAGCAGCTTGCAATGGGGATACCCGAGTAGGCTCGCTCCCGAGCTGTGGCTCTGCGTGTCTATTCACACACATAGCCTCCACTCTTGAAAGAGAGTTTAAATGTATCATCACACATAGTGGTACTGTGGATACATAAGGTAAATGCGTGCCGCGTCCTATAAAGTATTGAAAGAGGAAAATATGGGGGACTTTGGACTTTGTAGGCACAAATTAACAAGATGCATTTATGAAAAAATATAACAAATTTATTGATTTACAAAATATGACATTAAAAGATCTCTAAAAACAATTAGACAGTTATGTATATGGACCAACCAGATACAGTCACTGAAGGAACCGCCAAATTATTGGTAACGATAGTGGAGCCTAGGGGAGGAAGCCCTCTCCAAAAACATAGGGCCCTAAAGGATGGCTAGATACCGACAGTGGAAGATGGAGTTGTTGTACCCAGTGAGATCCAAAGCTTTAACATGTTTCACGTGGAGTCACGCTTCTTCAGAAAGCGACAACATAAAAAGCTAATGAATAAGTATACAATATATTAGCAATGTCATAGGTACATAATACATCAAATAGATATACAAAACATAGACAATATTTGTATAGATATTCAGACAAATCCAATCGATGAGACAGCAACATAAAAAACAACAGAGGAACATGAAGGATCCCGCGCTCCAGGCAGGATAGAACAAATCATGGGGGCGTGGTAAACAATAAGGGGATGTATAAAGGTTATCAAAAAATGAGTAGCTTAAACTAGATTAGAATATATTCAGTTCATCCCAAAAAGAGGGTTTATCGAAGATATGTTTAATATTTATATAGACAAAAAGCTTTGTAATTGAATGGTGATCAACATCTAAATATAAAATTATACTCACAAAACGGAGTCTTTAAACTTGAATGTCACTGAATTTGTGCTCAAACAACCTCCAAAGGGGGGAGAACCCTTCAGAAGAAGGCTGGGGGGTGAAACGGGGGAACGGGAGGTGGGGGAGGGAGAGGAGGGGAAGGAAAGGGAGGGGAAGGAAAATAGGAGAGGGGAGAAAAAGGGGGAATAGGATGGGACAAGAAAGGAGAGTGACAAGGGGGTGGGGAAAATGAGGGGAAGGTAAAGAACGGGAAGGGGGGGGGGTTTACGATAGGGTAAAACTCCCGATCAGAACCGATGCCAGCCGAGCCGATAATCAGGCATGACGTCAGGCGAGTGCTAGATTATAACAAAAAACTATTTAGTAAATTACTTAATATATTTAATATAAGTGCCTACCTGGGGTAACAGACTCAGCACTAAGGTACTCACCCTATATACCTTGAGTTGAACTGATTTGGTCAACAGATATATCAGGATGGTCTCCGGTAAAATAGTCAATGGCAGAATTCAATAAGATATATATTAATTTTGCGAAAATAGTAGAAGCCGCAATATGTAGTAAAGGCGAATTTGCCAGAATGGCTTAGGAGACAAGATGCATTCACTGTTACAAATAGAAAAAAGGGGAAAGGAAAACAAGGGTATAGTTTATCAAAATAATATATTTCAGAAGGTATGCTTGCAGCTCAAAACCGCACATTAAATAAATAAATCAAAACGCATCCTTACCAAATTAGCCAAGGGAGGGTGATTAGCCTGGGTTTTAGCAAATATTCGCTATATGCAGCTAATTGAAAAGCTGCAGGACAAATGTATAATAAAGTATGATGAAGGAGCCCTGTGAAAAGCACAGAAAGTTAGCTCCAAAACATCATTGATCAGAGATAAAAGATAAAAACAAAGTTCAAGCCTGGAAGGGGCATACCTGAGGCATCGACACGGCTGGCAGCAGAGCGACAGGGAGATAAGTGCAGGTAGACTGTCTAGCACACTGCAAACAGCGTGCTTAAGTAGCCATGTCCCATCGCAGGTGAGTCGGCCCGTCATGGACGAGATGCTGTCACATGCGTCGGCCAAACAACAGGCACTGCGAGAGCCGCTGATTCAATGGGAAGTACCCATGATCAGCGGAATGTGCAGTGTTACCAATCAACGAGAGCTGAGGAGTTGCTCTCAGGAGATGAATGGAAGCGTCATCAACCCCCGGGGGAGGGGGGGACGGGAGGGGAGGGAAAGGGGTGTGTAGATGACGCTGAGCGGCCGCATGATTTGTAAATAATCCAAAAGGAGCTCAAGAGACATGTCCAATGTCACAAAAAATGGCACCAGCCGGCATAGCTGGACCAAGACCGAAAATAATACTAAATAGAGCAATATTAGTTATTGTTATTGCAAAAAAACACAATTCTCAAGCTATGTGGCCATGAATACGGCCACATCAATATATGCGCTGTCACATATAAACATATCAATGGATATCAGTCTGTAATCAAATCAAAACCATCTGCGGCAATGCAGACAAGACTATATAATATATACATAACTGTCTAATTGTTTTTAGAGATCTTTTAATGTCATATTTTGTAAATCAATAAATTTGTTATATTTTTTCATAAATGCATCTTGTTAGTTTGTGCCTACAAAGTCCAAAGTCCCCCATATTTTCCTCTTTCAGAGCCTCCACTCGGCTGATTTCCTGATTGACTCAGTGGTTGTGATTGACAGCAGCAGGAGCCAATGGCTCCTGCTGCTGTCTCAGCCAATGAGGAGGCAGAGTCCCCGCAGAGTCGCAGGAACCATTCCACATTACTGATGTGCGATGGGGCTCGATCGCTCCCGGCGAATGAGAGAGGCAGGCAGGAGGAAGTGATGTCATCTCTCCTGCGGCGCTCACATATACCGAGCGCCGTACAGGAGAAGATGCAGGTTAGTGCACAAAACAGCACACTGACACCAGGACACATAGGCACATAATTCACCCCCCCAGGCCCCCCCAGACACCTCCAGACCACCCCCAGCCCCCAGTCACAGTGTCACTGCATTGCAGTGACCATTTATTTAGTGATCACTGCAATCAGTGACATTTGTGACTGTAAAAGTGTCACTACATTTAGTTTTAGGTCCAGTGAAGCCCCCTAACCACCCCCTAATAAAGGTTTAACACCCTGATCACCCCTCAGATAACCCTTTCACCCCCTAGCACCGCCGTCGCTAAGCGATCATTTTTCTGATCGATGTCTTAGCGTCGGTGATGCTGATTGGTAGCCAGTAATTTTTTTAGGTTCACCGCAGGTTTTTATAGCGTCGGGTACCCCCATATATTACCTAATAAAGGTTTAACCCCCTTGATCGCCCCCCAGGTAACCCTTTCACCCCCTATCACCACTGTCACTAAGCGATAATTTTTCTGATCGATGTCTTAGCGTCGGCGATGCTGATCGGTAGCCAGTAATTTTTTTTAGGTTCGCCGCAGGTTTTTATAGCGTCGGGTACCCCCATATATTACCTAATAAAGGATTAACCCCCTTGATCACCCCCCAGGTAACCCTTTCACCCCCTAGCACCGCCGTCACTATGCGATAATTTTTCTGATCGATGTCTTAGCGTCGGTGATGCTGATCGGTAGCCAGTAATTTTTTTTAGGTCCGCCGCAGGTTTTTATAGCGTCGGGTACCCCCATATATTACCTAATAAAGGTTTAACCCCCTTGATCACCCCCCAGGTAACCCTTTCACCCCCTATCACCACTGTCACTAAGCGATAATTTTTCTGATCGCTGTCTTAGCGTCGGTGATGCAGATCGGTAGCCAGTAATTTTTTTTAGGTTCGCCGCAGGTTTTTATAGCGTCAGGTACCCCAATATATTACCTAATAAAGGTTTAACCCCCTTGATCGCCCCCCAGGTAACCCTTTCACCCCCTATCACCACTGTCGCTAAGCGATCATTTTTCTGATCGCTGTCTTAGCGTCGGTGATGCAGATCGGTAGCTAGTAATTTTTTTTAGGTTCTCCGCAGGTTTTTATAGCGTCAGGTACCCCCATATATTATCTAATAAAGGTTTAACCCCCTGATCGCCCCCCAGGTAACCCTTTCACCCCCTATCACCACTGTCGCTAAGCGATCGTTTTTCTGATCGTTGTCTTAGTGTCGGTGATGCCGATAGGTAGCCAGTAATTTTTTTTTAGGTTTGCCGTCAGGTTTTTATATAGCGTCAGGTACCCCCATATATTACCTAATAAAGGTTTTACCCCCTAATTGCCCCTAGTTAACCCTTTCACCAGTGATCATCATATAAGTGTTACGGGTGACGCTGGTTAGTTAGTTTGCTTTTTATAGTGTCAGGGCACCCGCCGTATATAACCCAATAAAGGTTTAACCCCCTGATCGCCCGGCGGGTGATATCAATTAGGTTTTAGCATCAGAGAGGGTCTGCGTCACACCCCAGGCAGCGTCAGGTTAGTGCCAGTAGCGCTAACACCCACGCATGAAGCATACACCCCCCTTAGTGGTATAGTATCTAAACAGATCAATATCTGATCTGATCAGATCTATACTAGCGTCCCCAGCAGTTTAGGGTTCCCAAAAACGCAGTGTTAGCGGGATCAGCCCAGATACCTGCTAGCACCTGCGTTTTGCCCCTCCGTCCAGACCAGGCCACCCAAGTGCAGTATCGATCGATCACTGTCACTTGCAAAACACAACACACATAACTGCAGCGTTCGCAGAGACAGGCCTGATCCCTGCGACTCCAGTGCTGTAGGAGGTGATTTCACCACCACAGTTAAAAAAAAAAAGCATATATGCCGAAGCATTGGGGCAGCAGGGGCGGAGGAGCGATTTTGCTCCTAATGCCGCGTACATACGGTTGAAATTCCGACGGAGGCTTGCCCGTGGAAAAGTCTGACCATGTGTACGCGGCATAACTTTTGCGGGAAGATGCCCCCATGCTTCGGCATATATAAATGGTCCATGTATGCCCATCATTAGAAGTGGGTGGATGAAGGGCGGTATTCTAATGGTGGGCATACCCACCGATCAATCAGGCTGCATGAAAAAAAAGATTACAATACATGTCCAACAAGGACCAGCAACGTACTGGTATGTTGCTGGATTTTGAATGTTTATACCAGAATGATGCCTGCGGGTTTAGGTATCATCTTGGTATCATTCTTTTCAGCCAGCGGCCGGCTTTCATGTAAAAGCAATCCTAGTGGCTAATTAGCCTCTGGACTGCTTTTACGAACAGTGGGAGGGAATGTCCCCCCCGGATATAAAAAGCGCCATTGGGAAATTGGGAAAGCATTTTATCACACCGATCTTGGTGTGGTCAGATGCTTTGAGGGCAGAGGAAAGATCTAGGGTCCAATAGACCCCAGTTTTTTTCAAAAAAGAATACCTGTCATTACCTATTGCTATCATAGGGGATATTTACATTCCCTGAGATAACAATAAAAATGATAAAAAAAAAATTTGGAAGCAACAGTTTAAAAATAAAATAAAAAAGCAAAATTAATAATAATAAAAAAAAAAAAGCACCACTGTCCTGCCCTGCTCTTGCCCAATGGCGAACGCAAGCGTCGGTCTGGCGTCATATGTAAACAGCAATTGCACCATGCATGTGAGGTATCACCGCTAAGGTCAGATCGAGCGCAGTAATTTTAGCAGTAGACCTCCTCTGTAAATCTAACGGGGTAACCTGTAAAGGCTTTTAAAGGCTTTTAAAAATGTATGTAGTTTGTCGCCAATGCGCGTTTGTGCGAAATTTTAAAGCATGTCGTGTTTGGTATCTATGTACTCGGCCTAAGATCATCTTTTTTATTTCATCAAACATTTGGGCAATATAGTGTGTTTTAGTGCATTAAAATTAAAAAAAAAGTGTATTTTTTCCCCAAAAAATGCGTTTGAAAAATCGCTGCGCAAATACTGTGTAGAAAAAAAAATGCAACACCCACCATTTTATTCTGTAGGGCCTTTGCTTTAAAAATATATATAATGTTTGGGGGTTCAACATAATTTTCTTGCAAAAAAAATATGTTTTCATGTAAACAAAAAGTGTCAAAAAGGGCTTTGTCTTCAAGTGGTTAGAAGAGTGGATGTAAGCTTCCTAATGTTGTGTATAAAATGCCAGAACAGTTCAAAACCCCCCCAAATGCCCCATTTTGGAAAGTAGACACCCCAAGCTATATACTGAGAGGCATGTCGAGTCCATGGAATATTTTATATGTTGACACAAGTTGCGGAAAAAAGAAATTTTTTTTTTTTTTTGCACAAAGTTGTCACTAAATGATATATTGCTCAAACATGCCATGGGCATATATGGAATTACACCCCAAAATACATTCTGTTGCTTCTCCTGAGTACGGGGATACCACATGTGTGAGACTTTTTGGGAGCCTAGCCGCGTACGGGACCCCAAAAACCAATCACCACCTTCAGGCTTTCTAAGGGTGTCAATTTTTGATTTCACTTCTCACTGCCTATCACAGTTTTGGAGGCCATGGAATGCCCAGATGGCACAAAACCCCCCCAAATGACCCCATTTTGGAAAGTAGACACCCCAAGCTATTTGCTGAGAGGTATTGTGAGTATTTTGCAGATCTCGCTTTTTGTCACAAAGTTTTAAAATTGAAAAAAAAAAGAAAAAAAAATGTTCTTTCTTCATTTTCAAAAACAAATGAGAGCTGTAAAATACTCACCATGCCTCTCAGCAAACAGCTTGGGGTGTCTACTTTCCAAAATGGGGTCATTTGGGGGGGTTTTGTGCTATTTTGGCATTTTATGGCCTTCGAAACTGTGATAGGTAGTAAGGAGTCAAATCAAAAATTTGTGCCTAGAAATCCTGAAGGCGGTGATTGGTTTTCGGGGTCCGTACGCGGCTAGGCTCCTAAAAAGTCCCACACATGTGGTATCCCCGTACTCAGGAGAAGCAGCAAAATTTATTTTGGGTGCAATTCCACATATAACTATGGCATGTGTGAGCAATATATCATTTAGTGACAACTTTTTGTATTTTTTTTTTTTGTCATTATTCAATCACTTGGGACAAAAAAAAAAATATTCAATGGGCTCAACAGGCCTCTCAGCAATTTCCTTGGGGTGTCTACTTTCTAAAATGGGGTCATTTGGGGGGGTTTTGTGCTATTTTGGCATTTTATGGCCTTCAAAACTGTGATAGGTAGTGAGGAGTGAAATCAAAAATTTGCGGCCTTAGAAATCCTGAAGGCGGTGCTTGGTTTCCGGGGTCCCGTACGTGGCTAGGCTCCTAAAAAGTCCCACACATGTGGTATCCCTGTACTCAGGAGAAGCAGCAGAATGTATTTTGGGGTGCAATTCCACATATAGCCATGGCATGTGTGAGCAATATATCATTTAGTGACAACTTTTTGTAATTTTTTTTTTTTGTCATTATTCAATCACTTGGGACAAAAAAAAATATTCAATGGGCTCAACATGCCTCTCAGCAATTTCCTTGGGGTGTCTACTTTCTAAAATGGGGTCATTTGGGGGGGTTTTGTACTGCCCTGCCATTTTAGCACCTCAAGAAATGAGATAGGCAGTCATAAATTTAAAGCTGTGTAAATTCCAGAAAATGTACCCTAGTTTGTAAACGCTATAACTTTTGCGCAAACCAATAAATATACGCTTATTGACATTTTTTTACTAAAGACATGTGGCTGAATACATTTTGGCCTAAATGTATGACTAAAATTGAGTTTATTCGATTTTTCTTATAACAAAAAGTAGAAAATATCATTTTTTTTCAAAATTTTTGGTCTTTTTCCATTTATATCGCAAAAAATAAAAATCGCAGAGGCAATCAAATACCATTAAAAGAAAGCTCTATTTGTGGGAAGAAAAGGACGCAAATTTTGTTTGGGTACAACATTGCATGTCCGCACAATTTACTTTTAAAGCAGCGCAGTGCAAAATTCTGAATTCACCTCTGGTCCTTTAGCTACCAAATGGTCCGGGGCTTAAGTGGTTAATATCTATACCAGACCTGAAGGGCCTGGTAATTTATTTTTTTCTTTTTTATCAATGACTTTTCTATGTATTGCCGGGAGCCGACAATTCATTAATAGCCGCGGGTGAGTTTTAAATGACTTTTTTTCCTTCAGAAATGACATTTTGTGCAGGGACAGTTCTAAGCACGGGAAACATGCGTGAATTTACTTGCATATTATACACACCCCCCATGTACTAAATTTATAGGAAAATTTCACTTTTATTGTTTCACTTTAAGCATTATTAAAATCACTGCTCCCAAAAAAACGGCAGTTTTTAAAACTTTTTTTTGCATTGATACATGTCCCCTGGGGCAGGACCCGGGTCCCCAAACACTTTTTATGACAATAACTTGCATATAAGCCTTTATAATTAGCACTTTAGATTTCTCCCATAGACTTTTCGAATTTGCAGCGAACACCCCAATTTGTTCGCTGTTCGGCAAACGGGCGAACAGGCAATGTTCGAGTCGAACATGAGTTCGACTCGAACTCGAAGCTCATCCCTAATTTTCATCTACATGCATCATGGATACAATACTCCCCTGAGGAACTAGATGCCTATCTCTACCCAGTTGCCCTCCAACAAATGCCTTCAAAAATTAAGATGGAATTGGATTTCCCAATTTCCACATAGTAGGTTGAGTTGGCAATATTCCATTTCCCAGTAAGGAAAATACTGGAACTAGATGTTTTCTAGCAGAATGGTATTGCCTACTTAGCCTACCAATTTGTGAACATTGGTTAAACACTTTCAGTGAAGCATTTGACCTTAACACCCTTCCTGCCTCAATGATAGAAGCGTTAATAGTCCTTATTCTAAAGCTGGGGAAAGATCCCTCTAGGTGTGATTCATATTGCATGATAACTCCTGTCAATGCTGAAGCTAAAATGATAGCTATGATGTTTGTAATGCAAATCGATAAAGTTAAATGATAGGAAGTGACCAGTGATCATCCACATACCGAGCAGAGTTGTAATTTCACTGGATACTCATGAGGCCTTTACTAGCATAATATGTCCCAATTTGTGTGTTTACTTCAACTATTTGGCCCTAGTTTTATAAACTGGATAAAAGTTCTGATCTCCTGTCCAATTGCATAGACAAGAATAAATGATACTAAAGGGGAGGTAGGACAAAAGGGATTTTTGTGGTGCATAGATGGATCAATGAGAGAGAGTTTCTAAAAATATATAATTTTTATTACTACAAATTTAGACAAAAGATATAAAAACAGATCCTGGGTATATTCAATACATGGTATGTCATACAAGAGTGGTGGTCATAATGCATAAAGTTTGGATGAGATACAAGAACTCGCATAGAAACCCGACATGTTTCGCTTAAAAAAGCTTCCTCAGGGGTATGCGATGACCATCAATATTTGTCAAGTATGACTATACAAAAGAGAGAAAGAGGATACAAAATTATACATTTAAATAGATAATAAACTATATTTGAACAGATTAGATACAAACAAGGTTAGACTGCAAGGTCGGATCCCTCCCACTGTTACTTACCAAGCCACCCGTACTGTCTGCAACGCACCACCAGGAAACGCAGGATCAAGAGCGACGATCACCCCATATAGAGAGAGGCGCGGTTGTGTGACCACAGCGAACAATAGATAGGGGACCGGCTATATGTCAAAGACAAGGACAGGAATGAGAAAGGAAAAAAGGAAAAAATGAACACATGGAGCCAAAAAATAAATGATACTATTTCCCAACCATTTCACATATCCCAAGGAACTCATCAGGGTTGTCCCTTGTCTCGTATTTCTTTTACTTTAAAAACCCCGGAAGCCCTGAAACACTTTTATCTTCACATTAAGTACTTACATATCCACTCTCTAAAGGAATAAGTGAAACTCTGATACATCTAGTCCCAGAACCATCTGCTAGTCATTTTAGAGGAATCTGGAAGATACTCAGGCTTTAGGCTCCGTTCACAGCTCAGCGTCCTGGATTGCAGGCGGAATCGCCACGATTCTCCCCAAATTCCAAATCTCCTGTGATGTGGTCAGAGGGGGGCGGGGTCTCCCGTGACACCACGGGGAAACCGCCGGAAACCCCCATTGTGTCAGAGGGTTCGGGGTCACCCATCCACATCATGGGTGGCCCCGCCCTCGGGCTAATAAAGAGCTGTCAGACGTGTCGCGCGTCATTCGGCAGGGCGCCTCCTATGGAGGAGGCTGTATCGTTCATGGCGGCGGGTCGTAGAAGGATTACAGCGCTGGAATTTTTATTTATTTTTTATTAAAGGACTTGTCCAAAGCTGTGTGTGTGTTTTTTCCCTTTTTTTCCCTTTTTTGGGGTGAAATGGTAGGGGTACAATGTACCCGTTACCAATTCACATAGGGGGGGCTGGGATGTGAGAGTCCCCTTTGTTAAAGGGGGCTTCCAGATTATTACTTATAATGGCTTCTCCACCCGCAGACCCCCACAACCACTGAACAAGGGTTGTGGGGATGAGGCCCTTGTCCCAATCAACATGGGGACATCCTCCCCATGTTGAGGGGACGTGGCCTGGTACGGTTTAGGAGGGGGGGCACTCTCTCGTTCCCCCTCTTTTCCTACAGCCTGCCAGGTTGTGTGCTCAGATAAGGGTCTGGTATGGATTTTTGGGGGGAACCCCACACCATTTTTAAAAAATTTGGGCGCGGGGTTCCCCTTAAAATCCATACCAGACCTGAAGGGTCTGGTATGGATTTTGAGGGGGACCCTTATGCCATTTTTTTTCAATTTGGCACGGGGTTCCCCTTAATATCCATTACAGACCTGAAGGGCCTGGTAATGGAATTTGGGGGGACCCCCAAGCATTTTTTTTTCAATGACTTTTATCTGTATTGCCGGGACCTGACAATTCATTATAGCCGCGAGTAGTTTTAAATTACTTTTTTTCCTTTAGAAATTTCATTTTGTGCAGGGACTTTTCTAATCATGGGAAACATGCGCTACTTTACAGACATACTATAGACACCCCCCAGGTACGAAATTTAACCGCTTAAGGACCGCCTCCTGTATATATACGTCGGCAGAATGGCACGGACAGGCACAAGCACATACAGGTATGTTCTCTTTAAGATGCCGCCGTGTGGTCGCGCGCGCCGCCAACGGCGTGCTCGCGACCATGCCGCTTTCTCTGTGATACTGACCGTGGGTCCCACGAACTCGATCGCCTCGGGGACACCCGTGATCATCTCACGGAGAGATAGAGCGGGGCGATGCTTTTGTAAACAAGCATCTCCCCGCTCTGCCTTGTGACAATGACAGTGATCACCACTTCCTGTAATCGGAAGAGGTGATCACTGTCTTGTCACACACAGCCCATCCCCCCTACAATTAGAAGCACTCATCAGGGCACACTTAACCCCTACGGCGCCACATAGTGGCTAACCCCTTCACTGCCAGTGTCATTTTCACAGTAATCAGTGCATTTTTATAGCACTGATCGCTGTAAAAATGACAATGGTCCCAAAAATTTGTCAAAAGTGTCCGATGTGTCCGCCATAATGTCGCAGTCATGATAAAAATCGCTGATCGCCGCCATTACTATTAAAAAAAATGATTAATAAAAATGCCATAAACTACCCCCTATTTTGTAGATGCTATAACTTTTGCGCAAACCAATCAATATACGCTTATTGTGATTTTTTTTACCAAAAATATGTAGAAGAATACGTATCGGCCTAAACTGAGGAAAAATTAAATTATATATTTTTTGGGATATTTATTATAGCAAAAAGTAAAATATATAGATTTTTTTAAAAAATTGTCGCTCTATTATTGTTTATAGCGCAAAAAAAACCCAGCTCTATTTGTGGGGAAAAAAGGATGTCAATTTTGTTTGGGAGCCCCGTCGCATGACCGCGCAATTGTCAGTTAAAGCGATGCAGTGCCGAATCGCAAAAAGGGGCCTGGTCCTTTAGTAACAAAATGGTCTGAGGCTTAAGTGGTTAAAGGAATATTTCACTTATATTGTTTCACTTTAAGCATTGCTAAAATCACTGCTCCTGAAAAAAAACTGTAATTTTTAAAACTTTTTTTTTGCATTGATACATGTCCCCTGGGGCACACTTTTTATGGCAATAACTAGGGATGAGCCAAACACCCCCTAGTTTGGTTTGCATCAGAACATGGGAACAGGCAATAAATTTGTTCGAACATCCGAACACCGTTAAAGTCTATGGGACTCGAACATGAAAAATCTAAAGTGCTAATTTTAAAGGCTTATATGCAAGTTATTGTCATAAAAAGTGTTTGGGGACCTGGGTCCTGCCCCAGGGGACATGTATCAATGCAAAAAAAAGTTTTAAAAACTGTAGTTTTTTTCAGGAGCAGTGATTTTAATAACGCTTAAAGTGAAACAATAACAGTGAAATATTCCTTTAAATTTCGTTCCTAGGGGGTGTGTATAGTATTCAAAAACCAGTATGCCTGTAAAGTAGCACTTGTTTCCCATGCTTAGAACTGTCCCTGCACAGTGTATCATTTCTGAAGGAAAAAAAGTTGTTCAAAAGCACTCGCGGCTATAATAAATTGTCGGCTCCCGGCAATACAGAGAAAAGTCATTGATAAAAAAAATTAAAAATGCGTGGGGGTCCCCCCAAATTCAATTACCGGGCCCTTCAGGTCTGGTATGGATATTAAGGGGAACCCTGCATGAAATTAAAAAAAAAAAATTATGTGGGGTTCCCCCCAAATATCCATACCAGACTCTTCAGGTCTGGTATGGATTTTAAGGGGAACTCCACCCCAAATAAAAAAAAAATGGCATGGACTTCCTCCCAAAAATCCATACCAGACCCTTTATCCGAGCACGCAACCTGGCAGGCCGCAGGAAAAGAGGGGGGACGAGAGAGCACCCCCCCCCTCCTGAACCGCACCAGGCCACATGCCCTCAACATGGGCAGGATGCTTTGGGGGTCTTTGACCCCTCAAAGCACCATGTCCCCATGTTGATGGGGACAAGGGCCTCATCCCCACAACCCTTGCCCGGTGGTTGTGGGGGTCTGCGGGCGGGGGGCTTTTCGGAATCTGGAAGACCCCTTTAACAAAGGGGACCCCCAGATCCCGGCCCCCCTATGTGAATTGGTAAGGGGTACATTGTACCCCTACCATTTCACAAAGAAAGTGTAAAAAAAATTAAAAAAACACACAGACACCGTTGGGATAAGTCCTTTATTAAAAATAGAAAAAAATAAAAAAAGATTCCAGCGGTGGTAATCCACTTTTGGTCTCCACTCCAACGCTGTCGGTATCCTGCGATGGGTGATCTCCTCTCCGGGGTCCAGCGATGGATGATCTCTCCTCTCCAGGTCCAGGCTCCAACGATGATGTCCAGCGCAGCGAGGAACAGCAATCATCCTGTCTCCATCGGAGACACCCTGGGAGACCCGGCAGCCTGACAGGTCTCTTATGTAGCTGAGGACGGGGCCACCCGTCACGTGACCCTGTCCCCCTCTGATGCAAGGGGAAACCCGGGCTTCCCCAGTGATGTGCGGATGACCACGCCCCCCTGATGTAACGCAGGTTTCCGTTGCATCAGAAGGGGCGGGGTCACCTGCATGTCACTGGGGAAGCCCGGGTTTCCCCTTGCATCAGAGGGGGACGGGGTCACGTGACGGGGGCCCCGTCCTCAGCTACATAAGAGACCTGTCAGGCTGCCGGGATTCCCGGTGTGTTTTCGGTGGAGACAGGATGCTTGCTGTTCCTCGCTGCACTGGACATCTCATCGTTGGAGCCTGGACCTGGAGAGGAGAGATCATCCATCGCTGGACCCCGGAGAGGCGATAACCCATCGCAGGATACCGACAGCGTTGGAGTGAAGACCGAGAGTGGATTACCACCGCTGGAATCTTTTATTTATTTATTTATTTTTTTAATAAAGGACTTATCCCAATGGTGTCTGTGTGTTTTTTTACAGTTTTTTACACTTTCTTTGTGAAATAGTAGGGGTACAATGTACCCCTTACCAATTCACATAGGGGGAGCGGGATCTGGGGGTCCCCTTTATAAAGGGGTCTTCCAGATTCCGATAAGCCCCCCGCCCGCAGACCCCCACAACCACTGGGCAAGGCCCCCAAATCATCCTCCCCATGTTGAGGGCATGTGGCCTGGTACGGTTCAGGAGGGGGGGCGCTCTCTCGTCCCCCCCTCTTTTCCTGCGGCCTGCCAGGTTGTGTGCTCGGATAAAGGGTCTGGTATGGATTTATGGGGGGAACTCCACGCCATTTTTATTATTTGGTTGGAGTTCCCCTTAAAATCCATACCAGACCTGAAGGGCCTGGTAATTGAATTTGGGGGGACCCCCACGCATTTTTTTTTATTTTTATCAATGAATTTCAATGGCTTTTCTCTGTATTGCCGGGAGCCGGCAATTCATTATAGCCGCGAGTGCTTTTAAATTACTTTTTTTCCCTCAGAAATTACACTTTGTGCAGGACAGTTCAAAGCACAGGAAACAAGCTCTGCTTTACAGGCATACTATACACACCCCCTAGGTACGAAATGTAACCACTTCAATACAGGGCTTTTTGTACCACTTCAATACTGGGCCTATTCTAGCACTTCTCTCCTACATGTACAAATCATCATTCTTTTGCTAGAAAATTACTCAAAACCCCCAAACATTATATATGTTTTTTTAGCAGACACCCTAGGGAATAAAATGACGGTCATTGCAACTTTTATTCTTGCACGATATTTGCGCAATAATTTTTCAAACGCTTTTTTTTTTTTAAATGGTTTCATGAATTAAAAAATAACAAAACAGTAAAGTTAGCCCAATTTTTGGGGAAAATATGAAAGATGATGTTACGCCGAGTAAATAGATACCTAACATGTCACGCTTTAAAATTGCGCACACTCATGGAATGGCGCCAAACTTCGGTACTTAAAAATCTCCATAGGCGACGCTTTAATTTTTTTACAGGTTTACCAGGTTAGAATTACAGAGGAGGTCTAGTGCTAGAATTGTTGTACGCGCTCTAACGCACGCGACGATACCTCACATATGTGGTTTGAACGGCGTTTACATATGTGGGCGACTTACGTGTGCATTCGCTTCTGATCGCGAGCTATCGGGGACAGGGGCGTTTTAATTTTTTTTTTTTTTTTTTTACAATTATTTAAGTTTTTTTTATCACTTTTATTCCTATTACAAGGAATGTAAACATCCCTTGTAATAGGAATGTGTGTGACAGGTCCTCTTTATTGAGAGATGTCAGGTCAATAAGACCCCACATATCTCCTCCAGGCTGGAAAGCATGAGATCAGTGAAAATGTTTTCACTGATCTCATACTTACTAGCTGCAATGGCGGCTTTGTTTACATTTGAGGACCCGGGCGTGACGTCATCACATCGCGCCCGGGCCTCTGACGATCATAGAGATGACTGGTGACCATCTGGTCACCAATCATCTCTATGCTCATCTCGTGACCCACCAACGGGGCCGGAAGATTCCCCTTCCGCCGCCTATAAGAACGATCAATCGGCTATGATCATTCTTATGGTGCACAGAATCGCTGGCACTTTAAAAGGATATCTGAATGATGCCTCTAGCTGCAGGCATCATTCAGATATCCCCCTACAAAGCCAGGACATCATATAACGTCCACCCAGGATGGGAGATCCCATCTGTGGATGTCATTTGACTATGGCTGGGTAGGGAAGTGGTTAAAGGAATATTTCACTTTTATTGTTTCACTTTAAGCATTATTAAAATCACTGCTCCCGAAAAAACTGCATTTTTTTTTTAATTCATTGATACATGCCCCCTGGGGCAGGACCCGGGTCCCCAAACACTTTTTATGACAATAACTTGCATATAAGCCTTTAAAATTATCACTTTAGATTTCTCCCATAGACTTTTACAGGGTGTTCCGCGGCTTTTCGAATTTGCAGCGAACACCCCAAATTGTTCGCTGTTCGGCGAACGGGCGAACAGGCAATGTTCGAGTCGAACATGAGTTTGACTTGAAATCGAAGCTCATCCCTAGCAATAACTTGCATAATTACCTTTAACCACTTCAATACCATGCACTTATACAGCTTCCTGCCCAAGCCAATTTTTAGCTTTCAGCACTGTCGCAATTTGAATGACAATTGCGCGGTCATGCTACACTGTACCCAAACACATTTTTTATCATTTTGTTCCCACAAATAGAGCTTTCTTTCGGTGGTATTTGATCGCCTCTGCGATTTTTATTTTTTGCACAACAAATAAAAAAAGAGCGAAAATTTTTAAAAAAACTAAGTTTTTCTTTGTTTCTGTTAATTTTTTTTGTAAACAAGTACCTTTTCTACTTCAATGACGGGCACTGATAAGGTGGCACTGAAGGGCACTGATAAGGCGACACTGATGGGCACCGATGAGGTGGCACCAATGAGGTGGCACTGATGAGGTGGCACTGATGGGCACTGATGATGGGCACTGATATGTGGCACTGGTATGCGGCACTGATGGGCACTCATAGGTGGCATTGATTGGCACTCATAGGCGGCACTGATTGGCACTCATAGGCGGCACTGATTGGCACTCATAGGCGGCACTGATGGGCACTCATGGGCGGCACTGATGGGCACTCATGGGTGGCACTGATAGGTGGCATGGACGGGCACTGATAGGTGGGCACAGATTGGCACGGATGGGCATGGATGGGCACTGATAGGTGGCACTGATGGACACTAGTAGGTGGCATTGGTGGCACTGGTGCCCAGCAATGCCAGCCACCACACATTGTGAAAGTGCCAGTCAGTGCCCATTTGTGGGCACTGATTGGCATATTTTTTTTAATGTTTTTATTTTATTTATTTATTTTTACTACATGTGGATGGCCATGGGGGCCATCCACATGATTGGGGCTTCCCTGGTGGTCCTGGGGGCTTCCCTGGTGGTCTAGTGTGGGTATCCGAGGGGGGGCTGCGCTGATAAACAATCAGCGCGAACCCCCCCTGTCAGACGAGCCGCCGATCGGCTCTCCTCTACTCGCGTCTGTCAGACGCGAGTGAGGAAGAGCCGATCAACGGCTCTTCCTGTTTACATTGTGATCAGCCGTGATTCGACACGGCTGATCACGTGGTAAAAAGCCTCCGACGGAGGCTTCTTACCGAGATCAGTGTAGCGGTGGGTCAGACTGACCCACCGCTCCACCGATCGCCGCGATGCGCCCCCCCCCCCCCGGGAGCGCGGCGGCTGTTATCCCGCAGGACGTCATATGACGTCCAGGGTGGGTAACAGAACCACTTCCCAGACGTCAATCTGCTATTGACTGGGCGGGAAGTGGTTAAAATGAGCACTTTTGATTTTTCATGTTCATGTTCCCATAGACTTTAACGGTGTTCGCGTGTTCGAACAAATTTTTTGCCTTTTCGCATGTTCCGCTGCGAACCAAACCGGGGGGTGTTCGGCTCATCCCTACTGTTCGCCCGTTCGCCGAATAGCAAACAATTTGGGGTGTTCGCGGCACATTCCAAAGCGTAACACCCTTTAAAAGTCTATGGGAGAAATCAAAAGTGCTAATTTTAAAGGTTGATATGCAAGTTATTGTCATAAAAATTGTTTGTGGACCTGGGTCATGTATCAATGCAAAAAAAAACGGGAGCAGTGATTTTAATGATGCTTAAAGTGAAACAATAAAAGTGAAATATTCCTTTAAATTTCGTACCTGGGTGTGTCTATAGTATGCCTGTAAATTGGCGCATGTTTCCCGTGTTATAGTCCCTGCACAAAATGACATTTCTAAAGGAAAAAAAGTAATTTAAAACTACTCGCGGCTATAATGAATTGTCGGGTCACGGCAATACAGGTAAAAGTCATTTAAAAAAAACGGCATGGGTCCCCCCCCCAGTCCATTACCAGGCCCTTTGGTTCTGGTATGGATTTTAAGGGGAACCCCATGCCAAAATTATAAAAAAATGGTGTGGGGTTCCCCCCAAAAATCCATACCAGACCCTTATCCGAGCACGCAACTTGGCAGGCCGCAGGAAAGAAGGGGGGACGAGAGAGCGCCCCCTCATGAACCGTACCAGGCCACATACCCTCAACATGGGGAGAATGTCCCCATGTTGATGGGGACAAGGGACTCATCCCTACAACCCTTGCCTGGTGGTTGTGGGGGTCTGCAGGCGGGGGGGCTTATTGGAATCTGGAAGCCCCCTTTAACAAAGGGAACCCCCCAGATCCTGGCCCCCCTATGTAAATTGGTAATGGGGTACATTGTACCCCTACCATTTCACCCAAAAAAGTGTAAAAAATGGTAAAAAAAAACACACACACACAGCTTGGGACAAGTCCTTTAATAAAAAAAGAAAAAAAAATCCAGCGATGTAATCCTTCTACGACCGACGATACACGCTGCCATGATCGATTCTGCCTCCATGGGAGGCGGCTCGCCGAATGACGCGAGACCCGCTTGACAGCTCTTATATAGCCGAGGGCGGGCCACCTGTCACGTACGCTGGTGACCCCGCCCCCCTCTGACACAACAGGGTTTGCCGCAGGGTTACCCGGTGACATGTACAGGTGACCCCGCCCCCCTCTGACTCAACAGGGTTTGCTGCGGGGTTACCCAGTGACATGTACGGGTGACCCCACCCCCCTTTGACACAATGGGGTGTTCCCGTTGCATCAGAGGGGGCGGGGTCACCCGTACATGTCAGTGGGTGACCCCGAGGCAAACCCCCGTTACATCAGGGGGGTGGTCACCAGTCACGTTACGTCACGGTGGCCCCGCCCTCGGCTATAAAAGAGCTGTCAAGCGGGTCTCCCATCATTTGGTGGGCCGCCTCCCATGGAGGCAGAATCGATCGTGGTGCCGTGTATCGTCGGTCGTAGAAGGATTACATCGCTGGATTTTTTTTGTCTTTTATTAAAGGACTGTGTGTTTTTTTAAAATTTTTGTCACTTTTTGGGTGAAATGGTAGGGGTACAATGTACCCATTACAAATTCACATGGGGGCGGGATCTGGGGGTCCCCTTTGTTAAAGGGGGCTTCCAGATTCCGATAAGCCCCCCGCCCGCAGACCCCCACAACCACCGGGCAAGGGTTGTGGGGATGAGGCCCCTGTCCCCATCACGGTTTAGGAGGGGGGCGCTCTCTCGTTCCCCCTCTTTTCCTGCGGCCTGTCAGGTTGCGTGCTCGGATAAAGGTCTGGTATGGATTTTTGGGGGGAACCCCACGCCATTTTATTTTTTAAATGGCTCAGGGTTTCCCTTAATATCCAAGCCAGACCTGAAGGGCCTGTTATGAAATTTGGGGGGACCCCCAAACATTTTTGTTTAAACATGCCGTTTTTTTCAATGACTTTTATCTGTATTGCCGGGACCCGACAATTCATTATAGCCGCAAGTAGTTTTAAATTACTTTTTTTCCTTTAGAAATGTCATTTTGTGCAGGGACTGTTCTAAACACGGGAAATATGCGCTACTTTACAGGCATACTATAGACACCCCCCAGGTACGAAATTTAAAGGAATATTTCACTTTTATTGTTTCACTTTAAGCATTATTAAAATCACTGCTCCCGAAAAAACGGCTGTTTTAAAAACTTTTTTCTGCATTGATACATGTCCCCTGGGGCAGGACTCGGGTCCTCAAACACTTTTTATGACAATAACTTGCATATTAACCTTTAAAATTAGCACTTTTGATTTTTCACGTTCGTGCCCCATAGACTTTAATGGTGTTCGAACAATTTTTTTGCTTGTTTGCATGTTCTGCTGTGAACCGAACTGAGGGGTGTTCGGCTCATCCCTATTACTCAGTGTTACTGTACTTCACTTGCTTCGGGACCATGGTGGCTTCAGGCTGTGCTGGCTCATTTGTCAGGACGGCATGGGAGCGAGCTCAGCCGATGACCTTTCATGAGTTAACAGTCCACGGGGCGGTGACACTGCTCAAAATAAAAGCCGGTTGCCACGTCATGAGATCACGACCTCAGACGAAGTCAGGAAGTGACGAAACGCGTCAGGGTAGTGATTTCTATGGTTTACCAGAAGTGATGCATGTGCTCCATGGGCCACCGAGGAATCAGAAAGTAGATTGAACGGGTGCTGTACACAGGCATCTCTGTCTGCTATCTTCGGTGACCGGTTGACTCACGCTTGCATTTGCAATTTGTTACGGCTTCAGATTAACTGCACTTTAGTACGTACAACTTGTAAGGGGGGTTTTCTTGGACAATATTAAAACTTTGAAACAGTATCACACTATGTGGACAGTTCATTTTTTTCACATGAGCCTACTGGATCCTTATCAAGTGTGACTAGAGTTTGGTGGAAGTTCAGCTGGAGCGGTGGAGGATCAGGCTTTGATGTGAGGCGTATTAGATCCATAGTTGTGGTGAGTGCATCCCCAAAGGGGAGTTTTTTCCATGTGGTGAAGCGCTTGGTGAATGGTGGTCTATTCAAAATCAATCACTACACAAAGTTACAACTGAGCTCCTACACGTTATTTTTTTCCTTTATGAACTATATGAACTGCATAAGGAAGCTTGTCATTCTGTGATTTTTTGACAAGAACGCTGCTACAATATTTGTGAGGACACTTTTACCAGGAGTGTTTTTTAATATTGTCTTTTTTCTGATTGCATTATTTTTACAGCGGCTGCTATTTTATGTGATTTTATGATGAGTATTGTATTTTTATATTTATCTATGGCACACCATATTGCATAGAGGCCTTGATTGTTTTATTCCTGAGTGCCGAGCAGTGCTTTCATAGGAGGGTCGTTTAAGCATTTTTTTGACATATATATATATATATATATATATATAATTTTTATTTTTTATTCTTTTTGGATAGAGTAGGAAATGGTTAGAACCTTGTCATTTTTTGCATCTGTGTCCAATTGGAAAAATATCCTTCATTTCCTGTCCCATAGACATAGTGAGATTAAATCTCAGACACAAAGAAAATGCCTACACAGGCAATTTTTACCATAACACGTGTCCTCATTGGAAGACTTCGGCCTCGTACACACGACCGGTTTTCCCGGCAGGAAAACTGCCAGGAGAGCATTTGGCCGGGAACCTGCTCTCTATTTTCCTGTCGGGATTCCCGGCAGAGTGTTTCCTGCCAAGAAAACCGGTTGTCTGTATGCTTACCTGTCAGAGGTAAACCCGCGCATGCTCGATAAGACTTTGACGCATACGCGGTAGCATACAAGGTTAGTGTGGGGTGTGGCAAGATGGCGGCGTCATAGTCGATGACGTCACCGCGTTCTTGCCATTCAAAAGAACGGCGGTTCTTTTGAGTGGCTGTCTGTACACAGGCTTGGCAAGGCAAGCTTGCCAGGAATCCCGTCAGGAAAACCGATGGTTTTCAAATAGATGGGATTCCCGCCCGTGTGTACAGGGTTTCACCCTCTATTACTGTTCAAGTGTCAACTCAAAAGTTTTGATTTCTCTAATTTTCAGTTTCGATGACATAGATCACCATAAGGGAAACCTTTCAAAGTTTTAAAAGTGGCCGTTTTTTTCGGGAGCAGTGATTTTAATAATGCTTAAAGTGAAACAATAAAAGTGAAATATTCCTTTAAATGTCGTACCTGGGGGGTGTGTATAGTATGCCTGGAAGGCACTGCATGTTTCCCATGCTTAGAACTGTCCCTGCACAAAATATAATTTCTAAAGGAAAAAAAGTCATTTAAAACTACTCGGGTCCCGGCAATACAGAGAAAAGTCATTGAAAAGAAGGTATGAATATTAAGGGGAACCTGTCAGTTTTTCAGGTGGACCTGAACAGACCCTCCAGTCTCCCCTATGGAGCGATGGATGTCAGTGGACGCGTGTTTGCTGGCACCCGCTGCTATGCGACACAATTCTGCCTCCAAAATTTTAGACAGATCAGTGTCCTATTTTCCATCCATCTGGCGGATCGGATTGGATAGTAGGGATGACCCGACAACCCACCGTTCAGTTCGCACCAGAACATGCGAACAGGCAAAAAATTTGTTCTAACACGCGAACACCGTTAAAGTCTATGGGACACGAACATGAAAAATCAAAAGTGCTCATTTTAAAGGTTAATATGCAAGTTATTGTCATAAAAAGTGTTTGGGGACCCGGGTCCTGCCCCAGGGGACATGTATCAATGCAAAAAAAAGTTTTAAAAGTGGCAGTTTTTTTCGGGAGCAGTGATTTTAATAATGCTTAAAGTGAAACAATAAAAGTGAAATATTCCTTTAAATGTCGTACCTGGGGGGTGTGTATAGTATGCCTGGAAGGCACTGCATGTTTCCCGTGCTTAGAACTGTCCCTGCACAAAATATCATTTCTAAAGGAAAAAAAGTCATTTAAAACTACTCCGGTCCCGGCAATACAGAGAAAAGTCATTGAAAAAAAGGTATGAATATTAAGGGGAACCCCGAACCAAAAAAAAAGCGTGGGGGTCCCCCCAAATTCCATATCAGGCCCTTCAGGTCTGGTATGGATATAAGGGGAACCGGCACCAAAATGAAAAAAAAAATGGGGTGGGGTCCCCCAAGAAATCCATACCCTTTAAAAAAAATAAAAAATAAAAAAACATTCCACAGATGTAATCCAGTCTGTCCAGCATTGTTCTCTATGTCCCGCGGTGATCTGATGTCCAGCGATGCAGCAGTCTCCACTCCACACAAAACCCCCATGATGTAAGAGGGGGCGGGGTCACCCGTCCACATTATAGGGTAAGCCCCGGCTTTCCCCGCTTGCCGGGGAATACCCAATGATGTCTGCGGGTGACGTCACCGGGCGGGGTCACTCGCCGACATCATTGGGTATTCCCCGCTTCCCAGGGAAAGCCGGGGCTTACACTATGATGTGGACGGGTGACCCCGCTCCCTCTTACATCATGGGGGTTTCGTGTGGAGTGGAGACTGCAGCATCGCTGGACATCGGATCACCACGAGACATAGAGAACAATGCTGGACAGACTGGATTACATCACTGGAATGTTTTTTTTATTTTTTTTATTCTTAATAAAGGACTTATCCCAACTGTGTCTGTGTGTTTTTTTACAATTTTTTACACTTTCTTTGTGAAATGGTAGGGGTATAATGTACACTAGACATGTGCAATTCGTTTCGTTCCGAATTCGTTTTTTAACGAATTTCGACAAATTCGTTAATTCGGAAATATCCGAATTAACGAAAACTCATTTAACGAATTTTAACAAATATTTGTAAATTCAAATTTACGAATGTACGAATTTACGAATATACGAATTTACCAATGCACGAATTTACGAATGTACAACTATCCGGAAATTCGTAAATTTGAATTTACGAATTTACGAATATTCGTACATTCGTAAATTTGTACATTCGTACAATCGTAAATTAGTAAATTCGGAAATCTGAAATAATAATTAACTAATAACTTAACTATTACTAACTATTCAATTATAGGTATTGTAATTTCCTTTCAAATTTGGCTGTTAGTGAACTTAACGAAGTTACGAATTGTTTTCCGACATAATGAATGCCGTATCTAAACGAATGGAACGTAATGAATTAATAATAATAATAAATAACAATAATAATAATAAAAACGTTTTATTATTATTATTATTAATTTGTTCCATTCCATTTGTTTAGAAGCGGCATTTGTTATTTCAGGTTATGCGTAACTTCAGATAAATTTGTATTCGTTATGTTCGCTAACAGCCAAATTTGAAAGGAAATTACAATACCTATAATTTAATAGTTATTTTTTCAGATTTTCAAATTTTCGGGTTTTCGAAAATATCGAATTTCCAAATTTCCGAAATTACGAATGTATAAATTTACGAATGTATAAATTTACGAATGTACAAATTTGTGAATGTACAAATTTACGAATGTACAAATTTACGAATGTATAAATTTACGAATGTACAAATTTACGAATTTACGAATTGCGATCATAACGAATGACCCGAAAAATGAAAAAAAAAAAAACGAATGAAACGAAAATGAAAACAAACAAATTTTTTGACAGTGCCCATGTCTAATGTACACTGTTACCAATTCACATAGGGGGGGCCGGAATCTGGAGGTCCCCTTTGTTAAACGGGGCTTCCAGATTCCGAAAAGCCCCCCACCCGCAGACCCCCACAACCACCGGGCAAGGGTTGTGGGGATGGGGCCCTTCGACATCCTCCCCATGTTGAGGGCATGTGGCCTGGTATGGTTCAGGAGGGGGGCGCTCTCTCGTCCCCCCCTCTTTTCCTGCGGCCTGCCAGGTTGCGCGCTCAGATAAGGGTCTGGTATGGATTTTGGGGGGCCCCACACCATTTTTTTTTTACATTTTGGTGTGGGGTTCCCCTTAATATCCATACAAGACCTAAAGGGCCTGATATGAAATTTGGGGGGGACCCCCACGCTTTTTTTTGGGGGTTCGGGATTCCCCTTAATATTCATACCAGACCCAAAGGGCCTAGTATTGGATTGCGGGGGGACCCCTGACGTTTTTTTCAATGACTTTGATCTGTATTGCCGGGACCCAACAATTCATGAATAGTAGTTTTAAATGACTTTGTCAGTTAAAGAGTCTGCAATTGTCAGTTAAAGCGACGCAGTGTCGAATCGCAAAAAGGGGCCTGGTCCTTTAGCAACAAAATGGTCCGGGGCTTAAGTGGTTAAAGGAATATTTCACTTTTATTGTTTCACTTTAAGCATTACTAAAATCACTGCTCCCGAAAAAACGGCAGTTTTTAAAACTTTTTTTGCATTGATACATGTCCCCAGGGGCTGGACCCAGGTCCCCAAACACTTTTTATGACAATAACTTGCATATTAAAGCATTTGTGTACCCGCTGACAGTTTTTTTTTGTTCTACATGTAAGGCAAAAGGCATAATGAGCTAGTATGCCCCGCATACTAGCTCATTATGAAATACTTACCTTAGAACGAGGCATCGGTAACTTACCCGGTCCACGCTGAGGGAGATGACATGTTGCCTCGGCGTGTCTTCCGGGTATCACGGCTCCAGTGCTGTGAGTGGCTGGAGCCGCGATGTCGTCACTCCTGCGCATGCCCGCGGGAGACTTCTTTCCGGCAAAGTCCAGCGTCTGCCGGGCTTGCAGCCGAGAAACCCAGATGCACATGTGCCGCTGAAGTCAGCGGCCCATTGCAAGGGGAATATCTCCTAAACCGTAAAGGTTTAGGAGATATTCTTTTTACTTACAGGTAAGCCTTATTATAGGCTTACCTGTAGGTAAAAGTCAAAATGTTGACTATACAACCGCTTTAACCTTTAAAATTAGCACTTTAGATTTCTTCCATAGACTTTCCCATTTGCCGCGAACACCCCAAACGGGCGAACAGCCAATGTTCGAGTCGAACTCATGTTCGACTCGAACATAAAGCTCATCCTTATTGGATAGGATCGGATAAGAATGGACAGGTGGTCCATTTCCTCCCATTTATCCCATAGAGGAGAGCGGGATGCAGGCAGCAAAAAAAAACCTGACCGGGATGCTAATCTCTCATTACTCTATTCAAAACAAAAATGGCTTTAGATACACTTTGGGGTTAAATTACTAAAACTAGAGAGTGCAATATCTGGTGCAGCTCTGCGTAGACACCAGTCAGCATCCTATTTTTATTTATTTTTTAATTTAATAAGCTAAAGTTAGAAGTTGACTGGCTACCATGCACAGTTGTACCAGATTTTGCACTCTCCAGTTTTAGTAAATCAATCCCTTTAACTGCTATTATAAAAGGCTCATGTGACACAGCTTAACCGCTTGCCGCCCAGCCACCGTCATTATACTGTGGCAGGTTTGGCCCTTTAAGTAGGGTTAGCAAGCGCGCCCATGCCCGCTGCACTGCGGGGGTGCAGATGCATGTGGCCGGCGGTCATGTCGACCGCCGGCCACGCGCGATCATGGGCACAAGAGCCAGAACAGGGACGTGTGTGTGTAAACACACAAATCCCTGTTCTGTGAGGAGAGACAGATTGTGTGTTCTTACTAGCTAGGAACAACGATCTGTCATCCCCTATAGTCAGTCCCCTCCCCCTACAGTTAGAACACACATGAGGGAACACAGTTAACCCCTTGATCGCCCTCTGGTGTTAACCCCTTCCCCGCCAGTGACATTTACACAGTAATCATTGCATTTTTATAGCACTGATCGCTGTATATTTGTCAATGGTCCCAAAAGTGTGACAAAAGTGTCCAATCTGTCGGCCATAATGTCGCAGTCCCGATAAAAATCGCTGATCACGGCCATTACTAGTAAAAAAGATAATAATAATAAAAATGCCATAAATCTTTCCCCTATTTTGTAGACGCTATAACTTTTGCGCAAACCAATCAATATACGCTTATTGCGATTTTTATTACCAAAAATATATGTAGAAGAATACATATCGGCCTAAACTGAGGAAAAAATTTGCTTTTTAAATAAAAAATTGAGGATATTTATTATAGAAAAAAGTACAAAATATTGTGTTTTTTTCAAAATTGTCGCTCTTTTTTTGTTTAAAGCGCAAAAAATAAAAACCACAGAGATGATGAAATACCACCAAGAGAAAGCTTTATTTGTGGGAAAAAAAGGACGTCAATTTTGTTTGGGTACAGAGTCGCACGACCGCGCAATTGTCAGTTAAAGCGATGCAGTGCCTTATCACAAAAATGGCCTGGTCATTGAGCAGCCAAATCTTTTGGCGCTGAAGTGGTTAATCACAGTGCTAAGCACATAAGAAATGTTTAGTAACATTTTATTAATGTAGCAGTGTTGCAGCAATTGAAAGCCCCACCTCTTACACCTGCTATGTCCATTTTGTCCTTATGGAGTTTCCCAAACAGTAGATAGTTGGTATGTTATGTTGAAAGATCAACATGATCTGTATTACTAAAAAGTATTCGGATTTCATGAAGAATTATGTTGTAATGACTAGAGTTGAGCGGACAGCTAGATGTTCGGGTTCGGCGGGTTCGGCCGAACTTCGGAAAAAAGTTCCAGTTCGAGACCGAACTTGACCCGAACTTGACCCTGAACCCGAACCCCATTGAAGTCAATGGGGACCCGAACTTCTGAGGACTAAAAAGGCTCTAAAAAAGTAATGGAAAGGGCTAGAGGGCTGCAAATGGCAGCGACATTTTGTTAAGAGCATGGCAAGTGGATAGGGAAATAACTTAAAATAACATAAAAAAAAAAAAAATAATATGCTGGAGGCCCCCTTTTCAGCAGAAGAGGTACAGGAAGTCATTAAGAACCTCAGAAACTCAATGGCACGATGCCACACATATGGTGGGAATGCCCCAGAATATGGCCTTTCTGTAAAAAAATTATTAAATTTAATGGATAAGCTAGTGGGGAAAATAAAATACTTTGAAATAAAAATGTAGCGGGGTGCTAAATTTAAGGGAAGTGTTTGAGTGGTAAATAGGCTCAAACACCCTAATTATGTAGGATTCATGGACCATTTAGTCCTCGGGGACAGTATTGGTGTGCAGTTCCCTGCGGCCTACAGGTGGCGCTGCCATGGTAGGCTAGGGTTGAACTGCCGATACAGTGCTGTGCCTTTTGTGTCCCCTCTTGGCAGTAGTACAGCGGGGCGGGGAACCTGCTGTGCATTCCGGGAGAGGATATAAAAGGGGCAGACGCCTCCTGATCGGGGTCCGAGCCCCAGGCACCTTTGACCTGGGGGCTGATGTCCAGTGGGGTCCACGCCCAGGTGCCTTCGGCCTGGGTGCACGTGTTCCTGTTCCATCTCGGGCACCTTTAGCCCGGGGTGAAGTACTATCCTGGAGTTCCTGCTGCCCTGGGTATGGAGGCCTAGGGGCGGGAGTAAAGCCTGGGGTCCAGAGCCTTCGTCTGGAGTCCGCTAAGGGTCGAGGAGTCTTTGGGTGCCGCCTCGTGTAGGGGACCCTGTTCCAGGGAAGGGAGGAACCTTCCGATGGCCCAATGCTGGAGGCACGGTGAAGGAAGGGTCTGTTGACTCTCTGGAGAGATGTCTTTCCCTTGATATGGGCTAGTTCTTAGAAGGAGAAGCTCAAGGTCATCCTGACTGTATCAGAGGCCTTATTCACCCGGCCCATGGCAGGGGCCTTATACACCCTGGTCTGTGGCAGAGACCAAAGTTCTCCAGGTCCGTGGCAGGGGCCTTGTACACCCGGTCTGTGGCATAGACCAACCTCACGGTCTGTGGCAGAGACCGTGCACCTAAAACTGTTTGAGAAACCTAAGCAGTGAAGTGAATTTGCTACGTTTGTGCCTGGACCTCCTCCACACCTTAAGCTGTCCTGTTTCTTTGCTCTAACCTTTTCTATCCGAGTACAGTTTATTTTGCCATGAGAGAATAAACTCAGAGTTGGAGTTTCAGCTGGTGTGGACATTGACTTTACTGAGAATTCAAGGACTTGCCTCTACCTACAGTAGAGGTGAGAATCATCCTCTGGAGGAGTTTTGACTCCGGCTGTGGACACGGCCCGTCAAGTACACCGCTCAACCTCTTTATACAGGAGGGTACGGGCTGGTAGTGCGGTGTGCCTTTCTCCCTCCAGCGAGGAGCCAACAACATAAAGGCAGGTAAGGGGGAAAGGATCTGTGCGCTACAAAAAAATGAAATAAAAATTATAATCTTGACCTAGGAGGACGAGGTCCATATGGCGTAGGAGGTTGAAGTGGCGGTGGATGTGGCTGTGTAGGTGGAAGCAGCGGTGGAGGAGGACGAGGTAGCCAACACTGGTTCAAAAATAAAACAATGGCTGGGAAAGGCCGGTGAGGTGTCGAATTCTGTCCCCCGTCGGATAGTGTCCATCCTGTACTGCGCTTGCTCAGTACGTAGGACAAGGGGATTTCGAAAATCTAACAAGACGAACTGTGCCTGCGCGGTGAGACCAGGTTCAAGCCGAGCCAAGCGAGGCCGTGCCCGAAGCGTGGTGATCGAAGTGAGCCCGTGAGGGGCCCTGTTACTATGTGCTACCGTATGTCCACTTGGATGGTGGGGCTTGAACCTGCACTCACTGCTCAGGCGCCGTACATCTTCAGAGATTTTGTGAATCTCCTTGTCCTCCGTACTGCACAAGCGCTGCGCCTGTGCAGTATGGGCCGGACACAATCCGATGGCCGGACAGTTTTTGTCAGATCACCGGTATACATGTCTATTCTGCACAAGGTATGGACAAGTCCTGTGGGATCCATGCCTGGTTCATTTTAATGAACGTGAGCTTGTCCACATTGGCTCTTGACAGGCGGATGCGCTTGTCTGTGATAACGCCCCCTGCCGTGCTAAATTCATGTTCAGATAATACACTGGCTGCAGGGCAGGCCAGCACCTCCAAGGCGTAAAGGGCAAGCTCAGGCCATGTGCCCAATTTGGAGACTCAGAAGTTGAAGGGGGCAGACCCGTCATCCAGTACGTGTAGGCCTGTGCACACATACTGCTCAACCATGTTGGTGAAATGCTGCCTCCTGCTAAGACGTTCCATCTCAGCTGGTGGTGCTGGTTGTTGTGGCGTGCTGACAAAGCTTTTCCACATTTCGGCCATGCTAACCCTGCCTTCTAAGGTGCTGGCGGTGCCCCGGCTGCGTTGGCAACCTCTTCCTCCTCCTCTGCCTTCGCCTTGTGCTTCCAGCGTACGCCCGCTGTCAGGTGTGAATGCCACCAGCAGTGCGTCTACCAGCATGCACTTGTACTTGCGCATCTTGCGATCCCGCTCCAGTGAGGGAATTAAGAACGGTATGTTGTCCTTGTAACGGGGATCCAGCAGGGAGGCCACCCAGTAATCAGCACCAGTTAGAATGTGGGCAACTCGGCGGTCATTGCGGAAACACCGCAGCATGTAATCGCTCATGTGTGCCAGGCTGCCCAGAGGCAAAGAAAAGCTGTCCTCTGTGGGAGGTGTTACATAGTTACATAGTTAGTCAGGTTGAAAAAAGACACAAGTCCATCCAGTTCAACCGTAAAAAATAAATAAAAAATAAAATAAACATATATCGTACAATCCCATATACCCAATTCTATACCCACAGTTGATCCAGAGGAAGGCAAAAAAAAACCAGAAGAGCATGATCCAATTTGCTACAGCAGGGGAAAAAATTCCTTCCTGATCCCCCGAGAGGCAATCGGATATTCCCTGGATCAACTTTACCTATAAATGTCAGTACCCAGTTATATTATGTACATTTAAGAAAGAATCCAGGCCCTTCTTAAAGCAATCTACTGAGCTGGCCAGAACCACCTCTGCAGGGAGTCTATTCCACATTTTCACAGCTCTTACTGTGAAAAAACCTTTCCGTATTTGGAGGTGAAATCTCTTTTCCTCTAGACGCAAAGAGTGCCCCCTTGTCCTTTGTGTTCACCGTAAAGGGAATAACTGAACACCAAGTTCACTATATGGACTAGGTGTATCGTCTGTGTCCTCTGTATCCCCCCAGCCACGTACCAGTGATGGCCATGAGCTAGTCTGGGTGCCACCCTGCTGTGAACATGGTTCCTCCTCCTCCTCCTCCATCTCCTCATCCTCCACCTCATCATCCTCCAGAACTGTGCCCTTGCTGTCGGACAATTGTGTACCTGGCGTTTGTTGGTGCAGGAACCCACCCTCGTAGCCACTTTTGAAAGACTGCCCTGAAAGCCTTTGAAATGATCCCGCCTCCTCCTCCTCTATCATCGCCCGAATCGTTTTTTCAAGGAGGTATAGAACTAGGATAGTAACTCTGAGAACGGCATCATTGGCACTGGCCATGTTGGTGGAGTACTCAAAACAGCGCAACAAGGCACACAGGTCTCGCATGGAGGCCCAGTTATTGGTGGTGAAGTGGTGCTGTTCCGCAGAGCGACTCACATGTGATTGCTGCAGCTGAAACTCCACTATCGCCTGCTGCTGCTCGCACAGTCTGGCCAGCATGTGCTAGGTGGAGTTCCACCTTGTGGGCACGTCACATATGAGGCGGTGAGCGGGAAGGCCGAAGTTATGCTGCAGCGCTGACAGGCGAGCAGCAGCAGGGTGAGAACGCCGAAAGTGCGCACAGACGGCTCGCACTTTCTGCAGCAGCTCTGGCATATTGGGGTAATTTTTCAGGAACCTCTGGACCACCAAGTTCAGCACATGCGCCAGGCAAGGAATGTGCGGCAAACTGGCTAGGCCCAGAGCTTTTACGAGATTTCGCCCATTATCGCACACCACCAGGCCGGGCTTGAGGCTCACTGAGAGCAACCACTCATCGGTCTGTTGTTCCATGTCCCTCCACAACTCCTGCGCAGTGTGGGGTTTTTCCCCCAAACAGGAAAGTTTTAAAACTGCCTGCTGTCGTTTACCCCTGGCTGTGCTGAAGTTGGTTGTAGGTGTTACGCTGACCGGATGAGGAGGCGGTAGAGGATAAGGAAGCGGAGTAGGAGGAGTTAGCAACAGGAGGCAAACTGAATCGCCCTGCAATCCTCGTGGTGGAAGGACATGCGCCAAACTGCTATCTGCCTCAGGCCCAGCCGCCACTGCATTTACCCAGTGTGCTGTTAGGGAGATATAACGTCCCTGACCGTGCTTACTGGTCCACGCATCCGTAGTTAGGTGGACCTTGCCACAGATGGCGTTGCGCAGTGCACACCTAATTTTTCCCCCCACTTGGTTGTGCAGGGAAGGGATGGCTCACCTCGAAAAGTAGTGGCGGCTGGGCATGACGTACTGTGGGACAGCCAATGCCATCAGGCTTTTAAAACTCTGCATCTCCACCAGACGGAATGACAGCATTTCAAAGGCGAGGAATTTTGAAATGCTTTCATTCAGGGCCAGGGATCGTGGGTGGCTAGGGGGGTACTTCCTCTTCTGCTCCAGTGTTTGGGAGATAGAGAGCTGAATGCTTCCATGGGACATTGTGGAGATGGTTGGTGACCCAGGTGGTAGTGTTGCTGGCAGATGCTCTGTTTGCGGGTTGGCAGGTGCTACTGTCACTACAGAGGTGGATGAAGAGGCCGGGACTGCAGCAGAAGAGGAAGCAGGAGGAGCCAGAGACCTTTCTTTGTTTTGGAGGTGTCTACTCCACTGCAGCTCATGCTTTGCACTTAGATGCCTGGTCATGCAGGTTGTGCTCAGGTTGAGAACGTTTATGCCTCACTTCAGGCTCTGATTGCACAGCGTGCAAACCACTCGTGTCTTGTCATCAGCACATTGTCTGAAGAACTGCCACGCTAGGGAACTCCTTGGACCTGGTTTTGGTGTGCTCTGTCCCTTGCTGCATTGGGCAGTAGTAGACGTACTGTCTAGGGGACGGACGTTCCACTTTTCCACCCTGCTCCCTCTTCTGCTGTGCTGGTGGCTCTGTGCGACCACCGCTCTTCCTCTGAACTACACTGGTCACCTGCATAACGTTGATTCCATGTGGGGTCGAGGACCTCATCGTCCTCCACATAATCTTCCACCCAGTCTTCACCCCTGCCCTCCTTGTCTGTCTGCACAATTGCGAAAGCAGCAGCAGTTGGCACCTGTGTTTCGTTATCATCCGAGACGTGCTGCGATGGTCCTCCCATGTACTCATCATGAAACATAAGTGGTTGGGCATCGGTGCACTCAATCTTTTCCAGTTCTCGGGCAGGGCTAGGTGGATGGCCCTGGGAAACCCTACTAACAGAGTCATCGAAAAGCAGAAGAGACTGCTGCATGATTTGGGGCTCAGACTGCTAGGCTGATTTTCAAGGGGGTGAGGTGAAAGACTGATGGACATGGGCTGCAGGTGCCAACTCTGATCTTTCATCAGAAGAGTGGGTGGGAGACAATGTGAATGAAGCAGAGGCACTGTCAGCAATCCAATCTACTATCGCCTGTACTTGTCCTGGCCTCAACATTCGTACAGCCTCATTAGGCGCAACAAAATACCGCCGCAGGCTCGGTCACCTACTCTCACCGGAGTAAGGTGTTTCACTTGTGCCTGTAGCTGGCACAGATCGACCACGTCCTCTCCCTGCAACAGGAGCTCCACCAGCAGCACCACGACCGGGGCCACCACGTCCCTTTGACGTTCTCCTCATATTTTCCAAATTTAGGATCTTGCCCTAAATTGGTGTTTTTGGAAGAGCACAACACACAGAACTGCAGAAAATGCTATTAATTTTTTTTTTTTTTTTTTTTAGGATAGCACAGTATCTCACAGCTACAGAACTGCAGAAAATGCTATTCAAAAAATGTTTTTGTCCTACAATTTATTTTTTTAGGATAGCACAGTAGAAGAAAAATATATAAATTGTTTATTTCACACACCTCCAGATATGCAGAAAACACTGTAAAATATTTTTTGTGGCCCTAAATGGGTGTTTTGGAAGAGCACAACACACCCACATTATGTAAACGCTGTATCTCACAGCTACAGAACTGCAGAAAATGCTATTAAAAAAAAAATGTTTTTGTCCAACAATTATTTTTTTAGGATAGCACAGTAGAAAAAAAATATATAAATTGTTTATTTCACACACCTCCAGATATGCAGAAAACACTGTAAAATATTTTTTGTGGCCCTAAATGGGTGTTTTGGAAGAGCACAACACACCCACAGTATGTAAACGCTGTATCTCACAGCTACAGAACTGCAGAAAATGCTATTTAATTTTTATTTATTTTTTAGGATAGCACAGTAGAAGAAAAATATATAAATTGTTTATTTCACACATCTCCAGATATGCAGAAAACACTGCAAAATATTTTTTGTGGCCCTAAATGGGTGTTTTTGGAAGAGAACAACACACCCACAGTATCTCACACCTACAGCAATACAGAAAATGCTATTAAAAAAAAAGTTTTTGCCCTAAATATTTTTTTTTGGAATAGCACAATACAAGAAAAATATATAAATTGTAAATCTCACACTTGCATATATGCAGAAAACACTGCAATTTTTTTTTTTTGCCCTAAATGGGTCTTTTTGCAAGAGCACAATACACCCACAGTATGGAAACGGTGTATCTCACACCTACAGCAATACAGAAAATGCTATTAAAAAAAAAAGTTTTTGCCCTAAAAAAAGTTTTTGGAATAGCACAATACAAGAAAAATATATAAATTGTAAATCTCACACTTGCATACATGCAGAAAACACTGCAAATTTATTTTTTATTTTTGCCCTAAATGGGTCTTTTTGCAAGAGCACAATACACCCACATACACCCACCCTGTATGTACAGGGTGTATCTCTCAACGTAACATATGCAGTGCTGGTGCACTGAGCTTGCAGATAAAAGTTTAAATTTCTCTGACACTGGGCTCATGGCAGTGTAAGAATCGCGATTGGGTCACAGAGCTGAAGAACGGGGAGAGGTAAGTGTAAACAAACCTTTCCCCGTTCTTCCTAGTGAGAGTGTCACTGATCGTCTGTTCAATGTCATAGGGAACGACGGTCAGTAATGTCACACACCAAGCCACGCCCCCACACAGTAAGAATCACTCATTAGGTCACACTTAACCCCTTCAGCGCCCCCTGCAGGTTAACCCCTTCACTGCCAGTGTCATTTTCACAGTAATCAGTGCATTTTTACAGCACTGATCGCTGTAAAAATTACAATGGTCCCAAAATGTGTCAAAAGTGTCCGATGTGTCTGCCATAATGTCGCAGTCACGATAAAAATTGCTGATCGCCGCCATTACCAGTAAAAAAAAATTATTAATCAAAATGCCATAAAACGACCCCCTATTTTGTAGACGCTATAACTTTTGCGCAAACCAATCAATAAACGCTTATTGCGATTTTTTTTACCAAAAATATGTAGAAGAATACGTATCGGCCTAAACTGAGGAAAAAAAAAGTTTTTTTTATGTATTTTTTGGGGATATTTATTATAGCAAAAAGTAAAAAATATTGCATTTTTTTCAAAATTGTCACTCTATTTTTGTTTATAGCGCAAAAAATAAAAACCGCAGAGGTGATCAAATACCACCAAAAAAAAGCTCTATTTGTGGGAAAAAAGGACGTCAATTTTGTTTGGGAGCCACGTCGCACGACTGCGCAATTGTCAGTTAAAGTGACACAGTGCCGAATCACAAAAAGGGGCCTGGTCCTTTAGCAACAAAATGGTCCAGGGCTGAAGTGGTTAACCAGGAAGAGAAGATTTCCTAACATGATCTGAACTTTCTAAATAGTATATAAATGTGAAGACAGCAGATAAGGATGTAAAACCTACATAGGGAGATTTGGTTCATCTCTGTGTATCATCTGAGGCTGTTCACTTCACTGGGTGTATGGAGGGTTTACATCGACTTTAATCACATGCAAGGAAAACCCCCCCCCCCAAAAAAAAAACAGCATTTTTGATTGTTGATGATTGGATGATGGAAGTTAGTATGGTGCCCCCTTGTTTACTAAGCTCTGGATCAGCAGCACTTGCAAAGTGCTCAGTCTATTTGCCTTTAGTAAATTAACCCCATGTTTAATAAATGCAATAAAAAAAAAAAAAAAACACAACCAAGCATTGTGATGCATTTTAACAATGCACTGCAGTGCTTGTGCACAATGCATATCAGAGCATGCAAGTTAAGTGTACCATAATGAATGTCCACTGATGTGAACCAACACACGTAAATTATATTACCACTATGTTTTTAGTGCACACCTGTATGTTATATGTGTGTAAAATATGTGTATGTGGGAAGGTGTTTTAGACCTCATTTGCATGGCCTCAGAGCAAGGCCTGATTAACATAGGCGCTATTGGAGCTGTAGCTCCAGGCCCCTACCTTGAGATGGGCCCAGCTCAGTGAGTCATTAATGCTGTTTGCGCTGTGTGCGTACACGACTAATATGTAAATTGCAGACTGTATTGTTTTGTAAATTGGTGGCGGAAGGTGGTATTGATATGTAAATCGTGGGGCGCCAGCTGAGTTCCACACAGTGTAGTGTAGCACAACATAGAAGCTGACTCTTGTTCCTTCCCCACAGCTTTCACAAAATGCCCATTTCCTCCTAACTCTCGCCCCTATAGTGACAGTCTCACTTGTTGGGTGGGCATCCTCACTTGTCTTTTGCTGGTGGAGGTAGTGTGAGGAAGGATCCACACACTCTGATTGGCGGAGGGTACCATCAGTGAATTACACTAGCTCTGCCCCCTGTATGTCGGCAGTGCGTGTGGGGGAGAACACACAAGCAAAACGGTGCCCCACGAGTGATGGGAGAGGGTGCGGTGCCCAGTCTACTTCTCATGCAATCAACAGATATATGTGTTCTATGAGCAATAGCATCCTACAGTACATGATGGTGAGCCACAAATGAGCCACAAATGCTGATTGTTATTACTTTCCCACACTCCAAAGTAAATGATGTGTTTTGTGCAAACATCTTCTAGCTGAAAAGGCGACAGCATCAAGAATAAATGATCACCAGATATGAGAAAAAAAATCATGACACCTGAACATCTTTCAGCAAATTTTAAGTGCATTCCTCCCTTACTATATTAGCAAGCTTTGTACATTTTTTTTTTTTACCTTAAGGAAGAAGGATGCAGCCTCACCATAAGTACACCATGCCATGAGCTGCACTTTGTCTGAATTTTTTTTTTTAACAGAGAAAACATGTCTGCATTTTTATTGCAGCACAACACACGTTGTGACAGTACAAAAGTGCAATGAATTGCTTTTACTTTTAACTTTGACTAGATTTTAAAAAAAGGAAAAATTTAACTATGCAAAGCATTTTACCAATTGCACACAACAGGCAAATAGACTGTACACTTTAGAAGTGCAGTTGAACTTTAAAAATGCAGTTGTTCCAGAGCTTCGTAAATTAGGAAAAGCTCTGCTGACTTTTATCATCCAAATGCTGTTTTTTTTCTTCCTTGCACCTGATTGGTGTTCTTTGTAAAGTGAAACTCTTCATTTACTAAGCTGTGGATCAACTGCAGTTGCAAAGTGAAACTGTACTTGCAAAGTGCACAGTCTATTTGCCTTTAGTAAATTCACCCCACTATCTATAACCTAATTTAATCATTATTACATATAGCTGTATACTCTTATGCCCCATACACACGATCATTTTTAATGTCATTTTTAAAACTGACGTTTTTCTTGTCATTTTTTTTTCTTGTTTCCTCTCAAGCCTGTCTTGCGTACACACCATCATTTTAAAAAATGTTCAAGAAAAGCGCAGTGACGTACACCACGTACGACGGCACTATAAAGGGGAAGTTCCGTTCGAATGGCGCCACCCTTCATGTTAGTAAAGTTTGTTGAGAGACGATTCGCTCTTTTCAGTCTAGTGCTTTTCAGTCCGTTACAGCATGACGAATGTGCTATCTCCATTACGAACGCTAGTTTTACCAGAACGAGCGCTCCCGTCTCATACTTGATTCTGAGCATGCGCATTTTTTTTCACGTCGTTAAAGCATACACACTATCGTTTTTCACGTCATTAAAAAAAACGACATGAAAAACGACGTGAAAAAAGAGAGCATGTTCGAAATTTTTAATGCCCGTTTTTCACGTTGTTAAAAATGCTCTGGAGCATACACACGATCATTTTTAATGGCCATTTTTTTTAATGGCATTTTTAACGGCATGAAAAACGATCGTGTGTACGGGGCATTAGGGTCATCTTTAAGCTTTAAGTACACACGACTGTTTTTCCTGCCAGGAAAACTGCCATGAGAGCTTTTGGCCGGGAAAACCGGCCAAAAAAAGCTGGTTCTCTATTTTCCCGTCAGGATTCCCAGCGTTTTTTTTTTCCGCCAGATTTACTATGGGAAACACTATGAGGCAGTGCCGATGGAGCATATGCATGGCCGGGATTCCTGGCCAAAGCTCTCATGGCAGTTTTCCTGCCGGGAAACCCGGCCGTGGGTAGGGGGAAAAAGCTACCGAGCAGGTTCTCAGTTTTCCCGCCGGGAAAACCGATCATGTGTACAGGGCTTAACATGTACTCCCTAATTTTCCTTTTTCTAAAGTACACATTTGATTCTTTAGCCCACCAAGATTTTATGGAAGTCATTATTTCCCATGATGCACTCTAATTCTTGTTGAGTAATGCCGGTATTATTTCAGTGGCATTCTCTGTAGCCATCAAACTCTCAGCAAGGTGTAGACATTTGCAATTCGTTCTGTTCCAAATTTGTTTTTCATAAAAATTCTGCATATTCTTTCATTCGGAAACAAAAGACCGTTTAGCCAATTTTTTCAAAAACAAAAGTTTTCTAAAAGAGTGGAAAATCTAAAGAACGAAAACCGGAAAATTAAAAAAAAAAGAAAACCTGAAAATTCGAAAGAATGAAAATTCAAAAAGGAGGAAAATCCGAAACTTCGAAAATCTGAAAATTCGAAAATTCTAAAATACGAAAGTAGGAACGGAATTCGGAAAATTCAAAAGAACGAAAATCCGAAAATAAGAACGAAAAACCAAAAATAGAATGAAAATCAGAAAGAACAGTATTACTCTACATTACTTTTTTCGAAGATACAGATCAATTTATAATTAATATGTTAAATATTTCTTTCAACTACAGTCTTGAATATATTAGTACAAGGATTTATTTACTTTCTATCTCATTTAAGTCCTTATAACTTTCATTAGGATATATTCTGTAGACCCTATTATTTGTTATTTTTCTATATTTGTAATAATTGGACAAATATCAACAACATGTATTACATATGATCTGTATGTGACTAATATATATGTCCAATAAAATACTTTGACAAGGAAAATCAGAAAGAACAAAAACATTCTGTTCAAACAAAATTTATGTTATTTTTTCCTACAAATAGAGATTTCTTTTGGTGGTATTTGATCACCTCTGTGGTTTTTATTTTTTGCGCTATAAACAAAAAAGTGCAACAATTTTGACAAAAAAATATATTTTTTACTTTCTGCTATAAAACATATCCAATAAAAATATGTAAAAAATCGAATTTCTTCATCAATTTAGGCAAATTTGTATTCTGCTACATATTTTGGTAAAAAAATGCCAATTAGCCTATATTGATTGGTTTGCGCAAACGTTATCGCATCCACAAGCTATGGGATAGTTTTATTTTCTAATAGTAATTTTATTAGTGGGACTGCGACACTGCGGCAGAAAAATTGGACACTAAAGCCCCGTACACACGATCGGTTTGACTGATGAAAACCGTCCGATGGATGGTTTTCATCAGACCAACCGATCGTGTATGGTACCCATCGGTCTTTTTTCCATCGGTTGTAAAAAATAGAACTTGTTTTAAAATTTTCCGATGGATAAAAAACCGATCGAAAACTCCGATCGTCTATGGGCAAGTCCATCGGATCAAAAACCCACGCATGCTCAGAATCAAGTCGACGCATGCTCAGAAGCATTAAACTTCATTTTTCTCGGCTCATCGGAGTGTTTTACGTCACCGCGTTTGGAACGGTCGGTTTTTGGACTGATGGTGTGTGGGCAAGACTGATGGAAAACAGTTTCATCGGATATCCGATGGACAAATCCATCGGACGAAAATCCATAGGTTATCCGATCGTGTGTACGGGGCTTTAGTGACACTTTTTGCGTCAGTGCTAAAAAAATGCACTAACACTGACCTGAGCGACCAGCCGCCACGTCCACCGGCTGGCCGGAGTTGCGAACAAGCCGGAATCATCTTTGATCGGGTCTCCGATGTAGTGACCCAGAAGCGAGGTCACGACATCACTTCCGGTTTACTTGACTGCCAATGGCGCTGATTTTAAAAAATCTACAGCATTCCAAAATGCATATTTTGGCTTTTTGAATACATTTAAGTGCAAAGGAGGGATTTGAGGATTTGGGGGAGGTATTTGGGGATTGCATTTTTTTAAAGAGACAGTGTAAAAAATAAAAAATAAAAAAAATTATTTTTTTTAAAGCGCCCCCGTCCCCGTGTGCTCGCGTACCAAAGAAAACGCATATGTAAGTCATGCCCGCCAATGTAAATGGTGTTTAAATCACACATGTATTGCCACGATCATCAGAGCGAGAGCAATAAATCTAGCAAAAGACCTCCTCTGTGACTCTAAATTGGTAAATGTTAAAACATTTTAAAGCGTCGCTTATAGAGATTTTTAAGTACCGTAGTTTGTTGCCATTCCATAAGTGTGTGCAATATGTTAAACCATAACATGCTAGGTATCTATTTACTCAACATAACATCATCTTTCACAATACAGTAGGTGCCGCCGGCATTGTATATCCATCGCGATCCCATCACGGAGATTCTCGGCAACAGCGTGCCGACATCTCGGCGACAGGGTGCCAACATCTCGCACTCGCTGCAACAGCGAGAAGGCAACGCGACACTGTATTGAACGGGATCCGACGTGAATTCCCGCCAATACCAGGCACTGTGCTTGGTAGGAATCCTGAGCGGGAACTCCACGTCAAATTTTAAATAAAAAACGGCATGGGTTCCCCCTCCAGGAGCATACCAGGCCCTTAGGTCTGGTATGGATTTTAAGGGGAATCCCCTAAGCCAAAAAAACGGTGTGGGGGTCCCCTTCAAAATCCAAACCAGACCCTTATCTGAGCATGCAACCTGGCAGGCCGCAGGAAAAGAGGGGGGATGAGAGAGCGGCCCCCCTCCCTCCTGAACCGTACCAGGCTGCATACCCTCAACATGGGGGGTTTGTTGCTTTGGGGCAGGGGGGCGACCTGCGGCCCCCCCACCCCAAAGCACCCCGCTCCCATGTTGATGGGGACAAGGGCCTCTTCCCGACAACCATGGCCGTTGGTTGTCGGGGTCTGCGGGCGGGGGCTTATCGGAATCCGGGAGCCCCCTTTAATGAGGGGGGCCCCCAGATCTCGGCCCCCCACCCTATGTGAATGAGTATGGGGTACATCGTACCCCTACCCATTAACCTGGTGGAAAAAAAATGTCAATAAAAAAACACACACAGGTGTAATTTATTACACAGCTCCGGGGTCTTCTTCTGACTTCGGGGGTCTCTTCCGACTTTGGGGGTCTTCTTCCAACTTCGGGGGTCTCTTCTGACTTTGGGGGTCTTCTCCCGACTCCGGGGGTCTCTTCCGACTTCGGGGGTCTTCTTCCGACTCCAGGGGTCTTCTTCCGACTTTGGGGGTCTCTTCTTCTGCTCTCCGGTTCTTTCTACCTTCTGCCGGGCACCTTTGCTATCTTCTTCCAGCTCTTTTGCTAGCGGGGGCCCGGTCTTCTTCGTCGCCTTCTTCCCTCTTCTCCTCCTCGAAGTTCACTCGTCGCTTCCTCCCGCTGTAATGCTGGGTGTGTGGTCCGCAATGATTTATATAGGCCTCTCATGACGTCACTGTCACATGCTCCGGGTGGCCACATGCTCCCATGACGTCACAGTCACATGCTCCAGGTGGCCCACTGTGACGTCATGAGAGGCCTATATAAATCGTTGCGCACCGCGCACCCAGCATTACAGCGGAAGAAAGCGATGTGTCAACATCGAAGAGGAGAAGAGGGAAGAAGACTGCGATGGCGACAGGAAGACCGGGTCCCTCCACTAGCAAAAGAGCTGGAAGAAAATAGTGGAGCAGCCCAGCAGGACAACGGAGAGCGGGAGGAGACAACGGGGAAGGCCGGGCCTCTCCGCTAGCAAAAGAGCTGGAAGAAGTTTGCGGAAAATCCCGGCAGAATGAAAAAGGCACCGGAGAGCAGAAGAAGACCCCCGAAGTCAGAAGAAGAGACCCGGAGTCGAAAGAAGACCCCCGAAGTCGGAAGAAACCCCCGGAGTCAGAAGAATCTGATCTCCGTCCACCGGCCTCAATGTCAGCAATGCGTGTCGCTCATTGCGAAAGGAAAAACTAAATTTTTCCTTTCCCGATGATGAGACAGCTCGGCGCTGGCTCTCGCGACGGGGCTCGTAGGGTGTCAATCTTGCCGCTAGAAGAGGCAAGATTGACACAAAATCGGCGGCACCTACTGTATATAAAAAAATGGGCTAACTTTACTGTTTATTAATATCGTGTGACATAAAATATTGCAACGACCGTCATTTTATTTTCCAGAGTCTTTGTTAACAAAATATATATAATGTTTGGGGGTTCTGTTTCAGGTCTGGTATGGATTTTAAGTAGACCTCCACGCCAATTTTAAAAAAAAATGACGTGGAGTTCCCCCCAAAAATCCATACCAGACCCTTTATCCGAGCACGCAACCTAGCAGGCCGCAGGAAAAGAGGGGGGGCGAGTGAGCGGCCCCCCCTCCTGAACCATACCAGGCCACATGCCCTCAACATGGGTAGGATGCTTTGGGGGTCTGTGACCCCTCAAATCACCATGTTCCCATATTGATGGGGACAAGGGCCTCATCCCCACAACCCTTGCCCGGTGGTTGTGGGGGTCTGCGGATGGGGGGCTTATCGGAATCCGGGAGGACCCCTTTAACAAAGGGGACCTCCAGATCCTGCCCCCCTATGTGAATTGGTAAGGGGTACATTGTACCCCTACCATTTCACAAAGAAAGTTTAAAATTTTTTAAAAAAACACACACCGTTGGGAAAAGTCCTTTATTAAAAAAAAAAAAAAAAAAAAGATTCCAGCGGTGGTAATCCACTCTCGGTATCCTGCGATGGGTGATCTCCTCTCCGGGGTCCAGCGATGGATAATCTCTCCTCTCCGGGGTCCAGGCTCCAACGATAATGTCCAGCGCAGCGAGGAACAGCACAGAGTCCTCTCTTCACCGGAGCGGAGACACCCCGGGAATGACACGGCTTCAGCCAGTGACAGCTCTTAAGAAGCTGAGGGCAGGTTTCCGTTGCATCAGAGGGGGGCGGGGTTACCCACAATCTTTAAGTTCATAATACCTAACATGTCTCTTGTCCACTGGTCATCTTTAAGGCACACTCCCCTTACAGCACTAGTGTAGAATGGTAAACTTCTCCCATTCTCTACACTACAAGCCTAATACAACCTATCCTCATTAGGCCTATTTTCCTACAGACAAATGGCCTCCTACATCCACAAAACCCCATCCCAATGGCTTATGTGCCCAAGAAAGCATGGGCCTTTTGGTCCTCTGATGCACAACAGACAAAATTATTACACTCTTTTATAACCTCTTGCAAACTAAAGACAAATTTACAAAAGTCGCAGCTCTCAAGAGATGGGAGCGAGACTTACAAGTCTCATTCTCAGACTAACAATGGGCTCAATGTCCACTACAACCAAAGTTCCTCAAAATGCATCAACTACTGGGAGTTGTCCCAGAAACTACACCACAGGTGGTACTTAACTCCCATCCAAATGTACAAATGTACAAATGGGACCTGAAGGGTCTGGTATGGATATTTGGGGGGAAACCCATGTCATTTTTTTTTTATTTGACGCAGGGTTCCCCTTAATATCCATACCAGACCTGAAGGGCCTGGTAATTGAATTTGAGGGGACCCCCACACATTTTTTTTTCTATAAATTACTTTTCTCTGTATTGCCGGAAGCCGACAATTCATTATAGCCGCGAGTGCTTTTAAATTACTTTTTTTCCTTCATAAATTACACTTTGCGCAGGGACAGTTCTAAGAACGACAAACAAGCGCTGCTTTACAAGAATACTATAAACACCCCCTAGATACGAAATTTAAAGGAATATTTCACTTTTATTGTTTCACTTTAAGCATTATTAAAATCACTGCTCCTGAAAAAACAGCAGTTTTTAAAACTTTTTTTTGCATTGATACATGTCCCCTGAGGCAGGACCCGGGTCCCCAAACACTTTTTATGACAATAACTTGCATATAAGCCTTTAAAATTAGCACTTTAGATTTCTCCCATAGACTTTTACAGGGTGTTCCGCGGCTTTTTCGAATTTGCCACGAACACCCCAAATTGTTTGCTGTTTTGCGAATGGGCGAACAGGCAATGTTCGAGTCGAACATGAGTTCAACTCGAACTCGAAGCTCATCCCTATACTAGACTGACAATGTCTTAGTGAATAGAGCTCTGCAGGGTTAAGAGCATATCTCTAAGTGTGGTGTCTAGTACTGGTTGGTTTGTAGTTGGGAATGCTGCAATGAAATTCTGCGATGCCATATCCTCAGGGCTGTGTAAAATAGCAGGGCTCATCTCTGTGTCCTGGCCGTCTACCTGTGTCAAGTTAGGTTTAGACTTTGCAGGGCTGGGGAGGGAGAGGAGGCTGCAGAGCTGCACCCTGGCTGGGGAGATGACTGGATTTGTCCCCTTGCACTGTATGCCCCCTCATCTCTGTTAATGAGCGCGCCGTGTTGTGAGGCAGAGTGTCTGCTGGCGCCATCTTGGGAGGGCGGCCTGGGCGGTAGAGGGAAGTATTCAGCCAATATCTGGGGAGCGGAGCGCTCGTTTCTCCTTTTGGACATTCTCCTGTATGTCCTGGGGTGCTTCGATAGCACGCTCGCTGGAGGTCCTGATTATTGCTGTGGTACGGAGCAATGTTAATGTGTGGCAATTCCGTTCGGCTTCCGGCCACGCCCCCCTCATCGCTTTTTTTTTGTAAACCAGCACGCAAACATGTTTACAGAACTAAAACCGAAATAAAGCAAGAAAATGTTTTAAAGTATGTAATTAAAGTAATAACGTTTATAAACTTGATGTAAACTTTATGAGGTTTCTTTTTAAGGAACACCTCCTGACTAGAGGATGTTTTTTCAATCTGCTACAGCAGAGAGATCGGGAAAAAAACTTCTGACCTGCTGTGCCTTGACGAAGCCACCGCCTGGCTTCCCGATTGGTTGGGAAGCCAGTTACATGCTCCCTCACAGCACTGCAGGTCAGAGGGAGGTTTTTTGATCTTCCTGCTTTCGGTGAGATAGGAAAAAATCTCCATTTGACCGGCAGTTACGGTTTTGGAGGGAGTACTTGCCCAAGTGCTCAGTATTCAGTGCTAGCATTGGTGTATATATACATCATAAAAGTGGTGGGCACTGTAGGATTATTGGGGGTCTTTATTGATCTTCATTACATTTCAGCTTTCATGAGTTTTAGCAATACCAAGTCAATATGTAAGTACAGTAAGTATATCTGTATTTTTACAGTAAGATATTAAGTTAGTTAATGTCAGACTCTGATGTTCACACTTACAGCTATTTTTGCAGAACTTGTTAAGAATGACAGGATATAAGACTAGTGGTCATGCTACTTTTTCACAGACTTCAAGATCTGGCTCGACGCCCAGCTTCTATGGTCAGAACTTAACCACTTAAGCCCCGGACCATTTTGTAGCTAAAGGACCAGAGCTGTTTTCAGAATTTTGCACTGCGCTGCTTTAACTGGAAATTGTGCGGACATGCAATGTTGTACCGAAACGAAATTTGCGTCCTTTTCTTCCCACAAATAGAGCTTTCTTTTAATGGTATTTGATTGCCTCTGCGATTTTTATTTTTTGCGATATAAACGGAAAAAGACCGAACATTTTGAAAAACAATGATATTTTCTACTTTTTGTTATAAGAAAAATCGAATAAACTCAATTTTAGACATACATTTAGGCCAAAATGTATTCAGCGACATGTCTTTAGTAAAAAAAATGTCAATAAGCGTATATTTATTGGTTTGCGCAAAAGTTATAGCGTCTACAAACTAGGGTACATTTTCTGGAATTTACACAGCTTTTAATTTATGACTGCCTATCTCATTTCTTGAGGTGCTAAAATGGCAGGGCAGTACAAAACCCCCCAAAATTACCCAATTTTGGAAAGTAGACACCCCAAGGAAATTGATGAGAGGCATGTTGAGCCCATTGAATATTTTTTTTTTTTTGTCGCAAGTGATTGAATAATGACAAAAAAAAAAAAAATTACAAAAAGTTGTCACTAAATGATATATTGCTCACACATGCCATGGTTATATGTGGAATTGCACCCCAAAATACATTTTGCTGCTGCTCCTGAGTACGGGGATACCACATGTGTGGGACTTTTTGGGAGCCTAGCCGCGTACGGGCCCCCGAAAACCAAGCACCGCCTTCAGGATTTCTAAGGGCGCAAATTTTTGATTTCACGCCTCACTACCTATCACAGTTTCGAAGGCCATAAAATGCCAAAATAGCACAAAACCCCCCCAAATGACCCCATTTTAGAAAGTAGACACCCCAAGGAAATCGCTGAGAGGCCTGTTGAGCCCATTGAATATTTTTTTTTTGTCCCAAGTGATTGAATAATGACAAAAAAAAAATTACAAAAAGTTGTCACTAAATGATATATTGCTCACACATGCCATGGTTATATATGGAATTACACCCCAAAATACATTTTGCTGCTTCTCCTGAGTACGGGGATACCACATGTGTGGGACTTTTTGAGAGCCTAGCCGCGTACGGGACCCCGAAATCCAAGCACCGCCTTCAGGATTTCTAGGCACAAATTTTTGATTTCACTCCTCACTACCTATCACAGTTTCGAAGGCCATAAAATGCCAAAATAGCACTAAACCCCCTCAAATGACCCCATTTTGGAAAGTAGACACCCCAAGCTATTTGCTGAGAGGCATGGTGAGTATTTTACAGCTCTCATTTGTTTTTGAAAATGAAGAAAAACATTTTTTTGTTTTTTTTTTAATTTTCAAAACTTTGTGACAAAAAGCGAGATCTTCAAAATACTCACCATACCTCTCAGCAAATAGCTTGGGGTGTCTACTTTCCAAAATGGGGTCATTTGGGGGGGTTTTGTGCCATCTGGGCATTCCATGGCCTCCGAAACTGTGATAGGCAGTGAGAAGTGAAATCAAAAATTTACACCCTTAGAAAGCCTGAAGGCGGTGATTGGATTTTGGGGTCCCGTACGCGGCTAGGCTCCCAAAAAGTCTCACATATGTGGTATTCCCGTACTCAGGAGAAGCAACAGAATGTATTTTGGGGTGTAATTCCACATATGCCCATGACATGTTTGAGCAATATATCATTTAGTGACAACTTTGTGCAAAAAATAAAAAATAAAAAAATAAATTGTCTATTTTCCGCAACTTGTGTCAACATATAAAATATTCCATGGACTTGACATGCCTCTCAGTATATAGCTTGGGGTGTCTACTTTCCAAAATGGGGTCATTTGGGGGGGTTTTGAACTGTTCTGGCATTTTATACACAACATTAGGAAGCTTACATCCACTCTTCTAACCACTTGAAGGCAAAGCCCTTTTTCACACTTTTTGTTTACATGAAAACATTTTTTTTTTTTGCAAGAAAATTATGTTGAACCCCCAAACATTATATATATTTTTAAAGCAAAGGCCCTACAGATTAAAATGGTGGGTGTTGCAATTTTTTTTTTCGACACAGTATTTGCGCAGCGATTTTTCAAACGCATTTTTTGGGGAAAAAATACACTTTTTTTAATTTTAATGCACTAAAACACACTATATTGCCCAAATGTTAGATGAAATAAAAAAGATGATCTTAGGCCGAGTACATAGATACCAAACACGACAAGCTTTAAAATTTCGCACAAACGCGCATTGGCGACAAACTACATACATTTTTAAAAGCCTTTAAAAGCCTTTAAAGGTTACGCCGTTAGATTTACAGAGGAGGTCTACTGCTAAAATGACTGCCCTCGATCTGACCTTCGCGGTGATACCTCACATGCATGGTGCAATTTCTGTTTACATATGACACCAGACCGACGCTTGCGTTCGCCATTGGGCAAGAGCAGGGCAGGACAGGGGTGCTTTTTTTTTTATTATTAATTTTGCTTTTTTATTTTATTTTTAAACTGTTCCATATTTTTTTTTATCATTTTTATTGTTATCTCAGGGAATGTAAATATCCCCTATGATAGCAATATGTAATGACAGGTACTCTTTTTTGAAAAAACTGGGGTCTATTGGACCCTAGATCTTTCCTCTGCCCTCAAAGCATCTGACCACACCAAGATCGGTGTGATAAAATGCTTTCCCAATTTCCCAATGGCGCTTTTTAAATCCAGGGGGGGGACATTCCCTCCCACTGCTTGTAAAAGCAGTCCAGAGGCTAATTAGCCACTAGGATTGCTTTTACATGAAAGCCGGCCGCTGGCTGAAAAGAATGATACCAAGATGATACCTAAACCCACAGGCATCATTCTGGTATAAACATTCAAAGTCCAGCAACATACCAGTACGTTGCTGGTCCTTGTTGGACATGTATTGTAATCTTTTTTTTCATGCAGCCTGTTGGCTAAACGAAAAAAAAAGATTGATCGGTGGGTATGCCCACCATTAGAATACCGCCCTTCATCCACCCACTTCTAATGATGGGCATACATGCACCATTTATATATGCCGAAGCATGGGGGCATCTTCCCGCAAAAGTTATGCCGCGTACACATGGTCAGACTTTTCCACGGGCAAGCCTCCGTCGGAATTTCGACCGTATGTACGCGGCATTAGGAGCAAAATCGCTCCTCCGCCCGTGCTGCCCCAATGCTTCGGCATATATGCTTTTTTTTTTTTAACTGTGGTGGTGAAATCACCTCCTACAGCACTGGAGTCGCAGGGATCAGGCCTGTCTCTGCGAACGCTGCAGTTATGTGTGTTGTGTTTTGCAAGTGACAGTGATCGATCGATACTGCACTTGGGTGGCCTGGGCTGGACGGAGGGGCAAAACGCAGGTGCTAGCAGGTATCTGGGCTGATCCCGCTAACACTGCGTTTTTGGGAACCCTAAACTGCTGGGGACGCTAGTATAGATCTGATCAGATCAGATATTGATCTGTTCAGATACTATACCACTAAGGGGGTGTATGCTTAACGCGTGGGTGTTAGCGCTACTGGCACTAACCTGACGCTGCCTGGGGTGTGACGCAGACCCTCTCTGACGCTAAAACCTAATTGATATCACCCGCCGGGCGATCAGGGGGTTAAACTTTTATTGGGTTATATATGGCGGGTGCCCTGACACTATAAAAAGCAAACTAACTAACCAGCGTCACCCGTAACACTTATATGGTGATTACTGGTGAAAGGGTTAACTAGGGGCAATTAGGGGGTTAAAACCTTTATTAGGTAATATATGGGGGTACCTGACGCTATATAAAAACCTGGCGGCGAACCTAAAAAAAAATTACTGGCTACCTATCGGCATCACCGACACTAAGACAACGATCATAAAAACGATTGCTTAGCGACAGTGGTGATAGGGGGTGAAAGGGTTACCTGGGGGGCGATCAGGGGGTTAAACCTTTATTAGATAATATATGGGGGTACCTGACGCTATAAAAACCTGCCGCGAACCTAAAAAAAATTACTGGCTACCGATCTGCATCACCGACGCAAAGACAGCGATCAGAAAAATGATCGCTTAGCGACAGTGGTGATAGGGGGTGAAAGGGTTACCTGGGGGGCGATCAAGGGGGTTAAACCTTTATTAGGTAATATATGGGGGTACCTGACACTATAAAAACCTGCGGCGAACCTAAAAAAAATTACTGGCTACCGATCTGCATCACCGACGCTAAGACAGCGATCAGAAAAATGATCGCTTAGCGACAGTGGTGATAGGGGGTGAAAGGGTTACCTGGGGGGCGATCAAGGGGTTAAACCTTTATTAGGTAATATATCGGGGTACCTGACGCTATAAAAACCTGCGGCGAACCTAAAAAAAAATACTGGGTACCGATCTGCATCACCGACGCTAAGACAGCGATCAGAAAAATTATCGCTTAGCGACAGTGGTGATAGGGGTGAAAGGGTTATCTGGGGGGCGATCAAGGGGGTTAAACCTTTATTAGGTAATATATGGGGGTACCCGACGCTATAAAAACCTGCGGCGAACCTAAAAAAAAATACTGGCTACCGATCAGCATCACCGACGCTAAGACATCGATCAGAAAAATGATCGCTTAGCGACGGCGGTGCTAGGGGGTGAAAGGGTTATCTGGGGGGTGATCAGGGGGTTAAACCTTTATTAGGGGGGTTAGGGGGCTACACTGGACCTAAAACTAAATGTAGTGACACTTTTACAGTCACAAATGTCACTGATTGCAGTGATCACTAAATAAATGGTCACTGCAATCAGTGACACTGTGACTGGGGGCTGGGGGGTGATCTGGGGGGTGATCTGGGGGGCCTGGGGGGGCGATTTATGTGCCTATGTGTCCTGGTGTCAGTGTGCTGTTTTGTGCACTAACCTGCATCTTCTCCTGTACGGCGCTCGGTATATGTGAGCGCCGCAGGAGAGATGACATCACTTCCTCCTGCCTGTGTAAACAGTACACAGGCAGGGGAAGCTCTCTCATTCGCCGGGAGCGATCGAGAGGGGGGGCCGGAATCAAACGGCCGTCCCCTCATGCCGAATCGCTCCCGAAGGTAAAAAGACCACCCACTGTAAAGAAGGGGGGTCCGATCGGACCCCCCAACTATACAAAGGCAATCACGTATATGTACGTGATTCTGCCTGTCGGTGCCATTCTGCCGACGTATATTTAGGTGGTCGTTAAGTGGTTAACACATGACCTTTTCAACCCTTTGTAACTAGGCAGAATACATTGTAAAGGCTATTGATAGATATGTCTTGTAACTTGTTTTTTGCAATATACTCTTCATATACTGTACATTTGTGACTGTGGGAGGAGACTCCCTGTTGGAGGACTATAAGTATGCAGAGCTATCAATACACCATTGTAATTTTTGAACCACCATCTTTGCGTGTGTCTTAATTACCTGACCGGTCATAGAGTGCATTCATACACCCATTGGTCCGGCCTAGGCTCTAAGGGATAGAAGTGGTCTAACACGCTACCTTACAACTGGTGCCCTGTATGAGGACAATCGATTAGCAGGTAAGTGGAACTTTGTGAAATAAATTTTGCAAAGCTAATTTCACTTACTCTGTTACGATTGATCTCGAATATTTTAGTTGTATTTAAGTTGTCTCGAGGATTGCTAGACTGGCTTCCTGGGACTTATAGGAGCGCAAAGGTTAGACAGATAAATGAGTCTGACTAGGTTGGTCTGACTATAAACTAAAGGAGTCTGACTAGGTTGGTCCGACTATAAACTAAGGAGTCCGGACAGGTGTTGCCCTGACTATAAACTATGGGAGTCCGCCTAGGCGGGTCTGACTATAAACTATTATAGGATAGGTTAGGGACATTATGGGGTAGCAAATATTGCTCCCGGGTTTAGAAGGCCGGGTGTATGGAGCTCTAAGGTTTAATGGGAAATTTTGAAATGTGTATTGGGAATCATACAGTTTCTCTAATCAATTGTTTTATGCATGTTAAAGTGTTAAGTCATATAAAGTGCTGAAGTTAATGGTAGGTTAAAGTATTAAGACTGTTAAGATTGTTGATTGAATTTTGTGACCCATACTTGCCATAATCGATGCCCCAGAACTGCCCTGAGTGTTTAACTGGTGTCCTGTTCATATTTCATGGACGGGTACCCACTCTATTGGCCACAGTCCATGGGGGATAAAAGAATAAGATTGGGAAAGGTCCTTATTTTCCAGAAGGAGGGACCCCAAAATTTTGGGTTCTGAGATATAATCTACATAACCACAACCAGAACGGGAGGTTTGTAGAAGGTTTAACTCCGTGGGAAATATAGTCTCTCTGCCATCAAAACAGAGAGGTTTATACTATTTGCCCCAAATCAGTCAAAATTTGTGGTTATAAGGCACTCTATTTGGCATAATGGGAAACAAGCAGGGAAAGGATGGCCTTGAAGGTGAGCACGGCCAACCCTCCCCATATGATTTTGCAAGGGGTACCTTAGCCCCTAATGTTGTTGAACCATTTTTGAACTTTGATACTACAGAAATCACAATGTTTGCAAATATCTGGTTTAGGGCCAGCAGGGCCATGTAGTGAGGAGGATTGGAAGGAAGTATGGAAAATATGTGGGATACATGATAAAAATAATTATCCAGAGGGGAAATGGGATTAGAATTATATGAGTAAATGTAAAAAGTGGAAAAGGGCTGTGATAGAGTACCAGGAAAGATATCCCTCTAAATATTTCTAAAACAAGAAAGACAGGACAAAATAGATAGAGAAAATTAAAGGATAAGAAAGGATAAAGAAAAAACAACACCAAAAAGAAAAAGAGGAATATGAGAACAGAGAAAGTTATTAGAAACAGAAGTAGAAATATTAAAAGGGACAGAGAGAACAAGTATCTCAGTTAGCCAAGCAAGTGGATGAGGCTAAGAAAGAAGTCCAAAGGAAAAAGAAGGAGCTAGAGAAACGGCAAAAGGAAGAGCAGACCTTAAACATTTTACAGTTAACTGAACAGGAAGGACAGACTCCCTCAAATCCCATGGGAGACACCCCGGTCCATATCCCACTCCCCCTCGGGACGTTAAGGGATATTAAAGATCTTTGCCCAAAGCCCCGCAAACACCCCAGAGTGGCAGCTCTTGTTTTTACACGGGCACTGGCATGAATGCCGATGACTGTGAAATAATAATACAGACAGTGGATCCAGATCCCACCTGCGATGTAGATGTTAAAACATTATTTGTTGAATATGATCCCTTTAAAAAGGCAAAGGGATGGGAATCGTTTTGAGCAGCAGTAGCAGCTGTTTGGCAGAAAAGTTACGAAGGAGAAAGCGCTTTGCGGATAATGTGCACTGCAAAGCAGGGACCGGGAGAGAACTTTTATTCATTTTGTAAACGGGTATATCAGTTATACAAAGATACAGGAATGGAAAACCCTGAGCTGTATGTGAGCAAAGTCATGTCCGGGGGAGATCCCAAAACAACACAGTTACTTAAATTAATTAACCCCGATTGATCAAAATTAAAACCTGATGCCTTTCTAGAAGACATTAAAAAAGTGTGCATCCGGGGGCGGAGCTAGCCGGAGACTGAGGAGGACATGCTGTAGCTGAGCTCCGGTACCAGCGGCACTTCAACGGCTTGTAACGGACGATCCAGGCACCCAAAAGTTGCCCAAATATGGCGTTTCAGCTCCCGCTGACCCGGCAAACGGACATACAGCATGACGAGACGCAAGAAGGAGGGGAACCGGCCGACCAAACTCACAGTGTTCTTCTCTATGGGGCCTACACAAGATGGCGCCGGCTCATCCTCCACGCCAGTACAAGGCTCTTCCCAGCGCTCATCTCAGAAGGGCATAAACATGAAAAGAAGCAGCCCACCGAGGAACCCACATTCCCCACTAGCTACCCCTTCATCTGGGAGACCGGAGAAGGCGAGATGCCGGCTGGATGCAGCGGATGCTGGACATGAGGTGAGCTCTCCCATAGATTCAGGGGATGAAACCAGAGACTTACCAGACTCCATTGACTCATTCCCCACAATTGATAAACCTGTCTTAGACACAGTATAGAAAGAGATGTTGGTGTCTCTCAGGAGCTCACTCCAGTCAGACATGGTATCATGCGTACACATGTTTGGCACAGAACTGAGACATGTGGCTGAAAGGGTCTCTCACATAGAGAATAAGATGGAGGAGTATGCTTTCACTATCAGTGACCTGGTCGATGCTAGTGAGAAGTCAGAGGATGATATGGAATCAGTGAAAGCTAAGATGGCAGAAATGGAAGATAGATCCAGAAGGAACAATGTGAAGATAAGGGGATCCCTGAATCTGTTAAAAACCAGGAGCTGCGTGGATATGCTGCTCAACTGTTTGCTACAGTTATGCCAGACCTGTCTGCTCTAGACTTCACTGTGGATAGGATCCATAGGCTCCCGAAGCCCACATACCTATCTGATGCTATACCTAGAGATGTGATCCTTAGATTGCATTTTTATCACACCAAGGAACAACTGATGGCAGTGTCACGCCAAAAGGGACAGATCCCTGCTCCTTACTCTGACCTCCAGTTCTATGCGGATTTATCGCAGAATACGCTCCAAAAACGCAGCAATCGAAAATACCATCACAAAGGCCCTCAGGAATCACAAACTGACCTATAAGTGGGGCTTCCCGACCAAGCTGATAGTCACAAAAGATGACAAGGAATATGTTATAGACTCCCTGGCCAAGGGAATGTCAATGCTACACTCTTGGGGAATTGTCCCTGATAATCAACCACAACCCCAGCGGGGACCCACATCAAAAAACCCAGAACCTGAATGGCGCACAGTTGACCGCAGAAACGCTCGTTCTCACAACTAACCTGGATTAAACTTTGATGATTTCATAGAGTGCCTGTTGGAATGGATTGGATTCCTGTTCCGAACTTTTTCCCTTTCCCCACCTACCGCTTGAGTGATAATGAGACACACACTTTTGCACTCTATTACTTGGCCAGTTGCCATTGTTAATTTTTTTTTTCTTCTCCTTCATGTTTCTCTTGAAATAACTCTCTTATGCCCTAATAGCCAGAAGTACTGCCTCCCATACCTCGCTGAAAGACCCTTAGACAAGTGTGAGCACGTAAGGCCTATCTCGCGCAGTGCACCTACAGGGATTAACCAGCGACTCCCACCATCTGTAAGTAACTTTATTATCCACACATGGCGGTACAGTTTTTGACTCTAAATTCCAAGGGTCTTAATCACCCTGCCAAGCGGAGATCTCTGTGGAAGGAGGCCTTGCATCAACATTGTGACATTTTGTGTGTCCAGGAGACTCACTTTTTACAGGACTCGCCTCCTAAATGCTCACATCCCCAGTTTCCCCACGTCTATCAAGCAAATGCGCCCTCAAAGACAAGGGGAGTGATGATAGCAATAAGAGACACAGTCTCTTTTCATCTACATGAAGCTATATGTGATCCTCAGGGACGTTTCATAATATTGATCTGTGACATTAATTCCGTCACTTACACTGTGGCGAATGTATATGCACCAAATGTGAGACAAATTAAATTTTTTCACAGGATTGTGAAAAAAGTGAGGAAGGTGCAGAAGGGAATGTTAATTATTTGTGGGGACTTCAACATCACACCAGACCCAGATGTTGACTCCACCTCTTCACCAAAGAGGAGGCCCCCATCCTTGTTGACGTCCCTACAAAAACATAACCTATATGACTCTTGGAGATGCTTGAACGAAAATGAAAGAGACTATACTTTTTTCTCTAATTGTCATAGGTCTTATAGTAGAATTGACTTATTTTTGGTTGACAGATGGTTACTGATGAAATGTAAGTCGGTAAAGATTAATAGTATCACATGGTCGGACCATGCCTCGGTTTGCTTGACAATAGGAAACCCTTCTTCTCAAAAATCTACTTACCTATGGAGAGCCAACCATCGCCTACTGCAGGAAGGTCCGATCAGGTCATACATCCAGGGAAAACTGAGTGAATACTTTGATGTAAATCAAGGTTCAGTGGCAAATCCTTTTGTTATTTGGAACGCACATAAGGCAGTGATGAGGGGGGTGATGATGCAGCAGGGGGCGAGATACAAGAGGGAAATGCAGCAGCAAACCGTACAATTGTTATCCATAATTGAAGACATAGACAGACGAAACAAAGCTAACCCATCCCACATATTGTCTGACCAAGTAACACAACTTCGCACAGAACTACGGCTAAAATTTCTTGACGATTTTGAAAAGACCTCTAGAAGGTTAAAACTAGCATACTACACCAGTGGAAACAGAGCAGGCATACTGCTGGCCAACAAACTAAAGGGTCACAGAACCAGAACCCAAATCTCCCATATTCTACAACCAAAAACGCAGGTCAAGCAAACTCACCCCCAAGCAATAGCTGACGCATTTAGCCAATACTACAGTTCATTATATAACCTAAAAAAGGGATTTTTATAACAGCTTACCTGTAAAATCCTTTTCTTGGAGTACATCACGGGACACAGAGCGACTTAGTCATTACTAATGGGTTATATAGATTACCTTCAGGTGCTGGCACTGGCCAATTCCAAACCGGAAGTACCCTCCCCTATATAAGCCCCTCCCACCCGGGAGCACCTCAGTTTTGTAGCCAAGCAATAAGTGTCCCAAAAAGAGGGGTGGGAGCTCTGTGTCCCGTGATGTACTCCAAGAAAAGGATTTTACAGGTAAGCTGTTATAAAAATCCCTTTTTCTTAGTCGTACATCACGGGACACAGAGCGACTTAGTCATTACTAATGGGACGTCCCAAAGCAATGCCAAATGAGGGGAGGGATACATAAGCTGGGTGCCATCAGGCATGAGGATCTTTTGCGGCCTGCAACACACTGCGCCCAAAGGCGACATCCTCCTGACTTCTAACGTCTACCTGGTAGAATCTAGTAAACGTGTGTACCGAAGACCATGTTGCGGCCTTACATACTTGAGCCAGGGAGGCCTGGTGATGCACTGCCCATGAAGTTCCAACTGCTCTTGTGGAGTGCGCCCTAACTTTGAACGGAGGCGGTCTCTTTCTCAAGCCATAGGCTTGTATTATGACCTGTCGAATCCACTTGGCTAAAGTGGATTTTGATGCTGCCTGACCCTTTTTAGGGCCTTCCGGCAGAATAAACAAAGTATCCGTTCTGCGAATCTGAGCAGTGGCTTTTAGATAAGCTTTAACTGCTCTTACTACATCCAAAGAATGTAATAACTTTTCCTCTACCGAGCTAGGTTTGGGGAAAAAAGAAGGAAGAACCACATCTTGGTTCAAATGAAACCTCGATACCACCTTGGGAAGAAAGGCTGGATGAGGACGTAATACTACTCTGTCCTTATGGACAACCAGATATGGCTCCTTACAGGACAAGGCGGATAATTCCGATACTCTTTTAGCCGAACAAACGGCTACTAAGAAAATCAATTTCCTGGTGAGAAGAACCAAGGAAATGTGTTGCAATGGTTCAAACGGTTGTTTCTGTAGAACTGACAGAACCAGGTTTAAGTCCCAAGGACATATGGGAATACTAACCGGAGGGCTAATACGCATCACTCCTTGTATGAAAGCTTTGACTAGTGAATGCGAAGCCAAGGGCCTTTGAAAAAATATTGACAATGCCGAAATCTGACCCTTGATAGTACTCAAGGCCAGCTTCCTATCTACAGCCCACTGTAGGAAGTCCAAAATCCTCCCTATCAGGTAATTTCTTGGCCTCACACCACGTAATGTACGCTTTCCAGATCCTATAATAGATCTGCCTGGATACCGGCTTCCTGGCATTGATCATGGTAGATACCACAGAATTAGAGTGTCCTCTCTTTCTTTTTCGTACATCACGGGACACAGAGCGACTTAGTCATTACTAATGGGTTATATAGATTACCTTCAGGTGTTGGCACTGGCCAATTCCAAACCGGAAGTACCCTCCCCTATATAAGCCCCTCCCATCCGGGAGCACCTCAGTTTTTTGCCAGTGTCTAAGGTGTTGGCCAAAGAGTAACATGTGTTTTCACTGGGCTTGCGTACAGGTTCTTTTGGGCCTTAGTAAGCTGTTCCGGATCCCACCAAAAAAGCTTCATAGCTAAACGGTCGGTACCCGGGCCTTGCAGCAGAAGAGCAAGGTTTTGCCTGTAATGCCTCTCTTAGGAGGGCTGGACCCTGGGATCCAGAGCTCTGGTCATACCCACGACCAAGATGTTGTCTGTGCAGGGTGCTATACAGGTCCAGGGGAGTGGAATCCTTGGGAACCCGGTCCCTGAAGGTTTAATTACAATGCCTGCCGTGATAGGTGAAGTTTGGACTTCTGTGGACCAAACAAAGTCCTGCGGCGGGGATCAGGTAAGTGGGGGCCCCCAGGAACTTGGTTCTATTGGGGGACCCCCAAGCCTAATTTGTCTTTCTGTCTGTTACCTAACGGTATTCCCGCTAAATATCTGTGTTTGCCTGTAACTACTGAAAATGTAAAATTTTAATAGTAGTCAAGAAAAAAAAAAAAGGGACCGCGGTACCTGTGTTAAACCACTAGAGGCCGCTGTAGTCCATTTTTCTTGTCATGTGGATCTTTGGTTTTCTCAAGTCAAAAGATCCAGGCAGTTGGTAAGTTTCTCTGTGGGAATCCACTTCCTCTGCCCTGTTGCTGTGCTCATCCACCGCACAGGCCCTCCGGCAAAAAGGGCCCTGGCTCCTAGTCCCTGTTTGATTTCGAAAAGGGCGCCAATGGCGCACGGGCGCGCGCGCGGGCGCGTGCACGCGCCTCCTATGAAAAAAGGGGCGGGGCGGGTGGATGACGCTCGATGCGCGCCGGGTCGCTTCTGCGCATGTGCAGGCGTCCCAGCATGGTTAAAAGACACAGTACAAGTGTCAGCTGGATGCAAACAGAGCTAGCAACAAACAGTGGCACACAGAGGCGGTTGATGCAGGCATCCCCATAGAAAGGCACTTTAGTGGACACCAGCTGGTATATAGCAGCAACTGTGTTAGACTATTACCAGCAAAAATTGGTGTATGACGACGGGAATACCTCAGCTTTGTGCTTAAAGGATATGTCGTCCAGACGCTCCGGAAATAGGTCTTCCAGGAAGCCAAAGGGGTCTCCATCGGGCTCTGAGGATATTGGGCATGCTTGTACTGCACCAATCTCCCCTGAGAATTCAGAGGTCAGTAGCCGTAGAAACCCCGCAGGAATGCCTGGTGCTGCGGCTGTCCCCAGTCCACCTGCTCCTGTATATATAACAGAGGAGGTTTTATCCTCAACTCTGGGAGGATTGGAAGAGAGATTAACAGCATTGATCGCTGCTTCCCTGTCACAGGAAAAGCGCGTCCGATCTCCGTCTCCTCCTTCAGAGTGCCTGTTAGTGGAGGAACAGCCCCACACAGAGATCGACCTACCTGAAGGGGATCAGGATGAGGTTGATTCAGTTATGGAGGAATCAACAGTGGAAGAACCTTTCTCAGCATCTCAGGCTGAAAGATTATGGGTTCAGTCTCTGACTAACATGGTCCGATCAGCATTTAAAATGCCTCTTGCGGAACCACCATCCACTACGGTTTCCTCGCTGGGGTCGCTAAAAGCTCCCCAGGCTGTCTGTTCCTTCCCAATCCACCCTTTATTAGAAGGGCTTATTTACCAGGATTGGGAGCATCCTGATAAAATATTTGCTCCCCCCAAGAGATTTCCGGTGATCTATCCCATGGAGGATAAGTTCATAAAAAAATGGAGGGTCCCTACAGTGGACGCAGCCATCTCTTCTGTTAATAAATCACTGACATGTCCAGTAGATAATGTTCCAATGTTCAAAGACCCAATAGATAAAAAATTGGAGTCTTTCTTAAAATCTGCTTTCTCTACAGCAAGCATGGTGACACAACCTGCGGTAGCAGCGATTGGAGTCTGCCAAGCAATGAAAGATCAGTTGAAACAAGTCTTAAGGGACTTACCAGATCAGCAGGCTCTTGCCCTAGCTGACCTGCCTAGAGCCTTGTGTTTTGCGGTGGACGCCATAAAGGATACAATCCAACAGGCCTCCCGCTTTACGCTGTCTATAGTACATATGCGTAGGCTTCTGTGGCTCAAAAACTGGTCTGCTGAAGCTCCCTGTAAAAAACTGCTGGTTAGCTTCCCATTTCATGGAGAACGCTTATTTGGAGAAGATCTGGACAAATATATCCAGAAAATTTCTGCCGGTAAAAGTTCACTCTTACCGGTTAAGAACAAGGGTAGAAGTCCTTCTTTTAAGAGGCCTACTTCTCCAGTCCCGGGCACATCGGCTGTGAAGCTGTTCCGACGGCCTCCGCGGTCAAATTCAGGGGGGCAGAAATCAGGGACAATCACAGGGTAACAAGAAGCCCTGGATCAAGAGAGGTACAAAACCTCCCCCCAAGGCATGAAGCGTTGCCCCCACTCAATCGGGTGGGGGGAAGACTTCAGTTGTTCACAGAGACCTGGCGGGACACCATCAGAGACAGATGGGTGCTCTCCGCAGTAAGTCTGGGATACAAGCTGGAGTTAAAAGGCACTCCTCCTGCCCAATTTATGAGGTCAAATGTGCCAAGAGATCCCCAGAAGAGAGGATCCCTCCTTCTGGCACTAGAACAACTATTGCTCCAAGGTGTAATCATGAAGGTTCCCCTGGAAGAAAGCGGATTCGGGTTTTACTCGAACCTTTTCACAGTCCCCAAACCAAATGGGGACGTGAGGCCCATATTAAATCTAAAAGGGCTAAACAAGTTCCTAAATATCAGGACTTTTCGGATGGAGTCGATCCGATCGGTGGCCACCGCCCTACAAGGGCAGGAATGGTTAGCCTCGATCGACATAAAGGATGCTTATCTGCATATTCCCATCTTTCCGGCCCACCAGAAATTTCTACGCTTTGCAGTAGAAGGGCACCATTTTCAGTTCAGAGCCTTACCTTTCGGTCTGGCCACAGCACCACGAGTGTTCACAAAAATTCTGGCCCCATTATTGGCCAATCTAAGAACACAGGGTGTAGCGATAATGGCATATCTAGACGACCTGCTACTAATAGACCACTCAGTGGAAAAGCTGGAAGTAGCTATTCACAAGACAATCAAGTATCTGGAATATCACGGTTGGATTATCAACCGGGACAAGTCAGCTCTAAGACCAGTCAAAAGTCTGGAATACTTAGGGCTAAGGCTGGATTCAAATCAGAGAAAGATTTTCTTACCTCCAGAGAAGGTGTCGTCTTTAAAAGATTTGACCCACTTAGTGGGTACAAAAAGAAAACCATCCATACGCCTCTGCATGAGGCTGCTGGGAAAAATGGTGGCTTCATTCGAAGCGGTACCCTACGGTCAATTCCATTCAAGGAATTTGCAAAGGGCCATACTGTCAGCCTGGAACAAAAAAGTTCAGGCTTTAGACTTACCAATGTCCCTGTCCCCTTCCGTTCGCAAGAGCCTCCATTGGTGGTTGGTGCCCCAGAATCTGGAAAAAGGGAAACCCTTCAGTCCGGTTTCTTGGAAGGTAGTCACTACAGATGCCAGCCTCATAGGCTGGGGGGCAGTACTGGAGCAATGGTCTCTCCAGGGCAAGTGGTCAGAAGCAGAAAAGGCCCTGCCCATCAATCTCTTAGAGATACGAGCAGCCCGGTATGCCCTAGTAGCATGGACATCCAAACTCCAAGGGTCCCCTGTCAGAATTCAATCAGACAATGCCACAGCAGTGGCATATATCAATCACCAGGGTGGCACCAGGAGTCGTGCAGCCCAGAGGGAAGCAAATTGCATCCTGGAGTGGGCAGAAAAATATGTCCCAGCCATATCCGCGGTTTTCATCCCAGGAGTGGAAAATTGGAGAGCGGACTTTTTAAGTCGCCAACAATTATGCCCGGGGGAATGGTCTCTTCACCCCGAGGTTTTCCAGGCAATATGCCAGCGGTGGGGAACACCGGATGTAGATCTGCTAGCATCCAGATTCAACGCAAAGGTGGACAGATTTGTGTCTCGCACAAGGGATCCTCTAGCTTGCGGCTCGGATGCCCTAGTGTTCCCTTGGGATCAGTTCAAGCTGATATATGCATTCCCACCGCCACAATTGTTACCGCGATTACTCCGCAGAATCAGGGTAGAAAAGAAACCAGTGATTCTGGTGGCTCCAGCGTGGCCCCGAAGGGCATGGTACGCGGAGATTGTAAAAATGTCAGTGAGGAGTCCTTGGACCCTCCCACATCGTCCGGACCTGCTGTCGCAGGGACCGATATACCACCCTTCCTTACCAGCCCTAGGTTTGACGGCCTGGCTATTGAAGCCCACATTCTGAAAAAGAGAGGGCTCTCTAATTCTGTGGTATCTACCATGATCAATGCCAGGAAGCCGGTATCCAGGCAGATCTATTATAGGATCTGGAAAGCGTACATTACGTGGTGTGAGGCCAAGAAATGGCATCCACGTAAGTACGTGATAGGGAGGATTTTGGACTTCCTACAGTGGGCTGTAGATAGGAAGCTGGCCTTGAGTACTATCAAGGGTCAGATTTCGGCCTTGTCAATATTTTTTTCAAAGGCCCTTGGCTTCGCATTCACTAGTCAAAGCTTTCATACAAGGAGTGATGCGTATTAGCCCTCCGGTTAGTATTCCCATATGTCCTTGGGACTTAAACCTGGTTCTGTCAGTTCTACAGAAACAACCGTTTGAACCATTGCAACACATTTCCTTGGTTCTTTTCACCAGGAAATTGATTTTCTTAGTAGCCGTTTGTTCGGCTAAAAGAGTGTCGGAATTAGCCGCCTTGTCCTGTAAGGAGCCATATCTGGTTGTCCATAAGGACAGAGTAGTATTACGTCCTCATCCAGCCTTTCTTCCTAAGGTGGTATCGAGGTTTCATTTGAACCAAGATGTGGTTCTTCCTTCTTTTTTCCCCAAACCTAGCTCGGTAGAGGAAAAGTTATTACATTCCTTGGATGTAGTAAGAGCAGTTAAAGCTTATCTAAAAGCCACTGCTCAGATTCGCAGAACGGATACTTTGTTTATTCTGCCGGAAGGCCCTAAAAAGGGTCAGGCAGCATCAAAATCCACTTTAGCCAAGTGGATTCGACAGGTCATAATACAAGCCTATGGCTTGAGAAAGAGACCGCCTCCGTTCAAAGTTAGGGCGCACTCCACAAGAGCAGTTGGAACTTCATGGGCAGTGCATCACCAGGCCTCCCTGGCTCAAGTATGTAAGGCCGCAACATGGTCTTCGGTACACACATTTACTAGATTCTACTAGGTAGACGTTAGAAGTCAGGAGGATGTCGCCTTTGGGCACAGTGTGTTGCAGGCCGCAAAAGATCCTCATGCCTGATAGCGCCCAGCTTATGTATCCCTCCCCTCATTTGGCATTGCTTTGGGACGTCCCATTAGTAATGACTAAGTCGCTCTGTGTCCCGTGATGTACGAAAAAGAAAAAGGGATTTTTATAACAGCTTACCTGTAAAATCCTTTTCTTGGAGTACATCACGGGACACAGAGCTCCCACCCCTCTTTTTGGGACACTTATTGCTTGGCTACAAAACTGAGGTGCTCCCGGATGGGAGGGGCTTATATAGGGGAGGGTACTTCCGGTTTGGAATTGGCCAGTGCCAACACCTGAAGGTAATCTATATAACCCATTAGTAATGACTAAGTCGCTCTGTGTCCCGTGATGTACTCCAAGAAAAGGATTTTACAGGTAAGCTGTTATAAAAATCCCTTTTTTTCAGAATGTGGGCTTCAATAGCCAGGCCGTCAAACCTAGGGCTGGTAAGGAAGGGTGGTATATCGGTCCCTGCGACAGCAGGTCCGGACGATGTGGGAGGGTCCAAGGACTCCTCACTGACATTTTTACAATCTCCGCGTACCATGCCCTTCGGGGCCACGCTGGAGCCACCAGAATCACTGGTTTCTTTTCTACCCTGATTCTGCGGAGTAATCGCGGTAACAATTGTGGCGGTGGGAATGCATATATCAGCTTGAACTGATCCCAAGGGAACACTAGGGCATCCGAGCCGCAAGCTAGAGGATCCCTTGTGCGAGACACAAATCTGTCCACCTTTGCGTTGAATCTGGATGCTAGAAGATCTACATCCGGTGTTCCCCACCGCTGGCATATTGCCTGGAAAACCTCGGGGTGAAGAGACCACTCCCCCGGGCATAATTGTTGCCGACTTAAAAAGTCCGCTCTCCAATTTTCCACTCCTGGGATGAAAACCGCGGATATGGCTGGGACATATTTTTCTGCCCACTCCAGGATGCAATTTGCTTCCCTCTGGGCTGCACGACTCCTGGTGCCACCCTGGTGATTGATATATGCCACTGCTGTGGCATTGTCTGATTGAATTCTGACAGGGGACCCTTGGAGTTTGGATGTCCATGCTACTAGGGCATACCGGGCTGCTCGTATCTCTAAGAGATTGATAGGCAGGGCTTTTTCTGCTTCTGACCACTTGCCCTGGAGAGACCATTGCTCCAGTACTGCCCCCCAGCCTATGAGGCTGGCATCTGTAGTGACTACCTTCCAAGAAACCGGACAGAAGGGTTTCCCTTTTTCCAGATTCTGGGGCACCAACCACCAATGGAGGCTCTTGCGAACGGAAGGGGACAGGGACATTGGTAAGTCTAAAGCCTGAACTTTTTTGTTCCAGGCTGACAGTATGGCCCTTTGCAAATTCCTTGAATGGAATTGACCGTAGGGTACCGCTTCGAATGAAGCCACCATTTTTCCCAGCAGCCTCATGCAGAGGCGTATGGATGGTTTTCTTTTTGTACCCACTAAGTGGGTCAAATCTTTTAAAGACGACACCTTCTCTGGAGGTAAGAAAATCTTTCTCTGATTTGAATCCAGCCTTAGCCCTAAGTAGTGATGAGCCGAACACCCCCGGGTTCGGTTCGCACCAGAACCCGCGAACGGACCGAAAGTTCGAACGAACATTAGAACCCTATTAAATACAATGGATGCGAACGTTCGAATTCTAAAGTGCTAATTATAACAACTATTATGCATGTTATTGTCCTAAAAAGGGTTTGGGAACCCGGGTTCTGCACCAGGGGACATGTATCAATGCAAAAAGAAGTTTTAAAAACGGTCGTTTTTCGGGAGCAGTCATTTTAATGATGCATAAAGTGAAAAAAAAAAAGTCAAATATTCCTTTAAATATCGTACCTGGGGGGTGTCTAAAGTATGCCTGTGAAGTGCCACGTGTTTCCCGTGTTTAGAACTGTCCCTGCACAAAATGACACTTCTAAAGGAAAAAAAAGCCATTTAAAATTGCTTGCGGCTTTAATGTAATGTCTGGTCCCGGTAATATGGATGAAATTCTTTAAGAAAAATGGCATAGCTACCCCATGACCCCCCCCCTACCCCAGCCCATTACCAGCCCCTTTGGGTCTTGTATGGATATTAAGGGGAACCCCGCACATAAAATAAAAAAGGCCCTATATACTCTGAACAGCCCTATACAGGCGGTGCATACAAGACAGGGACTGTAGGTTTGTTCTTATGTAGAGTCTGTTTGTAATTTTGAACAGGTACATTGTTGAAGTGTAGCTCCAGACCAAAAATCTATTTTTAAACTTTTTGGAAAACATAGGTAAGGGTTATCACCCCTGTAACATTTGTTTTGCTGTCTGTGCCCCTGTTCAGAACATTTCACCTCACTTTCCGTCCCAATGACAACTCTTTTTGAAATGTGGTCTTTTTCTTGAAACAAGGATTGCTGATAAAGCATCAGTACAGAGGAGACACCTTTCTCCCATATTTATTCTTACAGGAGAGAATTTTCCTTCCTAGTGGTAGATTTCCTCTCACTTCCTGTTGTCTTCTTGCGTTTGCAAGTAGGAGTCGTTTGTAAGTTGGATGTTTGAAAGTAGGGACCTGCCGTATATACTCTGCAGAAATAGGCCCCTTAGTTGTTGGTGTTGGCACAACACTGTAAGCACTCACAGTTACTCTTGGTTGGTGCTGGAACGCCCTGCTGTCAACTATTATATCAGGAATTTTAATTACATATAATTGTTGAACAGTGGTAGTAAAAATTGGGCCTTTGATGGTGGTGCTGGTGCCACAACACTGTAAGCCCTGACAGTTACTCTTGGTGGGTGCAGCAATGGGCCCTGCTGTGAATTATTAGATCAAGAATTGTAATTACATGCCCCTGTTGAACAGGGGCTGAAAAATTGGGCCTTAGGCACTGGTGGCACAAAACTGCAACCCCTCACAGATACTGTACTTGGAGCACAGCAATGAGCCCTGTTGCAAAGTATTGCTTCAAAAATTGTAATGACACGCCCCTGTTAAACAGGGGCTGAAAAATTGGGCCTTAGGCACTGGTGGCACAACACTGCAACTCCTCACAGATACTGTACTTGGAGCACAGCAATGAGCCCTGTTGCAAAGTATTGCTTCAAAAATTGTAATGACACGCCCCTGTTAAACAGGGGCTGAAAAATTGGGCCTTAGGCACTGGTGGCACAACACTGCAACTCCTCACAGATACTGTACTTGGAGCACAGCAATGAGCCCTGTTGCAAAGTATTGCTTCAAAAATTGTAATTACACGCCCCTGTTAAACAGGGGCTGAAAAATTGGGCGTTAGGCACTGGTGGCGGCACCCATAAACAAAAATGATCTTACAAGCTATCATCATCAATCGTATCATTGAGGACTCGGAGGAGGAGGATAGCCAGTCAACATAACAGCACAGGCACTCAGCATCAGCATCAGTCTTGAAGGGATGTGACATGTTAAAATCAATTAGTCTGTTATATCAGCATCAGGTGTGTGGTAGCTGGTGGTGATCCAAGACTGGTTCATCTTGATGAAAGTCAGTCGATCAACCGAGTCGGTGGACAGGCGCACCCTGTGATCCGTGACAAATCCTCCAGCAGCACTGAATGTGCGTTCCGAAAGAACGCTGGATGCAGGACAGGCCAGTAGCTCAATTGCATACTGTGCAAGCTCTGGCCAGTGATCCATCCTCAAGACCCAGTAAGCCAGAGGATTTTCGGTGGGGAAGGTGTCCAAGTCTGACCTTGCCCCTAGATATTCCTGCACCATGTTTATCAGACGCTGGCGATGGTTGCTGGAACCGATCATACTTTGGGGCTGCGGACTAAAGAATTGTCTGAACGCATCGGTCAGACGGCCACCTTCCCCACCGCTCCTTCTTTGACTGGCCGAAGCCTCAGCAACTCGTTGTCCAGGACCAGGAGTTTGCAACCTCCCAGTCTCTGGGAACGCGTTGCACAGACCTTTCTGCAAGGCCTCCCGGAGTTGTCTCATCCTCTGCTCCCTCTGCGACGGTAACATAAGGTCCGCAACCTTACCCTTGTACCGTGGATCAAGGAGAGTGGCCAGCCAGTAATGGTCCCTCTCCTTGATCCGAAGAATACGAGGATCCTTCCGCAGACTTTGCAGGATCAGGGAGGCCATGCAGCGTAGGTTTGCTGAGGCATTCGCTCCGGAGTCCTCTGGGTCACTAAGGACGACATGATCCGCAGCCACCTCCTCCCAGCCACGTACAAGTCCACTGGTTTCTTGGGACTGTAAATCATCCCTAAAAGACTGCTGCTGATGATGCTGAGTGCCAGCCTCCACCTCCATGCTGACACAATCCTCCTCCTCCTCCTCCTCCTCCTCCTCCTCTTCCTGTGCGATGGGTGGGACAGAAGGAACACTGTCTGGGTAAAGGGGGCCTTGAGAGGCAAGGAAGTCCTCCTCTTCCTGCCTCTGTTCTGCCTCAAGTGCCCTGTCCATTATTCCACGCAGCGTGTGCTCCAACAGGTGGACAAGAGGTACAGTGTCACTGATGCATGCACTGTCACTGCTCACCATCCTCGTGGCCTCCTCAAATGGTGCCAGGACAGTGCATGCATCCCTGATCATGCCCCACTGGCGTGGAGAAAAAAAACCAAGCTCCCCTGACCCTGTCCTGGTGCCGTAGTCGCACAGGTACTCATTGATGGCCCTCTGCTGCGTGTGCAGCCGCTGCAGCATGGCCAACGTTGAGTTCCACCTGGTGGGCATGTCACATATAAGGCGGTTCTTGGGCAGGTTCAACTCCTTTTGCAGCTCAGCCAGGCGAGCACTGGCATTATAAGATCTGCGGAAATGCACACAGACTTTCCTGGCCTGCCTCAGGACATCCTGTAAGCCCGGGTACCTGCCCAAGAAGCGCTGCACCACCAGGTTAAGGACGTGAGCCACACAGGGCACATGGGTCAGTTGTCCCTGTCGGAGGGCGGAGAGGAGGTTGGTGCCATTGTCGCAAACCACCATTCCTGGCTTAAGCTGGCGTGGCGTCAACCACCTCTCGGCCTGGCCCTGCAGAGCAGACAGGACCTCTGCCCCAGTGTGGCTTCTGTCCCCCAAACACACCAGCGCAAGCACGGCATGGCATCTTTTTGCCTGCGTACTTGCGTAGCCCCGTGAACGGCTACGGAGCACCGCTGGTTCATAGGACAAACCACAGGAAGAGGCCATGGAGGAAGAAGAAGAGGAGGGGGTGGAGGAGAGAGGTGTGTCACAACCAGTAGTAGCATTTTGGAGGCGTGGCGGTGGGACAACCTCCAACACTACTGCACCTTGTCCTGAATCCTTCCCAGCTGCCAAAAGAGTGACCCAATGGGCCGTGAAAGAAAGGTAACGTCCCTGTCCATGCCTGCTGGACCATGAGTCAGCGGTAATATGCACCTTACCACTGACCGCCCTGTCCAGCGAGGCCAAGACATTGCCTTCCACATGCCGGTAGAGAGCCGGAATAGCCTTCCGTGAGAAAAAGTGGCGTTTGGGAACCTGCCACTGAGGAACCGCACATTGCACAAACTCACGGAAGGGGGCCGAGTCTACCAACTGAAAAGGCAGCAGTTGAAGCGCTAGCAATTTAGCCAAGCTAGCATTCAACCGCTGGGCATGTGGATGGCTGGGAGTGAACTTCTTTCGACGGTCCAGCAGCTGGGGCAGGGAAATTTGCCTGCTAGAATCGGACGTCGGTGTACTGCTAGCAGAGTGGGCGCAAGTACTTGGCTGTGACACACCTAATTCTACACCTTCATTCCTCTCAGTGCATGTTTCAGAGAGGACTGAAGTTATAGTGGGGTTGGAGATCCCAGCTGATGCGGTGCAAGGAGAGGTCCGCTTTGTTCTTTGGTGTGGGTCTTTGAGGTAGGCTTGCCAACGAGCTGCATGGCAGGTCAACATATGTCTGGTCAGGCATGTGGTACCCAAGCGGCTGATGTTTTGGCCACGCGATATACGCTTGAGACATATGTTGCAAACAGCAGCTGTGCGATCTGATGCACTAGCCTCAAAAAAGGCCCACACCAAAGAACTTTTTGAATGACGGGCAGAGGCAGCGCCCTGCACAGGCGGAGCTCTGCGGTGTGATTCCGTCGGTGTACTGCCCTTACGCTGGCCACCAAAGGGCATCCTGCCTCGTTGGAGATGTGCCTCCTCCTCATCCTCCTCCTCCTCCTCTCTCCTATTAGGCACCCACGTGGAGTCAGTGACCTCATCATCCCCTCCCTCCTCATCACTGGAGCCAATCTGGCAGTATGCTGCAGCTGCTGGAACATGACTGCCAGATTGGTGTCCTTCTTGAGCATCCCCTCTGTCTGCTCTCACGCTACTGCCTTCCTCTAGCTGGGTTTCATCATCAGACCCTTCGAAACGCTGGGCATCCTCCTGGAGCATGTACCCAACACTGTGCTGAAACAGTTCGGGGGACTCCTCAGGAGGAGGACATGGTGGGTCTAGGGAAGGAGTGACTGATGATTTGTCTGACATTGATACCAGGGAAGACGACGCTTTGGCAGCTGCTTTTCCAGTACCCTGAGCCTGGGTGAGAGAGGATGAGGAGGAGGAGGAGGGCTTGGTCATCCACTCTACCAAGTCTTCGGCATGATGTGGCTCAACATGTCCAGCTGCCGAAAAGAAGGACAAGCGTGTCCCATGGCCATGTGCTGATGAAAATGCACCGCGTCCACGACCAGCACTGTTGCCCCCAGACACAGAGCCTGCTTGCCCTCTTTTATTGCCTCCTGACTGTCTGCCTCTCCTTGTTTGCCTTCCAGACATTCTAATAGATGGCCTGCAGGGAGATGGGAAAAAAGCAATAAGGGCTACCTTCAGGTGTCCTTCTCTGTCCCTTGAAACAAGGACTTTCACAGTGAAATAAACTGACACTCTCCCTACCTACAGTTTTCTGTCCCTAGAATAAATGTTTTTTTTAAGCAAAATATAGCACAAGGAGAATTCACTCACTGTCCTTCCAGGTCCCTGGAAACAAGGACTTGCAGAGTGAAAGAAAAAAAACACTCTCCCTACCTACAGTTTTCTGTCCCTAGAAAAAATGTTTTTTTTAATCACAATATAGCACAAGGACAATTCACTCACTGTCCTTACAGGTCCCTGGAAACAAGGACTTGCAGAGTGAAATAAACTGACACTCTCCCTACCTACAGTTTTCTGTCCCTAGAATAAATGTTTTTTTTAAGCACAATATAGCACAAGGACAATTCACTCACTGTCCTTACAGGTCCCTGGAAACAAGGACTTGCAGAGTGAAAGAAAAAAAACACTCTCCCTACCTACAGTTTTCTGTCCCTAGAAAAAATGTTTTTTTTAATCACAATATAGCACAAGGACAATTCACTCACTGTCCTTCCAGGTCCCTGGAAACAAGGACTTGCAGAGTGAAATAAACTGACACTCTCCCTACCTACAGTTTTCTGTCCCTAGAATAAATGTTTTTTTTAAGCACAATATAGCACAAGGACAATTCACTCACTGTCCTTACAGGTCCCTGGAAACAAGGACTTGCAGAGTGAAAGAAAAAAAACACTCTCCCTACCTACAGTTTTCTGTCCCTAGAAAAAATGTTTTTTTTAATCACAATATAGCACAAGGACAATTCACTCACTGTCCTTCCAGGTCCCTGGAAACAAGGACTTGCAGAGTGAAATAAACTGACACTCTCCCTACCTACAGTTTTCTGTCCCTAGAATAAATGTTTTTTTTAAGCACAATATAGCACAAGGACAATTCACTCACTGTCCTTAGAGGTCCCTGGAAACAAGGACTTGCAGAGTGAAAGAAAATAAACACTCTCCCTACCTACAGTTTTCTGTCCCTAGAAAAAATGTTTTTTTTTAAGCACAATATAGCACAAGGACAATTCACTCACTGTCCTTCCAGGTCCCTGGAAACAAGGACTTGCAGAGTGAAAGAAAAAAAACACTCTCCCTACCTACAGTTTTCTGTCCCTAGAAAAAATGTTTTTTTTAATCACAATATAGCACAAGGACAATTCACTCACTGTCCTTACAGGTCCCTGGAAACAAGGACTTGCAGAGTGAAAGAAACTGACACTCTCCCTACCTACAGTTTTCTGTCCCTAGAATAAATGTTTTTTTTTAAGCAAAATATAGCACAAGGAGAATTCACTCACTGTCCTTCCAGGTCCCTGGAAACAAGGACTTGCAGAGTGAAAGAAAAAAAACACTCTCCCTACCTACAGTTTTCTGTCCCTAGAAAAAATGTTTTTTTTAATCACAATATAGCACAAGGACAATTCACTCACTGTCCTTACAGGTCCCTGGAAACAAGGACTTGCAGAGTGAAATAAACTGACACTCTCCCTACCTACAGTTTTCTGTCCCTAGAATAAATGTTTTTTTTAAGCACAATATAGCACAAGGACAATTCACTCACTGTCCTTACAGGTCCCTGGAAACAAGGACTTGCAGAGTGAAAGAAAAAAAACACTCTCCCTACCTACAGTTTTCTGTCCCTAGAAAAAATGTTTTTTTTAATCACAATATAGCACAAGGACAATTCACTCACTGTCCTTCCAGGTCCCTGGAAACAAGGACTTGCAGAGTGAAATAAACTGACACTCTCCCTACCTACAGTTTTCTGTCCCTAGAATAAATGTTTTTTTTAAGCACAATATAGCACAAGGACAATTCACTCACTGTCCTTACAGGTCCCTGGAAACAAGGACTTGCAGAGTGAAAGAAACTGACACTGTCCCTACCTACAGTTTTCTGTCCCTAGAAAAAATGTTTTTTTTAATCACAATATAGCACAAGGACAATTCACTCACTGTCCTTACAGGTCCCTGGAAACAAGGACTTGCAGAGTGAAATAAACTGACACTCTCCCTACCTACAGTTTTCTGTCCCTAGAATAAATGTTTTTTTTAAGCACAATATAGCACAAGGAGAATTCACTCACTGTCCTTCCAGGTCCCTGGAAACAAGGACTTGCAGAGTGAAAGAAAAAAAACACTCTCCCTACCTACAGTTTTCTGTCCCTAGAAAAAATGTTTTTTTTAATCACAATATAGCACAAGGACAATTCACTCACTGTCCTTCCAGGTCCCTGGAAACAAGGACTTGCAGAGTGAAAGAAACTGACACTGTCCCTACCTACAGTTTTCTGTCCCTAGAATAAATGTTTTTTTTAAGCACACTATAGCACAAGGACAATTCACTCACTGTCCTTACAGGTCCCTGGAAACAAGGACTTGCAGAGTGAAAGAAAAAAAACACTCTCCCTACCTACAGTTTTCTGTCCCTAGAAAAAATGTTTTTTTTAATCACAATATAGCACAAGGACAATTCACTCACTGTCCTTACAGGTCCCTGGAAACAAGGACTTGCAGAGTGAAAGAAAAAAAACACTCTCCCTACCTACAGTTTTCTGTCCCTAGAAAAAATGTTTTTTTTAATCACAATATAGCACAAGGACAATTCACTCACTGTCCTTACAGGTCCCTGGAAACAAGGACTTGCAGAGTGAAATAAACTGACACTCTCCCTACCTACAGTTTTCTGTCCCTAGAATAAATGTTTTTTTTAAGCACAATATAGCACAAGGACAATTCACTCACTGTCCTTACAGGTCCCTGGAAACAAGGACTTGCAGAGTGAAAGAAAAAAAACACTCTCCCTACCTACAGTTTTCTGTCCCTAGAAAAAATGTTTTTTTTAATCACAATATAGCACAAGGACAATTCACTCACTGTCCTTACAGGTCCCTGGAAACAAGGACTTGCAGAGTGAAATAAACTGACACTCTCCCTACCTACAGTTTTCTGTCCCTAGAATAAATGTTTTTTTTAAGCACAATATAGCACAAGGACAATTCACTCACTGTCCTTACAGGTCCCTGGAAACAAGGACTTGCAGAGTGAAAGAAAAAAAACACTCTCCCTACCTACAGTTTTCTGTCCCTAGAAAAAATGTTTTTTTTAATCACAATATAGCACAAGGACAATTCACTCACTGTCCTTACAGGTCCCTGGAAACAAGGACTTGCAGAGTGAAATAAACTGACACTCTCCCTACCTACAGTTTTCTGTCCCTAGAATAAATGTTTTTTTTAAGCACAATATAGCACAAGGACAATTCACTCACTGTCCTTACAGGTCCCTGGAAACAAGGACTTGCAGAGTGAAAGAAAAAAAACACTCTCCCTACCTACAGTTTTCTGTCCCTAGAAAAAATGTTTTTTTTAATCACAATATAGCACAAGGACAATTCACTCACTGTCCTTCCAGGTCCCTGGAAACAAGGACTTGCAGAGTGAAATAAACTGACACTCTCCCTACCTACAGTTTTCTGTCCCTAGAATAAATGTTTTTTTTAAGCACAATATAGCACAAGGACAATTCACTCACTGTCCTTAGAGGTCCCTGGAAACAAGGACTTGCAGAGTGAAAGAAAATAAACACTCTCCCTACCTACAGTTTTCTGTCCCTAGAAAAAATGTTTTTTTTTAAGCACAATATAGCACAAGGACAATTCACTCACTGTCCTTCCAGGTCCCTGGAAACAAGGACTTGCAGAGTGAAAGAAAAAAAACACTCTCCCTACCTACAGTTTTCTGTCCCTAGAAAAAATGTTTTTTTTAATCACAATATAGCACAAGGACAATTCACTCACTGTCCTTACAGGTCCCTGGAAACAAGGACTTGCAGAGTGAAAGAAACTGACACTCTCCCTACCTACAGTTTTCTGTCCCTAGAATAAATGTTTTTTTAAGCACAATATAGCACAAGGACAATTCACTCACTGTCCTTCCAGGTCCCTGGAAACAAGGACTTGCAGAGTGAAAGAAACTGACACTGTCCCTACCTACAGTTTTCTGTCCCTAGAATAAATGTTTTTTTAAGCACACTATAGCACAAGCACAAAACACACTGACACTCTCCCTACCTATCCTTCTCTTTCCCTAAACTAAAGGAATCCAGGTTAAGCAAGAAAGAAATAACAGTCACTGTCCCTGCCTATGCTGCTCTATCCCTGCTCCGGAACACACTACACTAGGCCGCCGTGCTGGCGGCCTTTTATAGTGTGGGGCGTGTACTAAACACCCTCAGCAATAATTGGCCACAGGCATCCTGCCTGTGGCCAATCATTGCTCTCCTCGCTGCCGGCGCTGTGATTGGCCAAGCATGCGGGGTCACAGTGCATGCTTGGCCAATCACAGCGCCTGGATGACACTGCGATGGCGTAGTGCATTGTGGGCCGTTCGCGTCACTCGAATTTGGCGCGAACGGCCCAAATCGTTCGATCTTCGTCGAACGATCGAACAGCCGATGTTCGAGTCGAACGTATGTTCGACTCGAACACGAAGCTCATCCCTAGCCCTAAGTATTCCAGACTTTTGACTGGTCTTAGAGCTGACTTGTCCCGGTTGATAATCCAACCGTGATATTCCAGATACTTGATTGTCTTGTGAATAGCTACTTCCAGCTTTTCCACTGAGTGGTCTATTAGTAGCAGGTCATCTAGATATGCCATTATCGTTACACCTTGTGTTCTTAGATTGGCCAATAATGGGGCCAGAATTTTTGTGAACACTCGTGGTGCTGTGGCCAGACCGAAAGGTAAGGCTCTGAACTGAAAATGGCGCCCTTCTACTGCAAAGCGTAGAAATTTCTGGTGGGCCGGAAAGATGGGAATATGCAGATAAGCATCCCCTATGTCGATTGAGGCTAACCATTCCTGCCCTTGTAGGGCGGTGGCCACCGATCGGATCGACTCCATCCGAAAAGTCCTGATATTTAGGAACTTGTTTAGCCCTTTTAGATTTAATATGGGCCTCACGTCCCCATTTGGTTTGGGGACTGTGAAAAGGTTCGAGTAAAACCCGAATCCGCTTTCTTCCAGGGGAACCTTCATGATTACACCTTGGAGCAATAGTTGTTCTAGTGCCAGAAGGAGGGATCCTCTCTTCTGGGGATCTCTTGGCACGTTTGACCTCATAAATTGGGCAGGAGGAGTGCCTTTTAACTCCAGCTTGTATCCCAGACTTACTGCGGAGAGCACCCATCTGTCTCTGATGGTGTCCCGCCAGGTCTCTGTGAACAACTGAAGCCTTCCCCCCACCCGATTGAGTGGGGGCAACGCTTCATGACTTGGGGGGAGGTTTTGTACCTCTCTTGATCCAGGGCTTCTTGTTACCCTGTGATTGTCCCTGATTTCTGCCCCCTGAATTTGACCGCGGAGGCCGTCGGAACTGCTTCACAGCCGATGTGCCCGGGACTGGAGAAGAAGGCCTCTTAAAAGAAGGACTTCTACTCTTGTTCTTAACCGGTAAGAGTGAACTTTTACCGGCAGAAATTTTCTGGATATATTTGTCCAGATCTTCTCCAAATAAGCGTTCTCCATGAAATGGGAAGCTAACCAGCAGTTTCTTACAGGGAGCTTCAGCAGACCAGTTTTTGAGCCACAGAAGCCTACGCATATGTACTATAGACAGCGTAAAGCGGGAGGCCTGTTGGATTGTATCCTTTATGGCGTCCACCGCAAAACACAAGGCTCTAGGCAGGTCAGCTAGGGCAAGAGCCTGCTGATCTGGTAAGTCCCTTAAGACTTGTTTCAACTGATCTTTCACTGCTTGGCAGACTCCAATCGCTGCTACCGCAGGTTGTGTCACCATGCTTGCTGTAGAGAAAGCAGATTTTAGTAAAGACTCCAATTTTTTATCTATTGGGTCTTTGAACATTGGAACATTATCTACTGGACATGTCAGTGATTTGTTCACAGAAGAGATGGCTGCGTCCACTGTAGGGACCCTCCATTTTTTTATGAACTTATCCTCCATGGGATAGATCACCGGAAATCTCTTGGGGGGAGCAAATATTTTATCAGGATGCTCCCAATCCTGGTAAATAAGCCCTTCTAATAAAGGGTGGATTGGGAAGGAACAGACAGCCTGGGGAGCTTTTAGCGACCCCAGCGAGGAAACCGTAGTGGATGGTGGTTCCGCCAGAGGCATTTTAAATGCTGATCGGACCATGTTAGTCAGAGACTGAACCCATAATCTTTCAGCCTGAGATGCTGAGAAAGGTTCTTCCACTGTTGATTCCTCCATAACTGAATCAACCTCATCCTGATCCCCTTCAGGTAGGTTGATCCCTGTGTGGGGCTGTTCCTCCACTAACAGGCACTCTGAAGGAGGAGACGGAGATCGGACGCGCTTTTCCTGTGACAGGGAAGCAGCGATCAATGCTGTTAATCTCTCTTCCAATCCTCCCAGAGTTGAGGATAAAACCTCCTCTGTTATATATACAGGAGCAGGTGGACTGGGGACAGCCGCAGCACCAGGCACTCCTGCGGGGTTTCTACGGCTACTGACCTCTGAATTCTCAGGGGAGATTGGTGCAGTACAAGCATGCCCAATATCCTCAGAGCCCGATGGAGACCCCTTTGGCTTCCTGGAAGATCTATTTCCGGAGCGTCTGGACGACATATCCTATAAGCACAAAGCTGAGGTATTCCCGTCGTCATACACCAATATTGCTGGTAATAGTCTAACACAGTTGCTGCTATATACCAGCTGGTGTCCACTAAAGTGCCTTTCTATGGGGATGCCTGCATCAACCGCCTCTGTGTGCCACTGTTTGTTGCTAGCTCTGTTTGCATCCAGCTGACACTTGTACTGTGTCTTTATACAAGCTGGGACGCCTGCACATGCGCAGAAGCGCCGTGGCGCGCATCGAGCGTCATCCACCCGCCCCGCCCCTTTTTTTTCATAGGAGGCGCGTGCACGCACCCGCGCGCGCGCCCGCGCGCGCGCCCGTGCGCCATTGGCGCCCTTTTCGAAACCAAACAGGGACTAGGAGCCAGGGCCCTTTTTGCCGGAGGGCCTGTGCGGTGGATGAGCGCAGCAACAGGGCAGAGGAAGTGGATTCCCACAGAGAAACTTACCAACTGCCTGGATCTTTTGACTTGAGAAAACCAAAGATCCACATGACAAGAAAAATGGACCACAGCGGCCTCTAGTGGTTTAACACAGGTACCGCGGTCCTCTTTTTTTTTTTCTTGACTACTATTAAAATTTTACATTTTCAGTAGTTACAGGCATACACAGATATTAGCGGGAATACCGTTAGGTAACAGACAGAAAGACAAATTAGGCTTGGGGGTCCCCCAATAGAACCAAGTTCCTGGGGGCCCCCACTTACCTGATCCCCGCCGCAGGACTTTGTTTGGTCCACAGAAGCCCAAACTTCACCTATCACGGCAGGCATTGTAATTAAACCTTCAGGGACCGGGTTCCCAAGGATTCCACTCCCCTGGACCTGTATAGCACCCTGCACAGACAACATCTTGGTCGTGGGTATGACCAGAGCTCTGGATCCCAGGGTCCAGCCCTCCTAAGAGAGGCATTACAGGCAAAACCTTGCTCTTCTGCTGCAAGGCCCGGGTACCGACCGTTTAGCTATGAAGCTTTTTTGGTGGGATCCGGAACAGCTTACTAAGGCCCAAAAGAACCTGTACGCAAGCCCAGTGAAAACACATGTTACTCTTTGGCCAACACCTTAGACACTGGCAAAAAACTGAGGTGCTCCCGGGTGGGAGGGGCTTATATAGGGGAGGGTACTTCCGGTTTGGAATTGGCCAGTGCCAGCACCTGAAGGTAATCTATATAACCCATTAGTAATGACTAAGTCGCTCTGTGTCCCGTGATGTACGAAAAAGAAAGACGATCTTTCCACACCACAGCCAACAAAAGAGGCTATTGACGCATTTTTAGACAAACTCAATTTCCCCAAACTTACACAGGAACACCTCCAGAGCCTTAATTCCCCAATATCTGATCTAGAGGTAAAACAGACGATCCAGGCTCTCCCCGCCAACAAATCGCCCGGGCCAGATGGTTTTACAGGGGAGTACTACAAGACATTTCAGGACATTCTTTGCCCTCATCTCACCGAAACGTTCAACTTAGCTGCTGCATCTTCCTCTTTCCCTCCTGAAATGCTAACTGCTACAATCATAGCTTTGCCTAAACCAGGGAAATCTCCAGATGTACCACAAAACTTTAGGCCAATATCATTACTGAATAATGATGTCAAGATCTATGCCAAACTCATCGCTACTAGACTGGTAGATATCCTACCTGACATTGTGGATTTAGATCAATCTGGATTCACTAAAGGGAGACAAACAGCTGATGCCACTAGGCGACTAGTCAACCTTATACACATTGCTAACCGGAGGGGAACGCCTTCTCTGCTTCTCTCACTGGATGCGGAGAAGGCGTTTGATAGAATTCATTGGGGATACCTTACAGAGGTGCTGAGCAGGTTCGGCTTTGGGGGCCTCATACTTTCTGCAATAAAGGCGTTATACACACTTCCTTCAGCTCAAGTTTACATAGCAGGTGCTCTGTCGACTCCCTTTGACATAACGAATGGCACACGTCAAGGGTGCCCCTTATCCCCACTCATTTTTAATTTGTTAATGGAACCTCTGGCCATACACATGAGAGGACACCCCCAAATAGCAGGTTTGCACATAGGCAACAGGAAACATGTCATAAGTCTATTTGCCGACGACGTAATTTTGTTCTTAACTAATGTAGATGATTCCCTGGCCAGTGTTCACGATGCACTACAGACCTTCTCATTAGTTTCCTACTATAAGGTAAACGAAACGAAATCCTATCTGATGGGATTGGGTTTAGCTCCAGAAACTAAAATAGAACTACAGAACAAGTACCCTTATGTGTGGTCAGATGGAGGCATAGGTTATCTGGGCATAACACTAACTAAGGACACGGCTGAGCTGCTCCATGCTAACTACACACCTTTCCTGAACTCCTTTCAAAACAACCTGAACAAAATGACTCATTCTGAATTGTCCTGGCTGGGTAGGTTAGCGGCCTTTAAAATGATGGTCTTGCCTCAGCTGCTGTATTTGTTCAGGACCCTTCCGATACCTTTACCTACTGCGTACTTTGCCTCCCTTCAATCGATCCTGAACAGATATTTGTGGCAGGGGAAGAAGGCAAGGTGCGCATTTAGCAAACTAGTGAGAAATAGAGCGGCGGGGGGCATAGGCCATGTTATACTGCAGGATTATTATTTTGCATCAATATTAGCCCAGATTAAAGCCTGGCTAAGACCTAACTGCACCCACTTATGGAAAAAACTAGAAGCCATACAAATACAGAAAGACGACTTGGCTGACTTTTTGATGACAGCTCGTCACTGCAAATATCTAGACAGGAATCTATCGCCACCCATACTAGCTTCATTGAGGGCATGGGCTCATCTTTGTACAGCGCAATCATGGGAGGAAGAGCAGGTTTCCCTGAACCTTAACATAATGGCAGTCCGTCATATTATTCCAGATATAAATCTCAACACATGGAACTTACATGGTATTCACCATTTGGAAGATATAATCACTCACTCCAAAATTAAACCATTTCACTTACTACAAGAATAATTTAACCTGCCACTGAGGGAGCATTATAGGTATATTCAACTAACTCAAGTAATAAGGAAGACCCCCAATTTGTTTACCCAACTTCCAAAGAAACTAACTGATTTTTACCAACAAGACACAAAAGGTTCCAAAGGTATATCAATCATTTACAGGGCGCTACAGAGTAAGGATACATTAATTAAAACCCCAAACATTTTGGCATGGGAAAAAGACATTGGTCTGACATTCACTGCTAAAAATTGGGAAAGGGCAATTAAACTTCATTTAACTACTACAAAGAGTACAAACTTATGGGAATAGCACCAGAAAATCCTGCTTCGCTGGTACCTTACCCCACATAGATTGTCAAAAATTTTCCCGGGTACTACCTCAGAGTGCTGGAGGCTATGTGGAGAGAGGGGCACACTGTTCCACATATTGTGGACATGCCCAAGGGTTAAACCTCTGTGGGCTCAGATTGAGAGACTAATACAAACTATATCACATACCACTTTACCTTTACGCCCCGAGTTGGCCATACTCTCTCTGGACTTGGACTTAGTACCTGTGGCACATAGGACTGTAACAGCACATATATTAATGGCTACACGCCTTACTCTACTTAGACACTGGAAGAACATTGGAGCCCCAAAATTTCAAGAAGTTATAACTACTGTACAAACACACAGTACATACGAGACTCTCCATGCTTCAGCGAGAGGGCAATTTGACAAGATATCCAAGTTATGGGCACCTTGGCATGACTGGTATGACAAGCAATTAAACTAACGTGAGCTAAATAGGGTATACGTTTCAACTTTGGTTAATCTTAAAGTTATTTCATATGTTTGATTTTATTTTTCTTTCTTGGTTCCTAATGAAGTAGTTACGAGAAACATGATTTTTCATGGGAATAGTGGCATTTCGCACTGCCTATACTATTATACAAAGGAGGGGACTTCAGGGATTGTAGTGGGTTGATCACTGCAACCAAACAGAGAGGTTGTTAGTGGTCGGCCATAGTTTGTGGGAATCAACCATTGTCCCCTCCCCACTTGGTACAGGACTACTTAATACGCTTAACGAATGGTCTAATACATCAGGGGACTGTGTTCCTTTCTAACTCAGCTCTACATTATTTTGTATTATTTACTATATTATTTATATCTCTTTACTTCTTGTTCGCTAAAAGTCTTTATCCTTTGTATGCTTTAAACTCTCAATAAAAATTATTGATATAAAAAAGTGTGCATCCTCAGGCTTATTCACCACTAGTGATGAGCCGAACACCCCCGGGTTCGGTTCGCACCAGAACCCGCGAACGGACCGAAAGTTTGCACGAACTTTAGAACCCTATTAAATACAATGGATGCGAACGTTCAAAATCTAAAGTGCTAATTATAACTACTATTATGCATGTTATTGTCCTAAAAAGGGTTTGGGAACCCGGGTTCTGCACCAGGGGACATGTATCAATGCAAAAAGAAGTTTTAAAAACGGCCGTTTTTCGGGTACAGTCATTTTAATGATGCATAAAGTGAAAAAAAGTCAAATATTCCTTTAAATATCGTACCTGGGGGGGTGTCTAAAGTATGCCTGTGAAGTGCCACATGTTTCCCGTGTTTAGAACTGTCCCTGCACAAAATTACATTTCTAAAGGAAAAAAAGCCATTTAAAACTGCTTGCGGCTTTAATGTAATGTCTGGTCCCGGTAATATGGATGAAAATCTTTAAGAAAAATGGCATAGCTACCCCATCACAGCCCCCCCCCCTTACCCCAGCCCATTACCAGCCCCTTTGGGTCTTGTATGGATATTAAGGGGAACCCCGCACACAAAATAAAAAAGGCCCTGTATACTCTGAACAGCCGTATACAGGCGGTGCATACAAGACAGGGACTGTAGGTTTGTTCTTATGTAGAATCTGTTTGTAATTTTGAACAGGTACATTGTTTAAGTGTAGCTCCAGACAACAAATCTATTTTTAAGCTTTTTGGAAAACATAGGGAAGGGTTATCACCCCTGTAACATTTGTTTTGCTGTCTGTGCAGTGTGCACCTGTTCAGAACAGTTCACCTCACTTTCCGTCCTAATGACAAATGTTTTTAGAAAATTTGGGGTTTTTATTGAAACAAGAATTGGTGATAAAGCATCAGTGGAGAGGAGACACTTTTTTTCCCATATTAACTAAGAATTTGCCTTCCTAGGGGTAGATTTCCTCTCACTTCCTATTGTATCCTTCCGTTTGCAAGGAGGAGTCGTTTGTAAGTTGGATGTTTGAAAGTAGGGGGCTGCCGTATATACTCAGCTGAAATTTGCCCCTTACATGTTGGTGTTGCCACAACACTGTGAGCCCTCACAGTTACTCCTGGTGGGCGCATGAATGGGCCCTGCTGTGAATTATAAGATCAAGAATTGTAATTGCATGCCCCTGTTGAACAGGGGCTGAAAAATTGGGCCTTTGGTGGTGGTGGTGGTGGTGTTGACACAACACTGCAAGGCCTCACAGTTACTCTTGGTGGGCGCAGGAATGGGCCCTGCTGTGAATTATTACATCAAGAATTGTAATTACATGCCCCTGTTAAACAGGGGCAGAAAAATTGGGCCTTAGGCACTGGTGCCACAACACTGCAACCCCTCACAGATACTGTACTTGGAGCACAGCAATGAGCCCTGTTGCAAAGTATTGCATTAAAAATTGTAATTACACGCCCCTGTTAAACAGGGGCTGAAAAATTGGGCCTTAGCCACTGGTGCTGGTGCCACGACACTGCAACCTCTCCCAGATACTCTATTTGGAGTGCAGGAATGAGCCCTGCTGCAAAGCATTGCATAAAAAATTGTAATTTCATGCCCCTGTTAAACAGGGGCTGAAAAATTGGGCCTTAGCCACTGGTGGCGGCACCCAGAAACAAAAATGTTCTTCCAAGCTATCATCATCAATCGGATCATTGAGGAGGAGGAGGATAGTCAGTCAACATAACAGGACAGTCTCTCAGCATCAGCATCAGTCTTGAAGGGATGTGACATTTGAAAATAAATTAGTCTGTTATATCAGCTTCAGGTGTTTGGTAGCTGGTGGTGATCCAAGACTGGTTCATCTTTATGCAGGTCAGTCGATCAACCGAGTCGGTGGACAGGCGCACCCTGTGATCCGTGACAAATCCTCCAGCAGCACTGAATGTGCGTTCTGAAAGAACGCTGGATGCAGGACAGGCCAGTAGCTCAATTGCATACTGTGCAAGCTCTGGCCAGTGATCCATCCTCATGACCCAGTAAGCCAGAGAATTTTCGGTGGGGAAGGTGTCCAAGTCTGACCTTGCCCCTAGGTATTCCTGCACCATGTATATCAGACGCTGGCGATGGTTGCTGGAACCGATCATACCTTGGGGCTGCGGACTAAAGAATTGTCTGAACGCATCGGTCAGACGGCCACCTTCCCCACCGCTCCTTCTTTGACTGACCGAAGCCTCAGCAACTCGTTGTCCAGGACCAGGAGTTTGTAACCTCCCAGTCTCTGGGAACGCGTTGCACAGACCTTTCTGCAAAGCCTCCCGGAGTTGTCTCATCCTCTGCTCCCTCTGCGACGGTAAGATAAGGTCCGCAACCTTACCCTTGTACCGTGGATCAAGGAGAGTGGCAAGCCAGTAATGGTCCCTCTCCTTGATCCGAAGAATACGAGGATCCTTCCGCAGACTTTGCAGGATCAGGGAGGCCATGCAGCGTAGGTTAGCTGAGGCATTCGGTCCGGAGTCCTCTGGGTCACTAAGGACGACATGATCCGCAGCCACCTCCTCCCAGCCACGTACAAGTCCACTGGTTTCTTGAGACTGTAAATCATCCCTAAAAGACTGCTGCTGATGATGCTGAGTGCCAGGCTCCACCTCCATGTTGACACAATCCTCCTCCTTCTCTTCCTGTGCGATGGGTGGGACAGAAGGAACACTGTCTGGGTAAAGGGGGCCTTGAGAGGCAAGGAAGTCCTCCTCTTCCTGCCTCTGTTCTGCCTCAAGTGCCCTGTCCATTATTCCACGCAGCGTATGTTCCAACAGGTGGACAAGAGGGACAGTGCCACTGATGCATGCACTGTCACTGCTCACCATCCTGTTGGCCTCCTCAAATGGTGCCAGGACAGTGCATGCATCCCTGATCATGCCCCACTGGCGTGGTGAAAAAAAACCGAGCTCCCCTGACCCTGTCCTGGTGCCGTAGTCGCACAGGTACTCATTGATGGCCCTCTGCTGCGTGTGCAGCCGCTGCAGCATGGCCAACGTTGAGTTCCACCTGGTGGGCATGTCACATATAAGGCGGTTCTTGTGCAGGTTCAACTCCTTTTGCAGCTCAGCCAGGCGAGCACTGGCATTATAAGATCTGTGGAAATGCACACAGACTTTCCTGGCCTGCCTCAGGACATCCTGTAAGCCCGGGTACCTGCCCAAGAACCGCTGCACCACCAGGTTAAGGACGTGAGCCACACAGGGCACATGGGTCAGTTGTCCCTGTCGGAGGGCGGAGAGGAGGTTGGTGCCATTGTCGCAAACCACCATTCCTGGCTTAAGCTGGCGTGGCGTCAACCACCTCTCGGCCTGCCCCTGCAGAGCAGACAGAACCTCTGCCCCAGTGTGGCTCCTGTCCCCCAAACACACCAGCGCAAGCACGGCATGGCATCTTTTTGCCTGCGTACTTGCGTAGCCCCTTGAACCCATACGGAGCACCGCTGGTTCCGAGGACAAAGCACAGGAAGAGGCCATGGAGGAAGAAGAAGAGGAGGGGGTGGAGGAGAGAGGTGTGTCACAACCAGTAGTAGCATTTTGGAGGCGTGGCGGCGGAACAACCTCCAACACTACTGCACCTTGTCCTGCATCCTTCCCAGCTGCCAAAAGAGTGACCCAATGGGCCGTGAAAGAAAGGTAACGTCCCTGTCCATGCCTGCTGGACCATGAATCAGCGGTAATATGCACCTTACCGCTGACCGCCCTGTCCAGCGAGGCCAAGACATTGCCTTCCACATGCCGGTAGAGAGCCGGAATCGCCTTCCTTGAAAAAAGTGGCGTTTGGGAACCTGCCACTGAGGAACCGCACATTGCACAAACTCACGGAAGGGGGCCGAGTCTACCAACTGAAAAGGCAGCAGTTGAAGCGCTAGCAATTTAGCCAAGCTAGCATTCAACCGCTGGGCATGTGGATGGCTGGGAGTGAACTTCTTTCGACGGTCCAGCAGCTGGGGCAGGGAAATTTGCCTGCTAGAATCGGACGTCGGTGTACTGCTAGCAGAGTGGCCGCAAGTACTTGGCTGTGACACACCTAATTCTACACCTTCATTCCTCTCAGTGCAGGTTTCAGAGAGGACTGAAGGTATAGTGGGGTTGGAGATCCCAGCTGATGCGGTGCAAGGAGAGGTCCGCTTTGTTCTTTGGTGTGGGTCTTTAAGGTAGGCTTGCCAACGAGCTGCATGGCAGGTCAACATATGTCTGGTCAAGCATGTGGTGCCCAAGCGGGTGATGTTTTCGGCCACGCGATATACGCTTGAGACATATGTTGCAAACAGCAGCTGTGCCATCTGATGCACTCGACTCAAAAAAGGCCCACACCAAAGAACTTTTTGAATAACGGGCAGAGGCAGCGCCCTGCACAGGCGGAGCTCTGCGGTGTGATTCCGCCGGTGTGCTGCCCTTTACGCTGGCCCCCCGAGGGCATCCTGCCTCGTTGGAGATGTGCCTCCTCCTCATCCTCCTCCTCCTCCTCTCTCCTATTAGGCACCCAAGTGGAGTCAGTGACCTCATCATCCCCTCCCTCCTCATCACTGGAGCCAATGTGGCAGTATGCTGCAGCTGCTGGAACATGACTGCCAGATTGGTGTCCTTCTTGAGCATCCCCTCTCTCTGCTCTCACGCTACTGCCTTCCTCTAGCTGGGTATCATCATCAGACCCTTCGAAACGCTGGGCATCCTCCTGGAGCATGTACCCAACACTGTGCTCAAACAGTTCGGGGGACTCCTCAGGAGGACATGGTTGGTCTAGGGAAGGAGTGACTGATGATGACATTGATACCAGGGAAGAGGACGCTTTGGCAGCTGCTTTGCCAGTACCCTGAGCCTGGGTGAGAGAGGATGAGGAGGATGAGGAGGGCTTGGTCATCCACTCTACCAAGTCTTCGGCATGATGCGGCTCAACACGTCCAGCTGCCGAAAAGAAGGACAAGCGTGTCCCATGGCTACGTGCTGATGGCGATGCACCGCGTCCACGGCCAGCACTGTTGTCTCTAGACTAGGGATGAGCTTCGTGTTCGAGTCGAACATACGTTCGACTCGAACATCGGCTGTTCGATCGTTCGACGAAGATCGAACGATTTGGGCCGTTCGCGCCAAATTCGAGTGACGCGAACGGCCCACAATGCACTACGCCATCGCAGTGTCATCCAGGCGCTGTGATTGGCCAAGCATGCACTGTGACCCCGCATGCTTGGCCAATCACAGCGCCGGCAGCGAGGAGAGCAATGATTGGCCACAGGCAGGATGCCTGTGGCCAATTATTGCTGAGGGTGTTTAGTACACGCCCCACACTATAAAAGGCCGCCAGCACGGCGGCCTAGTGTAGTGTGTTCCGGAGCAGGGAAAGAGAAGGGACAGTGACATTTATTTCTTTCTTGCTTAACCTGGATTCCTTTAGTTTAGGGAAAGAGAAGGATAGGTAGGGAGAGTGTCAGTGTGTTTTACTGTGCGAATCCTTGTTTCTAGGGACAAAGAAGGAAAGTGAGGGGAATTCTCCTTGTGCTATAGTGTGCTTTAAAAAAACATTTTTTCTAGGGACAGAAAACTCTAGGTAGGGAGAGTGTCAGTTTATTTCACTGTGCGAATCCTTGTTTCTAGGGACAGGGAAGGACAGTGAGTGAATTCTCCTTGTGCTATAGTGTGCTTTAAAAAAACATTTTTTCTAGGGACAGAAAACTCTAGGTAGGGAGAGTGTCAGTTTATTTCACTGTGCGAATCCTTGTTTCTAGGGACAGGGAAGGACAGTGAGTGAATTCTCCTTGTGCTATAGTGTGCTTTAAAAAAACATTTTTTCTAGGGACAGAAAACTCTAGGTAGGGAGAGTGTCAGTTTCTTTCACTGTGCGAGTCCTTGTTTCTAGGGACAAAGAAGGAAAGTGAGGGGAATTCTCCTTGTGCTATAGTGTGCTTTAAAAAAACATTTTTTCTAGGGACAGAAAACTCTAGGTAGGGAGAGTGTCAGTGTCTTTTACTGTGCGAGTCCTTGTTTCTAGGGACAAAGAAGGAAAGTGAGGGGAATTCTCCTTGTGCTATAGTGTGCTTTAAAAAAACATTTTTTATAGGGACAGAAAACTCTAGGTAGGGAGAGTGTCAGTGTCTTTTACTGTGCGAGTCCTTGTTTCTAGGGACAAAGAAGGAAAGTGAGGGGAATTCTCCTTGTGCTATAGTGTGCTTTAAAAAAACATTTTTTCTAGGGACAGAAAACTCTAGGTAGGGAGAGTGTCAGTTTCTTTCACTGTGCGAGTCCTTGTTTCTAGGGACAAAGAAGGAAAGTGAGGGGAATTCTCCTTGTGCTATAGTGTGCTTTAAAAAACATTTTTTCTAGGGACAGAAAACTCTAGGTAGGGAGAGTGTCAGTGTCTTTTACTGTGCGAGTCCTTGTTTCTAGGGACAAAGAAGGAAAGTGAGGGGAATTCTCCTTGTGCTATAGTGTGCTTTAAAAAAACATTTTTTATAGGGACAGAAAACTCTAGGTAGGGAGAGTGTCAGTGTCTTTTACTGTGCGAGTCCTTGTTTCTAGGGACAAAGAAGGAAAGTGAGGGGAATTCTCCTTGTGCTATAGTGTGCTTTAAAAAAACATTTTTTCTAGGGACAGAAAACTCTAGGTAGGGAGAGTGTCAGTGTCTTTTACTGTGCAAGTCCTTGTTTCTAGGGACAAAGAAGGAAAGTGAGGGGAATTTTCCTTGTGCTATAGTGTGCTTTAAAAAAACATTTTTTCTAGGGACAGAAAACTCTAGGTAGGGAGAGTGTCAGTTTATTTCACTGTGCGAATCCTTGTTTCTAGGGACAGGGAAGGACAGTGAGTGAATTCTCCTTGTGCTATAGTGTGCTTTAAAAAAACATTTTTTCTAGGGACAGAAAACTCTAGGTAGGGAGAGTGTCAGTTTCTTTCACTGTGCGAGTCCTTGTTTCTAGGGACAAAGAAGGAAAGTGAGGGGAATTCTCCTTGTGCTATAGTGTGCTTTAAAAAAACATTTTTTCTAGGGACAGAAAACTCTAGGTAGGGAGAGTGTCAGTGTCTTTTACTGTGCGAGTCCTTGTTTCTAGGGACAAAGAAGGAAAGTGAGGGGAATTCTCCTTGTGCTATAGTGTGCTAAAGCATTCCTCATCAACCATCTTTGAAATCCTTGTTTTTTGGACAGTCAGGGAAATTGTCGTTGTGCTATTCTGTGCAAAAGCAATCATCCTCAACCATATTTAGAAATCCTTAAGTAAAGGGACAGAGAAGGACACCTGAAGGTAGCCCTTATTGCTTTTTTCCCATCTCCCTGCAGGCCATCTATTAGAATGTCTGGAAGGCAAACAAGGAGAGGCAGACAGTCAGGAGGCAATAAAAGAGGGCAAGCAGGCTCTGTGTCTGGGGGCAACAGTGCTGGTCGTGGACGCGGTGCATTGTCATCAGCACATGGCCATGGGACACGCTTGTCCTTCTTTTCGGCAGCTGGACATGTTGAGCCACATCATGCCGAAGACTTGGTAGAGTGGATGACCAAGCCCTCCTCCTCCTCATCCTCTCTCACCCAGGCTCAGGGTACTGGCAAAGCAGCTGCCAAAGCGTCCTCTTCCCTGGTATCAATGTCAGACTCATCATCAGTCACTCCTTCCCTAGACCCACCATGTCCTCCTCCTGAGGAGTCCCCCGAACTGTTTGAGCACAGTGTTGGGTACATGCTCCAGGAGGATGCCCAGCGTTTCGAAGAGTCTGATGATGAAACCCAGCTACAGGAAGGTAGTAGCGTGAGAGCAGACAGAGGGGATGCTCAAGAAGGACACCAATCTGGCAGTCATGTTCCAGCAGCTGCAGCATACTGCCAGATTGGCTCCAGTGATGAGGAGGGAGGGGATGATGAGGTCACTGACTCCACGTGGGTGCCTAATAGGAGAGAGGAGGAGGATGAGGAGGAGGCACATCTCCAACGAGGCAGGATGCCCTTTGGTGGCCAGCGTAAGGGCAGTACACCGACGGAATCACACCGCAGAGCTCCGCCTGTGCAGGGCGCTGCCTCTGCCCGTCATTCAAAAAGTTCCTTGGTGTGGGCCTTTTTTGAGGCTAGTGCATCAGATCGCACAGCTGCTGTTTGCAACATATGTCTCAAGCGTATATCGCGTGGCCAAAACATCAGCCGCTTGGGTACCACATGCCTGACCAGACATATGTTGACCTGCCATGCAGCTCGTTGGCAAGCCTACCTCAAAGACCCACACCAAAGAACAAAGCGGACCTCTCCTTGCACCGCATCAGCTGGGATCTCCAACCCCACTATAACTTCAGTCCTCTCTGAAACATGCACTGAGAGGAATGAAGGTGTAGAATTAGGTGTGTCACAGCCAAGTACTTGCGGCCACTCTGCTAGCAGTACACCGGCGTCCGATTCTAGCAGGCAAATTTCCCTGCCCCAGCTGCTGGACCGTCGAAAGAAGTTCACTCCCAGCCATCCACATGCCCAGCGGTTGAATGCTAGCTTGGCTAAATTGCTAGCGCTTCAACTGCTGCCTTTTCAGTTGGTAGACTCGGCCCCCTTCCGTGAGTTTGTGCAATGTGCGGTTCCTCAGTGGCAGGTTCCCAAACGCCACTTTTTCTCACGGAAGGCTATTCCGGCTCTCTACCGGCATGTGGAAGGCAATGTCTTGGCCTCGCTGGACAGGGCGGTCAGCGGTAAGGTGCATATTACCGCTGACTCATGGTCCAGCAGGCATGGACAGGGACGTTACCTTTCTTTCACGGCCCATTGGGTCACTCTTTTGGCAGCTGGGAAGGATGCAGGACAAGGTGCAGTAGTGTTGGAGGTTGTTCCACCGCCACGCCTCCAAAATGCTACTACTGGTTGTGACACACCTCTCTCCTCCACCCCCTCCTCTTCTTCTTCCTCCATGGCCTCTTCCTGTGGTTTGTCCTATGAACCAGCGGTGCTCCGTAGCCGTTCACGGGGCTACGCAAGTACGCAGGCAAAAAGATGCCATGCCGTGCTTGCGCTGGTGTGTTTGGGGGACAGAAGCTACACTGGGGCAGAGGTCCTGTCTGCTCTGCAGGGCCAGGCCGAGAGGTGGTTGACGCCACGCCAGCTTAAGCCAGGAATGGTGGTTTGCGACAATGGCACCAACCTCCTCTCCGCCCTCCGACAGGGACAACTGACCCATGTGCCCTGTGTGGCTCACGTCCTTAACCTGGTGGTGCAGCGGTTCTTGGGCAGGTACCCGGGCTTACAGGATGTCCTGAGGCAGGCCAGGAAAGTCTGTGTGCATTTCCGCAGATCTTATAATGCCAGTGCTCGCCTGGCTGAGCTGCAAAAGGAGTTGAACCTGCCCAAGAACCGCCTTATATGTGACATGCCCACCAGGTGGAACTCAACGTTGGCCATGCTGCAGCGGCTGCACACGCAGCAGAGGGCCATCAATGAGTACCTGTGCGACTACGGCACCAGGACAGGGTCAGGGGAGCTTGGTTTTTTTTCTCCACGCCAGTGGGGCATGATCAGGGATGCATGCAATGTCCTGGCACCATTTGAGGAGGCCACGAGGATGGTGAGCAGTGACAGTGCATGCATCAGTGACACTGTACCTCTTGTCCACCTGTTGGAGCACACGCTGCGTGGAATAATGGACAGGGCACTTGAGGCAGAACAGAGGCAGGAAGAGGAGGACTTCCTTGCCTCTCAAGGCCCCCTTTACCCAGACAGTGTTCCTTCTGTCCCACCCATCACACAGGAAGAGGAGGAGGAGGAGGAGGAGTTGGATTGTGTCAGCATGGAGGTGGAGGCTGGCACTCAGCATCATCAGCAGCAGTCTTTTAGGGATGATTTACAGTCCCAAGAAACCAGTGGACTTGTACGTGGCTGGGAGGAGGTGGCTGCGGATCATGTCGTCCTTAGTGACCCAGAGGACTCCGGAGCGAATGCCTCAGCAAACCTACGCTGCATGGCCTCCCTGATCCTGCAAAGTCTGCGGAAGGATCCTCGTATTCTTCGGATCAAGGAGAGGGACCATTACTGGCTGGCCACTCTCCTTGATCCACGGTACAAGGGTAAGGTTGCGGACCTTATGTTACCGTCGCAGAGGGAGCAGAGGATGAGACAACTCCGGGAGGCCTTGCAGAAAGGTCTGTGCAACGCGTTCCCAGAGACTGGGAGGTTACAAACTCCTGGTCCTGGACAACGAGTTGCTGAGGCTTCGGCCAGTCAAAGAAGGAGCGGTGGGGAACGTGGCCGTCTGACCGATGCGTTCAGACAATTCTTTAGTCCGCAGCCCCAAAGTATGATCGGTTCCAGCAACCATCGCCAGCGTCTGATAAACATGGTGCAGGAATATCTAGGGGCAAGGTCAGACTTGGACACCTTCCCCACCGAAAATCCTCTGGCTTACTGGGTCTTGAGGATGGATCACTGGCCAGAGCTTGCACAGTATGCAATTGAGCTACTGGCCTGTCCTGCATCCAGCGTTCTTTCGGAACGCACATTCAGTGCTGCTGGAGGATTTGTCACGGATCACAGGGTGCGCCTGTCCACCGACTCGGTTGATCGACTGACTTTCATCAAGATGAACCAGTCTTGGATCACCACCAGCTACCAAACACCTGATGCTGATATAACAGACTAATTGATTTTAACATGTCACATCCCTTCAAGACTGATGCTGATGCTGAGTGCCTGTGCTGTTATGTTGACTGGCTATCCTCCTCCTCCGAGTCCTCAATGATACGATTGATGATGATAGCTTGGAAGATCATTTTTGTTTATGGGTGCCGCCACCAGTGGCTAAGGCCCAATTTTTCAGCCCCTGTTTTACAGGGGCGTGTAATTACAATTTTTTTAGCAATAATTTGCCATAGGGCTCATTGCTGTGCTCCAAGTACAGTATCTGTGAGGGGTTGGAGTGTTGTGGCACCAGTGCCTAAGGCCCAATTTTTCAGCCCCTGTTTAAAAGGGGCGTGTCATTACAATTTTTGAAGCAATACTTTGCAACAGGGCTCATTGCTGTGCTCCAAGTACAGTATCTGTGAGGGGTTGTAGTGTTGTGCCACCAGTGCCTAAGGCCCAATTTTTCAGCCCCTGTTTAACAGGGGCGTGTCATTACAATTTTTGAAGCAATACTTTGCAACAGGGCTCATTGCTGTGCTCCAAGTACAGTATCTGTGAGGGGTTGTAGTGTTGTGCCACCAGTGCCTAAGGCCCAATTTTTCAGCCCCTGTTCAACAGGGGCATGCAATTACAATTCTTGATCTAATAATTCACAGCAGGGCCCTTTGCTGCACCCACCAAGAGTAACTCTGAGGGCTTACAGTGTTGTGGCAACGCCACCACCACCACCACCACGAAAGGCCCAATTTTTCAGCCCCTGTTCAAAAGGGGCATGTAATTACAATTCTTGATCTAATAATTCACAGCAGGGCCCATTCCTGCACCCACCAAGAGTAACTCTGAGGGCTTACAGTGTTGTGGCAACACCACCACCACCACCACCACCACGAAAGGCCCAATTTTTCAGCCCCTGTTCAACAGGGGCATGCAATTACAATTCTTGATCTAATAATTCACAGCAGGGCCCATTGCTGCACCCACCAAGAGTAACTGTCAGGGCTTACAGTGTTGTGGCACCAGCACCACCATCAAAGGCCCAATTTTTACTACCACTGTTCAACAATTATATGTAATTAAAATTCCTGATATAATAGTTGACAGCAGGGCGTTCCAGCACCAACCAAGAGTAACTGTGAGTGCTTACAGTGTTGTGCCAACACCAACAACTAAGGGGCCTATTTCTGCAGAGTATATATGGCAGGTCCCTACTTTCAAACATCCAACTTACAAACGACTCCTACTTGCAAACGCAAGAAGACAACAGGAAGTGAGAGGAAATCTACCACTAGGAAGGAAAATTCTCTCCTGTAAGAATAAATATGGGAGAAAGGTGTCTCCTCTGTACTGATGCTTTATCAGCAATCCTTGTTTCAAGAAAAACACCACATTTCAAAAACAGTTGTCATTGGGACGGAAAGTGAGGTGAAATGTTCTGAACAGGGGCACAGACAGCAAAACAAATGTTACAGGGGTGATAACCCTTACCTATGTTTTCCAAAAAGTTTAAAAATAGATTTTTGGGCTGGAGCTACACTTCAACAATGTACCTGTTCAAAATTACAAACAGATTCTACATAAGAACAAACCTACAGTCCCTGTCTTGTATGCACCGCCTGTATACGGCTGTTCAGAGTATATAGGGCCTTTTTTATTTTATGTGCGGGGTTCCCCTTAATATCCATACAAGACCCAAAGGGGCTGGTAATGGGCTGGGGTAGGGGGTGGGGGGTCATGGGGTAGCTATGCCATTTTTCTTAAAGATTTTCATCCATATTACCGGGACCAGACATTACATTAAACCCGCAAGCAGTTTTAAATGGCTTTTTTTTCCTTTAGAAGTGTCATTTTGTGCAGGGACAGTTCTAAACACGGGAAACACGTGGCACTTCACAGGCATACTTTAGACACCCCCCAGGTACGATATTTAAAGGAATATTTGACTTTTTTTTTTCACTTTATGCATCATTAAAATGACTGCTCCCGAAAAACGACCGTTTTTAAAACTTCTTTTTGCATTGATACATGTCCCCTGGTGCAGAACCCGGGTTCCCAAACCCTTTTTAGGACAATAACATGCATAATAGTTGTTATAATTAGCACTTTAGAATTCGAACGTTCGCATCCATTGTATTTAATATTGTTCTAATGTTCGTACGAACTTTCGGTCCGTTCGCGGGTTCTGGTGCGAACCGAACCCGGGGGTGTTCGGCTCATCACTACTCTAGACACAGAGCCTGCTTGCCCTCTTTTATTGGCTCCTGACTATCTGCCTCTCCTTGTTTGCCTTCCATACATTCTAATGGCCTGCAGGGAGATGGGAAAACCAGCAATAAGGCCTAGCTTTAGGAGTATATTTTGCAGGAATCACACTACGCCTGCTGTAAGTGCTGCAAATGCCTGTTGGTGTAACACACCAGGAAAACACAGCAATACAGGCTAACTTCAGGTTTATAATGTGCAGGAGGCACACTCTGCCCGCTGTAAGTGCTGCAAATGCCTGTTGGTGTAATACACCAGGAAAACACAGCAATACGGACTAACTTCAGGTGTAATATGATCAGGAGGCACACTCCGCCCGCTGTAAGTGCTGCAAATGCCTGTTGGTGTAACACACCAGGAAAACACAGCAATACAGGCTAACTTCAGGTGTATAATGTGCAGGAGGCACACTCCGCCCGCTGTAAGTGCTGCAAATGCCTGTTGGTGTAACACACCAGGAAAACACAGCAATACGGGCTAACTTCAGGTGTAATATGATCAGGAGGCACACTCCGCCCGCTGTAAGTGCTGCAAATGCCTGTTGGAGTAACACACCAGGAAAACACAGCAATACAGGCTAACTTCAGGTGTATAATGTGCAGGAGGAGCACTCCGCCCGCTGTAAGTGCTGCAAATGCCTGTTGGTGTAACACACCAGGAAAACACAGCAATACGGGCTGACTTCAGGTGTAATATGATCAGGAGGCACACTCCGCCCGCTGTAAGTGCTGCAAATGCCTGTTGGTGTAACACACCAGGAAAACACAGCAAAACGGGCTAACTTCAGGTGTAATATGATCAGGAGGCACACTCCGCCCGCTGTAAGTGCTGCTAATGCCTGTTGGTGTAACACACCAGGAAAACACAGCAATACAGGCTAACTTCAGGTGTATAATGTGCAGGAGGCACACTCCGCCCGCTGTAAGTGCTGCAAATGCCTGTTGGTGTAACACACCAGGAAAACACAGCAAAACGGGCTAACTTCAGGTGTAATATGATCAGGAGGCACACTCCGCCCGCTGTAAGTGCTGCTAATGCCTGTTGGTGTAACACACCAGGAAAACACAGCAATACAGGCTAACTTCAGGTGTATAATGTGCAGGAGGCACACTCCGCCCGCTGTAAGTGCTGCAAATGCCTGTTGGTGTAACACACCAGGAAAGCACAGCAATACAGGCTAACTTCAGGTGTATAATGTGCAGGAGGCACACTCCGCCCGCTGTAAGTGCTGCAAATGCCTGTTGGTGTAACACACCAGGAAAACACAGCAATACGGGCTAACTTTAGGTGTAATATGATCAAGAGGCACACTCCGCCCACTGTAAGTGCTGCAAATGCCTGTTGGTGTAACACACCAGGAAAACACAGCAATACGGGCTAACTTCAGGTGTATAATGTGCAGGAGGCACACTCCGCCCGCTGTAAGTGTTGCAAATGCCTGTTGGTGTAACACACCAGGAAAACACAGCAATACAGGCTAACTTCAGGTGTAATATGATCAGGAGGCACACTCCACCCGCTGTAAGTGCTGCAAATGCCTGTTGGTGTAACACACCAGGAAAACACAGCAATACGGACTAACTTCAGGTGTAATATGATCAGGAGGCACACTCCGCCCGCTGTAAGTGCTGCAAATGCCTGTTGGTGTAACACACCAGGAAAACACAGCAATACAGGCTAACTTCAGGTGTATAATGTGCAGGAGGCACACTCCGCCCGCTGTAAGTGCTGCAAATGCCTGTTGGTGTAACACACCAGGAAAACACAGCAATACGGGCTAACTTCAGGTGTAATATGATCAGGAGGCACACTCCGCCCGCTGTAAGTGCTGCAAATGCCTGTTGGAGTAACACACCAGGAAAACACAGCAATACGGGCTAACTTCAGGTGTAATATGATCAGGAGGCACACTCCGCCCGCTGTAAGTGCTGCAAATGCCTGTTGGTGTAACACACCAGGAAAACACAGCAATACAGGCTAACTTCAGGTGTATAATGTGCAGGAGGCACACTCCGCCTGCTGTAAGTGCTGCAAATGCCTGTTGGTGTAACACACCAGGAAAACACAGCAATACGGGCTAACTTCAGGTGTAATATGATCAGGAGGCACACTCCGCCCGCTGTAAGTGCTGCAAATGCCTGTTGGTGTAACACACCAGGAAAACACAGCAATACAGGCTAACTTCAGGTGTATAATGTGCAGGAGGAGCACTCCGCCCGCTGTAAGTGCTGCAAATGCCTGTTGGTGTAACACACCAGGAAAACACAGCAATACGGGCTAACTTCAGGTGTAATATAATCAGGAGGCACACTCCGCCCGCTGTAAGTGCTGCAAATGCCTGTTGGTATAACACACCAGGAAAACACAGCAAAACGGGCTAACTTCAGGTGTAATATGATCAGGAGGCACACTCCGCCCGCTGTAAGTGCTGCTAATGCCTGTTGGTGTAACACACCAGGAAAACACAGCAATACAGGCTAACTTCAGGTGTATAATGTGCAGGAGGCACACTCCGCCCGCTGTAAGTGCTGCAAATGCCTGTTGGTGTAACACACCAGGAAAACACAGCACTACGTGCTAACTTTAGGTGTAATATGATCAAGAGGCACACTCCGCCCACTGTAAGTGCTGCAAATGCCTGTTGGTGTAACACACCAGGAAAACACAGCAATACGGGCTAACTTCAGGTGTATAATGTGCAGGAGGCACACTCCGCCAGCTGTAAGTGTTGCAAATGCCTGTTGGTGTAACACACCAGGAAAACACAGCAATACGGGCTAACTTCAGGTGTAATATGATCAGGAGGCACACTCCGCCCGCTGTAAGTGCTGCAAATGCCTGTTGGTGTAACACACCAGGAAAACACAGCAATACAGGCTAACTTCAGGTGTATAATGTGCAGGAGGCACACTCCGCCCGCTGTAAGTGCTGCAAATGCCTGTTGGTGTAACACACCAGGAAAACACAGCAATACGGGCTAACTTCAGGTGTAATATGATCAGGAGGCACACTCCGCCCGCTGTAAGTGCTGCAAATGCCTGTTGGTGTAACACACCAGGAAAACACAGCAATACAGGCTAACTTCAGGTGTAATATGATCAGGAGGAACACTCCGCCCGCTGTAAGTGCTGCAAATGCCTGTTGGTGTAACACACCAGGAAAACACAGCAATACGGGCTAACTTCAGGTGTAATATGATCAGGAGGCACACTCCGCCCGCTGTAAGTGCTGCAAATGCCTGTTGGTGTAACACACCAGGAAAACACAGCAATACAGGCTAACTTCAGGTGTATAATGTGCAGGAGACACACTCCGCCCGCTGTAAGTGCTGCAAATGCCTGTTGGTGTAAAACACCAGGAAAACACAGCAATACGGGCTAACTTTAGGTGTAATATGATCAAGAGGCACACTCCGCCCACTGTAAGTGCTGCAAATGCCTGTTGGTGTAACACACCAGGAAAGCACAGCAATACAGGCTAACTTCAGGTGTATAATGTGCAGGAGCCACACTCCGCCCACTGTAAGTGCTGCAAATGCCTGTTGGTGTAACACACCAGGAAAACACAGCAATACGGGCTAACTTCAGGTGTAATATGATCAGGAGGCACACTCCGCCCGCTGTAAGTGCTGCAAATGCCTGTTGGTGTAACACACCAGGAAAACACAGCAATACAGGCTAACTTCAGGTGTATAATGTGCAGGAGACACACTCCGCCCGCTGTAAGTGCTGCAAATGCCTGTTGGTGTAACACACCAGGAAAACACAGCAATACGGGCTAACTTTAGGTGTAATATGATCAAGAGGCACACTCCGCCCACTGTAAGTGCTGCAAATGCCTGTTGGTGTAACACACCAGGAAAGCACAGCAATACAGGCTAACTTCAGGTGTATAATGTGCAGGAGCCACACTCCGCCCACTGTAAGTGCTGCAAATGCCTGTTGGTGTAACACACCAGGAAAACACAACAATACGGGCTAACTTCAGGTGTAATATGATCAGGAGGCACACTCTGCCCGCTGTAAGTGCTGCAAATGCCTGTTGGTGTAACACACCAGGAAAACACAGCAATACAGGCTAACTTCAGGTGTAATATGATCAGGAGGCACACTCCGCCCGCTGTAAGTGCCTACAAATGCCTGTTGGTGTAACACACCAGGAAAACACAGCAATACAGGCTAACTTCAGGTGTAATATGATCAGGAGGCACAATCCGCCCGCTGTAAGTGCTGCAAATGCCTGTTGGTGTAACACACCAGGAAAACACAGCAATACAGGCTAACTTCAGGTGTATAATGTGCAGGAGGCACACTCCGCCCGCTGTAAGTGCTGCAAATGCCTGTTGGTGTAACACACCAGGAAAACACAGCAATATGGGCTAACTTCAGGTGTAATATGATCAGGAGGCACACTCCGCCCGCTGTAAGTGCTGCAAATGCCTGGTGGTGTAACACACCAGGAAAACACAGTAATATGGGCTAACTTCAGGTGTAATATGATCAGGAGGCACACTCCGCCCGCTGTAAGTGCTGCAAATGCCTGTTGGTGTAACACACCAGGAAAACACAGCAATACAGGCTAACTTCAGGTGTAATATGATCAGGAGGCACACTCCGCCCGCTGTAAGTGCTGCAAATGCCTGTTGGTGTAACACACCAGGAAAACACAGCAATACAGGCTAACTTCAGGTGTATAATGTGCAGGAGGCACACTCCGCCCGCTGTAAGTGCTGCAAATGCCTGTTGGTGTAACACACCAGGAAAACACAGCAATACGGGCTAACTTCAGGTGTAATATGATCAGGAGGCACACTCCGCCCGCTGTAAGTGCTGCAAATGCCTGTTGGTGTAACACACCAGGAAAACGCAGAAATACAGGCTAACTTCAGGCGTATAATGTGCAGGAGGCACACTCCGCCCGCTGTAAGTGCTGCAAATGCCTGTTGGTGTAACACACCAGGAAAACACAGCAATACGGGTTAACTTCAGGTGCATAATGTGCAGGAGGCACACTCCGCCCGCTGTAAGTGCTGCAAATGCCTGTTGGTGTAACACACCAGGAAAACACAGCAATACAGGCTAACTTCAGGTGTAATATGATCAGGAGGCACACTCCGCCCGCTGTAAGTGCTGCAAATGCCTGTTGGTGTAACACACCAGGAAAACGCAGCAATACAGGCTAACTTCAGGTGTATAATGTGCAGGAGGCACACTCCACCCGCTGTAAGTGCTGCAAATGCCTGTTGGTGTAACACACCAGGAAAACACAGCAATACGGGCTAACTTCAGGTGTATAATGTGCAGGAGGCACACTCCGCCCACTGTAAGTGCTGCAAATGCCTGTTGGTGTAACACACCAGGAAAACACAGCAATACGGGCTAACTTCAGGTGTATAATGTGCAGGAGGCTTAGCAACAATGACACTGACACTGTCCCCTTCCTATCCTTCTCCCTCCCTGCACACAAGGTTTGTCAAAGAATATGACACTGACACTCTCCCTGCCTATCCTTCTCTCTCCCTGCACACAAGGTTTAGCAAAGAATGTGACACTGACACTGTCCCCTGCCTATCCTTCTCTCTCCCTGCACACAAGGTTTAGCAAAGAATATGACACTGACACTCTCCCTGCCTATCCTTCTCTCTCCCTACACACAAGTTTGAGGTACAAATAGCACTGACACTGTCCCTGCCTATGTAACTCTTTCCCTGCGCCGGAACACACTACACAAGGCCGCCGCGCTGGCGGCCTTTTATAGTGTGGGGCGTGTGCTAAACCCCCTGAGCTATAATTGGCCACAGGCAACCTGCCTGTGGCCAATTATGGCTCTCCTAGCTGCCGGCGCTGTGATTGGCCAAGCATGCGGGGTCACAGTGCAGGCTTGGCCAATCACAGCGCCGGAATTGCACTGCGATGGCGCAGTGTATTGTGGGCCATTCGCGTCACTCGAATTTGGCGCGAACGGCCCAAATCGTTCGATGTTCGCCGAACGGTCGAACAGCCGATGTTCGAGTCGAACTTATGTTCGACTCGAACACGGAGCTCATCCCTATTCACCACAAAAGGAGGGGTATTTCCCTCATTTAACCCCGAACAGATAGAAAGCCCGCAATTAGCTGCTGCACAAATGGTTGTCCCTTATACACAACAAGTTCCCCAACAATTCCAACAAGCACCATACCAGTCATATCCCCAGGATTATCGGCAGGTTTGTTTCACATGCAGGGACATGGGACATCAGAAGTCAGAATGCCCCCTTAGGAGAGGAACAAGTAGGGGTGCTAACCACAGGGGTAATATGGGAAGAGGCAGATTGCCCGTTGGTACAGTTCATGACCAACATCTTTTTGAAATGAGCTTTGCTGTTCTGACTGACTGTCCGCTTCCTATGGGAAGAGACTTAATGTCGAGCTTAAACATACAGATAAAATTCACAAAGGATGGAGGCCTGCTGGCTACATCAGAAATCTGTAATTTGTCTAATCCAAAAAGACAGGATTTTAGAGGGTACTTTATGTTACTACCGGCACACCTTGAAGCACACCCTATATGGGCACTGCCTACATTGTACACCATACAAGCCCATAATTTGGGAAGGAGCAGTAGTACATTACCAAAAACAATATCCCCTGTCAGAGGGAAAAATTGCAGGCATAGCACCACAAATAGAGCAATATACAGCAGAAGGAATACTGAAACACACAATCAATCCCTGGAACACCCCCATTCACCCAGTCAAAGCCAGTGGTGAATGGCGCTTTGTACAGGACCTAAGGGCCCTGAACAAAGCACCTTTTGTTGCGGATATTGCTACAATATTTTGTGAGATACCGGCAACATCCAAGATCTACACGGTCATTGATTTAAGTATCGCGTTCTCTTCCATACCTGTTGCAGAGGAAGCCCAAAAGTACTTTGAACCTGGGCTAGGATCCTGCAAGGCTTTGTGGACAGTCCTGCAGCGTGCTCCATGGTCTTGAATCGACCCTTGAGCAATTGGGTACCAAAGGAAGGCTCAGTGTTGCTTCAGTATGTGGACCTATTGCTGTGTAATGAAAATGAGGTCAGCTGTGCAGAGGACTCAGAGCACCTACTAACTCTCCTGGCCTCAAAAGGTCACTTGGTGTCTCGCAAAGAGATCCAGTGGTGCAGGTTTCAGGTTGAGTACCTGGGGTGTATAATCCGAACCAAACGTTTGGTGTCACCAGCTCGAGTCAAGTCACTGTCCTCCTGTAGTCCACCAAGAGACAATTCAGCGCTTCTCTCTTTCCTAGGGTCCATAGTATACTGCAGGCAGTGGATACCTGATTGCTCTTATTATGATTCTATCCTAAGGTCTGCTACCCTGCAGGATGCCCCAAAGTTTATTGATTGGACAACAGAGAGGGTTAGGGCTTTCACAGCATTAATCAGCTCTCTAAGGCAAGCCCCTGCATTGGGACTTATAGAGTGCACAGGGCCTTTTTTCCTTGTACTGTGTGGTATCTGGACCTACGGTTGCAGCGGTCCTAGCACAATCACATGGGAATTCTCGGAGACCTGTTTAATAACCACTTCACGCCCGGGCTATAAGCAAAAGACGTCCGCATAGCGGTCGTCAATTGCTGATAGGACGTCTATGGACGTCCTCTTATTTACTTCCGCGATGCGCGCCACCGCGGGCGCGCGTCGGGGAAAAACTGTGCCCGCCGTGTCAGGCGAGTGCCGATGCGCGTGCCTGGCGGCCGCGATGTCCGCCAGGTAAGAGCGATCGGCTGTCACAGATCCACGTCCTGTCAGGGAGAGGAGACGGATGGTGTGTCCCTTGTACATAGGGACAACCATCAGTCACCTCCCCCAGTCAGTCCCCTCCCCCCCACAGTAAGAACATCTAGCAGGGAACATATTAACCCCTTGATCGCCCCCTAGTGGTTAACCCCTTCCCTGCCAGTCACATTTATACAGTAATCAGTGCATATTTTTAGCACTGTTCGCTGTATAAATGTGAATGGTCCCAAAAATGTGTCAAAAGTGTCCGATGTGTCCGCCATAATGTCACAGTCACAAAAAAAAAATCGCAGATCGACGCCATTACTAGTAAAAAAATAAATAAAAAAAAATTTAAAAAAATCATAATTCTATTCCCTATTTTGTAGGCGCTATAACTTTTGCGCAAACCAATCACTATACGCTTATTGCGATTTTTTTTTTTACCTAAAATATGTAGAATACGTATCGGCCTAAACTGAGGAAAAAAATTGTTTTTTTTAAAAAAAAATGGGATATTAATTATAGCAAAAATTAAAAAATATTGTGTTTTTTTCAAAATTGTCGCTCTATTTTTGTTTATAGCGCAAAAAATAAAAACCGCAGAAATGATCAAAGACCACCAAAAGAAAGCTCTATTTGTGGGAAAAAAAGGACGTCAATTTTGTTTGGGAGCCACGTCGCACGACCGCGCAATTGTCATTCAAAGCGTGACGGCGCTGAAACCTGAAATTTCGCCTGGGCAGGAAGGGGGTTATGTGCCCAGTTGTCAAGTGGTTAATACATCTCAAGGAAACTTCCAATTCAAGTTCAAGGTATGCCACATTGCTTACAGGCCGTATCAGCCTGTGCAATGGCAGAGGCAAGAGGCTTCAGAGGTGGTCCTGGGACATGACCTGACACATGACCTCACATTGTATACCACACATACAGTTACACACCTCATGACAAACATAAACACACAACACATGACAGCGCAAAGGTGCAGCGGCTATGAGATTATCTTGCTAAACACACATAGTCTCACCATAAAATCATGTTCAGAAACCTCGAAGCCCATTAGGTTTTTACATTCAGGAACACGATTGCACTGATGTTCCGTATCCAAATGCGGAAAATGTTTATCTAGATGGCAGCTGCTCCCGACCTGATGACAAAACTTATCAAACTGGTTATGCCATTGTTCAAATACCAGATTTAATGATTGAAGCCAAATCTCTGAATAACTCTGAAAAACTAGTTCAGCCCATATTGCAGAACTCATTGCTCTAACTAAAGTTTGTCAGATTTTTTGAAGGAAAAGATGTAAACATTTACACTGACAGCAGATATGGGGCCACGGGTTGACAAAAGATCCTAATGGACTTTGGTCAACCAAGGAGGGAATAATAGGAATCCCTATGGCTGCAGCACCCCTCTTACTGTCATATTTACACGGACCAAGACACATAGGCCCGTGAGCTATTCTAACATTGTATAATGAAACTTTTTGCACAAAAAGGGTGCACCATATGATAGAATCCCTAGTAGAATCTTGCCTGACCTGTGCACAGAATAATGTGCAAGGAAAGCAACACGGGTTACATGGACATTTGGCGCCCCCTACAGGTCCTTTGCAGGATTTACAAATAGATTACACACATGTCCCCACACAGAAGGGCAACTTAAAATATCTTTTGGTTATAGTTGACAGATTTACAGGATGGGTAGAAGCAATCCCTACCATAGGAGAGACAGCTAAAAGAGTACTAATAAATCAGTGGATCTGTGGGTTTGGCCTTCCGGCCACTATATGGTCAGATCAAGGTCCAGCATTTACTTCGACCTTAATAAAGGAGCTAGTAAAAATTCTAGGCATCCAATGGAAGCTGCACATTCCCTACCGCCCACAGAGTTCAGGAGTAGTGGAAAGAATGAACAGAACCATAAAAGACAAATTGAAAAAAAAAAGCAACAGGTGGTACTATGAAAAACTGGTTAGATTACTTCAGCAGTCTTATATCAAATCAGAACTATCCCCCACAGCAGAACAGGAATATCTCCTTTTGAGATATTAATGGGTAGGCCAGCACAAATGAGATAAGGAGGGACAGAAGGGATAGGAACAGGGGAGGATAACATATTTTCCTTACAGGAAGAGTAAGTCAAACATTTGGTAAGTAGTCTTACTGAAAAATATGAACAAGTGGCTGTCACCTTTCCTCCTCTTTCCAAAGAACCAACACATCCTTTCATCCCGGGTGACAAGGTGTTTGACAAACAGCTTGCAGCGAAAAACCGCATGGGACCAATCTACCAAGGACAATTCCGAGTTGAGAAGGTCACCAGGACTGTAGTACTCACCGACCAAGGCCCACAATGGATCCATGTCTCAAAACTAAAGAAGGGCCCAGCGATGCCACAGACTCCGGACAGCTCTCCACCAGGACAGAGGGAATCGAAGCCTCAGGAAAAACTGGACTCCCAGAACTCCATCGCCCCTTGCCCCCAATCCCACTATTAGAAGACAATGAATATTTCAACCTAGTGGCCCCCCCAGAACATGACTATTCCCAAACCCCCCCATCACCAGACCAAACACCCCCGAAAGAGACTGGAGCTTCATTAAACCTTGCAATGCCCCCATTCCCGCAACCCCCCCAAACTCTAGAGTGTCTAAAATACATTGCCAATTTACTATACCAGAAGCCCCCAGAGAAAAGAATGTCGCAATGTTATTGTTTCTTGTTCTCTCATGTATTGCCCTCGTTACTATAATAGTTATGTGGAGTTGCTATGTTCACCAGTCATGCGGGATGGATTCCCAAGGAGGGTCAGCTCAAAGATATAACCACACTAGACCAAAAAGGGAATTATTCTTAGAAAAGGCCAGGAGCTGGGCTTGGTTTCCCTCCTGGACAGGATGGGGAATTGATATGATGAAAAGGATAAATAATTACACAGGAATTATTGATGAGATAATGGAAAAGAATTCTGATGACATTACTAGCTTAAACATTGAGACTAGAGCAATTAGGAAGCAATTAGAACTCCATGATTTTGCTATTGAATCCATGAGTGCTGCACTCACAGGACTGTGTGAGGTTACATAGGATGATGAGTGATGCACATGGATTCACAATACATCTGTAGAGATACCTGACTATTATGACATTATTGCACAACACAGAAAGGAGGTAAATAAATTACAACAAGAAGCAAGGTACATTGCCAGGACCTGGGATCCTCTTGGAGGGGAGGCATTTGGCCTCAAAGGAATATTTTCCTGGATGAAAGATATAGCTATGGCAATTATAGTCATATTGCTTTTGATTCTCATTATATATTTGGAAATTAAACTAGTGTTCTGTGCTATTGGGAACAGCCTAGGGTCAAAGGAGAGAAATGATTCCTCCACCAGGATGGCAATGTTCGTTACTACACACAGATGGTATAATGATCACGCAAATAATTTTTTTTATCTGCCTTGATCAAAGGAGGGTTTGTAAGATTATTGGGGGTCTTTATTGATCTTCATTACATTTCAGCTTTCATGAGTTTTAGCAATACCAAGTCAATATGTAAGTACAGTAAGTATATCTGTATTTTTACAGTAAGATGTTAAGTTAGCTAATGTCAGACTCTGATGTTCACACTTACAGCTATTTTTGTAGAAATTGTTAAGAATGACAGGATATAAGACTAGTGGTCAAGCTACTTTTTCACAGACTTCAAGATCTGGCTCGAAGCCCAGCTTCTATGGTCAGAACTTAACACATGACCTTTTTAAACCTTTCTAACTAGGCAGAATACATTGTAAAGGCTATTGATAGATATGTCTTGTAACTTGTTTTTTGCACTATACTCTTCATATACTGTACATTTGTGACTGTGGGAGGAGACTGCCTGTTGTAGGACTATAAGTATGCAGAGCTATCAATACACCATTGTAATTTTTGAACCACCATCTTTGCGTGTGTCTTAATTACCTGACCGGTCATAGAGCGCATCCATACACCCATTGGTCCGGCCTAGGCTCTAAGGGATAGAAGTGGTCTAACGCGCTACCTTACAGGCACTATTAATACTTTCCTGTGAAGTACGTGATGTCATTACTCATATATGAATCTGTCTCCTTGTTTCTCATCCACATGAAGGTCTAGCAGTATTTTCACTAAACTGTGAAAGAAAGAGACAGAGGTAGATAAATAAACATAAATGATTAATGGAAGGGGAATAAGGATAAAATTGATGAGCCACTCACTTGTTTGTGGGTGCAGTAGTGTAAATCTTTCCATGCTTCAATCCTATAGTGTGATGAGAGGTTTTCCAACAGGGTGCCATCACCAATGCCTACTGATTTTCTCCTATATGGTAGCAAGCTCAGTCTTCATTTGCAACACTGTAGACACAGTAACAGCGGAGAAAATAGAAAGGAATGGAATACCACATTTTGTGGGAGTATTAGTATCCACAAGGTTAAAACGCAGGTTTTTTTTTTTTTTATATTTTTGTTTTGGGAGTATTGGGAGTCATGGAGTAAGTGCAGGATTTATTTTATTTAGTTTTTTTTTTTCTTAATTTAATACTAGCAAATATTATATAAGCGGGAGAATTGAGTATTGTGTATGCAATAGCAACTCCAAAAGCTTGAATGAAAAAATATACATATAATAACAATTAACAAACAAACCTACACTTGGGTTGAATGAACAATCTCTCAACTGGTGGGTGATTTAGAACAATTATTCACAGGAATGGATGGATCTACTTCATTTCAACCTGTAAGATTAGAATAGATGCCAAATAAAAAGTACAAACAAAACCAAATGTAGTGCAGGTCATAATATCTATCCAAAATGAAAGGAATATGTTTAATATATGAAAGTTATCCCTCAGTCACAAAGTATAGACTGAGAGATCCTGGGAAGCCGGGATCAGCCTCATGGTATTATGGTCTCTTTTTGGGATTACATCTTTTTTTTATTTGGCAGACGGATCCATCTCAAAAGGTCCAAAATCAATTGCCTGACGATTTTACTTATCTAAATATTTTTTGGACTGCTAATTTCCCAATACCAACCAAATGAAAGAAAGGTGAAGATGTAAAGCCCAAAAAGAGGCCATTCTGAGTGACTGAGTGATAATTTTCATATTTAAAACATATTCCTTTCATTTGGGGTTGATACCATGACCTGTCCTGCACTATATTTGTTTTTGTTGTATTTTTTATTTGGCATCTAATCTTGGAACAGATTGAATTAAAGATAGACTTATGGTACAGAATAGAGGTAGAAGTTCAGGACAAAGTAGAACAGTTAATCAGTATCAAAGTTTAGGGTAGGGTGTCCCAGTTTTGGCAGGTTTACTTTTAGAAATGCCATCTGCTCCATCAGCTGTGGAGCCAGTTGTGATTGCTGTGGTCAGATAATATTTCCAGTGATGTAAAAAATCTGCTCCCTTTGGACTGAGGTTGGGGGGCAGGAAGGAAGCTCTTGGGCTACAATGGAGAGAGCAGGTGAAATCCCCCTATTGTCATTCCAATATTCTAAATGCTCAGTAGTATGGGGTAAATGGGGCTCAGAAAGATAAGCCTTTACTGTATATGAAAGTGCGAAAACTGGGAACAGTGTGACTGATAACACACTAAACCTAGACAAAATTGTGACCTTGTAGTGAAAAATAAACAAATAACACTCAAATGTGATCAACGTGATCATGTACCGCATGTATCTAGAAAAAACAATCGTGATCAAAATCAAACAGGTGAACTAATATAAATATGTACAGTAGCAAAAAAATATTTTTAAAAGGTCCAAATAAGTCCAATCAAACTGTGCAATCCAAAAGTGTATATGAAAGTGAGTCCCATCACCAAAAATGAAACACACATTGGTACAGTGCTTGGAAGCTTGATAAATCTTCAGTGCTCCACCTCTGTGCCTGTGAGCAGCTTACCTTATTGCTAATCAAGCTTAACACAACCAAGGCACAGGGTTATTCTGAGCGAATGAGCAGAAATTTGAATGATGCCAGTCTCCTTCCTGTAGCTGCAATCCTACCAAGTATGATATGTAAAACCAAAGAAAATGGATCATGGTGTAGTACCGCCAATGTCCAGAGATAAACACATGCGCCAAGGAAGTACTCACTTAACAAATAAATATCATGGGAGCGTCTCCACGAGCACTGAACTCGTCGTCCCTCTAATTGTTAATGGCTCCGTGTAGATCTCCGTACAGTGGTGTCTCAGATGGACATCATGTTCAATAAAGAAAAGATATGGCAGACATAGCATAATCCCATACCGGAAGAATTTTATTAAAAATAAACAATAAAAACTCACATAAGGTGTAAGACAGAAATTGCAGGATATCCTACGAGCGCCTCGCTCGTCTACCTGCTCGGGTCCTGGTCTGTCAGCAAAGCTCCAATCCCTACGCGTATCGTCACGTGTCACGTGACTTCATCAGGGGATACCAGAGTGAAGGGCTGCTGACAATATATAGTCTGCTAATTGGACTTCCAATGAGAATGCGGCCGCCATTTTGTTGTGCTCCTATCTTTGTAAACAAACCTGCGCCATTTTGCCGTGGTCATTCCGGAATGTTTTAGCTTGTGTTGTGTATACTAATACACATCTTCAGCCATTGGTTCACGGCCGCCATTTAATTGGAGTACAGCAGACAGGTAATAGACAGACAGACATCGTTATACCTAGGCTGATGCTTGTCAGTCTGGCATAAATGTCAAGATTTATAACCTGTCCATTACAATGGCCGTATAGGCCGAACTAAACAGGGACCGGCTACAGAATAATGAGTCTAACATCTTGCCTTAGTATCTTAGAGGTAAACAGAACAAGAAAGGGGATTTAATTCACACCCTGTCAATGTTCACACCCGTCACTCCTGGTATTACCAGAGTCAAAGGCTGGTCAACCCCTGACCCTGGCTGCAATAGCACAACATCATAGCAAGGAGTGGCGTGAAAGACGACAAGATAGACGGCTTGTTAGCAGAGAGCCAGGGGAAAGACCCTACAAGCATAAATAAATTCAAATTTAAAATGTGCAGAACGGAATCAGAATCTTGACCTCTGATCTGAAGGCCTGTACACATACAATTCTATATAAAAATATAGTTATATAATAGGTATATATATATAATTAAAATGTTAAAAATGATGATAAATAATATTAAAAATGCTAAAATCCCCTATAGTCAATTTATAGGAGTAAATAGTAAAAAAAGGGGGGTTTACATTGATGGTGTTCGTAGGAGATGGCAAAATTTGACTGATCTTTTAGAAATATTCAGATATTCTGAACAGATGCCGCACACCAAGATCCCAGCAAGAAGACCCAGGCATCAAATACTAGCATTAACATCTAAACATCTGGTGGGAATAAAACTATATGTAAATAATAATAAAATAGATAACAATATGTATATATATTAAGAAATACCTATAACATACATATAACTATCAAGAAATTGGAGAAGAAAAAACAGAGGACAGAAAGAGAAGGGGAGGGGGAAAGAAGATAGAAAAGGGGGGGGGAAAGAGAAGGAAAAAAAGGGGGGGGAGGAAAGAGGGGAAAGGGAGTGTTAATAAATGAATTTAGTTAGTACTGGGACGGGAAAAGGAGGGGAGGGAAAGGGTAGGAGGGGGGAGGGGAAAGGAAAGGAGGGGAAAGGGGAAGGAGAAGGAGGGGTGTTAATACATGAGTTTTCTTAGTACTGGGGAAGGGGGGAAAGGGAAGGGAGGGAAGGGAAAAGGAGAGGAAAAGGAGACGGAAGGATGTTAGTACCTAGGTTTTGTTAGTACTGAGGGAAGGAAGGAAGGGGAGGGGAGAGGAGAGGGAGGGAGAAAGAAAAGAGAAGGGGGGGTGTTAGTACGTGAGTTTTGTTAGTATTGAGGAAAAGGGGAAGAGAAGGGGGGAGGAGAGGGAAGGAATAAGAAGGGAAAGGGAGAGAAGAGGGAAGTGTGTTAATACTGAGAGGAAAAGAACGGGAAAAAAAGAAGAAAGAAGGGGAGTGATAGAGAGAAGGGATATAGTAGTGGGAGAGAACAAAAAGGGGGGGAGAAAGGAGGGGATAGGGAAAGTGGGGTATGAACAGAGATAAAAGAGTGACAGAAAATAAAAATAAAAATAAAAAAATATATAAAAGAAAAAGGAAGTAAAAGAGGATCTTCCCACAGATGTGTAGACATCGCCACAGCGATGATACCTCAAATGTACTGTGCTGGTATAACAAAGTGTAGTATGTTAAAAATCGCTCAAGAAACAATTCAGGTCGAACTCTATATTGAGTCCCCTCGGAGCCAGTGTATCCATACAGAATATCCATTTGGATTCAACCTGGCTGAGCGCCCTGACTTTATGACCTCCTCTCCAAGGCATAATATATGGGGCGATACCCCAGAATTTGAGATGATTCGGATCCTTATTATGTATTTCTAAGAAGTGCCTGGACACACTATGCTTTGGAAATCCATTCAATATATTTTGAACATGTTCCTTGACCCTAATCCTCAGGAGTCTCTTAGTGCGGCCTACATATTGCAGACCGCAACTGTATTCCAATATATACACTGCTCCCTTGGTGTTACATCCTACAAATTCTTTTATATCATAACTTGTGCCATTACTCGTTGATTGGAAAGAGGTTTTCTTTTCGTTAGGCCGTTTAGTGCGTTTGCAGGCATAGCATCTCTTACACGGGTAGAATCCCTTGCCTGTAAAAAAGGTAAATTGTTTTTTAGGTGGGTCAATGATGTTTTTCACAAGTTGGTCACGAAGGGTCGGAGCTCTTCGATAAATAAATTTAGGTTTGACTGGTAATATCTCGTTTAATCGCCTATCGGACTTCAAAATGTGCAAGTGTACATAATTAAATGATAGAAAGGGGAAGGGGAAGGGGAATTAGGGAAAGGGAAAGGAAAGGGAAGGGAATCAGTCTGTTTAGAGCAGACCGAAAAGCGGTTACTATAAGCAACAGATTATAGATCCAAATCGACGTCACATCTCGCACAGTCACGTGACGTTGTCCTGAACGGAGTGGGTGGATCGACATGGCTCGGGGAACGTAAGCCCCAGTCAGTACCTACGATAGCGGCAACGACCGCGGCTACTGACATCAGGCACTTCAAAAGTAGCCACATTGGATTTCTTCCTGATACCGGTGAAGGTAACGCTCGGGGGACCTGGACTTCACTCCAATACCTGCTTCGGTTACCGGCCATCACACCATACAGGTTTGGCATAAATAACATCTTCAAATCAGCTGTTGATGTCAGGTAACTTGGGACCCATTTAAATACAAGAATTGGCTAAATCCAGTTCCAACACGGAGACGCCCAATGGTAATGTACTTTGATTTATGGGTTGAAGTTGAGCTGCAGACAATGATAATGGGTCCAATTACACACTGTTTAAATGTGCATACCAGAGCTATGTTGTAAGAGCTACGCTATAAAAGCATTACAGATTTCTGTACCAATAACTATATTGATGAACTTCTTTTGCCAACAACTCTTGGAGGACATTTATCCATTTACCAATACAACAGCCTTCTTACCAACATCAACTAACCCCTCCAACCCTCAAGGAAATTTTCTATTTGTGGACTCCCATTATGTACCTAATGCAAATCTTGCATTTAGGACATTTGTACTAATCCATACATGTCCTAATGGTTGCCCCCAGCGCTATCACCCCCCTTCCCTGGTTTCCCCCTTCCCCCACCCCATCAGGCTCAGCCTTATACCAAATGTAAAACCCATTTGACTTTAATAAATCCACTTACGTGGTTTAGATTACCTTACATCCTCTGGTGGACGGTAATTAATACAATAAATACTATTCTTTACTGGGTTACATATCAATATAAGACTGAATCATACGTCCGGACAAGTGTGTTGTTACATGTTTAGTCATTTGTTTGTCCTGTCTGTCTATTAGGTGTTTCCAATTAATTTATGTACTGTATGACCATTCACTTTTGATAATAACACTGCACCTTTATATGTTCCCTTTTACATATATTTAAAATGATAATAGGAATAAATGATTAAATTTTATAATCATTTCCGTTTTTGGATCTATAATCTGTTGCTTATAGTAACCGCTTTTCGGTCTGCTCTAAACAGACTGATTCCCTTCCCTTTCCTTTCCCTTTCCCTAATTCCCCTTCCCCTTCCCCTTTCTATCATTTAATTATGTATGCTTACATGGTTACAGCAACAACCTCATCAGGTAGATGATCCACAGTGGGTGACATTTTTTCTTTACCCACACATAAACGGAACTTGCGCAAATCCCCATCCCCAAACCCTAATTTGTTTAAAATGTGCAAGTGGCGTGTAATGATTTTTTTGATTTTTTTGTATTGGATATTAAAATCTAATATCACAGGAACCTGATCCGGTTGCGATATGATCTTCTTTTCTTTTTCTCCTAGCAGGGTGTTCCTTGGTATATGGGTTACCTCCTCTATTATTTCTTTTATAAACGGTTCTTCATATCCTTTTTGGATGAATCGTTCCCCAATCATTTTTGCTTGAATCTGGAAGTCCTCTATTTCGCTACAGTTCCGTTTAAGTCTCACCAATTGCCCTTTAGGGATATTAAATATCCAGTTTCTATGGTGACAGCTATTAGTCGGTAGGTAACTATTCCTATCGACATTCTTGAAGAAAGTCTTTGTGGTGAACTTGTTGTTCATCAGTGATATCTCTAAGTCCAGGAATGGGATGCTCTTCTCTTCTATCTGCCAGGTCAAAATGATATTGATCTTATTCTGGTTTAATTTCTCAAAAAACCGGATCAGGCTATTGTGATCATCTTTCCAAACGATGAAAATGTCATCAATGTAACGTTTATATATAACGAGGCCTTCTGGGCGATCACCAAACACAGTTTCTTCCTCCCATTTAGCCATAAACAGTCCTGCAAAACTCGGAGCAAATTTGGCTCCCATGGCTACCCCAGTGGTTTGTTGGTAATATTGCTTATTGTACCAAAAATGGCTGTGCTTTAAACAAAAGTCTAAGCATTTAACAATATACTTTCTTTGTATACAGGGTAGCGAAGAGAATTTTCTCAGACCCCATTTAATTGCTTCACATGCCATATAATGGGGTATAACTGTATATAGAGATGACACATCTGCTTTAGCCATCAATAAGGTTCCTGTGTCGTTCCTTCCTTCTAGCAGTTGTATCATTTCTTTTGTATCTTTGATGTATGCTTCTCACTTCTGTACTGCAGGCTGTAAAAACCGATCGATATATTGTCCTAATCTGGATGTAAGTGATTCTATACCGTTAACGATTGGTCTATAGGGAGGGTCCGTCTTGTCTTTATGGACCTTTGGTAGCGCATATATAACAGGGGTCCTACATGCCTCTGGTAATAAATACCTGGCTTCTTTTTTGTCTAATACTCCCTTTTTAAGTCCTAGGTGTACCACCTGTTCTAAATCTTTCTTCCATTTAAATATAGGGTTACTTAACAATCGGGTATAGGTGTTTTGATCTTCCAATAATCTGTTCATCCCTCTGTTATATTGCTCAATCGTTTGGATCACAATACCACCTCCTTTATCGGATGGTCTAATTACCAGGTCCTTTCTTCCAATTAATTTCTTTATCCCAGTCTTGATGACTCTAGGTTCTTCTTTTTTCTTGACTGTTAGACCCTTTACCTCTTCAGTGACTAGATGTTTAAATACCTCAATATGTTTATTGTCTTTAGGCTTAGGATTAAAAACAGATTTATTCCTCAGATTACTGTTCACAACTGAGTTTTCTCCTCCTACTCTAATATTTATTGGGTTATCCAATAAATATTTCTTAATATTGAGTTTTCTTGCATATTTTTGGACATTTATGTAGGTCTGGAACTTGTCTAAGTTCTTGACTGGGGCATATTTCAGCCCTTTGTCCAGAACTTTCAGCTCTTCGTTGGTTAGGGGTATCTCTGTTAAGTTAAAAATTACTTCACCTATTATACCCTTACTAAGGTGTTTCCTTTTCCCTGCTCTACATCCTCTTTTTTTATTTTTGTATATTTTATTTGCCACTCCATGTTCTACCACCTTCTCGGAGGGTGGTGGTCCCCCCCTCTCTAAAAAATACCTATTAGGTCCTCGTTCATGACGATAGTCTACTAGAGGTCTGTTATCCCTCTCGTAATCGCGAAGATCTCTTAGAGGGGCATAGTAGTCATAGGTTTGAGTCGGACTTCTCTCTCTTATTCCTCTTGGTGGTAGTCCACGCCCATCTTTTGTAGTATAATGGTCTTGTGGGCCCGAACTTCTATCTTGTGGTCTATGTCTGTCATCTCTAGTTCCGTAGTATGCTCTGGAGTGAGCTGGACTTCTATCTTGTCTGTATTGCTCTTGGTATGTAGCTCTCGGTCCTTGATTTTGTTTAGTCCAATTATTGAGAGTTTTTTTATTATTGATATTGTTCTTCCAATGGTTGGGTTTCTTCCACCCTTGTTGTGTGGCTCTTTCAGCCTGTGGAGGTGGTGGTTTCCTCCCAGCATTGTGCGGAGTACTGTTACTTCATTTTTATTTTGTCTTGGAGAAATATCTCTTGGTATCTGATCTCCTATGTTCCTCTGCTGTGCACCACATCTGGGTGACCTAGATATAGGCGACATATCGGTATAGTATGGTCTAGGTCTGTCATTTCTTTCAGGGGTAGAAGCGGTGGATAACCCAATAAATATTAGAGTAGGAGGAGAAGACTCTGTTGTGAACAGTAATCTGAGGAATAAATCTGTTTTTAATCCTAAGCCTAAAGACAATAAACATATTGAGGTATTTAAACATCTATTCACTGAAGAGGTAAAGGGTCTAACAGTCAAGAAGAAAGAAGAATCTAGAGTCATCAAGACTGGGATAAAGAAATTAATTGGAAGAAAGGACCTGGTAATTAGACCATCCGATAAAGGAGGTGGTATTGTGATCCAAACGATTGAGCAATATAACAGAGGGATGAACAGATTATTGGAAGATCAAAACACCTATACCCGATTGTTAAGTAACCCCATATTTAAATGGAAGAAAGATTTAGAACAGGTGGTACACCTAGGACTTAAAAAGGGAGTATTAGACAAAAAAGAAGCCAGGTATTTATTACCAGAGGCATGTAGGACCCCTGTTATATATGCGCTACCAAAGGTCCATAAAGACAAGACGGACCCTCCCTATAGACCAATCGTTAACGGTATAGAATCACTTACATCCAGATTAGGACAATATATCGATCGGTTTTTACAGCCTGCAGTACAGAAGTGCGAAGCATACATCAAAGATACAAAAGAAATGATACAACTGCTAGAAGGAAGGAACGACACGGGAACCTTATTGATGGCTACAGCAGATGTGTCATCTCTATATACAGTTATACCCCATTATATGGCATGTGAAGCAAATAAATTGGGTCTGAGAAAATTCTCTTCGCTACCCTGTATACAAAGAAAGTATATTGTTAAATGCTTAGACTTTTGTTTAAAGCACAGCCATTTTTGGTACAATAAGCAATATTACCAACAAACCACTGGGGTAGCCATGGGAGCCAAATTTGCTCCGAGTTTTGCAGGACTGTTTATGGCTAAATGGGAGGAAGAAACTGTGTTTGGTGATCGCCCAGAAGGACTCGTTATATATAAACCTTACATTGATGACATTTTCATCGTTTGGAAAGATGATCACAATAGCCTGATCCGGTTTTTTGAGAAATTAAACCAGAATAAGATCAATATCATTTTGACCTGGCAGATAGAAGAGAAGAGCATCCCATTCCTGGACTTAGAGATATCACTGATGAACAACAAGTTCACCACAAAGACTTTCTTCAAGAATGTCGATAGGAATAGTTACCTACTGACTAATAGCTGTCACCATAGAAACTGGATATTTAATATCCCTAAAGGGCAATTGGTGAGACTTAAACGGAACTGTACCGAAATAGAGGACTTCCAGATTCAAGCAAAAATGATTGGGGAAAGATTCATCCAAAAAGGATATGAAGAACCGTTTATAAAAGAAATAATAGAGGAGGTAACCCATATACCAAGGAACACCCTGCTAGGAGAAAAAGAAAAGAAGATCATATAACAACCGGATCAGGTTCCTGTGATATTAGATTTTAATATCCAATACAAAAAAATCAAAAAAATCATTACACGCCACTTGCACATTTTGAAGTCCGATAGGCGATTAAACGAGATATTACCAGTCAAACCTAAATTTATTTATCGAAGAGCTCCGACCCTTCGTGACCAACTTGTGAAAAATATCATTGACCCACCTAAAAAACAATTTACCTTTTTTACAGGCAAGGGATTCTACCCGTGTAAGAGATGCTATGCCTGCAAATGCACTAAACGGCCTAACGAAAAGAAAACCTCTTTCCAATCAACGAGTAATGGCACAAGTTATGATATAAAAGAATTTGTAGGATGTAACACCGAGGGAGCAGTGTATGTATTGGAATACAGTTGCTGTCTGCAATATGTAGGCCGCACTAAGAGACTCCTGAGGATTAGGGTCAAGGAACATGTTCAAAATATATTGAATGGATTTCCATAGCATAGTGTGTCCAGGCACTTCTTAGAAGTACATAATAAGGATCCGAATCATCTCAAATTCTGGGGTATCGCCCCATATATTATGCCTTGGAGAGGAGCTCATAAAGTCAGGGCGCTCAGCCAGGTTGAATCCAAATGGATATTCTGTATGGATACACTGGCTCCGAGGGGACTCAATATCGAGTTCGACCTGAATTGTTTCTTGAGCGATTTTTAACATACTACACTTTGTTATACCAGCACAGTACATTTGAGGTATCATCGCTGTGGCGATGTCTACACATCTGTGGGAAGATCCTCTTTTACTTCCTTTTTCTTTTACATATTTTTTTCTTTTTCTTTTTATTTTCTGTCACTCTTTTATCTCTGTTCATACCCCACTTTCCCTATCCCCTCCTTTCTCCCCCCTTTTTGTTCTCTCCCACTACTATATCCCTTCTCTCTATCACTCCCCTTCTTTCTTTCTTTCTTCTTTTTTTCCCGTTCTTTTCCTCTCAGTATTAACACACTTCCCTCTTCTCTCCCTTTCCCTTCTTATTCCTTCCCTCTCCTCCCCCCTTCTCTTCCCCTTTCCCTCAGTACTAACAAAACTCACGTACTAACACCCCCCTTCTCTTTTCTTTCTCCCTCCCTCTCCTCTCCCCTCCCCTTCCTTCCTTCCCTCAGTACTAACAAAACCCAGGTACTAACATCCTGTCAGTGTACGTACCTTGCCGGGCGCGTCGGTGGTCGGTGTGCGTTCGCGTGCGCCGATGCGCGCTGTGGTTTGGCATGTTTCCGTCCGCGCTGGTACACTTCCTGGATCGCGGGCGCGCGTGCCTGTGCGCGCCGGTGCGTGCGGGTGCATGTGCGCGCATTGCGGGCGCGCGCACGCGTGCGCCGTGCGCTCGCCGGCGCACGCCGGTTTGCTTATTTAAACCCCTGGAACACTTCAGACCGGTGCTGTCTGATCTGCAGTCCCCTGTGTATCCTGCTCCTGTTGTTCGCCTGAAATCCGACCTTCTGACCACCCGGCTTGTTACTGGACTTTCCTTGCTATCCGACTGCACCCGACCTCGGCCTGTCTTTGACCCTGAACCTGCCTACCCCGCTGTGCCACATTGCCTGAACGTTGCCGAACCCTGCCTGTCTGACCGCCCCTTCTGCTTCTGCCCCGCTACGCTGCTCTATATACCTGCCTGCCTACCTACCTGCCTGCAGCCTGCCTGGCTAGCTACCCTCCTGAACCCAGGATCCGGAGCCGCTCTCTTGGAACCGATCTCAGGCCCTCTTACCCTTCCGCACTCCCGTGCCTCCTGTCTGCACTACCAGAGGCCCGTGAGTCGGATCCGTACGGTTGACCTCTCTCTGCTCCAACGGACTCGCTGATCAGGTGCGTATCTCGCTGACACATCCTTCCGTCTCCTTTTCCTCTCCTTTTCCCTTCCCTCCCTTCCCTTTCCCCCCTTCCCCAGTACTAACAAAACTCATGTATTAACACCACTCCTTCTCCTTCCCCTTTCCCCTCCTTTCCTTTCCCCTCCCCCCCTCCTACCCTTTCCCTCCCCTCCTTTTCCCGTCCCAGTACTAACCAAATTTATTTATTAACACTCCCTTTCCCCTCTTTCCTCCCCCCCCTTTTTTTCCTTCTCTCCCCCCCCCCCCTCCTTTTCTATCTTCTTTCCCCCTCCCCTTCTCTTTCTGTCCTCTGTTTTTTCTTCTCCAATTTCTTGATAGTTATATGTATGTTATAGATATTTCTTAATATATATATACATATTGTTAACTATTTTATTATTATTTACATATAGTTTTATTCCCACCAGATGTTTAGATGTTAATGCTATTATTTGATGCCTGGGTCTTCTAGCTGGGATCTTGGAGTGCGGCATCTGTTCAGAATATCTGAATATCTCTAAAAGATCAGTCAAATTTTGCCATCTCCTACGAACACCATCAATGTAAACCCCCCTTTTTTTACTATTTACTCCTATAAATTGACTATAGGGGATTTTAGCATTTTTAATATATTTATCATCATTTTTAACATTTTAATTATATATATATATATACCTATTATATAACTATATTTTTATATAGAATTGTATGTGTACAGGCCTTCGGATCAGAGGTCAAGATTCTGATTCCGATCTGCACATTTTAAATTTGAATTTATTTATGCTTGTAGGGTCTTTCCCCTGGCTCTGTGCTAACAAGCCGTCTATCTTGTCGTCTTTCACGCCACTCCTTGCTATGATGTTGTGCTATTGCAGCCAGGGTCAGGGGTTGACCAGCCTTTGACTCTGGTAATACCAGGAGTGACAGGTGTGAACATTGACAGGTGAATATTGTAATGGACAGGTTATAAATCTTGACATTTATGCCAGACTGACAAGCATCAGCCTAGGTATAACGATGTCTGTCTGTCTATTACCTGTCTGCTGTACTCCAATTAAATGGCGGCCGTGAACCAATGGCTGAAGATGTGTATTAGTATACACAACACAAGCTAAAACATTCCGGAATGACCACGGCAAAATGGCGCAGGTTTGTTTACAAAGATAGGACCACAACAAAATGGCGGCCGCATTCTCATTGGAAGTCCAATTAGCAGACTATATATTGTCAGCAGCCCTTCACTCTAGTATCCCCTGATGAAGTCATATGACACGTGACGATACACGTAGGGATTGGAGCTTTGCTGACAGACCAGGACCCGAGCAGGTAGACGAGCGAGGCGCTCGTAGGATATCCTGCAATTTCTGTCTTACACCTTATGTGAGTTTTTATTGTTTATTTTTAATAAAATTCTTCTGGTACGGGATTATGCTATGTCTGCCATATCTTTTCTTTATTGAACATAATGTCCATCTGAGACACCACTGTAAGGAGATCTACACGGAGTCATTAACAATTAGAGGGACGACGAGTTCAGTGCTCGTGGAGACGCTCCCACAATATTTATTTGTTAAGTGAGTACTTCCTTGGCGCATGTGTTTATCTCTGGACAGTGGCGGTACTACACCATGATCCATTTACTTTGGTTTTACATATGATACTTGGGAGGATTGCAGCTACAGGAAGGAGACTGGCATCATTCAAATTTCTGCTCATTCGCTCAGAATAACCCTGTGCCTTGGTTGTGTTAAGCTTGATTAGCAATAAGGTAAGCTGCTCACAGGCACAGAGGTGGAGCACTGAAGATTTATCAAGCTTCCAAGCACTGTACCAATGTGTGTTTCATTTTTTCATTTTTGGTGACGGAACTCACTTTTATATACACTTTTGGATTGCACAGTTTGATTGGACTTATTTGGACCTTTTAAAAATATTTTTTTGCTACTGTACATATTTATATTAGTTCACCTGTTTGATTTTGATCACGATTGTTTTTTCTAGATACATGCGGTACATGATCACGTTGATCACATTTGAGTGTTATTTGTTTATTTTTCACTACAAGGTCACAATTTTGTCTAGGTTTAGTGTGTTATCAGTCACACTGTTCCCAGTTTTCGCACTTTCTCTTTATTCTAACACAGCGCTAACACCATCACTGTTATAAATTGTTTTGAGTTTCTTGAATTGGATTCACAGGTGTTTGGCAGCTATGCCCACCCCCCCGTCATGGTATATAGGTTCACCCATCTATCACACGTTAGGGCAGCGCAGGAGTTCCCCCAATTTTGTACTGTATATGAGACACTACTTTTTGTGGGCAGTTTCGTGGATCCAATCAAACTATCTAATGTCTCAGCCCAAAAATCATCTGCTCTTGTTGTGCGCACAGCAGTGGTGGCACTGATACTGATAGGTGTTGACACAGTATCATCAGCAGGCTCCTCCAGTTCTTCTTCATCCACCTCTAGCGGCATAACCAATTGTCTTTGCCTGTCACACACCCTCTCAATTAATTTATCCCTTCAGGTTGTTATTAAATTGCTCTGGAGTGGCATTGTGCCCTTTATTCAAGGATTCACATTAAGGCAAGCATTAGCTCAGGGCAAGCTTCTATGTGCTTGTTATTCCTCATAGTTAAGCCTCCTTAGAAGTGCAGCAATGTCTGCAATTAAATGGCCACCAGGTAAAAGCTCTCTATTGCTCAGAAAGCCATCCAGCTTATTGCTAAGGTGTGTGAATAGGGGGACAACTTGAGCCAAACTTGCATTCTCTCGGCTCAAGCTTTCCATGACAGCGCGTAAGGGACTAAGCACTGCCACTAACTGACCAATTATTGTCCACTACTCCCTGCTTAGTGGTCTAATTATACTTATAAAATGCACATGAGACATGGCGTTAATTGCCTTTTGTTGCTCAAGTATTTTCTCAAGCATTTCTAATATTGAATTCCACCAAGTGCCTATGTCCTGCTTTAAACTGTGCTGAGAAGGCCAGCTTTACTCAGCTCAGATCTGAATTTGTGGCTATCTTTGACACTTCTGTGAAAATGGCTTGCTATCTTACGACAGGATTCCTGGACTGCTGAAAACTTTTGACTACTGTCGTCACCCAGAGCAGCCTTAAAGGGGTTGTAAAGGTAAAAGTTTTTTCACCTTAATGCATTCTATGCATTAAGGTGAAAAAACATCCGAAAATACCGGCCTCCCAGGCCCCGTTTTACTTACCTGACCCCTCGAACGTCCCACGCTCGCCCCCGACATCCTCTTTACTGCTCAGCCTGGCCGTTGATTGGTTACAGTGGATGGATTGAAAGCAGCGCAGCCATTGGCTCGCGCTGCTGTCAATCACATACAATGACTCGGCGTGCCGGGGGCGGGGCCGAGTGATACAGTGAGCAGCAATAGCCGCTGGCTGTATCACTGGAGCGTGCCCGCAATCGCTCACCACCATGCTCGCTCGCTCGCATCTAGGTGGTGAGTGATTGCGGGGAGGAGCCGAGACAGCCACCGAGGGACCCCAGAAGACGTGGATCGGGCCCCTCTGTGCAAAACGAGCTGCACAGCGGAGGTAAGTATAACATGTTTGTTATTTTTTTTTGAAAAAAATAATTCTTTACTGATCCTTTAACAACAATATGCAGAACATGTGCTGAGCAGTGAACTCCTACAAATCACCCATAATGCAAAGCCTTTATCATGTTTGCTGCTCCATCTGTTACTACAAACCCTAACTTTGGCTGCATGACTGCTTGGTCTCCAAGCCACTCCGCCACCAGTTTTTGTAGTTCACACAAAATATTTTGAGCACTGTGTTGCTCATCTATAACCGCTGCATGCAAGAGGAAGGAATGGTGCCCCTGCGTAAGAAATACTGCAACAGCTTATGTGCTTCTTGCCCCTGATTTTGGTTTTATAGGTTCTGACACAGTGGGATGCCACCAGTGTGCAGTCAATGATAAAAAAGGCATGCTGGCCACTGGGAGTACTCCGCAAGTCGGAGGTAAAATGCACAGACTGGCCAGCAGCTCCGCCCAACTCCTCTTTCAATGCATGCGCACATGATTTATATAAAGAGGGTACTACATTATGGCTGAATGTAGTATGGGAGGGTACAATATACTGAGGTGCAGCTACCTGCATTAGTTGCTTGAATGGCTTCTCTTCCACCAAATTTTAAGGTACTTCCCGAGGTGGCGCTTCCCTTCTTCCCCTTGTTAAAATTGGCCTGTTGCTATTTCTCCTTTTTCAAGCTGTCGCTGCATCAGAAGGAACATTTTCCTCTGTTGCTTCCCTCATGGGGAGAGGAATTGGAGAAGTATTATTATCCGTTATTGTTTTTAAGCAAAAAGATACTAAATGCTCACAAGGATAAGGATGGTGTATTAACGGTCCTTAAAAATGTCCATGCTTAACATGAAAACACACCACCCATCTATCCATCAAAAATGCAACTGCAGAAAAAAAAACAGACAGACAGCAAGTTAGAAAGCACACGCTGTCCCACAAAAGGAAAGATAAATAAATAATTCCTTTCTAATAAATCCTGTTCTTACCCCAGTCCACTCCCTCTGTCAAAAGACCCGATTCAGCCTCCTCACAACTGAATCTAAAAGAAAAACACCCTGTCTCAGAATGCAGTGTAAATCCTAGACACAAAAGGGATAAGCTGATTGGCTAAAGATATTAAGATTACACTAATACCGCCAATTCGAAAGATCGATTTGAAAACATGAAAAAAATTAATTCCGAAGGGGAGAAAGAAGCAGCACGTGGAGCCAGTAGGCTGTACTGCAGTGCAAGGAGCATGAAAGAGGGAGAAGAGAAAAAGAAAAATTAGCTAATTAGCATGATGCTTTTCCCTCTGTCGTCCAGTTGTAGGGTGGGAAAGAACTGTACAGTTCAGTTAAGCTGTGTATATATGTTGTACATCAGGACTGGATGCAAAGAAATGTAAATTATATCGTCAAATAAACAGCTTTCATATATGTTTTTTATTTGTGTATTATCTGTTTTACTGCAATTTAGCTTTAAATTAAGGATTTTGGTCTAGCCATTGTAGTAATGTTGTATATCGTGGTGTCCCCAGTAGATAATTAATATTTAGTTATTATAATGATGATATAAGTTATGTTTCCGCAGCAACACCCAAGTTCTCCAGAGAATGCACTTTAATTGACTTCCAATACAGAACAAAGTCCAATACGTGCACAGATGACAACGAATCCAACAGAGTATAGATATAATTCAGAGTCCCATTTCTCCTAGATCAATTCTAGACCTGTGCCTTCCTTCCTATTCATACAGAAAGACAAGACTGACTGAATGCCAGCTTGAATGTCTCAAATACTGGTCTGACACTGGGGGGGGGGGGGGGGGGGTTCTGCCAGGTCAACCAAATGTTTCCATGAATGAATACCTCCTCAAGTCTAATTACCATCAATAAATACTTATTTTTAGGTCCTACACAATGTACCCTTTGAAATGTTCAATTAAGTTAACAGGCCACCTCACACACCTTGCATAAGATCAACACATCAAAGGGTCTTCAGCTGTCCCTTTAATATGTGTAATTCAGTTGGCTCTGACAACTCAACCATTGTCACTATTATCAACTGAAATCTGGCCTGGTCAATATTGTACTTGTACATATATATAATAATATAATATCCCACATAAATCAGCCAACATATTACAACAGCCATTACCAATGGAAAATAATTACAAGGTTTCTTTCAGGTCTTTATGCACTAAAACCAAAAAAAAGCCACTCTCCAGGAGCTTTCCAAAATGGAAGCAGAAATGTCTTTCTACAAACATTGCAAGTTCATACCCTCTTTCTTTTATTGCAATGCACACTATTGGTGACAGGAGAGTGACAGCAATTTTTAAAATTCAATTGCACAGTAGTGCAGATAATAGCCATCTGTAGAAAAGAATGGTTGGTATAACGTTATTATTGTTGCAAAAGCAAATTGTCTACTGTGGTCTTAATACCATGTGCACTAATTTTATTTTATTAGCATGAGTGCATTTTTTTATAGTTATTGAGGTAAAAATTATATTGGAAAAAAATGTCTTCCAAAGTGTATATTTGATCTTAAATCTATAACAAGAAAAGTTTCAAACTGTTGTCACCCTAAAGAATGCATGCGTTGATTTCTATCCATAATTTACAATAAGCACCATTTCCAAAATATATTTTCCCTGTAGGAGGTAAAAGAAAAAAGTAGAATGCTGAGGGAATTCATCTGTGCAATTGTTTTGAAGAGCTTGTTTTGTATGATTCAGTTGGAAGTACTGAAATATCTGATCTGTCACTGAATCTATTATTTCAGCACGTAACAGAAGGAAATGTAAAAAAATAACACCAAAATATGAAGCATCTTCTGTTGAATCTGTCACTGGAAAGGTTTCCATGTGCATACTACAGCTGGTACCTCCTTGACCTTTATTTTGTTAATTGGGCCCACCTGGTGTTTGGGCAGAAAGGGGGAGGCACCTTTATTATTGGAGTGGATTGATATGGAAACCATGTACGCAATTGTTTCAGCATAAATATCTGGAAAATTTACAGATGTGACTTAGTATTCAGCTCATCTCAGCATGTAGAGGCTAAAGGAAACCAGCCTTAGCACCATATTTAACAGACTGCAATTACAGCTAGACATAGATAGCTAACAACTTCATGAAAAATTAAAATAAACTCTCTTTTGTGTCAGTGGGACAGACAGACATGGTAAATTGACTAGAACTTATTTTGTATTCTAATTGTAAAGCAAAGAACTATTTGGACAAAATCTTGTAAGAATGTAATTTTATTTGGTCTTTGCAATCCAGAAAAACACATGCATCTACCTAAAAAATGTATTTTTAATTACCGTATATACTCGAGTATAAGCCAAGTTTTTTAGCAAATTTTTTTGTGCTGAAAATGCCCCCCCTCGGCTTATACTCGAGTCACCTTTTTGCGCCTGATCTCCCGGACTTTGGGGACCCGGTACCGGCCAGCCGTAGGTCCCCTGGACCCCACACTGGCACACATATAGCCCCACTCTTCCTCTACAAGTGTGCAAAGTTTGTTGTCCGGGGGACCTACGACCGGGGAGCACAGATTTTACAAAATAACCCTTGTCTAAGTTGCAATTTTTCTTCCCAAAATCTGAAGTTGAAAGCCAGGCTAAAAAACGAAAAAATAAATTGCTAATGTTTTAGTCCATTTTTGCATTCTTAAAGTAATTAAAAAAAGAACATTTAGATTAGTTATTTTGTTTTTAATTACTGCAGAAATATAGTCTAACCAACACCACTGGCAGTGCAAACCCTTTCCCATTCTTGCATGCATTATGGTAGGTTATTAGAAATAAAGATTTTTTTTTATATAAATATTTAAAAAGTTATATATTTATTAATCATGTTGTCGTGTTGCTGCTTTGGTGATATTGATACTTTCCATTGTGGGGCCTTTCAGGTTCCAGAATACTGCAACAGGGTGATGACATTACAATGAGAGGCAACAACAAGGCCAATCAGTGAAGTTCTGCTAGTGTAGATGTGGTAACTTTAAACAGCTTTGGCGGACTATTTTTTAATGTAATCATAAGTTGGTGTGGGGTGGGGTTGTGTTGTGAATGGAGGGGAGTTTTTGCCCAAAGATAGATTTTAACCTTATTTTAGAGACTGGTTAATTAGAAGGAAATCATCTTTAAATAGTGATGTAACGCTTTACCTGTACAATATGATGAAGATGTGTAAGGAACTTGAATGGTTGGATAAAATTACAAAAAAAATAAAGGTTTGACTATTTTCTTGCACAAAGGGTTTTATTGAAAACACACATCAACAGGAAAGTACAAAAACAGTGGAGGACACATCATGGCTAACAAATATAAAACTGCAGGCATCAGGAAGGTTAGTCTGTAGTTCTGGAGAAAATTGGAGTACTCACAATTGCACTAATACGGCTACAATCAAGTCCGTAGTTCTGAAAATCGGGCCAGCCCTTAGAAATCCAAGGGCGGCTATAGATGGCCAGCAAAAGGATGTCCATACCTCATATGTCCTGTTAAAGTGACAGTATGCTGGCCTAGATGACATACCAGCTGTTACACCAAAGTATATGTGAAACTTAAAGCAAAATGGCTAAATAACATGCAACATTACAAAAAAGGAGGATAACAGTCACCATATTGCAAAATAAAGAGCGTCACATCATGTGTCCAAGGCCAACAGGACCGAGCCTGTGGGCCCGAGCAACAGAGAGAGGAAAGAGAGAGACGGTGAGGAGAAAGAAAAACAGTTAGAAAAATAGCGTAGCCATATAATGCTAAAGAAAAGAAAGAGAAAGAAATTAGAAAAGAAGAAATAAGGAAGAGGGGGATAGGGGAGGAGGAGGGAGGGGGGTCCACGGGGTGGGGGGAACAGAGGCTTATCAAAGGGAAAGCAACGCTGGGTCAAAACGTGAAGGGTGGTTATGAGCCAACCAGGGTTGCCATAGCCGGAGGAGTTTATCATGGGTGTCCAATGAAACGGCAGTAAGTTTCTCATTTACCATGATATCATTCACACAGTTTTTAACTGCTAAAAAGCTGAGGACCGGTGTCTTCCAGGCCTTTGTTTAGTTTAGTTGCAGTAAAAATATGTGCCGCCAGTTGGCGTTCAGGGCGAAGAAGCTCTGTTATTGGTTTCCCCAAAAGGGCCTCAAAAGGGTCTCTCTTTAAATTGGTGTTGAAAAGGTTGCGGAGCAACGCGTAAACTCTAACCCACAATCTGCATACCCTGGGACAGGTCCACCAGATGTGCGCCATTGTACCCTCCTGAGAGCATCGACAGAAGCATAGAGGGGAATAGGATGGAATAAAACTCGCCAATCTAGCCGGGGTGTAATACTATCTATAAAACACCTTGTAAGCATTTTACAAAAAGAGAACATTCTTAGAGCATTTGGACAGTGCTATGGTCATGATCTGCCAGTCCTCCGGGTCAAGTCGTTTCCCAAGCTCAGCCTCCCACTGGAGGTGATAAGGTCTCAGTGGTGGTTTCTTAGAACAGATGATAGCTGCATAAATCAGAGATATGAGACCCGAGGATTGGGGGCGCGATCTGCATAGACTTTCGAAGGGGGTCAGAGTATAGGGTGGGTTGAGATCTGATAAGTTGTTGGAGAATGTCGTGAGAGGAACGTAAGACCGCAAAAGGGATAATTTTGGTTGGGGTGAACATGGAATGAACGTCTACAAAGCCATGTTCAGTCCACCATGAGAACTGTAATGGATTGTCTCGACCTGGTGGGAATAACGGGCAATGAAGGAGGCGGAGTAGCGGAATACGAGGGGAAATCAGGCCCGCTGAGTATTTGACCGCATCCCACAACCGAAGGGAATGGGCCAGACAAGGACCTATGGCAGGCTGGTGATGTGCCCGGGGGAGCCAAGGGAGGGAAGCTAGTGGTATCAGATTAGAATCCACTAAATCGATGGTGGCCCACAGTGGCATTTGCTGCTTCTCATGTAGATGACACAGTGGGGCGATACCCGCCACTGTGTAATAAGCTTGTAGATTAGGGACCAATAGGCCACAATTGAACCTGCCTCTTAATCCTGGGTCTCGTGGAGCCCCAGATAAACTGCATAATTTTACGTTGATGTATTCGGAGGATGTGAGAAGGTACCTGGACAGGCAAAACACGGAAATAATAGAGCAATTTCGGGAGATAGGTCATGCGCACCGTCGCCACTCTCCTAAACCAGGAAAGTGGAAGAGTGGACCAAGAGGTGAGCATAGCCGCCAACTTCCCAAACAGGGAAGGAAAGTTGGCTTGATATAAATCCAAATACTTTGGGGTAAGCTTAATCCCCAGGTAAGGTAATTATGTTAACCATTGGAAGGAGAATGCAGATTGTAAGGATTCCAAATCCGAGGGCAGAAAATTAATAGACATCGTTTTAGATTTAGCCGGGTTAACTGATAAGCCCGAAAACAAGGCAAAAGTATCTAAAAGAGACAGCAGATTGGGAAGGGAAATTCTGGGTTTGGTAATGGTCAACAGAATGTCATCCACAAACAGTGATAATTTGTGCGAGGTACCTGCCACTTCCACCCCTGATATGTCCGGATGGGATTGAATGGCCTCCGCCAAGGGTTCCAGAGCCAGGATAAATAGGAGAGGGGAGAGTGGGCATGCTTGACGGGTTCCCCTCCTAATAGGGAAAGTGGACGACTCAAAACCATAGTATCGTACTTTAGCCTGGGGGGAGTCACAAATAGCTGGGAACTAGCTCAAGAAGTGGGCTCCAAAACCATAGTGACGAAGCACCTGTGTCAAATAGGGCCAAGACAAAGTGTCAAAGGCCTTATTGATGTCGAGGGACAAAAACATTGTTTCCAGGGATCTGTTATGTACTATATGTTGAATTTGAAGGAGCCGTCTAATGGCATCCCCTGCCTGTCTGCGAGGGACAAAACCCACCTGATCCTTCTTTATCAGGCGTGGGAGAATGGAATTCAGGCAATTGGTCAAGATCTTCCTTAAGATTTTCATATGAATATTAATTAGGGAGATTGGCTGGAAATTAGCCCAAGAAGAATGGTCCTTATCTGGCTTGGGAATCATTACGATGTTGGCGGTCAGCAAATTTGGCGTGAATGAATGACCCCCTTTTACCAATTTATACTTACCTGCTAAATGTGGTGCCAAAACATCCGCTAGCTTCTGATAGTACAAGGCAGTGAAGCCATCCGGGCCCGGTCTCTTACCGACCTTCAGTTCTTTAATGCACTGAAGAACTTCCGAGACCTGTATATCTCGGTCCATGAGAGACATGTGAGTGTCGGATAGAGAGGGTAAGGATAAATCATTCAAGAAGGTATCCAGGCCCTGGGTAGATGAGTGAGTAGGGGTGGAATAGAGCTTAGTAAGCCGATGCCAAAATTCATCCAAGACCCGCTGTGGGTTGCCCGTGAGGGTATTGTGATGGGTGCGCAGATTTATAGGAGTGAATTTTGGGGTGAACGTACGCAATCTATTAGCCAACATCGCATTAGGTTTGTTCGCCTTGGCATACCACTTTTGGCGAGCCCAACGCAAAGTGCGCTCTGCTTCATCTGTTAAACATAAATTTAAGTCTGTACGGGCCTTATCTAAGAGCCTGCGATTGGCCAGCGAGGGATTTTTTTTGAAGGCTGCAGACAGGGCCTCTAAATGCAGCTCCAGATTGCGACGAGCCTGGATACACTCTTTCTTACGCTTTGACGCTATACGAATAACGTGGCCCCGAAGGACCGCTTTATAGGCTTCCCATAGCGTCACCGGAGATGAGACAGTCCCTGTATTGAGTTTAAAATAATCCGTGGAGGCTTCATGGATGTCACTAAGAATCGATTCAAAGGACAAAAGAGAGTCATTCATCACCCAAGGGGCGTATTGCGGTTTGCTGAGAAGAGAGTGGCATACCGTCAGAACAGGATCATGGTCTGACCAGGGGGCCACTAAAATAGAGACCGAGTCAATCAAAGGAAGGTGTTTCCGTAGCACAAACATATGGTCGATCCTGGAGTGGGAGTGATGAGGGAGGCCCAGCTGTAGGTCCAGGAGGTGGCGTTTTAAGTCAGACAGTGAGGTGGCGTGAAACTGACGGGCCAAAATGGGAGAAAGAAAGCTTAAATGAGAACCCCCATCTGTACTTGATCCCGTGGGATTGTAGGATTTGAAAATAAGGTTTGAGGCCTCGGCGTCTGCCGATAGTGACCGGGGAGAGGTCAGCAAACAGATGGAGGGAATTACCTTGAAAGGACAGGTCCTATTGTTCTCTTGCAGACTGTAGAAGCCTCTCCTTAGTATGATAATAATGGAATTTGATGATAACATCCCTCGGGGGCCCTCAGAGGATTTGGGGTCCAGGGTCCTGTGAATGCGGTCAAACTCTAACCTTTCCACTGGGATCTCGGGAGCCGGTTCCTGGAAAAAAGCAGTAGCTGTACCCTGTAGGTCAGTAATGACTTTGGAAGTACCACGAATGCGCAGGTTTTCCCTGCAGGCCCTATTTTCCGCATCTTCTAATTTATCCCTCAGGGCCTCCAGCTCAGCTGACATTTTATCTACCTCCTCCTCATGACCCTCTAGTACAGTACTGGCCAAGTCCATTCGCTGTTCCAATTGATTAGTGTGGTGGCTTATCTCTTTAAGGCCCTGCACAAAGTCTGAGGAAAGCTTGCGGGAGGCTGCAGTGATCTCATCCCTTACTATGCTACAGAATTTGGCCAGCAAAGCATCTGATTTAGCAGGGAGAGGACTCACCCGATCCGTGGGGAACAGATGGAGGCTGTCAGCAGGCGATCCGGGATCCGCAGCAGAGAGCTGGGTATCGTCGCCAGGCTCTGGAGGTTCAGGCGCCATCTTGCCTCTGCCTTTGCCTGAGGCTTGGGAGAGTTTGCTGAGCTGCCGCTTCTGTTGTTTGGCTTTCGTGGAGCTGTACATAACCGCTGGCTGCCAGGAATGCTCAGGAGCTCCCGGAGGTAGGAATGCAGCATCCCCGCTCAGTCTGTGCAATATTAGGCCAGGATGATGGTTCCGACGGCACAGAGCGGCGGAATCAGGCGGCCATCTCCTTCACTCGCGCGCATGCGCCCCCAGGTTTAACTATTTTCAATTGTCTTTTTTAGCTGTTTGCCTGGAGTTCAACTTTCTTAGATTACTGTGATCAGTATCCACAACTTATAGTATTAGGAATAGTTTGGAATAAAATTGACTAACCTACTTATATGCTTTTGGGCTAAAAAGGAAACAAGCAGTGTCAGCACAAGACCATTTAATACAATTTAAAGCAACATAGAACAAAATTGACACCCAACAGATTGATGCACTTAGCAATTAGACTGTTGAGTAGCTATTGTAGTAATTGACTGAACCATGGTGACGCCATGTTGAGAGAGCTATAGGTTCATATAAAATTAAATTGATGTAAACTGTTAGTTAAAGCTTAAACTTCTGATATTTTAATGCTATACAAAGCACACAGGAATATACCATGCATAACGATTGCTTGCATAGACACTTTTTGCATCTGTGGTGTACTGTCTGAAACTACTTCCTGTTTTAATGAGAAACACCAAACTCATGACTATGAGAAATTAAAGCAGGTGGTCATGCTTTAGTGACCCATGGCAGCCATCTGTAAGAGGTCAGTCTCTTTACTAGTAATGATATGTAATGATATGAAATGTACATCCCTTTACTAACCACTTCCCCCTCCCATTTATTTTAATCACTTGTGATTGGTTGGTATAAACCATATATAATTGTATGTTCGCCCTTTTATTAAAGCAGATATCTTTGGACACAGACACGGTTTCATCTTTCTTTGTGTCCACCAAGAAGTTATCTCCTCAGTACTGAGAGGGTCTTGTGAGTGTGGTAATTGCTGTGATTAGGGATGAGCTTCGTGTTCGAGTCGAACCCATGTTCGACTCGAACATCGGCTGTTCGTTCGAAGATCGAACATTATGGGCCGTTCGCGCCAAATTCAAGTGGCACGTCACGGCCCATAATTCACTGCGGCATCGCAGTGCATTGCTGGCTGATGATTGGCCAAGCATGCTCTATGACCCGCATGCTTTGGCCAATAACAGTGCGGTAATAACGGAGAGCCGTAATTGACCAAAGCCAGGGTGGCTTTGGCCAATCATGGCTCAGAGGAGTAGGTACACGCCCCACACTATATAAGGCCGCCTGGAAGTCGGCCTTGTGTAGTGTGTTGGCGTTTGTGAAAGAGAGAGTTACAGAGAGAGAGACAGAGTCATTTATATTGAGTTAGATAGAGCAGGCAGGCGAGTCAGTTAGCTGCTGTTACAGTGTGTAAAGGATATATATGCATCCTATGTGTTGTATATATATTTATACACTGTATTTAGTTTAGCTAGATCCATTACTGCTGTTCTCTATACTGTGACAGGTGGGCAGGTGATTGTGCTAGCTGCAGCAGAGTTTCACTTAGTGTGGTGTGTGCTTTGCATAGCATTCACCTAAAGCTTAACTGAATACAGTTAGTGGTGTTCTCATATTAAAACCACAGGCAGAGAGCTGCTAGTATTTTCAGTTAGTGTACTGTGTCCTCTGCACAGTGTTCACCTAAAACTAACTGAAGACCTTTGCTGCTTTTCTAATACTAATACCACAGCAGGCAGTGGAGTCTGATAGCTGCATTATATATATACACAGATATATATATATATATATATATATACAGTATATATATATATATACATCCCACCTTTGTGCAGCTACATCTCATTGCAGGCCATTAGTATGTCTGGAAGGCAAACAAAGAGAGGCAGACAGTCACGAGGCAATAAAGGAGGGCAAGCAGGCTCCGTGTCTAGAGGCAACAGTGCTGCTGGTCATGGACACGGTGCATCCTCATCAGCAAGTGGCCGTGGGACACGCTTGTCCTTCTTTTCGGCAGCTGGCCATTTTGAGCCACAACATGCCCATGATTTGGTAGAGTGGATGACCAAGCCGTCCTCATCCTCCTCATCCTCTCTCACCCAGGCTCAGGGTACTTTGTCTGGCAAAGCAGCTGCCAAAGCGGCCTCTTCCCTCGGCTCAATGGCATCAGTCACTCCTTCCCTAGCCCCACCATGTCCTCCTGAGGAGTCCCCAGAACTGTTTGACCACAGAGTTGGGTACATGCTCCAGGAGGATGCCCAGAGTTTTGAAGGGTCCGATGATGGAACCCAGCTAGAGGAAGGCAGTAACGTGAGCCCAGAGAGAGGGGGTAGTAACGTGAGCCTAGAGAGAGGGGGTGCCCTACAAGGACAGCTATCTGGCAGTCATGTTCCCCCAGCTGCAGCATACTGCCAGATTTGCTCCAGTGATGAGGAGGGAGGGGATGATGAGGTCACTGACTCCACATGGGTGCCTGATAGGAGAGAGGAGGAGGAGGAGGCACATCTCCAATGAGGCAGAATGCCCTCCAGGGGCCAGCTTTAGGGCAGCACACCGGCTGCATCACATCGCAAAGCTCTGCATGTGCAGGGGGCTGCTGTCTCTGCACTTTTTTCCAAAAGTTCTTTGGTGTGGGCCTTTTTTCAGACGTGTGCAGCAGATCACACCGTTGCCATTTGAAACATATGTCTGAAGCGTATCTCACGTGGCCAAAACATCAGCCGCTTGGGCACCACGTGCTTGACCAGACATATGTCGACCTGCCATGCAGTCCGTTGGCAGGCATACCTAAAAGACCCACACCAAAGAACAAAGCGGACCTCTCCTTGCTCCTCATCAGCTGGGATCTCCAACCCCACTATACCTTTAGTCCTCTCAGAAACCTGCACTGAGAGGAATGAAGGTGTAGAATTAGGTGTGTCACAGTCACAGCCAAGTACTTGTGGGGCAATCTCCTTTCGGTACACCGACGTCCGATTGTACCAGGCAAATTTCCCTGCCCCAGCTGCTGCACCGCTGAAAGACGTTCGCTCCCAGCCATCCACATGCCCAGTGGTTGAATGTTAGCTTGGCTAAATTGCTAGCACTTCAACAGCTGCCTTTTCAGTTGGTAGACTCTGCCCCCTTCCGTGAGTTTGTTGAATGTGCGGTTCCTCAGTGGCAGGTTCCCAAACGCCACTTTTTCTCACGGAAGGCGATTCCGGCTCTCTACCGGCATGTGGAAGGTGGTAAGGTGCATATTACCGCTGACTCATGGTCCAGCAGGCATGGACAGGGACGTTACCTATCTTTCACGGCGCATTGGGTGACTCTGCTGGCAGCTGGGAAGGATGCAGGACAAGGTGCAGTAGTGTTGCAGGTTGTTCCGCCACCACGCCTCCAAAATGTTACTACTGGTGATTCTGACACACCTCTCTCCTCCACCCCCTCCTCTTCTTCCTCCATGGCCTCTACCTGTGCTTTGTCCTCTGAACCAGCGGTGCTCCGTAGGCGTTCAAGGGGCTACGCAAGTACACAGGCAAAAAGATGCCATGCGGTGCTTGAGATGGTGTGCTTGGGGGACAGGAGCCACACTGGGGCAGAGATTCTGTCAGCTCTGCAGGTGCAGGCTCAGAGGTGGTTGACACCACGCCAGCTTAAGCCAGGAAAGGTGGTTTCCGACAATGGCACCAACCTCCTCTCCGCCCTCCGACAGGGACAACTGACCCATGTGCCCTGTTTGGCTCACATCCTTAACTTGGTGGTGCAGCGTTTCTTGGGCAGGTACCCGGGCTTACAGGAGGTCCTGAAGCAGGCCAGGAAACTCTGTGGGCATTTCCGCCGGTCATATAATGCCAGTGCTCGGCTGGCTGACCTGCAAAAAGATTACAACCTGTCCAAGAACCGCCTAATCTGTGACATGCCCACCAGGTGGAACTCTACGTTGGCCATGCTGCAGCGGCTGCACACGCAGCAGAGGGCCATCAATGAGAATCTGTTGCAATATGGCACCAGAACAGGGTCAGGGGAGCCTGGATTTTTTTCCCACGCCAGTGGGCCATGATCAGGGATGCATGCACTGTCCTGGCACAATTAGAGGAGGCCACAAGGATGGTGAGCAGTGACAGTGCATGCATCAGTGACACTGTCCCTCTTGTCCACCTGTTGGAGTACACGCTGCATGGAATAATGAACAGGGCACTTGAGGCAGAACAGAGGCAGGAAGAGGAGGACTTCCTTACCTCTCAAGGCACCCTTTATCCAGACAGTGTTCCTGCTGGCCCGGCTATCACACAGGAAGAGGAGGAGGAGGAGGATGATTATTGTGTCAGCATGGAGGTGGAGCCTAGCACTCAGCATCAGCAGCAGTCTTCAATGGATAAATTACAGTCCCAAGACACCCATGGACTTGTACGTGGCTGGGAGGAGGTGGCTGCGGATCATGTCGTCCTCAGTGACCCAGAGGACTCTGCACCGAATGCCTCAGCAAACCTACGCTGCATGGCCTCCCTGATCCTGCAAAGCCTGCACAAGGATACTCGTATTCGTGCGATCAAGGAGAGGGATCATTACTGGCTGGCAACCCTCCTTGATCCACGTTACAAGGATAAGGTTGCGGACCTTATCTTGCCGTCGCAGAGGGAGCAGAGGATGAAGCATCTTTTGGAGGCCTTGCAGAAAGGTCTGTGCAACGCGTTCCCAGAGACTGGGAGGTTACAATTTCCTGGTCCTGGACAACGTGTTGCTGAGGCTCCGGTCAGTCAAAAAAGGAGCGGTGGAGAAGGTGGCCGATTGACCGATGCGTTCAGACAATTTCTTAGTATGCAGCCCCAAGGTATGATCACTTCCAGCAACCATCACCAGCGTCTGGTTTACATGGTGCAGGAATACCTAGGGGCAAGATCAGACTTGGACACCTTTCCCACCGAATCCTAATCCTCTGGGTTACTGGGTCTTGAGGATGGATCACTGGCCAGAGCTTGCACAGTATGCAATTGAGCTACTGGCCTGTCCTGCATCCAGCGTTCTTTCGGAACGCACATTCAGTGCTTCTGGAGGCTTTGTAACCGATCACAGGGTGCGCCTGTCCACCGACTCGGTCGATCGACTGACCTTCATAAAAATGAATCAGTCTTGGATCACCACCAGCTACCAAGCACCTGATGCTGATGTAACCAAATAATTTTTTTGGAAATGTCAGATCCCCTCAAGACTGTCTATGCTGATGCTGAGTGACTATCCTGTTATGCTGAGTGACTATCCTCTTCCTCCTCAATAATCATGCTGATAGCTTGAAAGAACATTTTTGGTTCTGGGCACTGCCACCAGTAGCTAAGGCCCAATTTTTAAGTCCCTGTTTAACGGGGGCGTGTATTTACAATTTTTGATGCAATGCTTTGCAGCAGGACTCATTGCTGTGCTCCAACTACAGTATCTGTGAGGGGTTGCAGTGTTGTGGCACCAGCACCAGTGCCTGAGGCCCAATTTTTCTGCCCCTGTTTAACGGGGCATGTAATTACAATTTTTGATGCAATACTTTGCAACAGGGCTCATTGCTGCGCTCCAAGTACAGTATCTGTGAGGGGTTGCAGTGTTGTGGCACCAGTGCCTAAGGCACAATTTTTATGCCCCTCGGGCATGTGATTACAATTATTGATGTAATATTTCACAGCTGGGCCCATTCCTGCGCCCACCAAGAGTAACTGTGAGGACTTACAGTGTTGTGGCACCAGCACCACCACCACCAAAGGCCCAATTTTTCCTACCACTGTTCAACAGGGGCATGTAATTAAAATTCTTGATCTACTATTTCACAGCTGGGCCCATTCCTGCGCCTACCAAGAGTAACTGTGAGGACTTATAGTGTTGTTGCACCAGCACCACCACCAAAGGTCCAATTTTTCCTATCACTGTTCAACAGGGGCATGTAATTAAAATTCTTGATCTAATATTTCACAGCTGGGCCCATTCCTGCGCCCACCAAGAGGAACTGTGAGGACTTACAATATTGTGGCACCAGCACCACCACCAAAGGCCCAATTTTTCCTACCACTGTTCAACAATGGCATGTAATTACAATTCTTGATATAATAGTTCACATCAGGGTGTTTCAGCGCCCACCAAGAGTAACTGTAAGGGCTTACAGTGTTGTGGCAGCACCAACACCTAAGGGCCAAATTTCTGCAGCGTATATACGGCAGGCCCCTACTTTCAAACATCCGACTTACAAACGACTCCTACTTGCAAACAGAAGGAGACAACAGGAAGTGAGAGGAAATCTACCCCTAGGAAGGGAAATTCTCTCCTGTTAGAGTTAATATGGGAAAGAGGTGTCTCCTCTCCACTGATGCTTTATCACTAATCCTTGTTTCAATAAAAACCCCAAATTTTCAAAAAACATTTGTCATTGGGACGGAAAGTGAGGTGAAATGTTCTGAACAGGTGCACACTGGCACAGACAGCAAAACAAATGTTACAGGGGTGATAACCCTTCCCTATGTTTTCCAAAAAGCTTAAAAATTGTTTTTTTTAGGTGGAGCTACATTTAAAAAATGTACCTTTTCCAAATTATAAACAGATTTTACTTAAGAACAAACCTACAGTCCCTGTCTTGCTTGCACCGCCTGTATACTGCTGTTCAGAGTACATAGGGCCTTTTTTAAATTTGGGTGCAGGGTTCCCCTTAATATCCATACAAGACCCAAAGGGGCTGGTAGTGGGCTGGGGGGGTACCCATGCCATTTTTCTCAATGATTTTCATCCATATTGCCGGGACCAGACATTACATTAAAGCCGCAAGCAGTTTTAAATTACTTTTTTTCCTTTAGAAATGTCATTTTGTGCAGGGACAGTTCTAAACACGGGAAACACTTGCCACTTCACAGGCATACTTTAGACACCCCCCAGGTACGATATTTAAAGATATTTCACTTTTTTTTTTTTACTTTATGCATCATTAAAATCACTGCTCCCGAAAAAACAGCCGTTTAAAACTTCTTTTTGCATTGATACATGTCCCCTGGGGCAGGACCCGGGTCCCCAAACCCTTTTTAGGACAATAACTTGCATATTAGCCGTTATATTTAGCACTTTTGATTTTGAACGTTCGCGTCCATTGTATTTAATAGGGTTCTAAAGTTTGCGCAAACTTTTGGTCCGTTCGCAGGTTCTGGTGCGAACCCGAACCGGGGGGGGGGGGTGTTCGGCTCATCCCTAGCTGTGATTATACCTAGCTGGTCTTTGTCAGGTATATGGGAATACCTTTTTAATTCCCTACAGTATGGAGGCACGGCTTGAGATTTTTGAATTCAGGATTTGACGAGATAAGGAAGGTATTCACCTGTGGTAAGGTTTTTCTTGCCTCAGCTCTGATGAAACCTTAGTCTCTTGGAAAAAAAAAAAAAAAAGGGAGACGGACCACATGCCTTGTTTTAAGAAGTGGCTTTTGAGAAGCCTGGCTTTGGAGAGCCTTAAGAAGTTTTAAAAGTAGCGTTACAACCTCCTTTAGAGAAGGAGGGGAAAAGAAAAGTGTTGGTAGTAAGACTGACACAAAGGATTAATAGAGCAATTACTACCGGGACCCACAAACTTTTGCTAATCTTGGCTTTTCTTTTCTGTCGCATTTGCGTAGGAGTATTAAGACAATTTGTGTGTGTGGGATGTGGGTCTGTAACGTAGGGCAGTCCTATTTCCACTGTGTTTTGTTGTTCAGAAAAAGGGACAAATTAAATTAGAGTAAAGTAAAATTGTCCTTGTTTATGTCCAGGTAATTGGTGAGTATTTATGCATATGTATTATAAGTTTGCTAAAGGTTTCTTTGAAGAGACAATGGTTTAGTATATGAATAATATGATATCTCCCCTTTGCCAATATTTTGTTTATAGAGCTTTAGAATTAGAGGTGCTTGATTCTGCGTGAATAATGTGTAATTTTTTTGGAATACATGTTCATATTTAACAATTTAACGTGTTGGGTAACTTTTGAAAGGTAAAAAGAGTGGTATTGTGAAGTTTGCAAACGGAATGTGTAAGGTGGGAGGGGGTTGTGTAAGGTAAGGGAGTGTTCGGAGAACACCCTATGGTGTGATGAGGTTAGTAAGTGAAGAAGGTGTTTTTTTGTAATGAAAACAGCCTACATTGTAGCGGGTTAAGCAGGTGAAGCTAGAAGGTGAAGAGAGATAGAGGAGTTATTTATTAACCACTTGACCACTGGGCACTTAAACCCCCTTAATAACCAGACCAATTTTCAGCTTTCGGTGCTCTCACATTTTGAATGACAATTACTCAGTCATACAACACTGTACCCATATGAAATTTTTGTCCTTTTTTTCACACAAATAGAGCTTTCTTTTGGTGGTATTTAATCACTGTTGGGTTTTTTATTTTTTGCGCTATAAGAGAAAAAAGACTGAAAATTTTGTAAAAAAATGATTTTTTTTTCGTTTCTGTTATAAAATTTTGCAAATTACTATTTTTTCTTCATAAATTTTGGCCAAAATTTATACTGCTACATATCTTTGGTAAAAATAAGTACAAATTGGTGGATATTATTTGGTCTTTGTGAAAGTTATAGAGTCCACAAGCTATGGTGCCAATATCTGAAAATTGATCACACCTGAAGTACTGACGGCCTATCTCAATTCTTGAGACCCTAACATGCCAGAAAAGTACAAATACCCCCCCAATGACCCCTTTTTGGAAAGAAGACATTCCAAGGTATTCAGAAAGAGGCATTGTGAGTTTTTTGAAGTTGTCATTTTTTCCCACAATTCTTTGCAAAATCAAGATTTTTTTTTTCTCTTTTTTTTTTCACAAAATTGTCATATTAGCAGGTTATTTCTCACACACAGCATATGCATTCCACAAATTACACCCCAAAACACATTCTGCTATTACTCCCGAGTATGGCGATACCACATGTGTGAGACTTTTACACAGCGTGGCCACATACAGAGGCCCAATATGCAGGGAGCACCTTCAGGCGTTCTGGAGCACCAAGGCCAATTCTGACATTTCTCTCCTACATGTAAAAATCATCATTTATTTGCTAGAAAATTACATAGAACCCCAAAACTTTATATATGTTTTTTTAGCAAAGACCTTAGAGAATATAATGGTGGTTGTTGCAACTTTTTATCTCACACGATATTTGCGCAGCAATTTTTTTAACGCGTTTTTTACGGAAAAAAAATGTTTTGTGCTTAAAAAAAAAAAACCAGTAAAGTTAGCCCAATGTTTTTGCATAATGTGAAAGATGAAGTTACGCCGAGTAAATAGATACCTAACATGTCGCCCTTAAAAATTGCACACACTCGTGGAATGGCGCCAAACTTCGCTACTTAAAAAATCCCCATAGGCGACGCTTTAAATATTTTTACTGGTTACATGTTTTGAGTTACAGAGGAGGTCTAGGGCCAAAATGATTGCTCTCGCTCTAACGTTCGCAGAGATACCTCACATGTGTGGTTTGAAAACCGTTTTCATATGTGGGCGGGACTTACGTATGCGTTCGCTTCTGTATGCGAGCTCACGGGGACAGGGGCGCTTTAAAAAAAAAAAAATTTATTCTTCATTTTACTTTATTTATTTTAGTTTGACATGTTTTTCCGCCCTAAAAAATTTTTTGATCACTTTTATACCTATTACAAGGAACGTAAACATCCCTTGTAATAGGAATATGGCATGACAGGTCCTCTTTACAGTGAGATATGGGGGGGTGTCAATAAGACCCCACATCTCACCTCTAGGCTGGGAAGCCTGAAAAAAATACAAAAAAAACAAACAACAATCCTGGCTTTGATCGTAGCGGTGAGTCGGTAGAAGCACCGGAGGGCGGCGGGGGGGGGGACATCCCCTCTCGCCTCCCGTAAGAATGATCAAGCGGCGGAACAGCCGCTATGATTGTTCTTATGGTGTAGGGAATCGCCGGCTGAAAAAGCTAATATCTGAATGATGCCTGTAGCTGCTCCCATCATTCAGATATCCCCGCACAAAGTCAAGGACGTCATATGACGGCCGGAGGGCGGGAAGTGGTTATTGCGGAGTATTGCCGGGCATTGCGGAGTATTGCTGGGCATTGCGGAGTATTGCCGGGCATTGCGGAGTATTGCCGGGCATTGCGGAGTATTGCAGGGCATTGCGGAGTATTGCGGACTATGGCAGGGTATTGCGGTGTATGGCAGGGTATTGCGGTGTATGGCAGGGTATTGCACGGGTATTGCACAGGGTATTGTGGAGGGTATTGCACAGGGTATTGTGGAGGGTATTGCAGAGTATTGTGGAGGGTATTGCAGAGTATTGTGGAGGGTATTGCAGAGTATTGTGGCGGGTATTGCAGAGTATTGTGCAGGGTATTGCAGAGTATTGTGCAGGGTATTGCAGAGTATTGTGCAGGGTATTGCAGAGTATTGTGCAGGGTATTGCAGAGTATTGTGCAGGGTATTGCAGAGTATTTTGCAGGGTATTGCAGAGTATTGTGCAGGGTATTGCAGAGTATTGCACCAGGGTATTGCAGAGTATTGCACCAGGGTATTGCAGAGTATTGCACCAGGGTATTGCAGAGTATTGCACCAGGGTATTGCAGAGTATTTCGCAGGGTATTGCAGAGTATTTCGCAGGGTATTGCAGAGTATTTCACAGGGTATTGCAGAGTATTGCACCAGGGTATTGCAGAGTATTGCACCAGGGTATTGCAGAGTATTGCACCAGGGTATTGCAGAGTATTGCACCAGGGTATTGCAGAGTATTGGCAGGGTATTTTGCAGAGTATTGGCAGGGTGTATTGCAGAGTATTGGCAGGGTATAGCACAGGGATGGCTGAGCAGGGATGGATGGATGGATGGATCTGTGACTGCAATTGTCACAGATCCAGCCCACAGTGCTGCTGCTGCCATCCGCTCCCTCCCCCTCCCCTCTCACACTGTACCGATCGGTACAGAGAGGGGAGGGAGGAACCGGCGTCATCAAATGACGCCGGTCTGTTTACAAGTGATTGCTCCGTCATTTGATAAACGGCCGCTATCAGCGGCGATTTACCGCGATTCGTGATCCGCCGGGTCCTCTGGACCCGGCGGTCACGGAGTTTCCCGTGTGCGCGCCCCAGGGGGCGCGCGGGAGCGCGATTCTGGGAGGACGTTATATAACGTCCTCCCAGAGTTAAGCAACCACCTTGTCGACGTTATTTGTCGGCAGGTGGTTGTTAAGTGGTTAAATTAAGGTTTTCATTATACAGGTGTTTCTATGCATTTTTTAGTAAAACTAACATGAGCTGTTTTAAAACTGACAGAGAGAAAAAGAAAAAAAAAATAGGAAAGTACTTTTAAAAATGGGAAGTTAGTCGGAGCTGTATGAGATAGATTTAAAGGGGATATTTTTCTGCAGGTAGGCATTTTGCATACCGGACTTTAGCGTTTGCTGTAGCGGTGCATGGGTATATGAGTTTTCATGTTTTCTGTGATTATTGAAATATATCTGAGGAATGATTTTTAAAAAGATAGCCAAGATAGGAGGGTTTGAGCAGTTAAGGAAATTAACGCAGAAGGAGTTTTTGTTTAAGATAAGGAATCTAGAGTGTTGAAGCCAGGTTTAATTTGGATTATTAGTTAAAAGGTGTTAAAAGAGTTATTGTTGTGTGTAAACTTACCCAGTCTTGTTTGTTTATTGTTGGTTTTTGGTTTTTGAAGTTACAATGGGTCGGTACAGGTGGGGTGGTAAAATGTGCAGATCAGTGCAGATCACTGTTCAGCAACAGGCACAGGTACAGAAGGTGGTGGGAGCTGATTCCCGGGTGGCATCGGGACATGGTGTCTCTACTACACCAGACATATCTGATGCTGGGGAAGAGGACTGTGAGACCGAGTCTTCAGGGGAGGCACCCACACCTGCTTGTATAGGGAAAAAAAAGGTTCAACCAAGGGTAAAAAGAATGAGAGCTGATGGGGAGGCTAGAGCCTTTGTTGAAAGCACCCTGCCTCATGCAAGGAGCGGCCCCTGATGCCGGGGTCTCGTGAGATTTTGCGAGATTAAGGTACCAGAGATTCACAGAAACACAGAGATGTCGGTTTATTGGGCATTGATAAATTGTCGCTGCTTGGTACATTGACAGGGGCACATGGTTACTGTTTTTGAGGGTCTGAACAGGATAGAGGGAAGTCAAAAAATCTTCCTCCTTCCCCCTCGGATACCCCGGGTTCCCTATTCTCTCTCCGATTCTCCAACTCTGAGCTGGTGAGTCTGGGGGTGTGATAATTCTGACACGGATCGCCGGTGGAGCACTGAGATCGCAGCTTCATGGACTGGCCGTTTCTGTGTCGAACAGTGAGGGTTCTTGGTGTATGGAGATCATCAGTGGGAGAACATGTTCAAACACTTCTCCCCCGTTTGTCTCTGTTTCATACACTGTTTGTACACTGTAATCAGTGGCAATCCTTGGGGTCGCTGCAGTGTCGAAGTTTCATAGATGGACACCTAAGTAAGGGAAAGTTTTTGTTAATAGAGAGAAGCATTCAATTTTATGTGTATATGAATATTTGTCTTGTCTTGGAATTCCAGTTTAGAGTATAAGTTGTTTTTTCTTCTGAATGTAGATGGATTATTGGTTGGTTGATATGTGTCCTATGATCCTGCCAAGGAGGGTGATCAGGTGAGAGGGACAGAGTAGGGTACTCATCTGTGTGTGGTGCTTTAGGAGGATGGAATCGCAGATTTGGACAAGGACAAGTTACTCTTATCCAAAGAATTGTTTAGCACAATACACAGAGGTACATGGCCGTTTGCTATTTTGCTTCAGGTGGAAGAGGGGATCAAACCATGGACCAGGCCTTCACCACTGTTTTTGTTGAGGGCATACTGCTATATTTGCATTCCATATTCAGCAGGTCAGAGAGACTTGCTGGACTGGAGAGTAAATGTCAAAGGAGGATTTTAATTGAGAAGAGTTATCTATATAGATTTAAAATATGTTATACATGTTGTTGGTAAAATGTTGCAACTATTGTCAGTCTATTCATGAAATGTGTTGGATGCGATTTGGGTCACACTGGTTGGAACGGGGAGCCTTGAAGTTTGACTTTAAGGACTGTTTGGTTGCTTATTCTAGGTTGCTTGTCCTTGCGTTATTGAAATTAAAAGGTGGTTTTTCGGTATGGGCAAATGTGCTATAGATCGGATTGATATAATTGCCCTGGGTTCCGAGGTGTTCAGTAAATGACAATATACTGTTATCAAAGAACAGAACCTAGAGTGGTGTTTTATGTAGGGAAAAAATATGGTATAAAAATAATAGATCGTACATTTTAGGGGAAGTTGGGCCGATTGGCACATTTGTTGATGTCGAAAAAGAGGAAAAATTTGAGTTTTGCATTGTATAGGGACATTGCCTGTTATAAGGCAAGGGAATGATCATTTGTGCAAATGGGGTTAATTGTGTTTAAGATGTTTTAACATTGATTGGGAGTTTTAAAATGTTTGATTTAGTCTTTTTTGTTTAATACAAGTTTAAGAATATGAAGGTTTAAGAAATAGGAATCCATGCTATGAAAAAATAAAGGGAAGTTATGTATTCCAGGCGCTATGTCAGATGAATTGTGGTTGGTAAAGAAAGAGGAAGTGACTTAGGGTTGTGTAATCCTGTGCACTAAGGGAAAAATATTAAGGATTTAAAGTTATTCGAAGGGAAAATATGAAAAAAATGAAGGATGAATGGAATGGCCAAATGAATGTGGAATGAGTAAGTGGTTGTATTGTGTTTAACCACTTCAACACCGGGCTTTTTTTACCACATCAATACCGAGCCTATTCTGGCACTTCTCTCCTACATGTACAAATCATCATTCTTTTGCTAGAAAATTACTCAGAACCCCCAAACATTATATATATATGTTTTTTTAGCAGACACCCTAGGGAATAAAATGTCGGTCATTGCAACTTTTTTTCTTGCACGGTATTTGCGCAACTATTTTTCAAACGCCTTTTTTTTGGAAAAAAAATGGTTTCATGAATTAAAAAATAACAAAACAGTAAAGTTAGCCCAATTTTTGGGGAAAATATGAAATATGATGTTACCCTGAGTAAATAGATACCTTTCATGTCACGCTTAAAAATTGCGCACACTCATGGAATGGCGCCAAACTTCGGTAATTAAAAATCTCTATAGGCGACGCTTTAATTTTTTTTACAGGTTACCAGGTTAGAGTTACAGAGGAGGTCTAGTGCTAGAATTGTTGCACGTGCTCTAACGCACGCCGTGATACCTCACATATGTGGTTTGAACGGCGTTTACATATGTGGGCAGGACTTACGTGTGCGTTCGCTTCTGATCGCGAGCTACCGGGGACAGGGGCATTTTATTTTATTTTTTATTATTATTTTTTTTATTTAACTTTTTTTTTTTTAACACTTATTTTACTTTTTTTTTTTTGATCACTTTTATTTCTATTACAAGTAATGTAAACATCCCTTGTAATAGGAATGTGTGTGACAGGTCCTCTTTATTGAGAGATGCGGGGTCAATAAGACCCCACATCTCTCCTCCAGGCTGGAAAGCATGAGATCGTGAACATTTTTTCACTGATCTCATACTTACTAGCCGCAATGGCGGCTTTGTTTACATCTGAGGACCCGGGCGTGATGTCATCACATCGCGCCCGGGCCTCCGACGATCATAGAGATGACTGGTGACCATCTGGTCACTAGTCATCTCTATGCTTGTCACGTGACCCACCACCGGCGCCAGACGATTCTCTCCGGGTCCCCGATGGCACGGGAGAGCCCGGAGAAGCACCGGATGGCGGCGGGAGGGGGGGATGTCCCCTCCCGCCACCTATAAGAACGATCAAGCGGCAGAATCGCCACTATGATCTTTCTTATGGTGCGCAGAATTGCCGGAACAAAAAAAGGATATCTGAATGATGCCTCTAGCTGCAGGCATCATTCAGATATCCCCCCACAAAGTCGAGGACGTCATATGACGTCCACCCAGGATGGGAGATCCCATTTGTGGACGTCATATGACTATGGGTGGTAGGGAAGTGGTTAATGAACGCACAGAGTATCATTTTGATTAGTAAAGTATTTTAAGTGTGTGTTTAGAATGTACACAGCGAGTTCTCTCATATTGTGTTCAGGCCCATGTTATATTTTCCCTAAAAGTTTGGGGTTAAATTAAAAATTGATAAAGGTATTTTGGTAACAGAAGGGTGAAATTTGGGAAAAATGTTTGAAGAGTTACTGAAATTAAGTAACCAGGATTGAAATACATTGCTGCATATATTGAGTCCATGAGGTACTAAAATGTGATGGGTAAGTTTGTTTGAATAACCGTCAGAATTACTATTCTGGATATTTACCTTTTGAATTCACAGGGTGTCAATCGTGAAGTGTTAATGATGTAATGTTGTTTATCCATAAATTTTTTGTTTGTTGCTGATGGTCAGATATATTTGCAAAGGTGGGAGGTTTCTGGGTTTGGCTAAAATGTTCTGTTCTGAGTCCCGGGGATAGAAGAAACTAAAGGTGTTTAAGTTTTGTTGAAGTTCTGCTGTAATACTGGATTTAAAAAAAAAAAATGTTTAGTTTAAAATATTGAATCTAAATAATGAAAACCCTTGCTGAGAAACATTTTTATTCCTGCATGTGTTACTTATGTTTGAAACAATGAAGAATATTATTTGTAATACCCCCAAATGGTTAAGGCCTGATTTGATCAGGTAGGTTTTGTGATTATTCATGTCAGATGAGGAGTATCCACCCCTGCCAGCCAGCATTCACCCACAGCCCCATGCACATGAAGAAATGCCCACCCCATTCATACCCTATACACCATTCATACCCTGCCATATACCCTATCCGGATGAAGAGATGACTACAGCTTTTACATGGAAATCTTCTTTGTTCATCTTTGATCGTTCAAACACCATAGGAGGTGCTTAGATGACTAAAGGCGGACTCCTGTTGGAAAGTGTTCCTGGGAATGACACCTTGAGGGCTAGCTAGATGACGCACGCCCAAGGTCTAAAAAATTCCAGTGAGCATCACAAGAGAGATCCAGATGTGCCAGCCCGAAGACCCAAGTCTAGCCCAATGCATCAGTTCCAGTTTGTCTGTGGATGTCAAGTTCTGTCCTTACAAAGAGGCAGTGTCTGGGGTAGAGAATTCATGTCTGTACATATGGCTGATCACAGAATCGAAACAACGGTTTTGGGAAAAGTTGAGGAGAATGAGGATCATAATGTGGACATTTCCTTTGCATTTCCTCTTCCTTCCTTTTTTTGTGAAATTAATGGACATTCGGAAGCCATACAAGATATTTTTTTGTGTATTTCTTGGGACTATTTTTACTTGGCCTAAAGGCTATCATGCCCCTCCTACTTGCTTTTGTGGACTGTCACGCCCCTGTCACGCCCCTTCCCCCTTTGCATTCCATGGACAATTGCTATGCAGCTGAGATTATGTGTTTGTTGTTTTCTATTTTTGCATGTCTAGTGTAGTGGTCCGGGTGAGGGTCGGGGGCATATTGGGATTGTTGTTGAAGTATGCCTGGGATGTGCTCGGCCATTTCAGTGTGTAGGATGTCTTAAATATGCAGCTGTTGGATAATGTTTGGAGGGATGCTGGCATGAGCACTGTACTATATATGTATTGGTTCACATGTCATCCATCAGCCTCTGTGTCTTAAAGGGGGAGCCTTTAAGGTTATATATGGCCCACCCAATAACACCACTAATAACACACTCATTAGACATAGAGGGAATGTGTATTCAGAGTCTGAGGGAACTTGGTGTTTGACACCTTGGATCATGCCCTAGATCACACTATATATCCTTTCATGCATACCTCTGACCCCCATACTAAGATGGCAGGGCTACTCTCACAGCTTGCCCTTGCAGGATTCTCTGAAGGTACCCAACAAGTCCTTAGCAGATAGCCACTAGCCTTGGGCAACAGTACGTACATTTGTTGTGGAGGGACATGCCATCCATGGATTCCAAATGATCCCAAGGGATGGTGTTACTTGGCCTCATTGGTTCCGATAATGGGAATTCTCTGGGACAGTGAGAGACGTCACTTGCTCAGGGCTGGTGTTCATCCTAAAATTCCCCCTCAAACACCATTATGCCGGGTCATTGTTTTTGTAAAAGGAAATGACCTGGGCATGGTTCCCCTCTGGAAGGGGTATTGACATGATGAAAAGGCTGACTAATTACTTGGGGACCCCCTAGGTAACGTGGGATGGTTTGCTTTCAAATGGAGTATTTTCCTGGATCAAGGATATTGCTGTGTGTATTATAGTGATTTTGCTCCTGGCATTATTTCTGTGTGCCTTTGGGTTTGTTATGTGTGTGTCACAATGTGGAGAAGTAAGTCACCTTTGTCACCTTCGTGACCTTCGTGTCTGAAAGAGGGGATTGTAGTAATTGACTGAACCATTGTGGCGCCTTGTTGAGTGATCTATAGGTTCATATAAAATTAACTTGATGTAAACTGCTAGTTAAAGCTGATATTTTAAGATAAATGTTATATAGAGCAAACACTAATATTGTTTGAAGATCTCAGCACCTACATCCCCAAAAGAAATATGTAAAAAAGCCCCATTAGGGGAAGTGCATGGGATTTTGAGGGTGCTTAAACATAACGTTACAAGATAAGTCAAAGAAAATATTTAATTAAAAATATACATTTTATTCATGTATAAACATGTCATTAAAAGGTATACAAAAAAGGTACAATGCAGTCCACTCTATCCGTGAAAGTCACAAACTTGCTGTTCTACATGTTTCGCCTGATTAGGCTTCTTCAGGATCGCGTAAGAGCTTTTATTATCTAAAATATAAACAGTTTGTAAGTACACAGTTTTAACACAAAAATGTATGTATAACGTTTAAGGGCAAATATATATGTCACTTAGAGCTGTAAAGAATGGTACCTTGGCAATCATGGGAAACCCTAAAGGAGGTTTTTGCTCCTGAATCCCAGATGGGATAAACAGGGGGCACAGTAAAATGGAAAGTGGGGCGTCCAACTCACATGAGTCAACACTCGACAAGCATTCACACAAACCAGGAGGGTCCAAATGGAGATATATAGGATTTGATCCTAGTGATGGTTTGGCCTAGATAGAAAAAAATATATAGTTTTAGTGGTCAAACATGACCAGTACCAAAGTACTCCGACTAGGTAGCAGAATTTATAATTATATGCTTACATGCTAGCATAACAGATGCATTTTATCTGGGAGCCTTCAGAGCCCAAAAGAGCAGACAGCAAACCCGTACAGGGCCAATTAAAGGTACTTGAATCTAACAAAGAATAAAGCAAGAAAAAAATAATCATGACAGAAATATATATCCATCATTGACTAAAGAGGAAACAGAAAGTGGCTAAATTACCGATAGGTACCTGAAAATAGCATTCATGGTGTTAGAGTGCTTGCGGTTATGACAGGCGGGGATGACTGAATTGCAGTACCAGGCCCGTCAAACCTATATAAATAAGCAGGCATAAGTGGGTTACCATAAAGGAAGAATGACAAACAAGTGCCTGCAGTGATAAATATAGAGTGAAACAATACCTGTCTGCTGTTGTGCAAATGCTCTGGCTCCCAGAATGACCCTGTGGCAATAGCTTTGCCGCATGGGTCTCTTGTTATATCCCCATTGTGTGTCAGATGGCAGCACTGCGTGTGACGTCACTACGTCAGCGACTCACCTGCAGACGCTTGAGAGTGTCATACTATGTGGGACACACCCACATAGGGAGGGTAGGGGGAGTGCGCAAGCATGATGGGCAGCGGTGGATGACGCGTCATTGAGGCGGCAGTAGGTATAATTGCCGCTGGGCGTGTCAAAGTAAATTATTCGCTCTGAGCACATATGTTCCACCCTCTGAAACTGCCACTAAAGTTCCGGACAAACAAAACATCCATGTTTCCACTTTAATTCAGTAATGGTTGTGCGCCATACTGATGTTTGCCCCTGGGCGTCTACGGTGAACCCATGGTTGTGTACACACATATCGAAGGACAGGACAGAGACACCCCAATTGTAGATGGGGAAAATAAAAAATATGATGAATGAAATTGAATCAATCAATGGATAAAAGACAATACCTAGGACAAAAATGAAATAAAATAAAAGTGATAATGTTAACACAGTCAGATGTACTGAAAAACAGTAATGGAGATAAATAACAGCGATGAATAATGTTAACACAAACCAAAGGATATGTGACAGGGCATGTGTATCCTATCAATAGAACACTATATGTCAGCCACGGAAACAAAAGATGTTGAAATTAATAAATGCATACCATATGAGTGCATGGATATGCAGTTACAGAGTCCCATAAATACCAAGGCACCATGTACATGGTCAAATCGAGAAAGATAGAAATAGTGTAAAATATACTGTATATACATATTTATTTCATAACAAAGCAAAACAAAACAATAAATGCATCTTCATCATATATATATAAAAATAAAAGAAACCATTTGATATATGAGCATATAGGACCGCGATAACCAAAACGGTCATCGCCAGTCCTTTGGACCAGTGACAGTCCAAGGAGAAGGCTCTAGAGCAGTGTTGCCAACCGTACGTTAATTTACGTACAGCACGTAAATTTAACCCCCTTTTTTGGGTGTACGTAAAGTCCGTTGTGGGCATCGGCTGCCCATAAAAAAGATGGCCGCGAGCCGACCATGCAACGGCGCATGCGCCTTTGCAAAGCCGGCCGGACTCGGGAAAGCTCGTATGCGTTCGGCCGAGCAGCGCATGCGCAGTAACGTAATGGCGCCGCCCGGCGCCATTTTTGAATAGTCTTTCAGCCAGGACGGGACTCGGGAGTGCTCGCGGGGCGGGCTACAGTGTCTCGCAGTCGCCGGAGGAGAGGACTCGGCCGAGCAGGGGTGAGGAGGAGGAGGAGGAGGAGGGGGGGATATACAGTAAGAGGAGGACTGCGCTGGGAGTGGGAGCCCGGAGGGTGAAGCGGCCATGGCATGCAGGGGAGGGACAGAGACTGATGTGCTCTCTCTGTCCACCATCATATAACTTATCCTCCACATCATCAGTATGCTGTGTCCTCCTCCTGTGCCCTTTTCACCTCTCCACATGTCAGAGCTGCCCTGACCTGTGGAGAGGTGAAAGGGGCACAGAAGGAGGACACAGCATACTGATGATGTGGAGGAGAAGTTATATGATGGTGGACAGAGGAGGAGGCCACTGTGAGGGGGTAAGGAGGACCCTATCATGTCCGCAGCCTCTGTCCCCCTCCTGTGTCATGTCCGCAGCCTCTGTCCCCCTCCTGTGTCATGTCCGCAGCCTCTGACCCCCTCCTGTGTCATGTCCGCAGCCTCTGACCCCCTCCTGTGTCATGTCCGCAGCCTCTGACCCCCTCATGTGTCATGTCCGCAGCCTCTGACCCCCTCCTGTGTCATGTCCGCAGCCTCTGACCCCCTCCTGTGTCATGTCCGCAGCCTCTGACCCCCTCCTGTGTCATGTCCGCAGCCTCTGACCCCCTCCTGTGTCATGTCCGCAGCCTCTGACCCCCTCCTGTGTCATGTCCGCAGCCTCTGACCCCCCCTGTGTCATGTCCGCAGCCTCTGTCCCCCTCCTGTGTCATGTCCGCAGCCTCTGTCCACCTCCTGTGTCATGTCCGCAGCCTCTGTCCACCTCCTGTGTCATGTCCGCAGCCTCTGTCCACCTCCTGTGTCATGTCCGCAGCCTCTGTCCACCTCCTGTGTCATGTCCGCAGCCTCTGTCCACCTCCTGTGTCATGTCCGCAGCCTCTGTCCACCTCCTGTGTCATGTCCGCAGCCTCTGTCCACCTCCTGTGTCATGTCCGCAGCCTCTGTCCACCTCCTGTGTCATGTCCGCAGCCTCTGTCCACCTCCTGTGTCATGTCCCCAGCCTCTGTCCCCCTCCTGTGTCATGTCCGCAGCCTCTATCCCCCTCCTGTGTCATGACTCTGCAGCCTCTGTCCACCTCCTGTATCGTGTCCGCAGCCTCTGACCATCTCCTGTCTTTTATGTCTGCAGTCTCTGAGGGGATCCTAGAAAGATGTCAAGAGTGGGAGCGCCGTGATGGGGGTTATGGGAAGAAATGGACGTGTGGACTGTGGAGAGGAGGTCAGAGCCGCCAAGCTGGAGCCGTCTGACTGAGCCCCGCACTGTGGACCTGAGAGCAGGTCAGTGACAGCGCCGCCAGGCCAGTCTGAGGGGGGGGGGCACTGATCTAAGGAGGGGAGTAAATACAATAATGTAAGGGGGCACTGATATAAAAGGTCCCCCCCTATATTAGTACCCCCCCCCCTTACCTTAGTGTATTCACTCTGTGGAAGGTGGTCTCTATTCACCAGAGCCCCCCTCCACATCAGAGTTCCCCCTTACATCATGATCTGCAGCGTTCCCCTTTACATAAGAGTGCCCTTGCACTGTAAGGGGGCATCCTGCAGACTCTGATGTAAGTGGGAACTCTGTGCTGGCTGGGTTATAGTAACCTAACCTTCATGTGAATTGAGAAATATGTTTTTTTACTTTTGTTTAACTGAAACACATTGATATTAGCATTAGCTGTGTGTTTATAGTTGAAATATTGATATTTGCACTGTTTAGCACTAAAAACAGTAATGTTAGGTATTTTTTTTGCAGCGTCAGTAAAAAATGCGGCTCTGCCAGTAATCTTCATTTTTTTTCCAGTAAGAAATTGGTGCCGTACAGAAATTTTGGCATCCTTGCCAGTAAATTTCACTTCAGGGGGTTGGCAACACTGCTCTAGAGCCCTTGTGGGCTAGCTCCAAGGAGGGCAAGGCACATGGTGAACAAAATGTACCAGCGATAGCGGAGGTTTTTTTTTAGCACCGTCAAGAAAATCAAATCCAGGTTGTAAAAACAATGACATAGCTGACCGAAACCAACTACAGAAAAGGTTTAAAGCTCATACCTTAGTTTAAACCGGGGTATTTGGTGGCTTGAAGGCGATAAATCCATTTGGCCTCAATTTGAAGCAAACGTCTGTCTGCATCACCACCCCTCTCATTTAATGAGATGTGTTCTCGGGCAAAAAAAAACAGTCATTTTGAGGTTATGGTTATGAAAGAGACCCATGTGTCGACTGATGGGTGTTTCCATCAGTTTTTTGAAAATAGCCGATACATGGTCGCGAAGTCTACAGAAGAAGTTCCTTTTAGTTTTCCCTACATAGAATGCGCTACAGCAGCATTTCATGAGGTAAATAATTCCTAGTGTTTGTCACATAACTCTACATTTGGGTGCCCAGGTGTCGCCATTTGGCAAATTGATGTTAGGACCTTGGACTATAAAGCGACAGTAATTACAGCTGCCGCACAGATAAGTACCTGCTCTCACTGGCTTGGTGATGGTACGAGTTGCATAGTGGCTTGAAACCGTGGTATCTTTATTGGAACGTGAACGTTTGAATGTTATTTCAGGGTAGGTTTTAATGTACTTAAATTGATTTTGTCATCTGATGTCAGGAGGTACCAAAACTTATTATAAATTTTTCTAATGGCTGCATGTTGTCTATTGTATCTAGTTATAACCCTGGTCGACTCAGTTTTATGCTTGTCTTTGGTGTTATAGATTAGTGTATTTCTATCTAGGGATTTGACTATGTTATAAGTCCTTTTTAAGCACGTTTTACTGTATCCTCTGGATCTCAAACGTTCAGAGAGTTGATTGGACTCTTGTCTGAAATCTGCTTCTTGAGAGAAATTGCGTTTAAGCCTCAAGTATTGGCTATATGGGATACTGGTGACAAGTGATTTTGGATGTGAACTTGTGGCGTGCAATTGTGTATTTCATGCAGTAGGCTTCCTATATAGCATAGAGCATAAGTTACCCTTATCATTCACAAACATTTCCACATCTAGGAAAGTGATCCTCTCCTGGCTAAAACTGTAGGTGAATTTTAGATTATAAACAATAACTTGTAGACTCTCCAAAAATAATATTAACTCCTCCTTTGATCCTGCCCAAATCATGAGGACATTGTTACTGTAACGATGCCATGTAAGCACGTTCTCAAAGGTCACATCCGTTCTCTCACAGGAAAACAGGTCGCGCTCCCACCCCCCCCCCCCAGGTACAGGTTGGCATAGGAGGGGGCACAGCCCACCCCCATAGCCACACCCTGCACCTGGAGGTAGTGGGAGCACTTAAAAACAAATGTATTGTGAGTAAGAATGAAAATTCCAGCATTTCAGTGATAAAGTTGTTGTACTTACGAGAGTCCTTGTCCCACTCATTTAGGAAGATGCGTACCACCTGTATTCCCAAAAGATGCGGGATAGAGTTATAGAGTGCTTCAATATCAATGGTCACAAGCCATACATCCTGTGGTATTGATAAACCGTCAGTTATTTTTAACAATTCGATGGTTTCTTTAACATGTGAGAACAAGCTTCGCACGTGAGGATAAAGATATTCATCGATAATTCTACTAGCATTTTCCGTTAATGAGCCACAGCTCAAAATTATGGGGCGTCCAGGGGGTGGTGTAATACCCTTATGCACCTTTGGTATGTTAAGGAACCAATGTTAAGGAACTGAAGAGTATTTGCATCAACGACTCCTGATATGTATGCGCGATTAAGGATCTCTTTATATTGTCTAATGCTCTGATATTTTAATGCTATGCAAAGCACTCAGGAATATACCATGCATAACGATTGCTTGCATAGACACTTTTTGCATCTGCAGTGTACTGTCTGAAACTACTTACTGTTTTAATAAGAAAGCAGGTGGTCATGCTTTAGTGACCCATGGCAGCCATCTTTAAGAGGTCAGTCACTTTACCAGTAATGATATGTAATGAGATGTAATGATATGAAATGTAAATCCCTTTACTAACCACTTCCCCCTCCCATTTATTTTAATCAATTGTGATTGGTTGATATAAACAATATATAATTGTATGTCCCCCTTTTATTAAAGCAGATATCTTTGGACACAGAGACGGTTTCATATTTCTTTGTGTCCACCAAAAAGTTATCTCCTCAGTACTGAGAGGGTCTTGTGAGTGTGATAATTGCTGTAATTATACCTAGCTGGTCTTTGTCAGGTATATGGGAATACCTTTTTAATTCCCTACAGCTATAACATTTTTTTTCCTTTTTAACAATGATCTATGTAACTCCAGATATGTCTAGATGTTTGTTAGGCCTGGTTGAGCCTTTGGCATGGACCAATGCAGTGAGCATTTTGTTGGGCATATGGCACTCACTTTAAATATTCTTGCCCTCAACTCTAATATCCACCCCACACATGCTTTGAGTCACTAAACGCACATTTCACGTAAACAAAGAGGCACATCAGCAATGGACAGTGTCTGCTGAGGCAAGGTTGCTCTCTGGGTTAGAGTCAGCATCCCTCGTATAGCTGATCAAATGCAAATAATCCAGTGTAAGAGTGTCAGCCATGCTTGCGGCTGCAGGGAATCACAAGCAGCAACAGATGGAGAAAGGAAGCCAACGGCTGCCACAGAGAGTTGTCTAAAGTCCTTATGTAGTCATGACAACACGTTTTAGGGGCATGTCCCCCTTTTTGGAATCAAAAGCAATGCACAGAGAGACTTGTCACTGGGATAACAGATTAACCCCTTGCAGTGTCTCAGGAGGCTAAATTGCCATTATATTACTGATATATTGTAAAAAGACTAATAAGATAACAAGTGTTATGACCGGACTTTGAGATAAAATATACTATAAATTATGTATATATCTGTATAAATTATATATAATTATGCCTGGTGATCTGGAGTTGATTCAGAAAGAATATGTTGCAAATCTTATCAAGTTATTGGATGACATTTACTGTGATGTATCTCTCTCCACAAGCACAAGAGAACAGATCCCCTATATGGAAAACCTACCGTGGTTACTGCAGTAACCAAAACAGCCAAGCTGACAGCTGACTCCCTGTTCATGCATCAAAAGTAAAAGGTATTCCGGAGGAGTCAAGGATACAGGAGACAGGCAAAGAGAGTGAAGCAGGTGTTGAAATCCTTGAAGTAGGCAAAGGGGGAGAAGCAGTTGAGCAAAGCCCCGAAATAGACAAAACAGGGAGCGAAGTAGGCGTGCAAGTTTTTGAAAAAATTAACCAGCTATAAAACACATATAGTGACTTTGATTCTGAGATTGAGGAAGATCAGGATGTCTATACTCAGCCCTCAGACATCTTGGAAGTTCTTCCTATTGATCAGATTTCTCTCATAGATAGTCTTCCTGCCAGTGCGGGTGATTAGCACCTGCTATTACCACCCACAAGACCTACCATACATATTTACTCAAGTTTATGATAATGCATATTATTTAAATGTTTCTCACCGGCCATGTAACCGCAGAGCTGTAGAAAACACAGAGGGTTGAAAAGTAAAGCCATTACCAAACCCATTCAACCTGGTATGGCCGATCCACAGCCTGAATCTCATACAGGGTAATTTCACATGTTGAGCATATAGAGCATGTTATATAGGGAATTATTCATTCCCAGGGCAGAGGTGGTACCAAACAGAAAATACACTGGGCAAATATGTAGTACTTATGGATCAATATACATGCAATCTAGAAATAAGGGACAATAAAACTAGCTCACAGTGGAGAGAGTTCCATAGGGATGGAAAAGAGCAGGTCTAGAAGGGTATTGATATAATTAGAAGAAACAACACTGGATGGAGTAATGAAACTTATAATATTAGCTGGTCAAAAATACTAATGTTGTTTAAGTACATTGCATTTTATGGGGGAACGATGGTGGTGAAGATGAGGGTTGGAAAAAGGCAATATACTAATGATATAGCGTTCCTATCAGTCCAATCGGAATGTGTAAGCACCTGCCAACATGTACAGATAACTAACCAATCCCACATACCTCTTCCTCCACATGTGTATATATTTCTGTTGTCCAAGGAGAAGTTTTAGTAAACTTTAATATAACAGCCCTGGTTTTAAATCTTTGTGGGAAAGAATGCATAGAAGGGTGAAGAGAGAATGGTATGACACAGTCTTTGGCAGAACAGGCGCTGTCATGGGTACATTGAATGCAGTGGATATGGAAATAATGAAGAATAAGATGTTTAAGCTAGGAAGTGACCTGCATCATGCTTTTACTGTCGAAGCACGATGAATACCCACTATTTTATTCCCCATGATTACTGCAATTGATTTTTAGAAGGATTTTACACAAAACATACTGAATTTGACAGGGATACAACTAAAGGCCTGGCTGCAGTTGAAAATTAGACCACTCGTGATGTCCAATTTTAATGGGGAGAGCAACAAAGATATAAATTGGAAATTTATTAGGGAGAAAAGAATATAAGAAAATTAAAACTTTGTTTAAATTATCAACAGACACCTGGGTACATTTCTATCTAGATAAAACTCAATGTGTAACAAGGATATATGGCAGTGATGGCGAACCTTGGCACCCCAGATGTTTTGGAACTACATTTCCTATGATGCTCAACTACACTGCAGAGTGCATGGGCATCATGGGAAATGTAGTTCCAAAACATCTGGGGTGCCAAGGTTCGCCATCACTGATATATGGTGACATGTCACATGTCATATTTTCCATGCCAAGGCCAGTTTTTGTATTTTCCTACCAGACAAGGAGGTAATCAAATAATGTGTAAGTTCCATACACCTATGCATAATATTTTAACCAAAGGTATTGAATGGTGGATGCCCACATATTATGGTGAATATATTAGTGATCGGAATTTAACCTATTCCATAACTGATTGTCTGCCTTCTTCTAATAGTATAGTGTGTTCACACAGATCTGAGGTGTATGATCCTTGCTTGTTGCAGAGAGAAATTAATATACGCAAATGTAAGGTATATCCGCAAGATTTCTCCTATATGCTTGGGATAGCGCCACAACATGTGTATATTTCTACTAACATTTCTATAGGGATAAGTAGATAAGTGCATAAATAAGAATATTTTAGTGTTTTATAGATCCAGAAACTGCTACATCACTGAATGCAAAGTGGAACAAAGAAAGTCCCAATCGGGCCTTTAAAGGCATTTAGCAACCAGGTAATGAAAGTAAAATACAGGAATTTTATTCAAAAATTATAAGATAGTGATTACAATCGCAAATTACAGATTTAAAAACAAAAAAGACATACAGATATAGGTCCAAACCCTATAGCTCATATTCTGGAACCCAAGGTTGGTCTCATGGGGTTAAGGACCAAACCAGCAGGGGAGTTCACAAGAACATTCCCAACATGTTTTGGTAAAGAGGAGATTGTGCACAGAACATCCCCATAGCCACACCCTGCACCTGGAGGAAGTGGGAGCCATTACATGTAAATACATTATGTTTGAGGATGTATTCAAGTGACACCAAAATAAACTCATTGAATGGTTGTTCAAGATGACTGGTCTGGGATAAGGCCTGTCGGAAGCTAGATAGTCCCTTCTAATTATGTATCGAGCCGTATAGGGCCTCCACGTCTATGTTGGCTAAAATTGTGCCACCAGAGACATTGATCCCATCCAATATCTGTAGAAGATGAATGGTGTCCCGGATGTAGGATGGTAAACTAATGACGAAAGGTCTAAGGTGTTGACCTACTACCCGGCTCAGGTTTTCTGTGATAGCTCCCCTCCCTGAGATGATGGGTTTACCAGGGGGGTTAGTAGTGCTCTTACGTATTTTGAGTAGAGAGTAGAAGGTGGCCACCCTGGGGAAGCTGGTCCTTACAAATCCCCACATTTGTTTTGAAACATGTGTTCATAGTAGGCACGGTCAACCAATAAGTAACATTCGGTGTTGTTTAAAATCAGGGTGCACATGTGGACATATTGTTCATTGTCCATGAGGACGACATTCCCTCCCTTATCTGAGGGTTTGATAACGATTGAATGATTGTTGGAAAGTGTTTGTAGTGCCAGTTTTTCATTAGGGGTCAAATTTCGGACATTACTTGGGCCCATCTTCAAGGTTCAAAGTTCTTGGAATGCTAGTTTAAAGCCTCGTACACACGGTCTGACTTCAAACAAACTTTTCCGTGGATTTTGTCCGAAGGGAGTTGGCCGGGCACACCCATAGCATACACACGCTCGGACTTTTCTGCAAACTTTCCCAAAACTTTCCTAACATCACATGGTTTTTCTGCTCTTTTGTGCTCTTTACCACCACCCTTTGGTCAACTTCTGCTATTGTTGGTTGATTTTAACATTAGTTCTGGGCATGCGTATTTGTACCTCAGACAAAAGTCCGATGGATTTCTGTACACACGATAGGACTTTGCACCGTCTGACTTTTGTTGCCGAAATGTTTGTCCGTTTGCAGAGCGAACTTTTGTCCGATGAAAACCGAAAAAGTTTGTCCGATGGAGCGTACACACGGTCTGATTTTTTGAAAGACTTGCTCATTTTGAAGTTTGTTGGCAAAATGTCAGACCGTGTGTCCGCCTTTAGAAAAGTGGCAAAGCCATGGTTTTAACTCGGAGACGGAAAAAACTCAACTTCTTTTTTACTTTGGACAGATTACTGGAAGAAAGTTGCTGCAGGCTGAGTATCATCTGCTTGTTAAAACAGAGATTCAATATGACCATGTCAGTTAAATCGTTATCCTCCAATAGGGCAACTAAGTTGTCGAAAACTTGACATTCACTTAAAGTACGTGCTTCATCTGGGCCCTGGGTGTTCTTAGTGTATAACATTTTTAACAGGAGTTTCCGAGTGTATAAGTGCAATTCCTTAAAACCTCAAATTTGTCTAGATTGCAGTCGGAACAGAAAGTCAGTCCCTAGGATAAAACAATGATTTCATCCATCGTTAGTGTGTGGGATGAAAGGTTAACCACATTGAGTTGGTTTAAGTGTTGATTTTCTTGGTGTGTGTATTTGTGCATGAGAGTTTTGTGAGGGGCTGGATTCCTCTAATTCTTCACAAATAGTGAGATTTTTTGTGTGCAGAAATACATGATGAAAGAGTAGACCCAACACCCATACATGCCACAGACTGTGGACTAGAAACATCACCTCATGTAGATAAAGGGGTTTCTTTTGGGTTATCAGGGGACTGAAAGCAGGGTGCACAGTGAAGCGTTTTTTAGATAAATTGACAGAGGAACCTTTACCATGATGGTGTCGTTTTGGTTGTCTTGTACGTTTAGACTGTTTGGAAAAAAGGGGGAGGAGACAGATGGCATAGATGAATTATAAGAGACATATGACTGTACATGTGCAAGACCTGGATTATGCTGATAGTTCCTATTGCTAGGCCTATGGTGCCATCTGTATTCCTTTCCATCCTGAAATACCTGCTTGTCCCGTAAAAATGTTTTACTTTTTTCAAAAGTATATCTGTATTGTAGGGATGAGCCGAACACCCCCCTGTTCGGTTCGCATCCAGAACATGCAAACAGACCCAAAGTTTGCGCGAACTTTCGAACACCATTAAAGTCTATGGGACTCGAACTGGAGAAATCAAAAGTGCGAATTTTAAAGGCTAATATGCAAGTTATTGTCTAAAAAGGGTTTGGGGACCCGGGTCCTGCCCCAGGGGACATGTATCAATTAAAAAAAAGTTTTAAAAACTAACGTTTTTTCGGGAGCAGTGATTTTAATGATGCTTAAAGTGAAAAAATAAAAGTGAAATATTCCTTTACATATCGTGCCTGGGGGTGTCTATAGTATGCCTGTAAAGTGGCACATGTTTCCCGTGTTTAGAACTGTCCCTGCACAAAATGACATTTCTAAAGGAATAAAAGTAATTTAAAACTGCTTGCGGCTTTAATGTAATGTCCGGTCCCGGCAATATGGATGAAAATCATTGAGAAAAATGGCATGGGTACCCCCCCAGCTCATTACCAGGCCCTTTGGGTCTTGTATGGATATTAAAGGGAACCCTGCACCCAAATTACCAAAAGAAAAGGCGTGGGCCCACAGGCCCTATATACTCTGAACAGCAGTATACAGGCGGTGCAAACAAGACAGGGACTGTAGGTTTGTTCTTAAGTAGAATCTGTTTGCAATTTAGAACTGGTACATTTTTTAAGTGTAGCTCCAGCAAAAAATCTATGTTTAAGCTTTTTGGAAAACATAGGGAATGGTTATCACCCCTGTAACATTTGTTTTGCTGTCTGTGCCCCTGTTCAGAACATTTCACCTCACTTTCCGTCCCAATGACAACTGTTGTTGTGGGTTTTTTATTGAAACAAGGATTGGTGATAAAGCATCAGTAGAGAGGAGACACCTTTTTCCAATAGTAACTCTTACAGGAGAGAATTTTCCTTCCTAGGGGTAGATTTCCTCTCACTTCCTGTTGTCTCCCTCCATTTGTAAGTAGGAGTCATTTGTAAGTCAGATGTTTGAAAGTAGAGGTCTGCCTTATATACTCTGCATAAATTTGGGCCTTAGGTGTTGGTGTTGCCACAACACTGTAAGCCCTCACAGTTACTCTTGGTGGGCGCAGGAACGGGCCCTGCTGTGAAATATTAGATCAAGAATTGAAATTAGATGCCCCTGTTGAACACGGTCAGAAAAATTGGGCCTTTGGTGGTGGTGTGGTGGTGTTGCCAAAACACAGTAAGCCCTCACAGATACTCTAGTTTGAGTGCAGGAACTAGCCCCACTGGTTAATATTACAGCAAAAATTGTAATTACAGGCCCCTGTTAAACAGGGGCAGAAAAATTGGGGCTTAGCCACTGGTGGTGGTGCCCAGAACCAAAAATTTTCTTACAACCTATCAACATGAATATTGAGGAGGAAGAGGATAGTCACTCAGCAGAACAGGATAGTCACTCAGCATCAGCATAGGCAGTCTTGAAGGGATCTCACATTCATAAAAAATGATTCAGTTACATCAGCATCAGGTGCTTGGTAGCTGGTGATCCAAGACTGATTAATTTTTATGAAGGTGAGCCGATCGACCGAGTCGGTGGACAGGTGCACCCCGTGATCGGTTACAAAGCCTCCAACAGCACTGAATGTGCGTTCCGAAAGTACGCTGCATGCAGGACAGGCCAGTAGCTCAATTGCATACTGTGCAAGCTCTGGCCAGTGATCCATCCTCAAGACCCAGTAAGCCAGAGGATTGTCGGTTGGAAAGGTCTCCAAGTCTTATCTTGCCCCTAGGTATTCCTGCACCATGTAAATCAGATGCTGGCGATGGTTGCTGGAACCGATCATACCTTGGGGCTGCGGACTAAAAATTTGTCTGAACGCATCGGTCAGGTGGCCACCTTCTCCACCGCCCCTTCTGTGACTGACAGAAGCCTCAACAACACGTTGTGCAGGACCAGGAAATTGCAACCTCCCAGGCTCTGGAAACGCGTTGCACAAACCTTTCTGCAAGGCCTCCCGAAGATGTTTCATCCTCTGCTCCCTCTGCAATGGCAGGATAAGTTCTGCAACCTTACCCTTGTAATGTGGATCAAGAAGGGTTGCCAGCCAGTAATGATCCCTCCCCTTGATCACACAAATCCGAGGGTCCTTTCGCAGGCTTTGCAGGATCAGGGAGGCCATGCAGCGTAGGTTTGCTGAGGCACTTGGTCCGGAGTCCTCTGGGTCACTAATGACAACATGATCCGCAGCCACCTCCTCCCAGCCTCATACAAGTCCATGGGTTTCTGGGGAATTAAAACGATCCCTTGAAGACTGCTGCTGATGCTGAGTCCTCCTCTTCCTGTGTGATCGGCGGGCCAGCGGGAACACTGTCTGGATAAAGGGGGCCTGGAGAGGTAAGGAAGTCCTCCTCTTCCTCCCTCTGTTCTGCCTCAAGTGCCCTGTCCATTATTTCACGCAGCGTGTGCTCCAACAGGTACACAAGGGGGACAGTATCACTGATGCATGCACTGTCACTGCTCACCATCCTCGTGGCCTCCTCAAATGGTTACATGACAGTGCATGCATTCTTGATCATGAGCCACTGGCGTGGTGAAAAAAAAACTAGCTCCTCTGACCCTGTCCTGGTGCCATAGTCGCACAGGTACTCATTGATGGCCCTCTGCTGCATGTGCAGTCACTGCAGCATGGCCAACATTGAGTTCCATCTGGTGGGCATGTCACAGATTAGGCGGTTCTTGGGCAGGTTGTATTCATTTTGGAGGTCAGCCAGCCGAGCACTGGCATTATATAACTGGCGGAAATGCACACAGACTTTCCTGGCCTGCCTCAGGAGATCCTGTAAGCCCGGGTACCTGCACAAGAACCGCTGCACCACCAAGTTAAGGACGTGAGCCAAACAGGGCACATGGGTCAGGTGTCCCTGTCGGAGGGCGGAGAGGAGGTTGGTGCCATTGTCACAAACCACCATTCAGGGCTTAAGCTGGCGTGGCATCAACCACCTCTGAGCCTACCCCTGCAGAGCTTACAGAATCTCTGCCCCAGTGTGGCTCCTGTCCCCTAAGCACACCAGCTCAAGCACCGCATGGCATCTCTGTGCCTGAGTGCTTGCATAGCCCCTTGAAAGCCTACGGAGCACCGCTGGTTCCGAGGACAAATCAGCAGAGGAAGAGGCCATGGAAGAAGAAGAAGAGGAGGGGGTGGAGGAAAAAGATGTGGCAGAATCACCACTAGTAGCATTTTTTAGGCGTGGTGGCGGGTCAAGCTCCAACAAGACTGCACCCTGTCCTGCATCCTTCCCAGCTGCCAGCAGAGTCACCCAGTGCGCCGTGAACGATAGGTAACGTCCCTATCCATGCCTGCTGGACCACGAATCAGCGGTAATATGCACTTTACTGCTGACCACCCTGTCCAGCGAGGCCAAGACATTGCTATCCACATGCCGGTAGAGAGCCGGAATCGCCTTCCTTGAAAAAAGTGGCATTTGGGAACCTGCCACTGAGGTACCGCACATTCCACAAACTCACAAAAGGGGGCAGAGTGTACCACCTGAAAAGGCAGCAGGTGGAGTGCTAGCAATTTAGCCAAGCTAGTGTTCAATCGCTGGGCATGTGGATGGCTGGGAGCGAATTTATTTCGCCGGTTTAGCAACTGGGGTAGGGAAATTTGCCTGCTACAATCGGACGTTGGTGTAGCGATAGCAGATTGCCCGCAAGTACTTGCCACACCTAATTCTACACCTTCATTCCTCTCAGTGCAGGTTTCGGAGAGAAATGAAGGCATAGTGGGGTTGGAGATCCCAGCTGATGAGGAGCAAGGAGAGGTCCGCCTTTTTCTTTGGTGTGGGTCTTTTAAGTACGCTTGCCAATGGACTGCATGGGAGTTTGACATATGTCTGGTCAAGCATGTGGTGCCCAAGCGGCTGGTGTTTTGGCCACGCTTGATACGCTTTAGACATATGTTGCAAATAGCAACGGTGTGATCTGCTGCACGTCTCAAAAAAATCCCACACTAAAGAACTTTTTGAAAAATGCGCGAGTCAGCAGCGCCCTGTACATGCGGAGCTCTGCAGTGTGATGCAGTTGGTTGGCTGCCCTTAAGCTGGCCCCTAAGGGGCATCCTGCCTCGTTGGAGATGTGCCTCCTCCTCCTTTCTCCTATCAGGCACCCACGTAGAGTCAGGGACCTCATCATCCCCTCCCTCCTCGTCACTTGAGCAAACCTGGCAGTATTCTGCAGCTGGGGGAACATGACTGCCAGTTTGTTTTCCTTCTTGGGCACCCCCTTTCCCTGGGCTCACGTTACTGCCTTCATCCTCATCCTGGGTATCATCATCAGAGCCTTCAAAATGCTGAGCATCCTCCTGCAGCATGCGCCACTGAATACAGTTTACTGACTGAATATACTGCAGCTACCTGAATCAACTGCCTGCCTGTAGTATATTAGGAAGAGAACAGGAACGCTCTGCAGTGAGGTTTAGCTGCACACTGTGCCCAGGATACAGTATACTGACTGAATATACTGCAGCTACCTGAATCAACTGCCTGCCTATAGTATATTAGGAAGAGAACAGGAATACTCTGCAGTGAGGTTTATCTGCACACTGTGCCCAGGATACAGTTTACTGACTGAATATACTGCAGCTACCTGAATCAAATGCCTGCCTGTAGTATATTAGGAAGAGAACAGGAACGCTCTGCAGTGAGGATTAGCTGCACACTGTGCACAGGATACAGTACTGAATATACTGCAGCTACCTGAATCAACTGCATGCCTGTAGTATATTAGGAAGAGAACAACAGGAACGCTCTGCAGTGAGGTTTAGATGCACACTGTGCCCAGGATACAGTATACTGACTGAATATATGGCAGCTACCTGAATCAACTGCCTGCCTGTAGTATATTAGGAAGAGAACAACAGGAATGCTCTGCAGTGAGGTTTAGCTGCACACTGTGCCCAGGATACAGTATACTGACTGAATATACTGCAGCTACCTGAATCAACTGCCTGCCTATAGTATATTAGGAAGAGAACAGGAATGCTCTGCAGTGAGGTTTATCTGCACACTGTGCCCAGGATACAGTTTACTGACTGAATATACTGCAGCTACCTGAATCAAATGCCTGCCTGTAGTATATTAGGAAGAGAACAGGAACGCTCTGCAGTGAGGTTTAGCTGCACACTGTGCACAGGATACATTACTGAATATACTGCAGCTACCTGAATCAACTGCCTGCCTGTAGTATATTAGGAAGAGAACAACAGGAACGCTCTGCAGTGAGGTTTAGATGCACACTGTGCCCAGGATACAGTATACTGACTGAATATATGGCAGCTACCTGAATCAACTCCCTGACTGTAGTATATTAGGAAGAGAACAGGAACGCTCTGCAGTGAGGTTTAGCTGCACACTGTGCCCAGGATACAGTTTACTGACTGAATATACTGCAGCTACCTGAATTAACTGCCTGCCTGTAGTATATTAGAAAGAGAACAGGAATGCTCTGCAGTGAGGTTTAGCTGCACACTGTGCCCAGGATACAGTTTACTGACTGAATATACTGCAGCTACCTGATTCAACTGCCTGCCTGTAGTATATTAGGAAGAGAACAGGAACTCTCTGCAGTGAGGTTTAGCTGCACACTGTACCCAGGGTACAGTACTGAATAAACTGCAGCTACCTGAATCAACTGCCTGCCTGTAGTATATTAGGAAGAGAACAGGAATGCTCTGCAGTGAGGTTTAGCTGCACACTGTGCCCAGGATACAGTTTACTGACTGAATATACTGCAGCTATCTGAATCAACTGCCTGACTGTAGTATATTAGGAAGATAACAGGAACGCTCTGCAGTGAGGTTTAGCTGCACACTGTGCCCAGGATACAGTTTACTTACTGGATATACTGCAGCTACCTAAATCAACTGCCTGTCTGTAGTATATTAGGAAGAGAACAACATGAACGCTCTGCAGTGAGGTTTAGCTGCACACTGTGCCCAGGATACAGTATACTGACTGAATATACTGCAGCTACCTGAATCAACTGCCTGCCTGTAGTATATTAGGAAGAGAACAGGAACGCTCTGCAGTGAGGTTTAGCTGCACACTGTGCCAGGATAGAGTTTACTGATTGAATATACTGCAGCTACCTGAATCAATTGCCTGCCTGTAGTATATTAAGAAGAGAACAGGAACACTCTGCAGTGAGGTTTAGCTGCACACTGTGTCCAGGATACAGTTTACTGACTGAATATACTGCAGCTACCTGAATTAACTGCCTGCCTGTAGTATAATAGGAAGAGAACAGGAACACTCTGCAGTGAGGTTTAGCTGCACCCTGTGCCCAGGATACAGTATACTGACTGAATATACTGCAGCTACCTGAATCAACTGCCTGACTTGTAGTATATTAGGAAGAGAGCAGGAACACTCTGCAGTGAGGTTTAGCTGCACACTGTGCCCAGGATACAGTTTACTGACTGAATATACTGCAGCTACCTGAATCAACTGCCTACCTGTAGTATATTAGGAAGAGAACAGGAACGCTCTGCAGTCAGGTTCAGCTGAACACTGTGCCCAGGATACAGTTTATTGACTGAATATACTGCAGCTACCTGAATCAACTGCCTGCCTGTAGTATATTAGGAAGAAAACAACAGGAATGCTCTGCAGTGAGGTTTAGCTGCACACTGTGCCCAGGATACAGTTTACTGACTGAATATACTGCAGATACCTGAATCAAATGCCTGCCTGTAGTATATTAGGAAGAGAACAGGAACGCTCTGCAGTGAGGTTTAGCTGCACACTGTGCACAGGATACAGTACTGAATATACTGCAGCTACCTGAATCAACTGCCTGCCTGTAGTATATTAGGAAGAGAACAACAGGAATGCTCTGCAGTGAGGTTTAGATGCACACTGTGCCCAGGATACAGTATACTGACTGAATATATGGCATCTACCTGAATCAACTGCCTGCCTGTAGTATATTAGGAAGAGAACAGGAACGCTCTGCAGTGAGGTTTAGCTGCACACTGTGCCCAGGATACAGTTTACTGACTGAATATACTGCAGCTACCTGAATTAACTGCCTGCTTGTAGTATATTAGGAAGAGAACAGGAATGCTCTGCAGTGAGGTTTAGCTGCACACTGTGCCCAGGATACAGTTTACTGACTGAATATACTGCAGCTACCTGAATCAAATGCCTGCCTGTAGTATATTAGGAAGAGAACAGGAACGCTCTGCAGTGAGGTTTAGCTGCACACTGTACCCAGGGTACAGTACTGAATAAACTGCAGCTACCTGAATCAACTGCCTGCCTGTAGTATATTAGGAAGAGAACAGAAACGCTCTGCACTGATCTAGCTGAACAGGATACAGTATATTGACTGAATATACTGGAGCTAACTGAATCAACTGCCTGCCTATAATATGTTAGGAACAGTACACCAGGAACACTCTGCAGTGAGATCTAGCTAAACTGTGTACAGTATATACTCTGAGCGAGGCTCTGTCCCAATGAAGTGAAGGTAAAAGGGACACAGGGTTTGCATATCTGCAGACTGCAGGACTATAGAGTGTAGAATTTAAATGGAGAAAAATACTCTGTCAGTTTTCTCCAGGTTTTCCTACTCTAGTATGGGACTCGGTAGTTTGGAGATCCTTAAGAGACTTGGGTGGGATGGGATCTCCAACCCTGTGTCCGGGTCTTGTGGACAGCCAGCATGGTGTGTTCTCAGGTGCACACAACCAATATAATGAGGGGCTGGTGAAAGCAGAGAGTGGAGGATGGTGGAGAGTAAGCAGCTTGCTAACTGCTGTGTGAAGACAGGCCTATGTTTGGAGCAGTGGCTGCTAGTGAGTGTCTCTGTGTGAGGATAAACACTGTGTGCGTTGAAGGGTGGTAAAGCTGTGTGCGTCCAAGGAGCCAGAAGTTGTGTGCATTAAGGGACTTCAAGCTGTGTGCGTTTAAGAAGCCCAAAGCTGTGTGCATCCAAGACTGTGAGACTGGAAGATCTTGTGGTTTAAAGGTACCAGTACCTAAAGCAAGCAGAGGAACTGCTAATGAGAGCCAGGTGGCTTGGTATGTTTTCCTTATTTTTGGACTGCTAAATGAAGTTAAACCCCTGCGTGGGAATCCTGAATGGACATTTTGCTTTTGTTTTTCTGTTTAAATAAACGTGGGCTACCAGGCCCTTAACTAGAATCTCCTGTACTGGCCTCTCTTTACTCAGATTGTCTGAAGGAGGGATCCATGCCAGACTCAATGAGTCAAGCTCATATAGTCCTAATTTACAAGCATCCGAAAGACCCATCCTCCTGTGCTTCATATAGGCCTATTGCACTCTTGAATGTAGATTTCAAGATTTTGACAAAGTTTATTTCCCGACAATTACAACCGTTGATGTCTAATATCATTGATTCAGATCAGACTGGTTTCATGCCAGGCAGATCCACTGATGTGAACTAGAGGAGATTATATACCAATATTTATGCTTCACATCTTAATATGGGATCTAGGGTTATTGCCTCCCTGGACATTGAGAAGGCCTTTGATACCTTGGAGTGGCCCTTTCTGTGGGAAGTACTACGCAGAATGGGCTTCCCAACGGTATTAATAAAATGGTTACAGGTCTTATATAAGAATCCCAGAGCTGCAGTAAAGATGGGAGGAGGGTTGTCAGCTTCCTTCTCACTATTTAGGGGAACCCGTCAGGGCTGCCCTCTCTCTCCAGCCCTTTTTGCGATTGCTATGGAACCGGTGGCTGAGGCTCTGCGTACTTCACCTAATATTAGGGGATTGCGGATCGGTTGGCTGGAGGAGAGGGTAGCTCTGTATGCAGACGACCTCTTATTATTTTTAAATGATGCTGGCCGCTCGTTACAAGGGGCCTTGGATATACTGGATTCATTTTCAACGGTTACAGGGCTGAAGGTAAACTGGACTAAGTCATTGCTGTTTCCAATAGATATGGAGGCTCGCAGTATGGCTATGAAGGATACTCCACTGCAGTGGGTAGATCATTTTAAGTATTTAGGAGTGGTAATTTCTCGTCAATCTTCTGAATTTATGTCTCTGAATCTGACCCCAATTTTGGGAGATACTGAGTCTAAATTAAAAGTATGGAAGTCTCTACCGTTGTCTCTATTGGGGCGTATTAATCTTTTAAAAATGAAAATTATACCTAAATTCATGTACCTATTTAGACATTCTCCTCAATGGCTCCCTGTATCCTTTTTCAAAGGACTAAATCAGTTGTTTTCATCTTTTTTATGGGGGATAAAAAATCCTAGGTATAAATTAAGTACTCTGATGCGCCCTTGTGAAGAGGGAGGACTAGCTTTTCCGGATCTATACAAATATTTTTTGGCCACTCAGTTGGTTACGGCCGCATGGTGGTTAAACCCAAATCTATATAACTCTTCTACCCGGTTAGAAGCAGCAGTAGTAGGTTCCGTAGAAGCTCTTAAGGTTCTCTTATTTAGGGGCCGTAGGGCACTTCATCAGGTGACTATTCCTATGCTTAATACTATTCAAGCTTGGGAGGCCGGCCTTAGATGTGAGGGTTATCCAAAGGGAGCAATTTCTCCAAATGTCCCTCTATGGCTAAACCCTACCCTTCCTCAATTCCTTAAAACACCAGAGCCTATTGCATGGACCAAATACAATATTAAATTACTTGTCCAAGTGGTTATTGATCAGAGGTTATCCACCTTCTCTACACTAACCTCAATGTTTAATCTTCCTAGCTCTTATCTATTTAGATACTACCAGCTTTCACATACTTTTCATGCAGAGTTTCCACAGAATAGTTTAATGATGATACAATCTACCTTGGAATTAGTACTTAGGTCTGAGTGTCTGGATAAGCCTACCTCGAGACTCTATTCTCATCTTACTTTAATTTCTATCCTGCCATTAGAGAGTCTTTGAGCTAGGTGGATTCGAGATATACCAGATTTGAGTATGGCAGACTGGAGCTGTGTGTGGGATTTCCCTTTGAGATCTCTGGTCTCCTTGAGGGATTGTGTTATCCAATTTAAACTCATACACAGAGCATATATCACGCCATATAGACTTCAAAAGATAAATCCTGCTTGTTCCTCTAAGTGCAGGAGGTGCGGAGCAGCTCGAGGGGATTTCACACACATCTTCTGGACCTATACATATATAGTTACATTTTGGATGGAGGTAGTGGATCTATTAAACTCTATTACCTCTGCTCCTTTACCGTTTTCAATGTCAGTCTGTTTGCTGGGCTTAGTAGAGGATATTACCCCTATAGAGACCGAACGAATATTTATTAATACAACATTATTCTACGCAAGAAAATCGATTGCATTATATTGGAAGAAACCTCATCCTCCTCCGTTTATATATTGGAAACAATTGATTAATAATAATCTTCCATTGTACAGAGATGTAAAAATGGAAAAAATCCGCGCTAACCGTGATTAGAATTAGTGAATTAATTGAATAAGAGAACCATTATATATATATAAAAATAATAATGGTAAAATTAAAGTGAATTAGTGGGTGCTGCAAAAAAAATAGCTGGAATAACCACTACACAAATATATGCAATAAGAATTAATAAAAATGCGCTACCCTTAAACAAGCAATCATAGTGCTAATAATTCATATGTGTTCACACACACCAAAAAACAAAAACAGAAAAAAAGTCCTGTTAATGAAACACGGCAATATATCTGGAATATCACCTGTGCACAGATAAATGAATAAAAATTAAAAATATATATATAAAAAAATGTGAAAGAGAGAAAGTCCAAATGAAGTTCATAAACAAAACAAGCCACATCTGCTGATGTATATATAACAGACTCTTCTAGGCAGCTGTAGGCGAAATATCCACATCCAACTTGCTCAAACGAATTATAGAAGAAATAGCAGCTTACCAGATATGATAGATCTCTGTCACAGAGATCTATAGGGGCTCAGATTCATATGATGATCCCACCGGACATTCAGCCACGAAACACTGGAATCGAACGATATCCTCCTCCTCCTGGATATTTATTCCAAGAAAAGAGCTCTCCCTCCAGGTATCAGCTGATGTAATTGGCTCATGCAGCACAATGAATGTTTGATGATATGGAAGAAAAATAAATAAAACCTCATGGTGCAGTATTCCTAATAAAATAGGATTCCCTTTATTTATCCTGGGTAAAAAATGACATCCAGCAGGTTTTCAAAACAAGAGCGGCAAAACTCCAAAGAAACGAATGCTGGTACTCAGCTGCGGTCTGTGCCGATCAGCTGTAGCGTAGTGACGTCACGTTCGTTAGCTCCACCCGACGCTGCGTTTCGTCGTAAGAGGCGTCCACTGAGCCTCCTTTCCCAGTGGACGCCTCTTACGACGAAACGCAGCGTCGGGTGGAGCTAACGAACGTGACGTCACTACGCTACAGCTGATCGGCACAGACCGCAGCTGAGTACCAGCATTCGTTTCTTTGGAGTTTTGCCGCTCTTGTTTTGAAAACCTGCTGGATGTCATTTTTTACCCAGGATAAATAAAGGGAATCCTATTTTATTAGGAATACTGCACCATGAGGTTTTATTTATTTTTCTTCCATATCATCAAACATTCATTGTGCTGCATGAGCCAATTACATCAGCTGATACCTGGAGGGAGAGCTCTTTTCTTGGAATAAATATCCAGGAGGAGGAGGATATCGTTCGATTCCAGTGTTTCGTGGCTGAATGTCCGGTGGGATCATCATATGAATCTGAGCCCCTATAGATCTCCGTGACAGAGATCTATCATATCTGGTAAGCTGCTATTTCTTCTATAATTCGTTTGAGCAAGTTGGATGTGGATATTTCGCCTACAGCTGCCTAGAAGAGTCTGTTATATATACATCAGCAGATGTGGCTTGTTTTGTTTATGAACTTAATTTGGACTTTCTCTCTTTCACATTTTTTTATATATATATTTTTAATTTTTATTCATTTATCTGTGCACAGGTGATATTCCAGATATATTGCCGTGTTTCATTAACAGGACTTTTTTTCTGTTTTGTTTTTTGGTGTGTGTGAACACATATGAATTATTAGCACTATGATTGCTTGTTTAAGGGTAGCGCATTTTCATTGTACAGAGATACCTATAGGAATAGGGGTCGCCCTAGTAAGTATGATGAGGTTTGGGCAAAGTGGCTGGATAAGCCATATACGGCATCTAACATAGAGGGAGGTAACAACTCATAGAAGGGATGTTCCCCATATGGGATATTTGTGTTTAGAAATGATTGGAAATAATAGTGATAATCATAATTTCTTTATTTCTTGTTTTTTGCTATGCAAGGTGATGGGATCGTGTTATTTTACTAATATATTTTAGATTTAATGTGTATGATGTGTTGTCATGTTATGTTATGTTTTGTTTGTTTAAGAAATTAAATAAAAAGATTTATAAAAAAAAAAAAAAAAAAAAGAATGCCTGTCTGATATGGATTCACTGCATAAAAATGCATCTATCCACTTGAGCTAAAACACCCCAATATCACAATACATATATATAGATATATATATATATATATATATATATATATATATATATATATATATATATATATCTATATATACAAAGCCTGGAATGCATATATATTATAAATATACTGATCTAACTGAATCTACTGCCTGCTCAATCTAGCTAACTGAAATAAAATTACATTCTCTCTCTCTCTCTCTCTGAACGCCGCAACACACTACACAAGGCCGAGGCGCAAGCGGCCTTATATAGTGTGGGGCATGTACCTAATCCCCTGAGCCATGATTGGCCAATCATGGCTCTCTGTGCTGACGGTGCTGTGATTGGCCAAAGCATGCGGGTCATAGATGACATTATGGGTGCATTATGGGCCGTGACGCGCAGCTTGAATTTGGCGTGAACGCCCCATAAAGTTTGATCTTCGTCGAACGATCGAACAGCCAATGTTCGACTCAAACTCAAAGCTCATCTCTAATGTATTGTACTGTTCCAAGTGTATTTTAAGTTTATCATTCAACTCTGTGAATGAGGAATGGGATTTTAATGGGATCGGTGGGGGGTAAATGTTATCAATATTTTTTATCAACTTCAACCATACGTTTTTTATACTTCTCATCATTTTGTTGGAACACTGTTTTAAACTATTTTTCCACGCTCCCTTGAATCCCGGATCTACAGTATGTCCTCAAAGGAGGGAAAAATTTGGACTTAAAGTCCTAATGTATTAAGATTCTCCTTCATATAGTCTTTAAAAGATTTGATGTGCCAAAATAAAAGAGATTTTCTTTCAAGCCACTTGGTTAAATTAAAAAAGAGTAAGGAAAGTTATGACTCAACAGATTCTTTCTGCCCAAACTCCTGCTGGAGGTTGATCATAAAGTCATCCCATTTTTTCCCTTGATAGTCTGCCATAATGTCTGGTTAGTCTGTATATGCAACACTATTGGCTAAATAAAGGGGAAAAAAGAATGGGTATTTGCTACATGATTAATTAACATAAATAAGAATAGTTTGGTGTTTATAGATCCAGAGACTAACTGCCACATCCCTGAATGTAAAAGTGGAACAAAGAAAGGAGCCCCAGTGGGACTTTGGAGGCAGTTAGCAACCAGGTAATGAGAGTACAGTAGAGTCAAATACAAGAATTTTATTCAAAAATGATAAAATAGTAATTACAATCATAAAGCATAGATTTAAAAACAAAAATAACCATACAGATATAGGTCCAATACCCTTGGTTGTGAACAAGGCCTTTGCGGCTCAAATGCGTCTACCTCTGCTGTATTTTTTTTCCTTATGGAGATATAATAAATTCGGACTCATTCAAAGAGCATGTATGGAGTTTCGGATTGTCCTTTATCCATTCATCACTTTGGCAGCTGAGTAACTGCACATCCTGCACCGACAGCTCAGGAGGAGTTTCATTAATCTGGGGTAGTAACACCTTTCGTTGTTGTTTATGTCCAATACCCTATAGCCCATATTCTGGAACGCAAGGTAGGTCTCACGGGGTTGAGGACCAAACTGGCAGGGGAGTTCACAAGAAGATTCCCAACATGTTTCGGAAATATAACAAAAATTCTGCGGATCTTAAGTACTCACGATGTATGGCTATGTCAAACAAAATATAGTAACGATTGTCTCCCGGATGTGCCCCACTGCATTGCGCCCACAGGTGGAATGATGGGTGACAGGATATGGATATCCCACACAGAAAAATAGGAAAATGAAAGCGAGATGAAAGGTAACCAGCAATGATATCAGTTGCTGCTCACAAGGATCGCATAGAAGGAACCAATCCTAATGGTAGTAATAGAGGCATTATTTAGAAGAGTTGTTATACAACATATATACTGTATATGCAACCTATATACCGTATATACTCGAGTATAAGCGAAGTTTTTCAGCACATTTTTTTGGCTTAAACTCGAGTCACCTTTTTGCACCTGATCTCCAGAACTTTGGAGACCCGGTACCGGCCGACCGGAAGTTGGCACACATGTAGCCCCACTCTCCCTCTACAAGTGTGCAAAGTTTGTTGTCTGGGGGACCTATGGCCGGGGAGCACCGATTTATCAAACCGGGCACCCCTTCCATAGACTCTAATGTTAAACGTCAGTCTAGTCATAGACACAGTGAGGCATGGGCACAGTGAGGCATGGGCACATTGAGGCATGCAGATGGACACCCTAGGCTTATACTCGAGTCAATACGTTTTCCCAGTTTTTTGTGGTAAAATTAGGTGCCTCGGCTTATATTCGGGTCGGCTTATACTCGAGTATATACGGTATGTATTACTTTCACATTTTGACAGCAGTGGGGTAAGGAAGAAAATGGTAAAGAGAGAAGAAGGATGAAGAGAGGGGAGGAGGGAGGGGGAGGGAGGGAGAGAAGGGAGAGGGGAAGAGGGAAAAATGAGGAAAAGGAAAAAGTGAAAAGAAAAAAAGAGGTAAAAATAGAGGACGTGGATCAAATGCCTGGGCAATACACATAGGAGTGAAGAGCAAAGATATAACACAAAGGCTTTGAGCAGCTTTAGGGGTTACTGTAAGTAGATAAGTGCAGCCCTTTGCTGGCTGCGTAATGAATGTAACCATTTTATCATGGCATGATCAAGTATATTTTTTGGAAACAATACAAAAGCTTTATATAACTATGCAGTATACCCCCACAGAATTGTCTATTAGAAAATGTGAACTAGAGGCAAATGTTGAAGCATTTGAGGACACAGAACCTAACCTTAATCCAAACAGAGGTCAATACTGTCATGACTACTAATTCCTTGCTGCAAGCACTATCACAGTTACAACAGGACACATCTCATCATTGGTATGATGTGTTCACAGGATGGTCTCCCACAGATGTTCAGATAATGACAAGTATAATGTACCCAATTACTAAATGCACTATTGTTCTTGTGTTGTTGTTATTATACAATCTGTATTGGATATGTACCCTTAAAGCCAAGGTTAAAAAAATAAAGGATGAAGCATATTGGAATCAGAAACTGTGAATTGTCACTTTGTGACAAAAGGGAGGTCGTGTAAGGGTTAAAATATTGGTTCTCTCATATAGCTGTAGCGCCCCTTTACTTCAGGGGAGCTAGGTACCTAAATTTAGGGGGTTGATTTGGGTTAGTAGCCAGACCCAGATCGCTTTAATTGTTAGGTTCTGATCTTTTGCTTTTGCCAAGTGGTATTACTGGTATAGAGTTCCCTGTGGCCTGTGGGTGGCCCTGTCATGAAAGGTCAGGGTTGAACCACTGGTGACATTACTGTACCTTTTGGTTGTCCTCTCCAGGCAGCTTTACGGGGGCGTGGTCGGCCCACTGTGCATGCTGGGAGAGGATACAAAAGGGGCAGACGCCATCTTAGGAAGAGGAAAGAAGGAAGGGTACTGAGGAGCAGTACCGCCTGCGTCTCATGGCCCTTCAGGCCATGGGAATGTGCAGGGTAAGATCAGTCTCAGGCACCTTTAGCCTGGGGCTGCAACTTTTCATGTAGGCCCAGCACCTTTAGCTGGCCTACCATCTAAAGAGGAATTCAAGGGCACTCAAGGGTGACCCGTTCTGGAGAGGGAGCCAGGGTTACCGGTGAAGGAAGTCACCGCCTCGGATGAGGCCTGGTAACCTACAGAGGGATTCCACAAGTCCGCCACAGGCATTGTAGCGTGCTTCAACTTGCACCTAGGTCCTTATGCTACAAGTGCTGGAAAGTTTGGAACTAGGCAAATGGGTTCCGATCGTATCCCTAGGACAGTGTATCACTCCGGCTGCTAGGACCGTAAGATGGGGACTATCCGGGTGAGCAGAGTCCACTTGGGATTGAGTGGTGATATTAGGTGCCTGAACCTGCCTCCTGTTATTCTATTCTTCACTTTCAACTTTCCTGTCCGGTTTTCAAGCATAAAGAAAATAAACCTTCAACCATTGAGGTTTAACCTTGTTTGGACATTGGCCTTATTGGTACACAAGCTACAGACTTTTCCCCACATTCTAGGGAAAGGAACCAGCCCCAGGAGAGGTAACTCGCTGCGGAACCCAACAATTTCTGAATACCGCTCACCCTCTTATTCAAGAAGGAACCTGGGCATTGTGGTACCGTGTGGCCCGCCTTAAGGAGGTAAGGCCAGGGATCTGTGTGCTACATAGCTTTCTTGCTTGACAGGGACAGGGTTAAATTTAATGAGTATCATGAAAGCTAGAGACAAGACTTCTCCTTTAAATTTTAGTAACAAGACCCAGCTACTTCCCGTTTGTGTTGTTAGGCAGATAAGGTATAATAAGTATCACTTGCCATGTCCTGTTTGTTGCTCTATGCATTAGCTTGTATAATATATGGGGGGGGGCATGTTTTTGGATGTATAATTTTGGGAAGTACCCCCATTGGTGGAAAGAATTAATACCGCCCATATGGTTTTGTATGCTTAAGATGCTGTGACGTTTAATAAATTGGAATTCTGCCTTCAGCATACATTGGAGGTTATTTAAGAGAGGCAAATACACTTTGCACTACAAGTGCAAACTAGAAGTGCAAAGTGCACTTAAAATTGCACTGAAAGTGCACTTTGATGTGCAGTCGCTTTAAATCTGAGGGGTAGATCTGAAATGAGGGGAAGCTCTGCTGATTTTATCATCCAATCATATGCAAGCTAAAATGTTGTTTTTTATTTTCCTTGCATGTCCCCCTCGGATCTACAGTGACTGCACTTCTAAGGGCACGTTCAGTGCAATTTCAAGTGCACTTTGCACTTGCAGTTTGCACTTGTAGAGCAAAGTGGATTTGCCTTTCGTAAATAACCCCCTATGTGTCTGAGTGCATTATTCTGGAGGCCTCATGCTATAGTGTGGAATGGAGAACACAGGTAAGTGGGGGCACAATTGATTATTGATTCTTCTACTGGTAATTGCAAAACTTTAATAAAAAGAATTTGTGGTAAAAAAAGCTAAAAAAAAAAATTGATCTTGTGATCCGGAACTTAAAAGTTTCTGTGCAAAGACAATAAGATACATAAAATATACCCCCACTTTCTGAGAAAGAGGGACACCAATTAGCAAAATTAAATGACACACTCTGCCACACTTCATTCATTATATCAAAAAATAATACACAAAAATGAATGGTTAATCCCACAAGTGCTTTTATTTAACCACTACTATATCTTTATAATACCTTTTGAAATTTACAAATGCAACAATTTAGAAATTGGGTGGAAGGTTTAACACTGTAAAACACTTTTTGATAGGTAGAAAGTTCATTTTTATAAGGGTATATACATTACACCAAAATGATGGACAAATGTTTAGGAAAGAGGGACAGGGGAACTTTGTTCCAAAAGAACGACAGTCCCTCATAATAGGGACAATTGGGAGCTATGATAAAATGTTAAAGAGGGGTTCCACCCGCAATTTTTTTTTTTAAAGTCAGCAGCTACAAACACTGCAGCTGCTGACTTTTAATAAGGACACTACCTGTCCTACTCGCCTGCGATGTCAGCCCCCCCGATCCCTCGATCCTGGCAGCTCTCGGCGCCGCCATCCTCAGTAAGGGAAACAGGCAGTGAAGCCGTTTCCCTTACTCACATGCGCGAGTCTCGCATTGTTTTCTGAATGGGCAGCTTGCTCTCTGGGATACACACAGTTCCCAGAAGGCAGCGCGCCACATTCACCATAAGACAATGCGAGGACTCGGAGGATGCGGAAGAAGACCAGCCGTGAATAAGGAAGAGGCAGATTAGGGACTTCCGCATAGCAACCGTTATTTCTGGTGAGTAAATTTATATTTTAAGTTTTAAGTAAGTTTATTTTTTTTCTATTTTTTTTTCTATTTTTTTGCAGGTTTTTTGTGAAATTTCTTTTTTTAGGGTGGAACTCCACTTTAAGCAAGCATTATGCAAAGCAAAGTTTGGGCACTGGGCACAGAAGAGGTAAATATAGTGTGTCTTCTACTGCAGTGAGTTGATGGTTTATATATTTAAAGACTTGACAGGGTCAAGTAGAGAATGGTTAAAACCCTTCAGGTTTTTTTTTTTTTTAATGCTGTCTGTGCCCCAATGGGGAGATTTCTCTTTGTGTCCTATGGAAAAAATAAAAAGAAACTGCGCTTAAAGTGTAAAAACCAGGCAAGTAAATTGCCTGAAAAAAAGGAAATAAAAAAGAGGAAAGCAGCAACTAGTCTGAAAACAATCATCAGTGAATACAAGTTAGAAAAAATAAATATAGTCGCGCTAACTTATGAACTTGTACATAAGCCCATCACTGGGTGACTGAAAAAATCCAAATATCAACAGTGATAACATTTAACCACTTAACGACCGCCCACCGCCGATTTACGTCGGCAGAATGGCACGGACAGGCAGAATCACGTAGATCTACGTGACTGCCTTTGTACAGTTGGGGGGTCCATCCGGACCCCCCTTCTGTGCCGTGAGCGGTCGTTACTTCACCGGGAGCGATCCCAGATGAGGGGGCGGCCTTTCGATTCCGGCCCCCCCCTCGCGATCGCTCCCGGCGAATGGAAATGCCTCCTCTGTCTGTTTCAGACAGAGGGAGCAGGAGGAAGTGATGTCATCTCCTGTGCGGCGCTCACATATACCGAGCGCCGTACAAGAGAAGACATCAGGTCAGTGAGCACAACACTACACTGACACCAGGACACATAGGAACACTAATCGCCCCCCCCAGGACCCCCAGACCCCCCCAGATCACCCCCCAGCCCCCAGTCACAGTGTCACTGATTGCAGTGACCATTTATTTAGTGATCACTGCAATCAGTGACATTTGTGACTGTGAAAGTGTCACTAAAGTTTAGTTTTAGGTCCAGTGTAGCCCCCTAACCCCCCCTAATAAAGGTTTAACCCCCTGATCACCCCCCAGATAACCCTTTCACCCCCTATCACCGCTGTCGCTATGCGATCATTTTTCTGATGGCTGTCTTAGCATCAGTGATGGCGATCGGTAGCCAGTAATTTTTTTTAGGTTCGCCGCAGGTTTTTATAGCGTCGGGTACCCCAATATATTATCTAATAAAGGTTCAACCCCCTTGATCGCCCCCCAGGTAACCCTTTCACCCCCTATCACCGCTGTCGCTAATCGATCGTTTTTCTGATGCTGTCTTAGCATCAGTGATGGCGATCGGTAGCCAGTAATTTTTTTTAGGTTCGCCGCAGGTTTTTATAGCGTCAGGTACCCCAATATATTATCTAATAAAGGTTAAACCCCCTTGATCGCCCCCCAGGTAACCCTTTCACCCCCTATCACCGCTGTCGCTATGCGATCATTTTTCTGATGGCTGTCTTAGCATCAGTGATGGCGATCGGTAGCCAGTAATTTTTTTTAGGTTCGCCGCAGGTTTTTATAGCGTCGGGTACCCCAATATATTATCTAATAAAGGTTTAACCCCCTTGATCGCCCCCCAGGTAACCCTTTCACCCCCTATCACCGCTGTCGCTAATCGATCGTTTTTCTGATGCTGTCTTAGCATCAGTGATGGCGATCGGTAGCCAGTAATTTTTTTTAGGTTCGCCGCAGGTTTTTATAGCGTCAGGTACCCCAATATATTATCTAATAAAGGTTAAACCCCCTTGATCGCCCCCCAGGTAACCCTTTCACCCCCTATCACCGCTGTCGCTATGCGATCATTTTTCTGATGGCTGTCTTAGCATCAGTGATGGCGATCGGTAGCCAGTAATTTTTTTTAGGTTCGCCGCAGGTTTTTATAGCGTCGGGTACCCCAATATATTATCTAATAAAGGTTTAACCCCCTTGATCGCCCCCCAGGTAACCCTTTCACCCCCTATCACCACTGTCACTAAGCGATCGTTTTTCTGATCGCTGTCTTCGTGTCGGTGATGCCAATCGGTAGCCAGTCATTTTTTTTAGGTTCGCCGCAGGTTTTTATAGCGTCAGGTACCCCCAAATATGATCTAATAAAGGTTTTAACCCCCTAATTGCCCCTAGTTAACCCTTTCACCAGTGATCACCATATAAGTGTTACGGGTGACGCTGGTTAGTTAGTTTGCTTTTTATAGTGTCAGGGCACCCGCCGTATATAACCCAATAAAGGTTTAACCCCCTGATCGCCCGGTGGGTGATATCAATTAGGTTTTAGCGTCAGAGAGGGTCTGCGTCACACCCCAGGCAGCGTCAGGTTAGTGCCAGTAACGCTAACACCCACGCGTAAAGCATACACCCCCCTTAGTGGTATAGTATCTGAACAGATCAATATCTGATCTGATCAGATCTATACCAGCGGTTTAGGGTTCCCAAAAACGCAGTGTTAGCGGGATCAGCCCAGATACCTGCTAGCACCTGCGTTTTGCCCCTCCGTCCAGCCCAGGCCACCCAAGTGCAGTATCGATCGATCACTGTCACTTACAAAACACAACACACATAACTGCAGCGTTCGCAGAGACAGGCCTGATCCCTGCGACTCCAGTGCTGTAGGAGGTGATTTCACCACCACAGTTAAAAAAAAAAAAGCATATATGCCGAAGCATGGGGGCAGCAGGGGCAGCAGGGCGGAGGAGCAATTTTGCTCCTAATGCCGCATACATACGGTCGAAATTCCGACGGAGGCTTGCCCGTGGAAACGTTTGACCATGTGTGTGCGGCATAACTTTTTTGCGGGAGGATGCCCCCATGCTTCGGCATATATAAATGGTGCATGTATGCCCATCATTAGAAGTGGGTGGATGAAGGGCGGTATTCTAATGGTGGGCATACCCACCAATCAATCTCTTTTTTCGTTCAGCCAACAGGCTGCATGAAAAAAAAAGATTACAATACATGTCCAACAAGGACCAGCAACGTACTGGTATGTTGCTGGACTTTGAATGGTTATGCCAGATTGATGCCTGCGGGTTTAGGCATCATCTTGGTATCATTCTTTTCAGCCAGCGGCCGGCTTTCATGTAAAAGCAATCACAGCGGCTAATTAGCCTCTGGACTGCTTTTACAAGCAGTGGGAGGGAATGTCCCCCCCCCGGATATAAAAAGCGCCATTGGGAAATTGGGAAAGCATTTTATCACACCGATCTTGGTGTGGTCAGATGCTTTGAGGGCAGAGGAAAGATCTAGGGTCTAGAAGACCCCAGTTTTTTCAAAAAAAGAGTACCTGTCACTACCTATTGCTATCATAGGGGATATTTACATTCCCTGAGATAACAATAAAAATTATAAAAAAAAAAATATATGTAAGGAACAATTTAAAAATAAAATAAAAAAGCAAAATTAATAATAAAAAAAAAAAAAAAAAAAAAAAAAGCACCCCTGTCCTGCCCTGCTCTTGCCCAATGGCGAACGCAAGCGTCGGTCTGGCGTCATATGTAAACAGCAATTGCACCATGCATGTGAGGTATCACCGCGAAGGTCAGATCGAGGGCAGTCATTTTAGCAGTAGACCTCCTCTGTAAATCTAACGGGGTAATCTGTAAAGGCTTTTAAAGGCTTTTAAAAATGTATGTAGTTTGTCGCCAATGCGCGTTTGTGCGAAATTTTAAAGCATGTCGTGTTTGGTATCTATGTACTCGGCCTAAGATCATCTTTATTATTTCATCAAACATTTGGGCAATATAGTGTGTTTTAGCGCATTAAAATTAAAAAAAGTGTATTTTTTCCCCAAAAAATGCGTTTGAAAAATCGCTGCGCAAATACTGTGTAGAAAAAAAAAATGCAACACCCACCATTTTAATCTGTAGGGCCTTTGCTTTAAAAATATATATAATGTTTGGGGGTTCAACATAATTTTCTTGCAAAAAAAAAATATGTTTTCATGTAAACAAAAAGTGTCAAAAAGGGCTTTGTCTGCAAGTGGTTAGAAGAGTGGATGTAAGCTTCCTAATGTTGTGTATAAAATGCCAGAACAGTTCAAAACCCCCCCAAATGACCCCATTTTGGAAAGTAGACACCCCAAGCTATATACTGAGAGGCATGTCGAGTCCATGGAATATTTTATATGTTGACACAAGTTGCGGAAAAAAGAAAATTTTTTTTTTTTAATTTTTTTTTTGCACAAAGTTGTCACTAAATGATATATTGCTCAAACATGCCATGGGCATATGTGGAATTACACCCCAAAATAAATTCTGTTGCTTCTCCTGAGTACAGGGATACCACATGTGTGAGACTTTTTGGGAGCCTAGCCGCGTACGGGACCCCAAAAACAAAGCACCGCCTTCAGGCTTTCTAAGGGTGTAAATTTTTGATTTTACTTCTCACTGCCTATCACAGTTTCGGAGGCCATGGAATGCCCAGATGGCACAAAACCCCCCCAAATGACCCCATTTTGGAAAGTAGACACCCCAAGCTATTTGCTGAGAGGTATTGTGAGTATTTTGCAGATCTCGCTTTTTGTCACAAAGTTTTGAAAATTGAAAAAAAAAAAAAAAAAAAAAAATTTTCTTTCTTCATTTTCAAAAACAAATGAGAGCTGTAAAATACTCACCATGCCTCCTCAGCAAATAGCTTGGGGTGTCTACTTTCCAAAATGGGGTCATTTGGGGGGGGTTTTGTGCTATTTTGGCATTTTATGGCCTTAGAAACTGTGATAGGTAGTGAGGAGTGAAATCAAAAATTTGTGCCTAGAAATCCTGAAGGCGGTGCTTGGTTTTCGGGGTCCCGTACGCGGCTAGGCTCCTAAAAAGTCCCACACATGTGGTATCCCTGTACTCAGGAGAAGCAGCAAAATGTATTTTGGGGTGCAATTCCACATATAACCATGGCATGTGTGAGCAATATATCATTTAGTGACAACTTTTTGTAATTTATTTTTTATTTTTATTTTTTGTCATTATTCAATCACTTGGGACAAAAAAAAAAAAAATATTCAACGGGCTCAACAGGCCTCTCAGCAATTTCCTTGGGGTGTCTACTTTCTAAAATGGGGTCATTTGGGGGGGTTTTGTGCTATTTTGGCATTTTATGGCCTTCGAAACTGTGATAGGTAGTGAGGAATGAAATCAAAAATTTGCGCCCTTAGAAATCCTGAAGGCGGTGCTTGGTTTCCGGGGTCCCGTACGTGGCCAGGCTCCTAAAAAGTCCCACACATGTGGTATCCCCGTACTCAGGAGAAGCAGCAAAATGTATTTTGGGGTGCAATTCCACATATAACCATGGCATGTGTGAGCAATATATCATTTAGTGACAACTTTTTGTAATTTTTTTTTTTTTTTTTTTTTTTTGTCATTATTCAATCACTTGGGACAAAAAAAAAAAATATTCAATGGGCTCAACATGCCTCTCAGCAATTTCCTTGGGGTGTCTACTTTCCAAAATGGGGTCATTTGGGGGGGTTTTGTACTGCCCTGCCATTTTAGCACCTCAAGAAATGAGATAGGCAGTCATAAATTTAAAGCTGTGTAAATTTCAGAAAATGTACCCTAGTTTGTAAACGCTATAACTTTTGCGCAAACCAATAAATATACGTTTATTGACATTTTTTTTACTAAAGACATGTGGCTGAATACATTTTGGCCTAAATGTCTGACTAAAATTGAGTTTATTCGATTTTTCTTATAACAAAAAGTAGAAAATATCATTTTTTTTCAAAATTTTCGGTCTTTTTCCGTTTATATCGCAAAAAATAAAAATCGCAGAGGCAATCAAATACCATTAAAAGAAAGCTCTATTTGTGGGAAGAAAAGGACGCAAATTTCATTTGGGTACAACATTGCATGTCCGCACAATTTACAGTTAAAGCAGCGCAGTGCCGAATCCCAAAAACAGGCCTGGTCCTAATGGCCCGAAATGGTCCGGGGCTTAAGTGGTTAAAAAAGCTACCTAAGTGAAAAGCAATATATAATCTATGTGAACAAATAATTGACAATACATTAAAAATTAGCTGTGAATAAAAAATCAATTATTATCCAAAAATACTGTAAAACAAAAAAAAAAACCCTCAAAGTTCATATTCCAAAGTCCATAATGGAAAAAACACCCGTGAAGCGATATCCAAAATTAATAAAAGAAAAAGAAGAGGATTCAAATCTTCTTGGACTTAAATTCGTGACTTTCACCACCACCAGTAGAAATTTCTTCTTACCAAACAGCGATGGTCCCCTATGACGGAGGACCTCAAACAGCCTTAAGTAATGCTCAATTGAGCCTCCAGATTGTAGCAAGTGATGAACCTCAGTTGTTTAATAGCCCAACAGCTCATATAGCATCATACAAGTGTTCAACGTGGACCATGAAAAGAAGGGGGGACACTAGATAGTGTAAAATCCTTGATGAACATTTATTAAAATAATGAAAACATACTCACAAGAGCAGTTAAAAAGACAGCTTTAAAGTATAACAGCGCCGACCGGTCAAATGGCGCTGGCACACACACGTCCGTGGAAGCCGAGCAATGAAGGGTGACGTCAGCACAAAGCTCGTATCCTGCCCTAAGCATTTCGTGAAAAATCACGTCGTCTCGGGGCACGGGCGATGAGCTGCGTCACCCCCTCTATGTAGGGGACACACCGGAAAGAGGATCCGACCCGGAAGAAGGCGCGCGCGCACACGTCACGTCGCGAGTCAACAATGCCTCGCTATTGGGGCCGCTGGACCAGCGTAGCCGATCAAGCGGCAGATGCGCGCGCACATCTCCCCACGAGGAAACCAAGCCTCGTTTGTGAAGCCGCTCAGTGCGCGTCATCACGCGAAACGGAATGACGGAAGCACTCGGGATGAGCGTACCATACGTCTGTGTGACCATGACAACAAGAATCACGGCAGCGATACGTACATCCTCTAAGGGGAAGGACTCTCCAGGTGTGTCACAGGAAACAGTAGAACCCGCAACTTCCACTGCAACCAATGGGTGCAGAGGGCGCATTGGGACACTAAACTGCTCCAATTGTTAAATACTAATAACACAAATAAACAATAATAAAATGAAACTGGAGATTGGGAACATCTTAGTTCATGCCAATGTCCAGAACCGTACATAAAATAAATTAACAAAAAAAAACAGAGTAGCCTCATAATATTTAAAGATTAAGTGGCGGTGAGGCCACATAAAATTAAATTAAACTGCAACACAATACTGGTCGACAAAATACATGTTTCGATAGGTGTCAATGATCAGGCCTCAGTGAACTCCCATCAGAACATCATTACCAGTTGTTACAAAAAAAACTAGGAATTGTTAATAAAGGCATTGACATGGGTGTCAACGTTGAGTCCAAATGGAACATAAGTTCTCAACCTGTTCACCCATGCCATTTCTTGCTTGGAGATTTCTCTCACAAGCAAGCTGCCTCTCCAGTGAGGTCTATATTTGTCAATTGCAATGAATAGCATGCCAGACGGGTCTCTCTTATGGACCTGATCATAGTGCTTAGATACAGAGTGCTTATCGAAACCTTTACGGATATTTGCTATGTGTTCGTTGAGTCTCACCCTCATTGCTCTTTTGGTCCTCCCCACATACTGAAGACCGCAAGGGTACTGAATAAGGTAGACGACCCCCAAAGATGAACATGTTATAAAAGGTTCGATTTCATAGGATCGGCCAGTACTTGTTGACAAAAATTGGCTAATCTTCCTGTCTCTGCAACTATTCAGGCTACACACTTGGCATTTCTTACATCGATAGTATCCTGTCAGGTTCTCCAAGAATGTCCTATTAGCCCGTGAGGGGTCCTGGACACTTGGGGCCACTCTATTAGAAAGTGTCGAAGCCCCTCTAAATACAATGGATGGTCTTTCTGGAAGGGAAGGAGCCAGCACTTGGTCACTGGTTAACATGTGCCAGTGCTTACGTATCAGGCGTTTGATGGTCTGGTGGTGCATAGAGAAGGTGGTAATAAATGGAAGAGAAAACTTACCATCCCTTGCCACCTTCTCTTTATTAGCCAAAAGTGATCCTCGGTCAATCTCACTCACAGATTGTATCAATTGAGACATATCACTCTGTTGGTAACCTTTATCTACAAATCTTTTAGAAAGAATCTCAGCTTGGCCTTTAAAGGCCACTAGATCTGTACAGTTACGTCTTAATCTAGTGAGTTGACCATGAGGAACAGCCTTGAGCCAGGGGGCATAATGGCAACTATCGAGCGGGATGTATGAGTTCCTATCAGTTGGTTTAAAATAAGTGGTGGTAACAAATTTGTTATCGACAACTGAGATTTCCAAATCCAAATAGTGTACTGATTCCTGGCTTGCCTCAAAAGAGAATCTGATACCTCTGTCATTATCATTCAGGGACAGCATGTAATCACGCAAAGCGGGTTCACTACCGTCCCACAGGAGGAGGACGTCGTCGATGTACCTTGCCCAGAGTACAACCTCTGGTCTCCGGCAAACATCGATGACGTCCTCCTCCCACTTGCCCATAAAAAGGTTGGCCAGGCTGGGGGCATACTTCGCCCCCATCGCCACACCTCGGTCTTGGCGGAAAAATTGATTATCACACCAAAAGTAATTATGACTTGCTGCATATTTCAGCAGGGTCATAATGAAATCAATTTGCCGGGGTGGCAGATCTGATCCTCTCACCAAATACAACTCTACGGCCTCAAAACCACACTCATGTGGGATAATGGTATAAAGTGAGGTCACGTCTGCCGTGACCATCCATATACCGTTTGTGGGAACGAGGTCTTTGAGTAAATTGATAACGTATTTGGTGTCTCTTACGTATGAGGGGATCTGCTGAACCAGAGGTTGCAGAAAAAAATCAATATACTTCCCCACCCGGGACGTGATTGAATCTATCCCACTTACAATGGGTCGTCCCGGGGGGGAAGTGAGGCTTTTATGGATCTTCGGGAGATAATAGATAATGGGAGTTCGGGGAGCACAGGGTATCAAAAATAGTCTCTCCCTATCACTAAGGATACCTACCCGATGTCCCTCATCCACAATACCTTCCAGTTCCCTCTTGTACCTAATGACAGGATCCCTATTAAGGGGGGTATAGGTTTCGGTGTCGTCAACGATCCTGTGTAACTCTTTTAGGTAGTCACACCTATCAAGAATAACTATCCCTCCCCCTTTATCGGCGGGTCTAATAACTAGGGATTTGTTGGAACACATAGACTCAAGACCACTCTCCAGATTCCTCTGCATCTTAACCTTTTTCACCTTAATCATTTCAAGGTCCTTGAGTACCACATCCCTAAATACTTTAATACTCGGAACCAATGAACCAGGGGGATTGAACAGTGATGCATTGGCTAAACCAGTATGTTTGTACTCAGGTGGAGGGTTCAGTCCATCCGTAATGGGATTAGACAAAAATGCCTTTTGATGTTAAGCTTTCTCGCGAACTTGTGAACATCCATAAAGGTTTGGAACTTGCTCAAGCTCCTAGGCGGAGCAAATTTCAAACCCTTATCTAAAAAGGCATTGTTCGGATTCTTACAAAGGCTGTTGGCTCAAATTGAAGATACCCGCACCTATATTCTTTTTCTTTTTGAGCAACTGGGCCCTCCTCCCCCCTCTAACCCCTTTGTGTCCTATGCTGAATACAATACGGTATACAAATAATGTGAGAGGAACACCCTTCAAAATGAAGAAAAATCCCCTTCTAGACTTTTTTTATGAAAACACTCCTTTTTTTTTTGTGCTGGTGACAATGGTCCCTTGGACAAGCAGAGGGGAAGCATCAAACTAGCAGGGTCATAGACAACACTAAACAAATGACAGGGTTAAAAAATCCACACTCAATCCAAAGCTATAAAAAATTTGCCTTTTACTACAGAAAGCACTAGCCTGTTGTAATCATCACTAATAAATAATAAAGTGGAAAAAAAGTTGCGCTATTAATATATAGAAAAGCTGCTAGCATCAACAATAAGACTAATTGTATGAAAAGTAAAAAACAGAAAAAATGCAGCGCTACAAAGTGCATAGGAACCCTGCATAGGTATGCAGAAGTGAGTGCTCAATATAAAATATTAATTAGTGAAATAAATGAATGAACATTTTATACCAATGTGCACACTGAAAATACTATGTGCATAAGTATATATATATATATATATATATATATATATATATATATATATTCAAGCTTCAACATTGCATTTTAGGATTTCCAACGCCCTGTGATCACATCTATGGGATTGAATATGTTCCATTGAACTATTTCAGGGACTCATGAATGGTTACATTGGTTAACTTGCTCCACAGTATGTTGGATGTGCAAGCAAACCATTCCATATACCTTTTATGTTTGGACTTTTCATGTGCGTCCATGATATTGTATGATTTTGTGCTTTTCACAGGATTATTTTTCCTTTATATATATATATATATATATATATATATATATGCACATAGTATTTTCAGTGTGCACATTGGTATAAAATGTTCATTCATTTATTTCACTAATTAATATTTTATATTGAGCACTCACTTCTGGATACCTATTCAGGGTTTCTATGCACTTTTTACCGCTGCACTAATAAATAATAGCAATACTTCAGTTATTTATTATCTATTATTGCAACTGCACTAGATAATACAACATTATTGTTAACATGGTTAAGATCTGGTTAACTCTTTTACTAATAGACCCTTAAAATCTTGCTTTTCTTCATGATAATTCTTCAGCAACTGACTTGTGGACCTTTGTGTGCTCAAGATGCCTCTTAGCCAAAGAGTCAGCCTGCACAAAAGAATTAACCTATTGACAATATCTACTCAAATCGAAATGCTTTGAATAACAAGAATGTGTTATTTACCTTCTTAATGCACCCACAATTCACAGTTAAGCAGGCTGTACACAAAAGGTCAAATGCACAAAGTGTTGAATTTCAATAAGTAGCTTTACCAAGTCATATACAGATAAGCAGAAGTGTCTAAAATACAAATAACAGTTGCAATGAATGCATTCCAACAAGTCACATAAATATGTATAAATGGAATAGAAGCATACTTGTTCAGGACACAATGTGTCTGTTTCATGTACTGTATGTTTTAACAATGATGTATGTTCATGGTTGTTTTCCTTTTCTATATTGAATAGCATAAGCAAATTAAGCAAGAAAAATAAACATTTTGTTTTAAAACTTTTCATAAACAAGCAGAGTGGTAAGCAGTAGGCTGAAACGCATCAATAACTATAGGTATTGATTCCATTTATTAGATGGATTTAATAAAATTGTATATGTTAATTTTTTTAGACATTGTGGTCCCGGATTTTAGGCCATCCGAGCACATGAGTCTCTATCTCATCCTGTTTACCATTAAGGGTTATTTTGGGGTAGCAGCATTATTTCAATGGATGGATGGACTGTGATAGTACTATGGCACTCCCCCTTTCCCTCCAATTTTGAGATTTTTTTCTCTCAAAGGAGATATAAGAGTATGGGGGCATGGCCTGGATGCTGAAGAAGATGGCAGCTTAAAATCCTTGTTTTGATACTCCACGGTCCGTTTTCAGCATCCTCTGCACAGGCCGAAGGATCCTCCAGAGCAGTGAGTAGAAGCCCCACTAGGTCCCCCAGCACACAGCCTTCTGAATCTTAAACACCAGCTGCCAAAACCCTCAGCCTAGGGGACCGAAGAGCAGTAACCACAGATATAAAAGAAACACTCTCTGCTGCAATCTCTGATCTCCGTTTAGACATGCAAGCAGTAGCAACACGTCTAGAAGAGGTGGAGGAAACTACTGACTGCCGTGACACCGCCATCCATGAGGCCCAACAGACCCTGGATGCACACACCGTGCAACTAAGAGATTTACACAGACATCTATAAGATCTAGATGATAGAGGTGGTCTGCAAAATATTAGAATTAGAGGCCTCCCTGAAACAGTTGAACCTGGCAATCTCACCCAAGCCACCCTAGCCATATTTAATAACCTGCTTGGAAGACCCTTAGACACACCGATTGAAATGGAACATTTCCATCGGGCACTACGACCTAAAGGCAGGGACACCAATCCTCCCCAGGGATGTTATAAGCTGTCTCGTAAACTTCAAACTTAAAGAAGAGATCCTGAGAAGAAACGGAAATAGAGGTTGCATCTTATACCATGGCAATGAGATTAAATTATATCAAGATCTCTCACACATCACTCTACAAAAGCGTAAGGACCTGCATCCACTTCTAGATATCCTCAGAGATAGAGAAATTCCCTACAAATGAGAATTTCCCTTCTGTTTAACAGCAGGATCTGCTGGGTGTACCACACATTTGCGACATCCTGAGGACATACATTCATTATGTGAAAGCCTTGGACTTCACCTCGTTGAGATACAGTATTGGCACAGAGACTCACGCCCTTCGATGCCATCTCTGGGCTGCTCAGTTCTCTTCTTCATGATTTAACAACCCAGAGCAGCAGAATCCCACCGTAAACGTTTAAGAAGGAAAGGAAAAGGAAAAGGGGAAAAAAAAGAAGAAAGGTCTGAGCATTCAAGAGAATGGCTTTAACTGTTTATATACTGTATATCAACATTAATGAAATTTCTTCTTTAAACCCCTTCACACCGACCGTACAGGCATACCCCTGTACTTTTTTTAGAGTGGGGGCGGTTTGCTCTTTAGTGATAACAACCGCAGTGGCTGATATCATAAAGGAGTGGGAGGGGATGTCCCTCTGTCCCCCCCCCCATTCCCGCTGCTTATGCCGGGCCTCCCGGCCCACCGGCAGACCCGATCCAGGATCCAGCACTTCTGCCAGCTAGGGTGAGACTGGAAGGAAGCTGGAAATGGCTTTGAAAATCCCGGAAGTGACGTCACAACGTCATTTCAGGTTTAATCGTCTGCCAATGGCACTGATTTAAAAAAAAAATGACAGTATTGTCGTTTTTGGCAATCTGAATACTTTTAAAGTGCAAAGGAGGGATTTTGAGTCTTTTAGACTCCCCGATCCCTTCATAAAGAGTACCTGTCACCACCTATCACTGTCACAAGGGATGTTTACATTCCTTGTGACAGCAATAAAAGTGATCAGATTTTTATTTTTTATTTTTTTAAATGGGCAATGTAAAAAAAAAAATATATATATATTGTAAAGCGCCCCTGTCCCCGCATGCTCGCGCAGCAAAGAAAACGCATACGCTAATCGCGCTCACAAATGTAAACAGTGTTCAAATCACACATGTGTGGTATCGCTGCGATTGTCAGAGTGAGAGCAATAATTCTAACAAAAGACCTCCTCTGTATCTCTAACTTGGTAATCGTTAAAAAAAATTAAATCTTCACCAATGGAGATTTTTAGGTACCGTCGTTTGTCACCATTCCACGAGCGTGCGCAATTTCAAAGCGCGACATGTTAGGTATCTATTTACTCAGCGTAACCTCAGATTTCACATTATAAAAAATAAATTCCCTAGGGTCTCTGATAAAAAATATATATATAATGTTTTGTGGTTCGAGGTAATTTTCTTGCAAAAAATATGGATTTTAAGTTTAACAAATGTCTGCTGAGACTGCTGACAGGTACTTCATAAAGAGTACCTGTCACCACCTATCACTGTCACAAGGGATGTTTACATTCCTTGTGACAGCAATAAAAGTGATCAGATTTTTTTTTTTTTTTTTTTAAATGGGCAATGTAAAAAAATATATATATATATTGTAAAGCGCCCCTGTCCCCGCATGCTCGCGCAGCAAAGAAAACGCATACGCTAATCGCGCTCACAAATGTAAACAGTGTTCAAATCACACATGTGTGGTATCGCTGCGATTGTCAGAGTGAGAGCAATAATTCTAACAAAAGACCTCCTCTGTATCTCTAACTTGGTAACCGTTAAAAAAAATTAAATCTTCACCAATGGAGATTTTTAGGTACCGTCGTTTGTCACCATTCCACGAGCGTGCGCAATTTCAAAGCGCGACATGTTAGGTATCTATTTACTCAGCGTAACCTCATATTTCACATTATAAAAAATTAATTCCCTAGGGTCTCTGATAAAAAAATATATATAATGTTTTGTGGTTCGAGGTAATTTTCTTGCAAAAAATATGGATTTTAACTTTAACAAATGTCAGAAATAGGCTTAGGCATGAAAGGGTTAAACCTTAAGACTATTGATACCTGTGTGGTCCCAGACAAACTATTAGGATGATACCTTGATATGTCAAAAGATAGACGCCACATAGTATATATCTTAACATTATAACTGTAACCTTCATGAATATTCGTTACTCTCAGTAAACGCATACATACTGTACATGTTACTTTGATATTGCAATGCATCTGAGTCACAATACACATTTACACTCTGACACACATGCGTTGGTTCTAGCTTTATATTCAAACCTTAGTTATATATAGGGTGATATACCTATTTTTTCTTTGTAGCTGTATCAGAACTCCCTTATCATCACCATACATACTCATTACCTTGTGGAACATCACATACATACTTGTGTAATGCGTCACAATCTTGGATCTCCCCTGAGAGACATTTTAATCTGGTGTAAATAAGATGGAGGTTAAAGAACTTATAGTTCTGCCCAACCCTCACAAACCTCTATCCTCTTAGTTCACACTTCACAGGATATTTGAGACACGTTGCAAAGCTGATCACATAAACTTCTTCCCTATTTGAATACATAAGACAATACAGGCAATTCCTACCTTAACCTCAACATTATAAGGTACTACTCCTATTTCCGGTATAGATTACAAAAATAATCACAGTTAAAAAGGTATTGATTGGTATGGTCATAAGGGAGTGATCAGATATATCTTGATACCTAAAGGTTTAATAGTTTCTGTTCATTCTTTGTTAATGTTCCTGTTTCTTTACCTTAAAAAATACTCTAAAAAAGGCTCCTAGCCATGTCGTATTAAACTCAGAGTCATTATCCTCAATCTAAGATATACCAACCATTGAAATATGCAGTGAACATTATATGACCTACCAACCTCATGTGCTCTACTCATATACTTACAGGAGAAAGGTTTTTACGTATCTCAGCTAGAAATACGCTCTACATTTTTTGTTATTCCTGTACACACATCTCTCACGCTCTGTAACACATATTCATACTTTATAAAAAAGACTTGTATAGGAATCATTTAGATTCCATTAGAAGATTATATCTTAACCGGCTTTGCTTCCTCTACCTTCTTACAATCATCAATAGTAGGGATGAGCTTTGAGTTCGAGTCAAACTCATGTTCGACTCGAACATCGGCTGTTCAACCGTTCGTCGAATTTCGAACATTATGGGCCGTTCGCGCCAAATTCGAGTGGCGCGTCACGGCCCATAATTCACTGCGGCATCGCAGTGCATTGCTGGCTGATGATTGGCCAAGCATGCACTATGACCCGCATGCTTTGGACAATCACAGCGCGGTAAGAATGGAGAGCCATAATTGGCCAAAGCCAGGGTGGCTTTCGCCAACTATGTCTCAGAGGGTTTAGTACACGCCCCACACTATATAAGGCCGCCTGCGTGGCAGCCTTGTGTAGTGTGTTGTGGCGGCAGTGAAAGAAAGACAGAGAGAGAGAGAGATAGTGTCATTTAATTTGAGTTAGATAAAGCAGGCAGGCGAGTCAGTTAGCTGCAGTTACAGTGTGTAGAGGATATACCTGTATATGCATCCCAGGTGTTGTGTATATATATATATATATATATATATATATATATATATATATATATATATATATATATACTGTATATACACTGTATTCAGTTTAGCTAGATCCGTTCCTGTTATTCTCTTCATAATATACTGACAGGCAGGCAGGTGATTGTGGTAGCTGCAGTATTTTCAGTTTTTGTCCTTTGCACAGTGTGCACCTAAAGCTACCTGAATGCAATTGCTGATGTTCTATAACTAATACCACAGGCAGGGAGCTGCAGTGTTTTCAGTTAGCGTACTGTGTCCTTTGCACAGTGTGCACCTAAAGCTACCTGAATACAATTGCTGGTGTTCTCATACTAATACCACAGGCAGGGAGCTGCAGTATTTTCAGTTAGTGTACTGTGTCCTTTGCACAGTGTGCACCTAAAGCTACCTGAATACAATTGCACGTGTTCTCATACTAATACCACAGGCAGGGAGCTGCAAGTATTTTCAGTTAGTGTATTGTGTCCTTTGCACAGTGTGCACCTAAAGCTACCTGAATACAATTGCTGGGGTTCTCATGCTAATACCACAGGCAGGGAGCTGCAGTATTTTCAGTTAGTGTACTGTGTCCTTTGCACAGTGTGCACCTAAAGCTACCTGAAGACAATTGCTGGTGTTCGCATACTAATACCACAGGCAGGGAGCTGCAGTATTTTCAGTTAGTGTACTGTGTCCTCTGCACAGTGTGCAACTAAAGATAACTGAAGACAATTGCTGGTGTTCTCTTACTAATAATACTACAGGCAGGCAGTTGATTCTGCTAGCTGCAGTATAATCAGTATATATATATATATATATATATACATCCCAGATTTGTGCAGCTACATCTCACTGCAGGCCATTAGTATGTCTGGAAGGACAACAAGGAGAGGCAGACAGTCACAAGTCAATAAAAGAGGGCAAGCAGGCTCTGTGTCTAGAGGCAACAGTGCTGGTCATGGACACGGTGCATCCTCATCAGCACGTGGCCGTGGGACACGCTTGTCCTTTTATTCGGCAGCTGGCCGTGTTGAGCCGCAACATGCCGAAGACTTGGAAGAGTGGATGACCAAGCCATCCTTACCCTCCACATCATCTCTCACCCAGGCTCAGGGTACTTTGTCTGGCAAAGCAGCTGCCAAAGCAGCCTCTTCCCTCGGCTCAATGGCATCAGTCACTCCTTCCCTAGCCCCACCATGTCCTCCTGAGGAGTCCCCCGAACTGTTTAACCACAGTGTCGGGTACATGCTGCAGGAGGATGCGCAGCGTTTTGAAGGCTCCAACGATGGTACCCAGCTAGAGGAAGGCAGTAACGTGAGCCCACAGAGAGGGGGTGCCCAAGAAGAACATCAATCTGGCAGTCATGTTCCCCCAGCTGCAGCATACTGCCAGGTTTGCTACAGTGATGAGGAGGGGGGGGATTATGAGGTCATGGACTCTATGTGGGTGCCTGATAGGAGAAAGGAGGAGGAGGAGGCACATCTCCAATGAGGCAGGATGCCCTCCAGGGGCCAGCTTAAGGGCAGCACACCGACAGTATCACACCGCAGAGCTCCGCATGTGCAGGGCACTGCTGTCTCTGCGTGTTATTCCAAAAGTTCTTTGGTGTGGTCCTTTTTTGATACGAGTGCATCAGATGGCAGCCCTGCTATTTGCAACATGTCTCAGGCCTATCTCGCGTGGCCAAAACATCACCCGCTTGGGCACCACATGCTTGATCAGACATATGTCGACTTGCCATGCAGTTCGTTGGCAAGCATACCTAAAAGACCCACACCAAAGAAAAAACTGACCTCTCCTTGCTCCTCATCAGCTGGGATCTCCAACTCCACTATACCTTCAGTCCTCTCTGAAACCTGCACTGAGAGGAATGAAGGTGTAGAATTAGGTGTGTCACAACCAAGTACTTGCGGGCAATCTGCTATTGGTACACCAACGTCAGATTGTACCAGGCAAATTTCCTTGCCCCAGCTGCTGCACCGCTGAAAGAAGTTCGCTCCCAGCCATCCACATGCCCAGCGGTTGAATGCTAGCTTGGCTAAATTGCTAGCACTTCAACTTCTGCCTTTTTCAGTTGGTAGACTCTTCCCCCTTCCTTGAGTTTGTGGAATGTGCGGTTCCTCAGTGGCAGGTTCCTAAACACAACCATTTCTCACGGAAGGCGATGTCTTGGCCTCACTGGACAGGGCGGTCAGCGATAAGGTGCATATTACCGCTGACTCATGGTCCAGCAGGCATGGGCAGGTTTAAAGATTAGCTTGCTTGTTGGTCAGGTAATGGCAGCTTACCTGATCAGGATCCGGGAGCTGGTGAAAGTGCGGATTTGTCACAGGCAGACAGAGCATTAGTGAGTGCAGGGCTTTGTATAATCCAAGGCTGATTTGTGCTTGGAATCAGCTGAGAGGGGAGGAGGGAGTCAGAGGGGCAGACTGGGTTCATGCCCCCCGAGCTCAGTGGGGCGCGAGGCGACCTCCCCGAGGCCGGGGAGTTGTTAGAGCAACCGGGACGCTCTCTGTGTGGAGAAGGATGCAGGACAAGGTGCAGTAGTATTGGAGGTTGTTCAGCCACCACGCCTCCAAAATGCTACTACTGGTGATTCTGACACAACTCTCTCCTCCACCCCCTCCTCTTCTTCTTCCTCCATGGCCTCTTTCTGTGCTGATTTGTCCTCGGAACCAGCGGTGCTCCGTAGGTTTTCAAGGGGCTACGCAAGTACGCAGGCAAAAAGATGCCATGCGGTGCTTGAGCTGGTGTGCTTGGGGGACAGGAGCCACACTGGGGCAGAGATTCTGTCAGCTCTGCAGGGGCAGGCTTAGAGGTGGCTGACGCCACGCCAGCTTCAGCCAAGAATGATGGTTTGCGACAATGACAGCAACCTCCTTTCAACCCTCCGACAAGGACAATTGACCCATGTGCCTTGTTTGGCCCACGTCCTTAACTTGGTGGTGCAGCGGTTCTTGGGCAGGTACCCAGGCTTACAGGATGTCATGAGGCAGGCCAGGAAACTATGTGTGCATTTCCGCCAGTCATACAATGCCAGTACTCGGCTGGCTAACCTCCAAAAGGAATACAACCTGCCCAAGAACCGCCTAATCTGTGACATGCCCACCAGGTGGAACTCAACGTTGACAATGCTGCAGCGTTGGCACATGCAGCAGAGGGCCATCAATGAGTATCTGTGCCAATATGGCACGAGGACAGGGTCAGGGGAGCTTGTTTTTTTTGCCACACCAGTGGGTCATGATCAGGGATGCATGCACTGTCCTGGCACCATTTGAGGAGGCCACAAGGATGGTGAGCAGTGACAGTGCATGCATCAGTGACACTGTCCCTCTTGTCCACCTGTTGGAGCACACGCTGTGTGGAATAATGGACAGGGCACTTGAAGCAGAACAGAGGGAGGAGGACTTCCTTACCTCTCAAGGCCCCTTTTATCCAGACAGTGTTCCTGCTGGCCCGCCTATCACACAGGAAGAGGACGAGGAGGAGAAGGAGGAGGATTGTGTCAGCATGGAGGTGGAGCCTAGCACTCAGCATCAGCAGCAGTCTTCAAGGGATCAATTACAGTCCCAAGAAACCCATGGACTTGTACGTGGCTGGGAGGAGGTGGCTGTGGATCATGTCGTTCTGAGTGACCCAGAGGACTCTGGACCGAATGCCTCAGCAAACCTATGCTGCATGGCCTCCCTGATCCTGCAAAGCCTGCGGAAGGATCCTCATATTCATGTGATCAAGGAGAGGAATCATTACTGGCTGGCAACCCTCCTTGATCCACGTTACAAGGGTAAGGTTGCGGACCTTATCTTGCCATCACAGAGGGAGCAGAGGGTGAAGCATCTTTGGGAGGCCTTGCAGAAAGGTCTGTGCAACGCGTTCCCAGAGACTGGGATGTTACAAAATCCTGGTCCTGGACAATGTGTTGCTGAGGCTTCGGTCAGTGAAAGAAGGAGCGGTGGAGAAGGTGGCCATCTTCCAATGCGTTCAGACAATTTTTTAGTCTGCAGCCCCTAGGTATGATCGGTTCCAGCAGCCATCGCCAGCGTCTGTTTTATATGGTGCAGGAATACCTAGGGGCAAGATCAGACTTGGACACCTTTCCCACCGAAAATCCTCTGGGTTACTGGGTCTTGAGGATGGATCACTGGCCAGAGCTTGCACAGTATGCAATTGAGCTACTGGCCTTTCCTGCATCCAGCGTTCTTTTGGAACGCACATTCAGTGCTTCTGGAGGCTTTGTAACCGATCACAGGGTGCGCCTGTCCACCGAATCGGTCGATCGGCTGACCTTCATAAAAATGAATCTGTCTTGGATCACCAGCTACCAATCACCTGATGCTGATGTAACTGAATCATTTTTTTTTGAATTGGAGATCCCTTCAAGACTGCCTATGCTGAGTGACTATCCTCTTCCTCCTCAATGTTCATGCTGATATCTTGTAAGAACATTTTTGGTTCTGGGCACCGCCACCAGTGGCTAAGGCCCAGGGGCGTGTAATTACAGTTTTTGATGCAATAATTTGCAGCAGGGCTCATTCTTGCACTCTAACTAAAATTTCTGTGAGGGGTTGCAGTGTTGTGGCACCAGCATCAGTGCCTAAGGCCCAATTTTTCTGCCCCTGTTCAAAAGGGGCATGTAATTACAATTCTTGATCTAATATTTCACAGCAGGGCCCGTTCCTGCGCCCACCATGAGTAACTGTGAGGCCTTACAGTGTTGTGGCAACACCAACACCTAAGGCCCAAATTTCTGCAGAGTATATAGGGCAGGCCCCTACTTTCAAACATCCAACTTACAAACGACACCTACTTGCAAACAGAGGGAGACAACAGGAAGTGAGAGGAAATCTAAACCTAGGAAGGGAAATTGTCTCCTGTAAGAGTTAATATGGGAAAATCGTGTCTTCTCTCCACTTATGCTTTATCACCAATCCTTGTTTCACTAAAAACCCCAAATGTTATTTTCAAAAACCAATTGTCATTGGGACAAAAAATGAGGTGAAATCTTCTGAAGAGGTGCATAGACAGAAAAACAAATGTTACAGGGGTGATAACCCTTCCCAATGTTTTCCAAAAAGCTTAAAAATAGATTTTTTGGGCTGGAGCTACACTTTAAAAATGTACCAGTTCTAAATTACAAACAGATTCTACTTAAGAACAAACCTACAGTCCCTGTCTTGTTTGCACCGCCTGTATACTGCTGTACAGAGTATATAGGGCCTGAGGGCCCCTCACCTTTCCTTCTTTTAATTTGGGTGCAGGGTTCCCCTTAATATCCATACATGACTTTTTTTCCATTAGAAATGTAATTTTGTGCAGGGACAGTTCTAAACATGGGAAACTTGTGCCACTTCACAGGCATACTATAGACGCCCCCCAGGTACGATATTTAAAGGAATATTTCACTTTTCTTTTTTTCACTTTAATCATCATTAACCACTTAAGCCCCGGACCATTTGGTAGCTAAAGGACCAGAGGTGAATTCAGAATTTTGCACTGCGCTGCTTTAACTGTAAATTGTGCGGACATGCAATGTTGTACCCAAACGAAATTTGCGTCCTTTTCTTCCCACAAATAGAGCTTTCTTTTAATGGTATTTGATTGCCTCTGCGATTTTTATTTTTTGCGATATAAACGGAAAAATAGCGAAAATTTTGAAAAAAAATGAAATTTTCTACCTTTTTGTTATGAGAAAAATCGAATAAACTCAATTGTAGTCATACATTTAGGCCAAAATGTATTCAGCCACATGTTTTTAGTAAAAAAAATGTCAATAAGCGTATATTTATTGGTTTGCGCAAAAGTTATAGAGTTTACAAACTAGGGTACATTTTCTGAAATTTACACAGCTTTAAATTTATGACTGCCTATCTCATTTCTTGAGGTGCTAAAATGACAGGGCAGTACAAAACCCCCCAAATGACCCCATTTTGGAAAGTAGACACCCCAAGGAAATTGCTGAGAGGCATGTTGAGCCCATTGAATTTTTATTTTTTTTGTCCCAAGTGATTGAATAATGACTAAAAAAAATAAAAAATAAAAAAAAAATTACAAAAAGTTGTCACTAAATTATATATTGCTCACACATGCCATGGTTATATGTGGAATTTCACCCCAAAATACATTTTGCTGCTTCTCCTGAGTACGGGGATACCACATGTGTGGGACTTTTTGGGAGCCTAGCCGCGTACGGGACCCCGGAAACCAAAGCACCACCTTCAGGATTTCTAAGGGCGCAAATTTTTGATTTCACTCCTCACTACCTATCACAGTTTCGAAGGCCATAAAATGCCAAAATAGCACAAAACCCCCCCAAATGACCCCATTTTAGAAAGTAGACACCCCAAGGAAATTGCTGAGAGGCCTGTTGAGCCCATTGAATATATATTTTTTTGTCCCAAGTGATTGAATAATGACAAAAAAAAATAAAAAATTACAAAAAGTTGTCACTAAATGATGTATTGCTCACACATGCCATGGTTATATGTGGAATTACACCCCAAAATACATTTTTCTGCTTCTCCTGAGTACGGGGATACCACATGTGTGGGACTTTTTAGGAGCCTAGCCGCGTACGGGACCCCGAAAACCAAGCACCACCTTCAGGATTTCTAGGCACAAATTTTTGATTTCACTCCTCACTACCTATCACAGTTTCGAAGGCCATAAAATGGCAAAATCGCACAAAACCCCCCAAATGACCCCATTTTGGAATATAGACACCCCAAGCTATTTGCTGAGAGGAATGGCGAGTATTTTACAGCTCTCATTTGTTTTTGAAAATGAAGAAAGAAAATATATATATATATATTTATTTTTTTTCAATTTTCAAAACTTTGTGACAAAAAGCGAGATCTGCAAAATACTCACAATACCTCTCAGCAAATAGCTTGGGGTGTCTACTTTCCAAAATGGGGTCATTTGGGGGGGTTTTGTGCTATCTGGGCATTCCATGGCCTCCGAAACTGTGATAGGCAGTGAGAAGTGAAATCAAAAATTTACACCCTTAGAAAGCCTGAAGGCGGTGCTTGGTTTTTGGGGTCCCGTACGTGGCTAGGCTCCCAAAAAGTCTCACACATGTGGTATCCCCGTACTCAGGAGAAGCAACAGAATGTATTTTGGGGTGTAATTCCACATATGCCCATGGCATGTTTGAGCAATATATCATTTAGTGACAACTTTGTGCAAAAAAAAAAAATGTCGTTTTTCCGCAACTTGTGTCAACATATAAAATATTCCATGGACTCGACATGCCTCTCAGTATATAGCTTGGGGTGTCTACTTTCCAAAATGGGGTCATTTGGGTGGTTTTGAACTGTTCTGGCATTTTATACACAACATTAGGAAGCTTACATCCACTCTTCTAACCACTTGAAGACAAAGCCCTTTTTGACACTTTTTGTTTACATGAAAACATTTTTTTTTGCAAGAAAATTATGTTGAACCCCCAAACATTATATATATTTTTAAAGCAAAGGCCCTACAGATTAAAATGATGGGTGTTGCATTTTTTTTCTACACAGTATTTGCGCAGCGATTTTTCAAACGCATTTTTTGGGTTAAAAAATACACTTTTTTTAATTTTAATGCACTAAAACACACTATATTGCCCAAATGTTTGATGAAATAAAAAAGATGATCTTAGGCCGAGTACATAGATACCAAACACGACATGCTTTAAAATTTCGCACAAACGCGCATTGGCGACAAACTACATACATTTTTAAAAGCCTTTAAAAGCCTTTACAGGTTACCCCAGTAGATTTACAGAGGAGTTCTACTGCTAAAATGATTGCCCTCGATCTGACCTTCGCGGTGATACCTCACATGCATGGTGCAATTGCTGTTTACATATGACGCCAGACCGACGCTTGCGTTCGCCATTGGGCAAGAGCAGGGCAGGACAGGGGTGCTTTTTTTTTTTCTTTTTTTTTTTATTATTAATTTTGCTTTTTTCTTTTATTTTTAAATTGTTCCTTCCAAGTATTTTTTTTTTTTATCATTTTTATTGTTATCTCAGGGAATGTAAATATCCCCTATGATAGCAATAGGTAATGACAGGTACTCTTTTTTGAAAAAACTGGGGTCTATTGGACCCTAGATCTTTCCTCTGCCCTCAAAGCATCTGACCACACCAAGATCGGTGTGATAAAATGCTTTCCCAATTTCCCAATGGCGCTTTTTATATCCGGGGGGGACATTCCCTCCCACTGCTTGTAAAAGCAGTCCAGAGGCTAATTAGCCACTAGGATTGCTTTTACATGAAAGCCGGCCACTGGCTGAAAAGAATGATACCAAGATGATACCTAAACCCGCAGGCATCATTCTGGTATAAACATTCAAAGTCCAGCAACATACCAGTACGTTGCTGGTCCTTGTTGGACATGTATTGTAATCTTTTTATTTCATGCAGCCAGTTGGCTGAACGAAAAAAGAGATTGATCGGTGGGTATGCCCACCATTAGAATACCGCCCTTCATCCACCCACTTCCAATGATGGGCATACACGCACCATTTATATATGCCGAAGCATGGGGGCATCCTCCCGCAAAAAAGTTATGCCGCACACACATGGTCGGACTTTTCCACGGGCAAGCCTCTGTCGGAATTTCGACCGTATGTACGCGGCATTAGGAGCAAAATCGCTCCTCCGCCCCTGCTGCCCCAATGCTTCGGCATGTTTGCTTTTTTTTTTTAACTGTGGTGGTGAAATCACCTCCTACAGCACTGGAGTCGCAGGGATCAGGCCTGTCTCTGCGAACGCTGCAGTTATGTGTGTTTTTGTTTTGTGACAGTGATCGATCGATACTGCACTTGGGTGGCCTGGGCTGGACGGAGGGGCAAAACGCAGGTGCCAGCAGGTATCTGGGCTGATCCCACTAACACTGCGTTTTTGGGAACCCTAAACTGCTGGGGACGCTAGTATAGATCTGATCAGATCAGATATTGATCTGTTCAGATACTATACCACTAAGGGGGGTGTATGCTTCACGCGTGGGTGTTAGCGTTACTGGCACTAACCTGACGCTGCCTGGGGTGTGACTCAGATCCTCTCTGACGCTAAAACCTAATTGATATCACCCGCCGGGCGACCAGGGGGTTAAACCTTTATTGGGTTATATACACGGCGGGTGCCCTGACATTATAAAAAGCAAACTAACTAACCAGCGTCACCTGTAACACTTATATGGTGATCACTGGTGAAAGGGTTAACTAGGGGCAATCAGGGGTTAAAACCTTTATTAGATAATATATGGGGGTACCTGACGCTATAAAAACCTGCGGCGAACCTAAAAAAAATTACCAGCTACCGATCTGCATCACCGACACTAAGACAGCGTTTAGAAAAACGATCGCTTAGCGACAGTGGTGATGGGGGTGAAAGGGTTACCTGGGGGGTGATCAAGGGGGTTAAACCTTTATTAGATAATATATTGGGGTACCTGACGCTATAAAAACATGCGGCGAACCTAAAAAAAATTACTGGCTACGATCTGCATCACCGACACTAAGACAGCGTTTAGAAAAACAATTGCTTAGCGACAGTGGTGATAGGGGGTGAAAGGGTTACCTGGGGGGCGATCAAGGGGGTTAAACCTTTATTAGATAATATATTGGGGTACCTGACGCTATAAAAACCTGCGGCGAACCTAAAAAAAAAATACCGGCTACCGATCTGCATCACAGACACTAAGACAGCGTTTAGAAAAACGATCGCTTAGTGACAGTGGTGATAGGGGGTGAAAGGGTTACCTGGGGGGCGATCAAGGGGGTTAAACCTTTATTAGATAATATATTGGGGTACCTGACGCTATAAAAACCTGCGGCGAACCTAAAAAAAATTACCGGCTACCAATCTGCATCACAGACACTAAGACAGCGTTTAGAAAAACGATCGCTTAGTGACAGTGGTGATAGGGGGTGAAAGGGTTACCTGGGGGGCGATCAAGGGGGTTAAACCTTTATTAGATAATATATTGGGGTACCTGACGCTATAAAAACCTGCGGCAAACCTAAAAAAAATTACCGGCTACCAATCTGCATCACAGACACTAAGACAGCGTTTAGAAAAACGATCGCTTAGTGACAGTGGTGATAGGGGGTGAAAGGGTTACCTGGGGGGCGATCAAGGGGGTTAAACCTTTATTAGATAATATATTGGGGTACCTGACGCTATAAAAACCTGCGGCGAACCTAAAAAAAATGACTGGCTGCCGATCGGCATCACTGACGCTAAGACAGCGATCAGAAAAATGATCGCTAAGCGACAGTGGTGATAGGCGGTGAAAGGGTTATCTGGGGGGTGATCAGGGGGTTAAACCTTTATTAGGGGGGGTTAGGGGGCTACACTGGACCTAAGACTAAACTTTGGTGACACTTTTACAGTCACAAATGTCACTGATTGCAGTGATCACTAAATAAATGGTCACTGCAATCAGTGACACTGTGACTGGGGGCTGGGGGGGTGATCTGGGGTGTCTGGGGGGCTGGGGGGGCGATTTATGTCCCTATGTGTCCTGGTGTCAGTATAGTGTTGTGTGCACTGACCTGATGTCTTCTCTTGTACGGCGCTCGGTATATGTGAGCGCCGCACCAGAGATGACATCACTTCCTCCTGCTCCCTCTGTCTGACACAGACAGAGGGGGCATTTCCATTCGCCGGGAGCGATCGCGAGGGGGTGGCCAGAAACGAATGGCTGCCCCCTCATCCCGGAACGCTCCCGGACACTTAGCCACCGCTCACTGTACAGAAGGGGGGTCCGATTGGACCCCCCAACTATACAAAGGCAATCACGTATGCTCTACGTGATTGTGCCTGTCGGTGCCATTCTGCCGACGTAGATATACAGTGAGCGGTCGTTAAGTGGTAAAAATTACTGCTCCCGAAAAAACTGACGTTTTTAAAACTTTTTTTTGCATTGATACATGTCCGCTGGGGCAGGACCCGGGTCTCCAAACCCTTTTTAGGACAATAACTTGCATATTAGCCTTTAAAATTAGCACTTTTGATTCCGAACGTTCGAGTCCCATAGACTTTAACGGGGTTCAATAGTTTGCGCGAACATTCGGTCCGTTAGCAGGTTCTGGTGCGAACCGACCCGGGGGGGGGGGTGTTTGGCTCATCCCTTATCAATAGAAGGTAAATTACAATAATCCATAAGATCTCAAAGACACAAAATGGCGCCTATATAAAGCTCACAAATGTAAAAAGTCTTACCCACAAGTCCTGCCTAATTTCACAAACATTATCTTCTCCCTAATTCATCAGCATTACCAATCTTGCTCCCTATAGGACCCAACGAGTATCGTTGATAATCAATATATAGACTTCTCTCTTACACACACTACCTAGGGACATCTTCTCTAGCCCTGCTGCCTCCAACCCAGCACAGTAAATATATCTGTGCTGACCCAATCCGATAATCCTCTCTAAACGAGGCAGGATAGCTGATTTACCCTAGCCATCAGACAGTCTCCTGCCCCCTTTTTTTTTCTCAAACGCATTTACTTACAATGTCTTCCGAGCATCCTATCTCTAAACTGGCCTCCCTTAACGCAAAAGGCCTCAACTTCATGGGAAAAAAGATCTCAGCTCTTACTCTATATGTGTAAAATGAATGCAGACATAATCCTTCCCTAGGAAACTCACTTTAGGTCTAACAGCATCCCCAATCTGGCAAATAAAGCTTTCCCTAAGGTCTATCATGTAACCAATAAACAAGCCAAAACTAAAGGAGTATCTATTCTACTCTCCAAACAACTCCCCATAGAAATATCTGACTCTTTAATAGATGAAGAAAGATGCTACTTATTTATCAAAGGCTTGGTCTGGTGGAGACCAATCACATTAGCAAATATTTACAGACCTAATTCCACCCAAGTTAGCTTCTTCTGTAACGTTTCGAAGACTTTTAGCATCCTTCCAATCCGGTATGCTTAAACTTGGAGGCAACTTCAATGTAGTCTTAAACCCACTCGAGGATACATCCTTTGGATCATCCTCCTTACCTTCTAGAGCTCTACGTCAAATTAAGATCCAATTACATGACCCTGCAAGTTAAGGATTATACCTTCTCCTCCCTACCCCACAACCACCACTCTAGAATAGATGACCTTTTCTCACACAAAAAGATCTCCCATTTCTCTCCAAAGCAACTATTGAACCAAAGTTCATCAATGACCATCACCCCATCACTGCAACTATAACATTTCCAGAACAATTACAATTCACCAAAACTTGGAAACTTGACACATTACTACTTACAGACCCTTCTCACGCCTCCACCATCAAAAAACACATCACTGATTTTTTCGATATTAATAATACCCCAAGACACCAACCCCCTGATTCAATGGGAGGCACACAAATGCGTAATCAGAGATATCCTAATGAAAATGGCAGCTACTCATAAACGGGCCAAATAGGAATCTATTTTAAAGCAGATACAAAATCTCAAACAATCACACAAAATGACTAGCGCAGGACATACCCAAACAGAACTAGACCACAAGGTCAGAAAGAAATATGCCCTATCTTAAAAGCTTTTTTACGAGCACAGCAACAAAAGTGTAAAACTCCTAGCTAGAGTCCTTCAATCTAAAAGAGCAAGAACCAAAATCCGCTCTATATGTGCACCCACAGGGCACGCACTTTCTAAAAGCGATGAAATGTCTGGATGACAACAGGCCACGTAAATCCATCATTGAAGATTTCCTTTCACATTACAGCCCAAAACCAATCTCCCACAAGCAAGCTCTCAAAATAGATGGTCCCTTTATGCCCTGTACACACAATCGGTTTTACAGATGAAAACAGTCCGATTAACTTTTTTCATCAGACAAACCGATCGTGTATGGGCCCCATCGGTCTTTTTTCCATCGGTGAGAAAAAATAGAACATGTTTTAAATTTATCCGATGGAAAAAAAAACATAGCAAATTCCTATCGTCTGTGTGGAACTCCATCGGAGAAAAAACCCACACATGCTCAGAATCAAGTCAACGCATGCTCAGAAGCATTGAACTTAATTTTTTCGGCTCATCGGAGTGTTTTACGTCACAGCGTTTGGGACGGTCGGATTTTTGACCGATTGTGTGTAGGCAAGACTGATGGAAGTCAGCTTCATCGGAATTCCGATGGAAAAATCCATCCGATTTAAATCCATAGGAAATCCGATCGTGTGTACAGGGCTTAACAGTTGAGGAATTCAGAACAGCTTTCAAACAAACTAAACTAGGAAAAAGCCTGGGCCCTGATGGCTTCTCCTTGACCTATTACAAAACCTTCTCAGACCTATTAGCTGACTCCTTCCTACGAGCATTTAATCAATTATCAAAATCAAATACCCCTTCTAATAATATTCTAGAAACCCATATCAATGTCATCCCTAAACCAGGCAAAGATGTTGGGTTGGCCCCATCTCACGTCTGAATACAGACTAAACTTTTTGCAAAAAATTTGGCTAACCGCCTTCTCCCCTTTATCACAAAATTAATAGGAAACTAGGTTTTGTTCCAGGCAGGGAGGCAAGGGATAATACCCTAAAAGCCTTAAACATTCACCAGTGGCTCACCAAATCTAAACAACCAGGCTTTTTCCTATCATTAGATGTTGAGAAGGCATTTGACAGGCTGGCCTGGGACTACCTTGAAGCTGTACTGCATCCATTAGGTCTCGGCAATCGATTAATTTGTTTTATAATGTTACTATACTTTAATCACACGCAAAGGTTCGGGTGAATAGTCTCCTGTCAGGCTCCTTCTCCATCAAAAACGGCACCCGTCAAGAGTGCCCCCTATCCCCCCTTTTAATCATCCTTACCCTTAAACCCTTCCTGTGCCATTTACGTGAAAACACAAACATTCAAGGAATCACTGTGGCTAATATACAATACAAATTGTCCACTTTTGCGGATGATATCCTATAATTCCTCTCAGGAACCACATAACCCTGCCTAACCTTCTAAAAGATTTTCAAATGTTCCAATTTATAGCACAGTTTAAAATAAATTTTACTAAATCGCACGCTCTAAATATAACACCCTAAATTGTAAGAAAAATTTCCCATTTAAATGGCAACCAGATGCCATAACCTACCTGGGAATCCAATTACCAACACGCCTCTCTGAACCTTACTCTAATAATTATCAACCGATTCTTAGAACCATAACAGAAGACCTTAAAAAATTGAATAAATCAAATTTCTCTTGGTTTGGTCGAGCGGCAGCAGAGCATGCGAAAAGACAAAAAAATTGTTCGAACACACGAACACCGTTAAAGTCTATGGGACACAAACATGAAAAATCAAAAGTGCTAAAAAGTTAAAAAAAATGCATTTTTTTCGGGAGCAGTGTTTTTAATAATGCTTAAAGTGAAACAATAAAAGTGAAATATTCCACACATGATGGGTGGCCCCGCCCTCAGCTATATACGAGCTGTCAGGCTGGAGAGCATCATTGGTCAGCTGCCTTCCATGGAGGCAGGATCGTGTCAGCGTTGTTGTTTTGTTTTTTTCTTCGTATCATCGATGGAGATCGAGAATGGATTTACATCGCTGGAGATCGAGAATGGATTTACATCGCTGGAATTTTTTTTTTCTCTCTATTTTTTTTTCTTTTTAATAAAGGACTTGTCCCAAGCTGTGTTTTTAACATTTTTGACACTTTTTTGTTGTAAAATGGTAGGGGTACAATGTACCCCGTTACCAATTCACATAGGGGGGTCGGGATCTGGGGGTCCCCTTTGTTAAAGCGGGCTTCCAGATTCTGATAAGCCCCCTGCCTGCAGACCCCCACAACCACCGGGCAAGGGTTGTGGGAATGATGCCCTTGTCCCTATCAACATGGGGACATCCTCCCCATGATGAGGGCATGTGGCCTGGTACGGTTCAGGAGGGGGGCGCTCTCTCGTTCCCCCCTCTTTTCCTGCGGCCTGCCAGGTTGCATGCTCGGATAAGGGTCTGGTATGGATTTTTGCGGGGAACCCCACACCATTCTTTTTAAAATTTTGGCGCGGGGTACCCCTTAAAATCCATACCAGACCTGAAGGGTCTGGTATGGATTTTGAGCGGGACCCCCTACGCCATTTAAAAAAAAAATTGGTGCAGGGTTCCCCTTAATATCCATACCAGACCTGAAGGGCCTGATATGGAATTTGGGGGGACCCACACATTTTTTTTTTTTGGTTCGGGGTTCCCCTTAATATTCATACCAGACCCAAAGGGCCTGGTAATGGATGGGGGGGGGAGGAGAACCTATGCAGTTTTTTCAATGACTTTTATCTGTATTGCCGGGACCCGACAATTCATTATAGCCGCGAGTAGTTTTAAATGACTTTTTTTCCTTTAGAAATGTCATTTTGTGCAGGGACTGTTATAAACACGGGAAACAAGCGCTACTTTACAGGCAGCATACTATAGACCAGGGTTTCTCAACTCCAGTCCTCAAGGCGCCCCAACAGGTCATGTTTTCAGGCTTTCCATTATTTTGCACAGGTAATTTGATCAGTTTCACTGCCTTGTAATTACCACAGCTGTTTCATCTGAGGGAAATCCTGAAAACATGACCTGTTGAGGACTGGAGTTGAGAAACACTGCTAGAGACCCCCCTAGGTACGAAATTTAAAGGAATAATTTACTTTTTTTTTATTTTATTTTTTATTGTATTTTTATTGAGAAATTTTCATAAAAGTACAGATCAAACAGTAATTTGAAATATAGAATAAAGAAATAGCAGGCATTGGAAAAGAACAAAACAGTGATATTAAAACAAAAAAAAAAAAAGGGGGAAAAAAAAATAATAATAAAAAAATAAACAGAGAAAAAGCACAAATAGAAATCAAATCTGAAAAAAGTTGACCATCAGAAAGGGTAAGCAACCATACAATGAGAGGCTACGTCTATGAGTGAAAGATAATATAAAAGGGGAAATGGGTAGGTTTCAGAAGGTGGGGATAAGGAGACATTATTGAGATAAGAAGAGGGGGGAGGGGGGTCTGGCTAGGAGGGGCTTGTAAACTATAACAAAACCACAGGGGGGACACAAGGAAGGGGAACCTGCACAGATTGAACAAACCAAATGTGGGATAATTATTAGTACTATCAGTGGGAAGAACCATGTGTACAGCGATCCCAAGAGTCCCATATCTTATCAAATCTATCGATAGCATCCTCTATCATAGCTGTCATATGCTCCATTCTGCGGATATCATTGATGGCTTGTATAAGCTGGGCTTAAGTTGGGGGGGAGGTGGATAACCAACATGCAGGAATAGCTCTCTTCGCTGCTAATAAGACAAAAGAGGCTCATTTATTTGAAGCCTTTCCCAGTCCAGGGAATGGGAGGCCCAGGAGGAGATGTACTGGGTCAAGCAGAATGGTAGTATCTAAAATCTGTTGGAGTAAGGACACAACCCTGAGCTTCCCACATCTCCAGCAAAGAGGAGAGAGGGAAGAATCATAGCGGTGTATAATCTCGGGAGTCCTATGCCAAAATAATAATACCTTAAATGCTGTCTCCCTGTGTGCCACACATCGGGATATTTTGGAAGTTGAGGTCCAGATTTTAGCCCATTGGGGGGGAGAGATTTGTTGTTGTGTGAGATGTGACCATTTACTCATGTATGAGTGGGGGACCGTGGAAAGTGGGAGATTCTCTTTCAGAAGTTGGTATATAGCTGAAATTAATCGAGTTTGGCATGGTCCCTGAGAGCAAATAACTTCAAAATGTGTGGGTTTGGGTAGAGTAAGTGCAGGTGATAGTGTAGCTAAATAATGGGTAATTTGGAGATATGAGAATAACAAATGGTTTGGGACTTGGCTTATGGATTGAATGTCTTGAAATGAATGGAGTTTGCGGGAGACAGGGTGAACAAGGTGTCGGAGTTGAAACATGCCCGCCTTAGCCCATGGAAACATCCGAGAGTGAGAGACTGTCAGGGAGTAGGGGGTTAAAGAGTACATTAGAAAGAGGGGGGCAGGCGGAAGTTAGAGAAAATTTTGTGCGACAGGATCTCCAAGTCCTGAGTGAGAACTGCATAGGGCCCAGACAGAGGTCATGGAGCTTGGGATCCGAGAATAACGCAGGAGACCATACAAGGGAGCATGGGTGCGTCGGAAAGAGAGATCCCATCTCAATCTCCGTCCATCGATTCGGGGGCCTCAAACTAGACCAGGATACCACCGCACAAAGGTGGGCAGCCAGGTAATACTTGTGGATATCCGGGGCGCCCATACCTCCCTGACCTCTGGGGGAAAAAAAGAAACCACCTTTTAAGAAGTTTCAATTGAGCCATGGGGATAGGGACAGGTAGTGTTTCAAAGTAATACAATAATTTTGGCATCACAGACATCTTCAACACATTGATCCTTCCTATCCAAGATATCGAAAGGGGATTCCAATTAGTTAGCATGGCTTTGACAGATTTTAACAGGGGCACATAGTTGGCAGAGTAAAGAGTGGAATATGCAGAGGTAAGTTGGATTTTCGGGAGCAGTGATTTTAATAATGCTTAAAGTGAAACAATAAAAGTGAAATATTCCCAGACATCCGCGGGGTCCCCATGCGACAAAGGGAATATAAACTGTCCCTGTTCGCAGATGATGTGCTTTTGACTCTCACCAATCCCCCTCACCTCACTTCCATCCCTGCACGCTCTATTATCCCAATTTAGTTCCCTATCGGGATACAAAATAAACACGTCAAAAACAGAAGCCCTCCCCCTACACCTTTCCCATGCAGATCTCCTCTCACTTAGGAACTCCTACCCCTACCGCTGGTGCACATCATCCCTCAAATATTTAGATTCCTACCTTTTATTTTTCTGAAGCAATCCATGTGTGTTTGTCTGTGCCTCTGTACTAAGTGGGTCTAATACTAGTAGTTTCATAATTAACTGTCAGGTGTGCAGCTGCAGGAATATCCTGGGCCTGCATCCTTTTAGACATGCTCATATTGAAAGTATCTCTCCAAAAATGAAATTTTTGTTGCATGTATTGTGAAAGAAAAGAAAGTAAGGCTTCATGTACATGGGACATTGTTCAACCTCTCCTGAACTATTTAACTTGACAGCTAGAAACCAGCATCTAAAAATGGCAGTTTAGCCGCATTTACATGCTGTGTTCAGTCGCGTTTGCGTCTAGAAGTGTTTTAAAAAAAAAAAAAGAAAAATTTTGTGTTAAAATAAAAAACGTCTATAAATGAAACGCTGCTAAACGTGAGTCACTGCGTTTTGTGCCGTTTAGCCTCGTTTGGCGCTTGAAATGCCTCTAAACACAGCTTCTGAATGCATTTTTTTGGGTTCCAAAAAAAGCCTCTAAACTCAACTGCCTAGAAACGACTATAAACGCCCATGTGTACATGTACTGATAAGATAACATAGAGGAGAGTTCAGGAGCAGTTGAAAAAAATGCCCAACTGCTCCTAAATGTCCGTTTATCAGCAGCAGTGTACATATATATATATATATATATATATATACTTACCGTATTTATGCGTGTTTACCGTATAACACGCACCCTAATTTTAAGAGGGAGGTTTCAGGAAAAAAACTTTCCACAGCTCCCTGCACAGCACACGGACCCCCGCACAGCACTGAACAGCACATGGACCCCTGCACAGCACACGGACCCCTGCACAGCACAAGACATGGACCTTTGCACAACACACATACCTCTGCACAGCACAGCACACGACCCCCTGCACAGAACCCAGACCCCTGCACAGCACTGCACAGAACACAGACCCCCTGCACAGCACTGCACAGAACACAGAACCCCTGCACAGCACTGCACAGAACACGTACCCCCTGCACAGCACTGCACAGCACACGGACCCCCTGCACAGAACACGGACCCCCTGCACAGCACTGCACAGAACACGGACCCCTGCATAGCACTGCATAGAACACGGACCCCTGCAAAGCACTACACAGAACACGGACCCCTGCACAGAACATGGACCCCTGCACAGCACTGCACAGTACACAGACACCCTGCACAGCACTGCACAGAACACAAACCCCCTGCACAGCACTGCACAGTACACGGACCCCCTGCACAGTACACGGCCCCCTGCACAGCACTGCACAGAACATGGACCCCTGCACAGCACTGCACAGAACACGGACCCCTGCACAGCACTGCACAGAACACGGACCTCTGCACAGCACTGCACAGAACACGGACCCCTGAACAGCACTGCACAGAACACGGACCCCTGCACATCACTGCACAGAACACGGACCCCCTGCACATCACTTCACAGAACACGGACCCCTGCACAGCACTGCACAGAACATGGACCCCTGCACAGCACTGCACAGAACATGGACCCCTGCACAGCACTGCACAGAACATGGACCCCTGCACAGCACTGCACAGAACACGGACCCCTGCACATCACTGCACAGAACACGGACCCCCTGCACAGCACTGCAAAGAACACGGACCCCTGCACAGCACTGCACAGAACACGGACCCCCTGCACAGCACTGCACAGTACACGGACCCCCTGCACAGCACTGCACAGAACACGGACCCCCTGCACATAACACGGACCCCTGCACAGCACTGCACAGTACACGGACCCCCTGCACAGCACTGCACAGAACACAGACCCCCTGCACAGCACTGCACAGAACATGGACCCCTGCACAGCACTGCACAGAACACGGACCCCTGCACAGCACTTCACTGCACAGTTTACAGCCCCCTTTCATTATAAAGTCCCCCCCTGCACTCCCAGGACACCCCCAGTCGCCTGGGACATCATTGCCAGCTTACTCTAGAATTGAGAGAAGATCACTGCCAGCCCCTTCTGCACCGCTCCTGTATCACTGCCATTGTAAAACAAAGCTTCTGTTCTGTGTACCTTGATTGACGCTACTCTCTCATGGACCTGGTCATGTGACTCCTCTGCGGTTTCATTGATGGTCACATGAGCGCTCTCCTCCCGCAATCAAAAGCTACCCTCGAGGAGGCGGAGGAGGCGGAGCGGGAGGAGGAGAGCGGCATTACTTTAGGTATCAGAATTCTATTTGTATTGAGAGTGACATAGGAGGAAGGGCTGGCAGTAATGTTTTCTAATGTTTATAAGGTATGGCGGCGCTGTCCCAGGGTCAGGAGACGTGGGGCGGTTGGCCTGACACCCTCCCAATGGGGCGGACTGCCCGATCCCCGCCCCCCCATTGGTAAAAACAAATATATTGGCGTATAACACGCAGGCACAGTTTACCCTCTATTTTCAGGGTAAAAAAGTGCGTGTTATACACCGATAAATACGGTACATGTACATTATAAAGGTATTTATCAATTGTACTGTCAAGATTGTATATGGCAAAAATTTAAATACTTATATACAGTATCTCACAAAAGTGAGTACACCCCTCACATTTTTTGTAAATATTGTATTATATCTTTTCATGTGACAACACTGAAGAAATTACACTTTGCTACAATGTAAAGTAGTGAGTGTACAGCTTGTTTAACAGTGTAAATTTTTTGTCCCCTCAAAATAACTGAATACACTGCCATTAATGTCTAAACCCCTAGCAACAAAAGTGAGTACACCCCCAAGTGAAAATGTCCTTATTGGGCCCAAAGTGTCAATATTTTGTGTGGCCACCATTATTTTCCAGCACTGCCTTAACCCTCTTGGGCATGGAGTTCACAGGTTGCCACTGGAGTCCTCTTCCACTCCTCCATGATGACATCACAGAGCTGGTGAATGGTAGAGACCTTGCACTCCTCCACCTTCCATGGATGCTCCATAGATGCTGAATAGGATTTAGGTCTGTAGACATGCTTGGCCAGTCCATCACCTTTACCCTCAGCTTCTTTAGCAAAGCAGTGGTTGTCTTGGAGGTGTGTTTGGGGTCGTTATGTTGGAATACTGCCCTGCGGCCCAGTCTCCGAAGGGAGGGGATCATGCTCTGCTTCAGTATGTCACAATACATGTTTGAATTCATGGTTCCCTCAATGAATTGTAGCTCCCGCGGTGCTGGAAGCACTCATGCGGCCCCAGACCATGACACTACCACCACCATTGACACCATCTGAACAAAATACGTTTATCTTGGTCTCATCAGACCACAGGACATGGTTCCAGTAATCCGTGTCCTTAGTCTACTTGTCTTCAGCAAACTGTTTGCGGGATTTTTTTGTGCATCATCTTTAGAAGAGGCTTCCTTATGGGACGACAGCCATGCAGACCAATTTGATGCAGGGTGTGGCGTATGGTCTGAGCACTGAGCACTGACAGGCTGACTTCCCACCCCTTCAACCTCTGCACTTTTTTGAGCTTCAGGAGTTTTGCTTCAAGCGACAGAATGCTCAGATGTGAACAGGGGCCATTTCAATGAATGGATATTTGCTTATTGGGCATTTTGGAACTTTTGAGATGAGCGTTTTAAAAACTGAAAACACTCAGATGTGAATGGAGCCTAAGAGCCCGTTCACACTGGTGCCGGCCATAGCGTCGGCAGTAAAATAGCGATAAAACACTGCTATTTTACCGTCGGATTTGAGGCGCATTTCAGCCGCTAGTGGGGTGCTTTTAACCCCCGATAGCGGTCGAGAAAGGGTTAAAACTGCCCGCAATGCGCTGCTATTGACTTCAATAGGCAGGAGCTAATTAGGAGCGGTGAGTTCACCGCTCCTAATGCAATCCAAAGAAGCTGCTGGCAGGACTTTTCCTGACGCCCTGCCAGCCCACTGCTCCTCGGGCTTTCACACTGGAGACAATAGAGCAGCAGTTTAAGGGTGGATTGCAGGCGCTATTTTTGACGCTATAGCGCCTGTAAAACACACTCAGTGTGAAGGGGGTCTAAAAGGGATTGATTGTAAAATATTTTTGTCTGGTTGGGTTTAAAATAAATAAAAAACAAACAACAACCAGGAAATCAATGTATAGGAGCTTTTAATATCTAGTTTAAAACTTACAGCTTTTAGGGACACCTGCAGCGGGACCATGAAAGCTTATATATCTAAAATATAAAATCTATTTTACACATTAATGCCATTTTATTTTTATTTTTTAGAAAAGCTAGTTCAGCTGAAAGTGAAGTGTTGAAATAGAGGTAAAAACAATACATTTCACTTAACTGTGTAGCCATGTTCCTCTGTGAATTAAGATGAATTCTTAACAAAGCTAATTTAGAAAGGAAACATACCTTTGTTTTTAAATTAGATATAGCTGCGTACATTTATATTACAGCTGGGACCTCTCCAACTACAAACAACAAGTTAAAAATCAAGTGTAAATCATATGCTTGTTGTTGGATTGCTTTGTGAAACCCATACATATATTAGGTGCATTGTAAAATAAAGATGTGGTTTTCTTTCCACAAGTCTAACTAAATCTTCATATTATGCAAATACACATCTGTTACTTAAAACAAATCTAAAAAAAAACATTTCAGATCTGCTAAAAAAACAATGGAGAGTTTGAAGAGTTGAGGGGAAACTGGAGCCTGATTTCTTTAGGGCAAAATGTTTAGTGTTCATTAATATACTCATTGGAGAGAGGTCATTTAAGTTTACAAATATGGAACACAAAAAAAGAAAAATACAATAAGCATGTGTTCTATTGCATTCAATCCTTCATTGAAATCTTCCCTTGTGCCATCTGGATATACACTTTCTTAAAGCGGGATTCCACCCGCATTTATTTTTTTTAAAAGTCAGCAGCTACAAACACTGTAGCTGCAGACTTTTAATAAGGACACTTACCTGTCCTACTCGCCTGCAATGTCAGCCCCCCCCCCCCTTGAGGCTGATCCCTCAGCGCTGGCAACTCCCGGCGCCGCCATCCTCAGTAAGGGAAACAGGCAGTGAAGCTGTGCGGCTTCACTGCCTGTTTCCTACTGAGCATGTGCGATCCGCGCAGCGTTTTGTGAATGGGCCAGCTGCTCTCTGGGATTCACACAGTTCCCAGAAGGCAGCGTGCCCCATTCACCAGAAGACACCGCGAGTAGGACTGAGGAAGGAGAGCTGCCGCGGACGATAAAGAGGAAGATTAGGACTTCCGCATAGCAACCGCTATTTCTGGTGAGTAAATTTTTTTTTTTTTCAATTTTGTTTTCATTTTTTTTTTCAATTTTGGGGAAAAAAAAAATTCAGGGTGGAACTCCACTTTTAGAACTCTCATAGGTCTTACAGAAATTTGTGTCTGCGATCGCTGGATATGCAGCTGCTATATATGGCTCTTACCTATGAAGTAAGGCAATGCATAAAGGGGTGCACATGCAGTGTGCACCACTTACTCAGCGCTCCTCAACAGTAATATATTGTCAATGAATCCATGTACTGTATATACAGGTCCAAATTTACACATCAGGAGCCTATAGGCAGAGAATTCTGAAGTCCCCCCCCCCCCCCCCGGAAAAAAAAACCAGCACTAATCAACATGCTCAAGCATAAATTACCTTTTAAGTTAAAAATCTTCACAAACAAAAATTCTCCATCCTCACAGTCTAAACCCCCCTCCCAGCACATATCTTTGCCCCCAATCCCACCTTCCAGCTGAAATCCCCCCTAAATCCTTAAAAATGACCCCTCCTAACACACATCCTCTTTCCTTCTAAATCCCCCCTCCTAGCATAAATTCTCCCCCACAAATCCCCACTCCTAGCACAAATCCTCTCTCCCAAATACATCCTCATAGCCTAAATTCTCCCCCCAAATCCCTACTTCTAGTGTAATTGCATCCCTCAAATCCCCCTTCCTAGTACAAATTCTCTCCCCCAATCCCCCCTCTTGGTACAAATCCTCTCCCCAAATCCCTCCTCCCAGCACAAATCCTCTTCCCCAATCCTTTTGTAAATCCTCCCCCAAAATCCCCAATCCTAGTACAAATCATACCCTAAATCCCTCATCCTAGTACAAATCCCCCTTCCTAGTACAAATCCTCTCCACCCAAATCCCTCCTCCCAATACAAATCCTCTCCGTAAATCCCCCCCCCCCTCCTTGTACAAATATTGCTCTCCCAAATCCCCCCTCCCAGCACAAATCCTTTCCCCCCCAAATACCCTTTCCTAGTACAAATCCTCTCCTCCAAATCCCGCTCCTATTACAAATCCCATCAAATCCCTCCTCTTAGCACAACCCCCTCCAAATTATCCTTCCCAGCACAAATCCCTCCCCCCCCCCTCAATTATCACCTCCTAGCACAAATCTTCTCTAATTCTGCCCCCTAACACATACGGTACCCCTCTGATTCCTCCTTCTAGCACAAATCCCCCCCATTACCCTTCCCAGCACAAACAGCCCCCCTCCAAACTTACAGGAGTAGTGATGAGGTGCGGCCTCTCTGTGCCCCCATGAACATTGTACCCACGCCTACTGCAAGTCCTTGCAGGAGAAGTGTCAGCAAGGAGAGAGCTGGGATAACAGCGCTTCTCCTCCTCTTACATCTGACAGTACATGGCTTGATTGCCTGTCCCCTACATCCTCCAAGGACTGCACATCATCTCCCAGAAATGTGGGTAGGACGCAGGTAATAAGGCCGTGTACCATGCAATCTAAGAGGATCCTGTGTTATGTGCTGTATGGATGAGTGCTCCACCCTGGGGGGGCACAACTGAAATCTGGGGGGGGGCAGCCTCCCCCAGCACCCCCCTAGATCCTACAGTGCCTATTGGGAAATCTGACCCTGTGTATATAAAACATACAATGAAGGAGAATGGATGAAAGGATCATGTAGTAGCAGAGAACCATTTAGCTCCAAAACAAGCCAAGAAACATCAGGCAGACCAGCAGCATCTATGGCCGCAAACTAGGAGAGCCAGCTGTCAAATTCAAAAGATGGCCGATGTCGGATTTCTGGGACCTTGTCCCTTTGTCAACTGAATGTATCTGAATGTATCTCTGCTGCTGCATGATCAGCTTGTCTATACACATCCTGTTTTCTGCCTGTTGCCTAATGTTTTTCCTGGGTTCCATTTGATGCTGGACGTCAAGATTTTAACCTTCAAGTGTGCTATGCTCAATAAAATGGTGATTGTTTGATTCTACTAACTCCAGCGCCCTGTCTGTGCTCTTACCTATGAAGAAGCCAATTGATGTGTCAATGACTTTTTGTGTTGTGTGATGTGTGTTCTTGTGCCAATTGCTGGCCATTCTGATTGTTCAACTACTACGGGCAGACATTTTGTTATTTCTTTGTTTATTAACTGTAACTAGGGATGAGCTTCGAGTTCGAGTCAAACTCATGTTCGACTCGAACATTGCAAACAATTTGGGGTGTTTGCGGGAAATTCGAAAAGCCGTGGAACACCCTGTAAAACTCTATGGGAGAAATCTAAAGTGCTAATTTTAAAGGCTTATATGCGAGTTATTGTCATAAAAAGTGTTTGGGGACCCGGGTCCTACCCCAGGGGACATGTATCAATGCAAAAAAAAGTTTTAAAAACTGATGTTTTTTCGGGAGCAGTGATCTTAATAATGCTTAAAGTGAAACAATAAAAGTGAAATATTCCTTTAAATTTCGTACCTAGGGGGTGTGTATAGTATGCCTGTAAAGTAGTGCTTGTTTCCCATGCTTAGAACTGTCCCTGCACAAAGTGTAATTTCTGAAGGAAAAAGTAATTTAAAAGCACTTGCGGCTATAATGAATTGTCGGCTCCCGGCAATACAGAGAAAAGTCATTGATAAAAATAAATAAATGCGTGGGGGTCCTCCCAAATTCAATTACCAGGCCCTTCAGGTCTGGTATGGATATTAAGGGGAACCCTGCGTCAAAAAAAAAAAAAAATTATGTGGGGTTCCCCCCAAATATCCATACCAGACCCTTCCGGTCTTTTTATGACAATAAATTGCATATAAGCCTTTAAAATTAGCACTTTAGATTTTTCATGATCGAGTCCCATAGACATAGTAGAAAGAAATTAGGATGATTTGAATGTACGATCTTTTCCATGAGTTTTTAACTCATCCTTGAGGTGAGCGGGCATTTTGGCTGGTGATGGTGTGCACATAGCATTATACTCAAGAGAGGGAGGATCTGCACAGCGGTGTTTCTGTTTACAACACAACTATATGAGAACAATTTTTATGAAAATACAGGAGTCTGTTTTTTCACTATTATTTTTATTCCTCAAATTTATTTATTTTTGAGTGGTCACACAAGGACTGACTAGAGTGTGAACTAATCACTAATAAAAAGGATTGTATACTATATATTTGTTTGAATATAATTTTAGAGTTCATATAACAATTATTATAGTCTTTATTAGGTGTGGTGATTCACTGAGAGTGTCACAGCAGCTGTGGAGATATTTAAATTTATTATTTCTATTAACACTTATATTTGGATTTATGCTAGTATTTGGCGCTGATTGCTTTTTTTCACAGTTTAAACACTGGAATTTAGTCCACATTAAAGATGTTTCTAGTTTGCTTATATCTCTGTAAAATAAAAGTTTTCTGCATTTTTTCCCTGAATGCAAGAAAACTGGCTGGGTTAAACTTCAGATGTTTCTTATTATTATGATTAGTTATTTAAAGTATTAAATAGTTTTATGAAGTTGGTATATCTTTAACAGCAGATGCCTTCCTTATCAATTAGTTCTATATTTGTTTATAGACTATGTTTCAAACTTTATTTAATTTATGATAGGGTATCCTTATGAACTAACTTTACACCAACAATAAACTATTAATTTATAAGCTAAAACATTCTTATATGATATCATTTAATATTATTTATTAGCATAGCGGTCATACAGGATATCATTTCAAGAGTAGAGCAAAATGTTGCTAGTATTATCACTATATTTGCTTTGTTATTATTATCATCTTTACGTTTTATGACCATTTTTCTATATTCATTAGTAGGAATGAGCCGAACACCCCCCGATTCGGTTCGCAGCAGAACATGCAAACAGGCAAAGAATTTGTGCGAACATGCGAACACCTTTAAAGTCTATAGGACGCGAACGTGAAGAATCAAAAGTTCTAATTTTATAGGCTTATATGCAAGTTATTGCCATAAAAAGTGTTTGGGAACCCGGGTCCTGCCCCAGGGGACATGTATCAATGCAAAAAAGTTTTAACCACCTCCCTACTGTGCACGAAAACCCCCTTCCTGCCCAAGCCATTTTTCAGCTTTCAGCGCTGTCACACTTTGAATGACAATTGCGCGGTCGTGCGACGTGGCTCCCAAACAAAATTTGCGTCCTTTTTTTCCCACGAATAGAGCTTTCTTTTGGTGGTATTTGATCACCTCTGTGGTTTTTATTTTTTGCGCTATAAACAAAAGAAGAGCGTCCAGTTTGGAAAAAAAACACTATTTTAAAATTTTTGCTATAATAAATACCCATTTTTTTTTTTAAATAAAATTTTCCTCAGTTTAGGCCGATACGTATTCTTCTACATATTTTTTGTAAAAAAAAAAAATCGCAATAAGCGCGTATTGATTGGTTTGCGCAAAAGTTATAGCGTGTACAAAATAGGGGATAGATTTATAGCATTTTTTTTTTTTTTATTAGTAATGGCGGCGATCTGCGATTTTTTTATTGTGACTGCGATATTGCGGCGGACACATCGGACACTTTTGACACATTTTTGGGACCATTCACATTTATACAGCGACCCTGCTATAAAAATGCATTGATTACTGTATAAATGTGATTGGCAGGGAAGGGGTTAACCACTAGGGGGCGGGAAGGGGTTAAATATGTTCCCTCAATGTGTTCTTACTGTGGGGGGAGGTGACTGACTGGGGGAGGTGACCGATGGTTGTCCCTATGTACAAGGGACACACCATCGGTCCCCTCTCCCTCACAGGACGTGGATCTCTGTGTTTACACACAGAGACCCACTTTCCTGCTCGTTTCCCGGGCAATCGCGGGTGCCCGGCGGCAATCGCGGCCGCCGGGCACGCACACCGGGGCCTCGTAAACGCGGCGGGCGTGCGCGCGCACCGCTGTCTTCAAGCACGCGCCTCCTAGCTCGTTTTAAAGGGAGGACGTCATATGACGTCCTCCCAGAACGAGAGTATCCTCCGCCCGCCGTCAATTGACAGTGGGCGGGGGACAAGTGGTTAAAAACTAAATTTTTTCAGGAGCAGTCGAATTTAATAATGCTTAAAGTAAAACAATAAAAATGTAATATTCCTTTTAATATCATGCCTGGGGGGGGTCGCCTTAGTCTGCCTGCAAAGTAGCGCATCTTTCCCATGTTTATAACAATACCACAGCAAAATTACATTTCTAAAGGAAAAAATGTAATTGAAAACTGCTCACGGGTTTAATGTATTGTCGGATCAAAAATCATTGAAAAAACGGCATGGGTCCCCCCGTTTATTGCCAGGCCCTTTGGGTCTGATATGAATATTAAGGGGAACACCGCGCCCAAAAAAAAATGGCGTGGGTGTCCTCCCTAAAATCCATACCAGGCCCTTCAGGTCTGGTATGGATATTGAGGGAAACCCTGCACCATTTTTTTTTAAAAGATAGCATGGGGGTCCCCCAGGCCCCCAGACACTATATACTCTGAAAAGCAGTATATATACTATACTATAAAATTGGGATTTTGATTTTGGTGATGCCAGAACACTGTAACCCCTCACAGTTACTCTTGTTGGGCGCAGAAACGGGCCCTGCTGTAAAATATTATATCACAAATTGTAATTACATACCCCTGTTAAATAGGGTTAGAAAAATTGGGCCTTGGGTGGTGGTGGTGGCAGAACACTGTAACCCCTCACAGTTACTCTTGTTGGGCCCCCTGCTGTGAAATATTATATAAATAATTGTAATTACGTGTCCCTGTTAAACAGGGTTAGAAAAATTGGGCCTTTGGTTTTGGTGGTGCCACAACACTGTAACCCCTCACAGTTACTCTGTGGAGTCCTCCCCCAGAAGTGATCCCGTGACCCGTGACCTGTGACCTCAGCCCCAGCTTCTTCCTGATGGCCACAGGATCTGCTCCAGGCTGAGCAGCAACAACGACTGCAGCTTCCCATCTCTGCATAAAAAAAGGATCCAGATCTGAGGCTTCCATACGGACCACTGACACACAGATGAGACTTTGTATTTCCTGTTTCCTGTAAATGTGATTTTATCTGTGCTATTAAAAGCTGTCTCTAATATGTTCCTGATGTGTGCAAAAGCTGTGTTAAAAATATTTTGTGTGCCTGAAAAAGAAAGCAATGTTTTATGAGATGAGAGCAAGATTGTTATGGATAGAGGGGGTGTTGTCTGATAAAACCCCAAACAGGCCAGAGTGTCAATTTGCTGTGGACTGGTGCAAGAGGCATCTGGCCGCATTAGAGCAAGTGAAAAAGGAAAGCAAGCCATCGTTCAGTGCAGGAGTGAGCAGATGGGTGTTGTTGCCCAAAGCAACAAACTTAAGGTAAATCGTGAGATCTGTGTATCATGGTAGAGTGTTCCTGATGAGTGTCATGACAGATGGGCTCAACTAGATGGAGAGCGCTGGAAAAGTTCTGCTGAGACAGTGTGGTATCCCCTGGCAATGAGAAAAAAAATGTTTCACCTGAAAGGAGGAGCTACAGTAGAGAAGTCGCTCCGCTTTCCCATAAAGATGGGAGTGAAAATGTACCATGCCCGGAATGTGGTCAATTGGGGCATGGTATTTTTACTTGCCCCAGATTCTGGAATACAGCTAAAAATAATGCTTTTGAGGAAAAGCCAGTACCTGTAAGCCCAGTTTCCAATGCAAAAGTGTTGGCTGTTAACGCTGGCAACAGGGAATCTGTTTTGCCTGCAGGAATCATTGGAGAGTTTAAGAAGTCTGGAGTGTTGCCCTGCTACCATGTGGGGGCACTAGCCTGTGAAAGTGCCGCAGAGGAATGGTTCCTGAAGTAAGCACTCAATGGAAGTGTACTTCTCCTACCAACTGGACTGATAAGACTGTTGCATTTTTAAATGTGAGAAATGTGAGAGGGACTGGCTATGAGTAGGGATGAGCTTCGAGTTCGAGTCGAACTCATGTTCGACTCGAACATTGCCTGTTCGCCCATTCGCCGAACAGCGAACAAATTGGAGTGTTCGCGGCAAATTTGAAAAATCTATGGGAGAAATCTAAAGTGCTAATTATAAAGGCTTATATGCAAGTTATTGTCCTAAAAAGTGTTTGGGGACCGGGGTCCTGCCCCAGGGGACATGTATCAATGCAAAAAGAAGTTTTAAAAACGGCCTTTTTTTCGGGAGCAGTGATTTTAATAATGCTTAAAATGAAAAAATAAAAGTGAAATATTCCTTTAAATTTCGTACCTGGGGGGTGTGTATGATATGCATGTGAAGTGGCGCATGTTTCCCGTGCTTAGAACTGTCCCTGCAAAAAATGTCATTTTTGAAAGAAAAAAATGCATTTAAAACTGACTCGCGGCTATTAATGAATTGTCGGCTCCCGGCAATACATACAAAAGTCATTGATTAAAAAAAAAAAAAAAGTGTGGGGGTTCCCCAGAATTCAATTACCAGGCCCTTCAGGTCTGGAATGGATATTAAGGGGAACCCCGCCGCAAATTAAAATTTTTTTTTACGTGGGGTTCCCCCAAATATCCATTCCAGGCCCTTCAGATCTGGCATGGATTTTAAGGGGAACTCCACCCCAAATTTAAAAAAAAAATGGCGTGGAGTCCCCCTAAAAATCCATACCAGACCCCTTATCCGAGCACGCAACCTGGCCGGCCACAGGGGAAAAGGGGGGGACGAGAGAGCGGCCCCCCCTCCCTCCTGAACCGTACCAAGCCACATGCCCTCAACATGGGGAGGATGTCCCCATGTTGATGGGGACAAGGGCCTCATCCGCACAACCCTTGCCCGGTGGTTGTGGGGGTCTGCGGGCGGGGGGCTTATCGGAATCTGGAAGACCCCTTTAACAAAGGGGACCCCCAGATCCCGGCCCCCCCCTATGTGAATTGGTAAGGGGTACACTGTACCCCTACCATTTCACGAAGAAAGCGTAAAAAAATGTTTAAAAAAACACACAAACACCTTGAAAAAGTCCTTTATTAAAAAAAAAAAAAAACATTCCAGCGGTGAAATCCAGTGTCCCGCGGCGATCCCGATGTCCAGCGCTGTCCTTCATTGGTTGTGCCTGAGCGGACCTGATAGGGAACTCCCTCTCAGTATTTTAAATGTATAGATCTGCCCCTTCTAAAGTTCCCCATCAGGTCCGCTCAGCGGACCAGATGCGGAACATGAGAAGGGGCGGGTCTATACATGTATTACCAAAGTGAGAGCAGTTCCCCATCAGGTCCGCCCCCTCGGTATGTCGGACCCGCCTACGTCATTGGCTTGAGCGGGGAACTTCCTTCACTGTGTAATTTAAATTTACATAGTGAAGGAAGTTCCCCGCTCAAGCCAATGACGTAGGCGGGTCCGACATACCGAGGGGGCGGACCTGATGGGGAACTGCTCTCACTTTGGTAATACATGTATAGACCCGCCCCTTCTCATGTTCCGCATCTGGTCCGCTGAGCGGACCTGATGGGGAACTTTAGAAGGGGCGGATCTATACATTTAAAATACTGAGAGGGAGTTCCCTATCAGGTCCGCTCAGGCACAACCAATGAAGGACAGCGCTGGACATCGGGATTGCCGCGGGACACTGGATTTCACCGCTGGAATGTTTTTTTTTTTTTTAATAAAGGACTTTTTCAAGGTGTTTGTGTGTTTTTTTTAAACATTTTTTTACGCTTTCTTCGTGAAATGGTAGGGGTACAATGTACCCCTTACCAATTCACATAGGGGGGGCCGGGATCTGGGGGTCCCCTTTGTTAAAGGGGTCTTCCAGATTCCGATAAGCCCCCCGCCCGCAGACCCCCACAACCACCGGGCAAGGGTTGTGGGGATGAGGCCCTTGTCCCCATCAACATGGGGACATCCTCCCCATGTTGAGGGCATGTGGCTTGGTACGGTTCAGGAGGGAGGGGGGGCCGTTCTCTCGTCCCCCCTTTTCCCCTGCGGCCGGCCAGGTTGCGTGCTCGGATAAGGGGTCTGGTATGGATTTTTAGGGGGACTCCACGCCATTTGTTTTTTAAATTTGGGGTGGAGTTCCCCTTAAAATCCATGCCAGATCTGAAGGGCCTGGAATGGATATTTGGGGGAACCCCACGTCAATTTTTTTTTATTTGCAGCGGGGTTCCCCTTAATATCCATTCCAGACCTGAAGGGCCTGGTAATTGAATTCTGGGGAACCCCCACGCTTTTTTTTTTATCAATGACTTTTGTATGTATTGCCGGGAGCCGACAATTCATTAATAGCCGCGAGTCAGTTTTAAATGACTTTTTTTCTTTCAAAAATGAAATTTTTTGCAGGGACAGTTCTAAGCACGGGAAACATGCACCACTTTACATGCATATCATACACACCCCCCAGGTACGAAATTTAAAGGAATATTTCACTTTTATTTTTTCATTTTAAGCATTATTAAAATCACTGCTCCCGAAAAAACGGCCGTTTTTAAAACTTCTTTTTGCATTGATACATGTCCCCTGGGGCAGGACCCGGGTCCCCAAACACTTTTTAGGACAATAACTTGCATATTAGCCTTTATAATTAACACTTTAGATTTTGAACGTTCGAGTCCATTGTATTTAATAGGGTTCTAAAGTTTACACAAACATTTTGTCTGTTCGCAGGTTCTGGTGCGAACCGAACAGGGGGGTGTTCGGCTCATCCCTGGCTATGAGTATATAGTGATCACATCAGACAGATGAGGTCACACATGATATATGAAGTATAGGAACCTTAGATGGCAATTCAATATGTAACAGCCCAGTGTGTTCTAACAATTAGCTTGTGTGCCTGGACATTTCTGGTAAGTTGTATTTTACCTATGTAGCGGAGCCTCACTCTCCCTCTCCACTTCTATCGCCTGGTTGGCTGGTGTGGTCTAGGGGTACCTGGGAGAGGAGAGTGCAGGGACACTATGCCAAGCTCCCCCCTCGTATGTGTATGAGGGTTGAGCAAAGTCACTTAATTACCTCCGGGACTGCTCACTGCGTACGAAGCTTTCACTTGTTTTTTTTTTTTTTTCCATAAAGTTTTATTGAGCAAATTCACAGGGATCACAGTACAAGGTTTGAAACAGAACAAGTGCATTCAAAGAGAACCAGTTTTTGGTACAACTTAAACAAACATTACAGGCAGGTGTGAAATTGTCTACAGCTTTTGTATAAGTGAGAGTGAAGGTGCGGATGGGCCGGAGCCTTTATTAGTTTGTTTACAAAAGTTTTATTTGGAAGATTCAAAAATAATTTACAAAACTGTGAGGAAGTATTACAGTAGAAGATATAATGCAATATGATATATACCATGAGAATAAAGGAGTTTAAGATAGAAAACAAAGAAGTTCCTGAGATTTGGAGGGCATATGAATCAATCATTAGACCAGTACATCCATTTTGAATTAAAGGTGTGAATGCTATCAGTTAGGGTATGATGGATTCTTTCGGATAACTGTAGATTTTTCATTCTGGATAAAACCTGGGGCCAGGGTAGGTTATTGGATTTCCAATTGAGAGCAATCATCCATTGAATTGAGCTTACTAGTGAATGGATCAGTCTAACACAGGGTGGGGGGATATCTGGGATATTAGCATAGAGAATACATATTTGTGGGGAGAGGGTAATTCTCTTTTTGACTATTGTTTCTATTTTCAATTCGGCGTGTCTCCATATTGTTTCTAAAAATCTACAACTCCAGAAAATGTGAGTGTATGTGCCAGTTTCTATGCAACCTCTGAAGCAGCATGGAGAAGATGATGGGTAGAATGAGTGAATTTTTTCAGGAGTTAGATATAGTCTAGTAAATAGTTTCATTGGGGATTCTCTGTATGCTGGAGCTATGTTGCATTTGCGGAGATTGTCTATCATAGTGTTCCAGGATTCAATGGGGATGAAGCAATCTAGTTCTGATTCCCAGTGTAACATTTGGATAGATTTGTCTGGCATCGAGGAGCTGTTGAGGTCTTTATAAAAAAGGGAGATTAGGCCCCTATCTCTCGAGGAGTTTAAACAAACGTGTTCGAATATCGTCGTAGGGGGATGAATACATAAAGAGTAATGCTCGTTGAAAAAGTTTTTGATTTGAAAGTAGTTTGTGAGTTCCGAGGATGGGAGATCGTATTTAGATTGGAGAGCGGGGAATGTGAGGAATGTATTGTTAGAGGACAATGATTTTAGGGAGGACAAGTTATTATTTCGCCATAGGGGGAACGAACGTATATTATTCAAGTTCTGTGTAAGTCTGGGGTCACCTAAAAATGAGGCAAGAGGGGGAGTGTCAGATGAAAGTTTGAGGGTTTTAGTAAGTGTAAGCCATAGTCGGAGAAAATGGGCAACAATAAGGTTATGTTTGAGAAGTTTTTGGTGATGAATACAGTTAGACCATATGATGCCTTGTAGGTGGTATGGAGCAATGGAGAAGGATTCGAATTTAAGCCATGGGAGCTGTGGAGTGGGAGCATGCCATTGGGCCATCTGTGAAAGTTTAGTGGCAATAAAGTAGTGCCAGATATTGGGGAGGCCTAGGCCGCCCTAATTTTGGGGTCTAAACATGAGAGGGTAACCACATCTTGGTTTTTTTGATGACCAGATAAATTTGTTAATCTCCCTTTGAAGGGATTCAATCCTTGTTTTGGGGACATTGATAGGTAAAGCTCTAAAAAAGTATAATAATTTTGGAAGGAGGGTCATTTTAAATGCGCAGATCCTACCGAGGAGTGAAATGTGGTACGTGGACCATATTTTAAGTAGAGAGCTAATCTGTTGGAATAGGGGGATAAAGTTGGTAGTATATAAGGTTTTGTGATGGGAAGTGATGAGGACACCTAGATATCTAAATGATGTAGAGCACCAAATAAAGTTAAAGTTTTTTTGTAGGGTAGTGGTCAGGTCAGTGGGGAGGTTGATAGGGAGGGCGGAACATTTATTGACATTAATACCTAAACCAGAGATGTTGTGAAACGATTTAAGTTCAGAGATAAGGTTTGGTAAAGATGTTAAGGGGTTCGAAAGAAACACCAGCGCGTCATCAGCGTAGAGGCTAAGTTTGAATTCATGTGGGCCTTTGTTATACCCTTTGATGTTTGGGTTGTTTCTTAAGGCTTGTGCTAGAGGTTCAATTGCTAAGGCGAATAAAAGTGGGGAGAGGGGGCAGCCCTGTCTGGTACCTCTGCTTAAGGGGAAGAAGTCAGAGTTGTGGCCTGGGATTTTGATTCTGGTCTGGGGGTGGTGGTAAAGTGCTTTGAATCCATGGATAAATTTGTCTGTGATGCCGAATTTAGGGAGGAGAAAGTTAAGATAGGACCAATTTACACTATCAAATGCCTTATGAATGTCGAGACTAAGGAGGCATAGTGGGCTGGAGGAAAGATTAGCATCTTGGATGATATTGGTAACAAGTCGGATGTTGTCTGTGATTTGACGGCCAGGGATGAACCCTGATTGGTCAATATGGATAAGGGGGGTGATGACAGATGCTAGTCTGTCAGCAAGGAGTCGGCCAAAGATTTTCAAATCATTATTAAGGACTGATATTGGGCGAAAGAAAGGAGATTTTTATAGAAGGTGGAGAAGATGTCCAGGACATCACGGGGATGTGTAACCAAGTTACCTTTGTGGTTACGTAGTTTGTATGTGTGTGGGGGGTTATGTTCCTGGTTGAGTTTGCGTGCAAACATTTTGGATGTGGCGTTGCTATGTAACATGAATTTTGCTTTGGAAAATCTAAGGGATTTCTCCGTGTCAGCTGACAGAATTGTGTCTAGGGATTGGCGTTTGGAATGGATTTGGAATGTAATTTCTGGAGATGGGGATTGGCTAAGTTTGTTATACAACAGGTCTAATTCCTTAGTTAGAGTTTTTATTTCTGTAAGTTTAGCTTTATTTTTGGCTGCAGCAATGCTAATCAAGTGTCCTCTCAGGACAACTTTGTGTGCCGACCAGAGTGAGGTAGGAGCGATGTCTTCAGTTGAGTTGTTAGCAAAATAGTCTACAATGTGAGAGTTAATGTCTTGTAGTGTGTGTGGGTCAGATAAAAGGGAGTCATTAAGGCGCCAGCTAAATGCAGTGGGGGCGAGTCCCACTTGAGAGGTGTCAAATTCAACCATGTCATGGTCAGACCAGGGGCAAGGGTGAATTCGAGCTCTAGAGGAGTTCGCTAGAAGAATGGGGGTGCAAAATATATAATCTAGTCTGGCGTAGCAGTCATGTGGGTAGGAGTAATGGGTATAGGCCTTTATGCCTACATTGTGGGATCTCCATGAGTCGATCAGTTGGAATTTATTGAGTGAGCGGCACATTGATCTGGAGAAGGCTTTTGAGGAGGGAGTCGTCTTACTCCTATCTAGAGAGGGGTGTGCAGCTAAATTAAAGTCACCCCCTAACACAATATGAGGGGAGCTGTGTCGGTCAAGGGTGTCAAAAAAGGTATTAAAGAATGTAGATTGTGTATCGTTAGGTGCGTAGACGGAGGCGATCGTGATCGTACGTTTGTTTATTGTGCCTTTTAGTATGATGAAACGGCTTTCTGTATCTCTATATATGTTTTGTATGTCAAAGATGATAGAATTACGAATGAAGATTGCCACCCCTTTTGACTTGTTAGAGAATGTGGTAAAGAAGTGTTGGTTATATGTTTTATCAAAGTAATTTGGGTGGTTGCCTGAGGAAAAATGGGTTTCTTGTAGGAGAAGGATATCAGCGCCCAATCTTTTATAGTGCCTGAATGCTTTTTTCCGTTTGTGTGGTGAGTTAAACCCATGGACGTTATGAGAAATGATTTTAAGACCCATTGATAAAGGGGATGAGTACGCTGAGTATTTGGGACAGGATAGCGAGGGTTCTGTATGGGATTTGGATCATGTAAGAAGGTACTGTAAGAAGTTGTGTGACATAATTGTCCACAACAGGGCGTAGAGTAGTGTCATAAAGAGCATCGGTATGATTTATAGAAGGATAGTGTTCGTATAGTAGTAGTTTGAGTATCCTCAAGGGTGTAGAAACATAATCATAACTGCAAAGAGAATCAAAGGAAATTTTAGTGCGAGAGGATGCCTTATGGACAACATAATATATCAAGGTGGGGTCAGGAAGCGGAAAATCTACTGACCATTTGGAATTTAATCTTCCGTAGTATTTCTCAGTCATATGAAAAACAATGTGAATAACAAATAACATATAAAGTATATGTAAAAGGGGGTTAGAGGACAAGGAGTCCACCAACCTAAAAAATTGTAAAGATGGACAGTAAAGTCCGAAACTCACAACCAAGGCCCAGCGCAGCCACCAAGACAAGGGGGAAGCCACGCCGGGATATGGACGAGAGTGTGGGGTCAAACCAGCGGCGACGGATATGCCAGGGAATGTAAGACAGGTATATCAGTTGTGTGCATGTTAGGGGTTATAACATAGGGACAAACATAACAGTTGAAATAGAGCCATTATTGTATGGACAATGGTTATATAGGCCTAGAACCATATAAGATGATAACATATTTTTCTACCTGTAGTGTGTTCCTACGCCGTAGGAACAACACCTTTTTATGTACACATTCCCCGTCCCCACCCCCCCACCCCTCACCAGGGCAGGAGGCGGAGAGGGAGAAGCCCAGACGTAAAAAAAAAAAAAAAAAAAAAGGGGGGGAGGGGGGGCGAGGGGGAAGGAGCCACAAACCAAGCATATGGTATATATCAGAGAGTCAGGAAATCAAAAAAGGTATTTGCTCATAACAATAAAATAAATTTCAGATCTGGGAGGTAAAAATAGGGCCAAAGCAAAAAAAAAAAAAAAAGGAGGCAGAGAAGAGGAAATTTCTTATCCTTTAGTCCCGGTCTAGGAGGGAGGTTCGCCATCTTCTCTGGTCTCTTGGATTACGTCTGGTAGAAGGTGTGGTTCAGATGGGAGGTGAGTGAGGAGTCGCAGGAGGTCGGGTCGGGGGTTCAGGATCTAGTAGGCCTAGCTTGACCAGTGTCACAAAAGGCAGAGAAGAGGAAATTTCTTATCTTTTAGTCCTGGTCTTGGAGGGAGTTTCGCCATCTTCTCTGGTCTCTTGGATTACGTCTGGTAGAAGGTGTGGTCCAGATGGGAGATGAGCGAGGAGTCGTAGGAGGTCGGTTTGGGGGTTCAGGATCTAGTAGGCCTAGCTTGACCAGTAATTATTTTCCTTCAATGACGTTGTATATTGTATGAGTAGTTCCATTATACATCACTGACAGTTTAAAGGGGAAGCCCCAACGATATTTAATTCTGGCTGTTTGGAGGATTGTGGTAACTTCCTTCATCCTGCGTCTGCGATCCAGGGTGGCAGGAGAAATGTCAGGGTAAATTTGTAGTTTGAAGCCCTCAAGTTCAATATTGGAAGTATTTCTGGAGGCCCTCATTATGTCCTCTTTGGTGAGAAAATCCTTCATACACAAAATTATGTCACGTGGAGGTTTGTCAGGAGGTGGTTTGGGGCGAAGAGCTCTATGAATCCTATCGCAGGCAAAAGCTGAGGCCGGTTTATCAGGCAGGAGCATTTGAAACACTTTAGAAACTGCAGGGAATAGCTCTGTGATGGACTCAGGAATGCCACGAAGTCTAATATTGTTCCTGCGATTTCGATTGTCCAAATCTTCTATGTGTGCCTGCATATAGGAGAAGCTATCAGCCAGCGTCTCATAATCCCTTCTGAGGTCATTGTGTGCCAGGGAAAGTTTGTCATGCTTAGTCTCTAAAATATCTGTGCGGCCCCCAATATTAGCAATCTCCTGTGATAAGGCACTGGTGGATTTATGTAGCTCATGTTGGAATTTATCTGCCAACTTGTCATAAATGGCAGAGAGGCTTGCATCAAGATCAGCCTTAGACAGAGGGGAGTTGTACTCACCGTCTTTAGCAGGCTGGAGATGCTTTTGTGTAGAGCTGTGTGAAGCAGCCCTCGCGCCGGCGCCATTTTGGGACATCTTCACAGTGTGTCCTTCCAGGCCTAGAAGGTAGTTTGTGAGGGAGTGGTTATAGCGGCGTTTGCCCTTGTTTTTGTGCGGAATCATGCACCGCAATGCTTCCCAGGGGTGTTGGAGAGTTCTAGTGCAGTGATGGGCGAAATTAGCCCCGGGAATCGAGCCTGGCAGAGCCGGTCAGACGGAGCACTCAGCAAGCACGTCTGTTCCGCATCGCGCCGCGCATGCGCCCCGCCTTTATTAGTTTGATTCACATTCCGACCGCCTGCTAACTTTGCTACATTACTTGTTGTTTCCAACACCAAAGAGATGGTGTCTAAGAGATGGTGATAGGGGGATAGGATGAGGGGGACAATATCTACTCATGTTGAGGGGGTATGGGACTGGAGGGGGGGTAGGGGAAGGGGGAGAGGGAACAGAGCACAACGGGCAGCAGCAAAAGGGGGGGCGGGGGTGGGGTGGGGTTGAGGATGAGGGTGAGGATGAGGGGAGTGACCACTCGCTTGAACCTCCATAGGAGAGAGGGGGATATAGAGCCCCTCAGAGATCAGACTCTAGTCAGAGGGAACATGCTGTTTGTATTCAGCTGTTGTTTTGAAGTGTGACCAGCAGGACCAGGTACTCGAGAAATTCCCCAGTCTCTCTTGAGAGATGTGGATCAGCTCTTCCATGTCGCAGATTCTAGAGATGGTCGTAAACCATTCTTTAAGTGACGGTATATGGCAGGAGCGCCAGTGTTTGGGAATGCACAACCTGGCAGCATTCACCATGTGCATGGCTAGGGATTTAAAATAAACTTTTCTCGAGAGAGAAGTGTGATGCAGGAGGAATTGTGCTGGTGTGAAATCCAAGGTGTAAGTGGTGATTGATGCGATGCATCTGTGTACTTCCCTCCAAAAGGGTTGGATGTGTGAGCATTCCCACCAAATATGTACCATGGTTCCCACCTCTGTATTGCATCTCCAGCATATATTGGAGGTTGAAGGGGCAAACTTATGAAGGAGAGATGGGGTCCTATACCATCTAGTGAGCACTTTGTACCCATTCTCCTGGATGGCGACGTTCAACGACCCCCTGTGTGCGTATTCGTGAATTCTCGTCCATTCAACTGGTGTCAGGGGGTAGGTAGATCTCTGTTCCACGAGGCCTGTGATGGCGAAAGGGTGGAATCAGTAGGTTCTATGAGTAAAGCGTAGAGCAGGGAAATAAGGTGTCGTTGGGGGGTTCTACGATAGCAGAGGGTTTCGAAAGGGGTAAGTGGTCTTGTCCAGCTGTCCTGAGCTGCATGTGTGGATAGAAAGTGACATATTTGTCTGTACATCCAGAAGGGGAAGGCAGAGGTGTTGGAAATGAGCCTGAGGTCCTCTATCGAAGCGAGCTTACCGTCAGTGTACAGTTGGGAAGCAAGGATGTCCTGAAACGGCCATTCTTGTTTGAGGAAGGTAGGTGACTCGCCTGGGATAAAGTCGGGATTTCCTCTCAGCGTAGTCAGCGGGCCCGGGGTGGGTGAGAGGGAACCTCTGGTAGGGGACCACCTAAGAAGCATTAAGGAAGTGTGGATGAAAGGATGTGAGGTCAGGGGCTGTGGCCATTGTTTCGGGGATAGCCATGGGAGAAGACGTAGCGGAATGGGTGAGAAAGAGTCTTCGATAGCGATCCAGACCTTTTCAAGGGGGTGAATGGACCAGTCCGCGATTCTCGTAAGGTGACAAGCCACGTAGTATTTATACAGGTCTGGGAGAGCAATACCCCCTTTAGGCTTGGGCAAGGTGAGTCTGGTGTATTTGATTCTAGGAGGGGAACCTTTCCATAGAAATGTCGAGCAGGCCTTCCGATAAGAGGAAAAGAATCCTGCGGATATATGCATCGGGATGGTTTGGATCAAGTACAATATACGTGGTAGGACAATCATTTTGATCAGAGCCGCTCGGCCAAACCACGAGACATTCAGTGAAGACCACTCCAAGAAGTGGTCTTGGGCTTTTTTCAGGGCAGGGTGGAAGTTAAGAGCATATAGATCTTTGAGGCAGGGTGGGATCCGAATCCCAAGATAGGAAATAGCAGTCTTTTCCCAGTGAAATGGGAAAGATTCCTGACAATGGATGACTTCCTGTGGTGGGAGGGTGATATTCAGGGCATGGGACTTTGTGTAGTTAATTTTAAGGTTTGAAATTGTACCAAAGGCTTCCAGGTCATGTAAGAGAGATGGAAGGGAGGTTCGCGGGGATGTGAGGGAGAGCAGGATATCGTCCGCGAAGGCGGCCACTTTAAAGTCTTTGCCTTTGACCATCAAACCCCTAATATCCGGGTTTTCTCTAAGTTTGTTTAAGAGGGGTTCTAAAGAGAGAATGTAGATCAGGGGGGAGAGGGGGCAACCCTGGCTTGTGCCGTTGTTAATGGAGAAGGCGCTTGACAGGTGGCCGTCAACTCTCACCGCCGCCGTGGGGTTCGAGTATAATGCCATTATGGAGGTGAGCATGCGGTCCTCCAAACCCACCCCTTTTAGGACCTCTCACATGTAGTCCCAGGCCACTCTGTCAAACGCCTTCTCCGCATCAAGGGAAAGCAAAAAGCCTGGTGTTTTAGTTGAAGTAAGCCAGTGATGTAGGTTAAGGGTTCGTATGGTATTGTCCCGTGCTTCCCTGCCCGGGACAAAACCCACTTGATCATTGGAGATAAGACCGGGGATTAGAGGTATTAACCTGTTGGCAAGGATTTTGGCATAAATTTTTATATCGACATTAAGGAGTGAGATCGGCCTATAATTCGCCACCTGGAGGGGATCCTTCCCTTCCTTAGGGATTACAGTGATGTGTGCCTCTAATAGTCTGTTAGGTCAGTCTTGTGGGTTGGCCAGGGCATTAAACGTCTGTAGAATGTTGGGGGCAAGGATATCTGCAAAAGACTTATAATACTGGAGGGTGTACCCGTCTGGGCCCGGGCTTTTGCCCAGCTTCATTTGTTTCAGGGCTATCTCCAGCTCTCCTGTCGAGAATTGTCCCTCTAAGGATTGTGCTTGTTGGGGGGAGAGGGGTTTGGGGCCATACTGAGCGAGAAAGTCCGCGATGAGCGTTTGACATGTCTCCCCCGATGCTCGGGGTGGCTGGGTAGGGCGAAGGTTGTAGAGCTTTCGGTAGAAAGACTCGAATTCTTTTGCGATGTCCTCACTCTTGGCCAGGAGGGTGCCCTGGGGATCGCGTAAGGTATGTATGGTGGACAAGAGTTTGGCCTTCTGGACTGACCGCGCTAAAAGGCGCCCACTCTTATTGCCATGTTCATAAAAGACTCTCTGGCCAAGAATGTAGCGTCTACTCGCGCGTTTACCCAATTCGTCTGCAAGAAGTGTGCGGAACTGAGTTAGTTCCTGAAGGGTGTTCTGGGCTTGTGTTTGTTTGTGGGACAGCTCTAGTGCTCTAATCCTTTTGATAAGAGTATTCACCTTCTCCTGATAAGCTTTTTTGGCCTGTGAATTCAGGGTAAGCAGTTCTCCCCGTACCACGCATTTGTGGGCTTCCCATATGGATATTGGAGAAATGTCAGGATTAGCATTCTCCTGAAAATAAAGCTTGATGCATGAGCGGATCCGTTCCAATGAGGTTGGGTCTGTCAGGCAGGAAGGGTTGAACCACCATACTTTAGTCTTGGGGTATGTTTCCGGGAACGATAGTGTAACTGTGATGGGGTGGTGATCTGATAAGAACATCGGTTCAATGGAGGCGTGTTGGAGGGCGGGGAGGTCGGTCTGGGATAGAAAAAAGAAATCGATTCTGGAGTATTTCTGGTGAGGGGCCGAAAAGTAGGTGTAGTCTTTGGTTGAAGGATAGAGGGTGCGCCATGTGTCATGAAGGGTCAAGGTTTGTAATTGGGCTTTAATTTGGCGTAATGCCTTATAAGGCAGAGATATCGAGGCCGTGGAGGTGTCTAGGAGGGGGTTTAAGGGCACATTAATGTCGCCTCCCAGGAGGACCAGGCCGCTCTGGAATGAGGACAGAAGGGCACATGTCTTGCGGAAGAAAGAGAACTGATGTTCATTAGGGCAATAGATGTTAGCCAGTGTGATAGGCTTAGTTGCGTATGTTCCCTTAATAAAAATGAATCTGCCTTCAGGATCTGCTAGTGAGTCAGTCAAGAGGAAGTTGGCGTGTTTTGAAATAAGGATCGAGACTCCCTTGGATTTGGCGACCGGGTTAGTGGCGTGTAGGGCGGAGCGATATATGTGATTAGTCAGTTTGGGGATGGCATCAGATCGGAAGTGCGTCTCCTGCAGGAAGATAAAGTGAGCCTTATGTTTGGTGAGCGAAGCTAACACTTGTGACCTTTTTTCTGGTACATTCAGGCCTTTTGTGTTCAATGAAACACACTTCAGAGTCATTGGGATATTAATTTTAGGGGGGGTCTGCATTGTGAAAAGTTAGGAAGAGGTGAAAATGATTGTCTGGTTGTCGAGTAGGTTAGGGTCTTCCTATAGAGGATGAATGTGAGGGTCACTCCCCTAGGGGAAGGGAAAGAAGGGAAGGGGACACACAGAGGGGGAGGTGGGGTGAGGGGAGAAGACACACAGGTGAGGAGATCAGGAGGAGTTGGGGGTAGGAAGAGTCAGGAGGATCAGAGTGGAAAAAGGGGGAGAAAGAAGGGTAGGGGGGTCAGGGCCAAATAACCAAGGCGGGGTAAAAAAAGGGCTATGGGGGCTAAGGGTAAGGGGATAAATATGGGGGAGGAGAAAGAAAAACCAGAGGTGGGCTTAGCTAGACTACCCACCTGTAGGAGTCAAGGGGAAATCTGGAGTGTCAGCTACGTCTCAGTGAGACCGCTGTGTGGGGGTAGTAGTGTGAGCGGTAACCACAGCCTAACTGTGAACCGGGGGCCAAAGTGGAGCGGATGAGGGGTCCCGCTAACAGCGAGAGCCCAAGAAGCGTAGCGGGGAGCCTACCATGAGGAACAAGCTACAGAGAGTTCAAGTGTCAAGTGCACAGGAACAACACACAAATCAACATAACATAACACATATAACCTTCTCCAGCTCGCAGGGCTGGAATCAATAAAAGCGAACCATACTATTTAGAAAGTAAAACTTTGAGGTATATTCAAGAGAAATCAACAGAGAAATCCACAGCCTGTGAGGCATGCTGGGGAGGGGACACCCTTTTCAAAAACTTACGTTAAGGCAATCTATGGTGAGGGGGAAGGGGGGAGTAGGGGGGAGGGGGTAGGGCAACGGGTACAGGGACGGGGGGAAGGGAGGAGTAGGGGGGGAGATATGGGAGGGGGGGAGGAAGGAGAATGAGGGACAGGGGGATGAGGCGGGGGAAGGGGCAGGGTGGGGGGAGTGGGGATGGGAGGAGGAGAGAAGGGGGGAGAAGAGGGGAGAGAAGGGGAAGGGGTGGCTAGGAGGATAGAGGTGGAGGGAGAGAAGAGGGGATTAAGGGGAGGGGGAGAAGAGGTGAGGGGGGGAGGGGAGAAGAGGTGAGGGGGGAGGGGGGAAGAAATGAGGGGGGGAGGGGGGGAAAAAGAGGGGGGAGGGGAAATGAGGGGGAAAAAAGGGAAAGGAGGGGAAGTGAGGGGGGGAGAAAGGAGGTGGGGTAGGGGGGAGGGGGAGAGAACTGAGGGGGGAGGGGGGAGAAATGGGGGGGAGGGGGGAAGAAACGAGGGGGGAAGGGGGGAAGGAGTGGAGGGGGGAGAAGGGGAGGGATGAGGGGGGGAGAAGGGGAGAGATGAGGGAGGGAGAGTCCAGAGTGAGCTAGGAGGGTGGTGTCCCGATTTCTGCCTTCGCTTCAGGGGGGAGGGGGGTTCTCGGGACTTAGTATTCATTGGCATTGCCCAAGTCCTACCCCGCCCGACTGATGCCCGGCACATCGTATATGTACGACAGGGGTCAGGGGAGAACAAGTGCGAGTAAGGGACATATAATAGCACTGGTAAAGTTAATGAGAGACAAAATAAAGTAATATTTGGGGGGATAAGAATAAAACACAGATTGCGAATACATTGCCTGCAGGAGCTTAGGATCATCATCCGTGAAGTAAATGTCCCAGGGAAGGATGATGTGTTCGTGTTGCAGGCCGAGGTGCAGGGCAGTATAGAGTTCAGTCCTCCCGTTTCCAAAGGGGAATGTCTGTGCGGGCCCAAAATGCTGAGAGCTCCTTAGGCCTTCCCGGAGAGGATCTCCGTAGCTGTGCGGGTAGGGGCCAATGTCAGAATCCCAGGCCTACTCCTGGGCACTCATAGGAAGCCTCTCCCGGGACGGGGACAGGTCGTGGGGGCGCACATATCTTCCGGAGGTCGGAGTGTTTCGTCCTTTAGTGCAAACTCCCAGCTCTGGGGGATCTGGACGTGTAAGAGGGATCAGGGGCTCTGGGGTAAAAGGGCGTAAGTAGCTTTTCCGGGGATACGCGCTTCCCACAGCCGCCACCTGAATAAGGCAGGCCCTAGGCCGTCCGCTGGGTTTCATATTGTAGAACTATTGGGTGACCCCAGTTGGTGATGCGTTGTATTGAGTCCCAAACAGGGAGAGAAAGTCACCGTGAGGGGCGTTGGAACGAGGGGTTGCCAGCTATGGGGTGCAAGTGGCCGGCGTGATAGTGACATGTCTATGTCAGATGAGGGTCTGAAAGGTCTCTGGCAGAGTGGTGGTTCAGGGAGTAACGCATACACACGCAGGGGGGGGAGGCATACTCACGGGCTGCAGGTCTCAGTCTATCCAGCAGACAATCAGTCAATGGGTTTCTCGCATCACATACGCGGTGGTGAGGGGCTATGTTGTTGCAGGTCCCGGCGTGAGGAGCGGGCATTCGGTGACATCGGTCCAGGTCTGCGGTGGCGTGGTCTCTGGTGTGCAGCTTTCGGTGACGGGTGGAGCGAAACAGGAAGCCAGGGTTCCGCTGGGAAGTAGAGCGCGTACCAGTCAGGCAGTTCCAAGTTGGGCAGGTCGAGTTGTTCACAAAACGCCTGAAGGTCCTCCGGTGTGCGAAGCAGGGCAGAGTGCCCCCTTGCGTATGCAGACAGGCCAAACGGGAATTTCCAGCGGTACTGGATATTTCTCGCACGCAAAGCATCTAACAAAGGTCGTAGTGCTCTCCTATTTTGGAGGGTAATCTGTGAGAGGTCCTGGAATAGTTTCACCTCTGTGCCATTATAAAGAATACGTCCCCTTTCCCTTGCCTTGCGGAGAATCTCTTCCTTAAGGGGGAAGCTGACTATACAACATATAATGTCTCTGGGGGGTTCGTTGTCTCGGTTTATGGGGCGGAGAGTGCGGTGGGCCCTTTCCATATCAATGGGGGAGTCCGCAGGGCGCTCAATCAAGTCATTAAAAATGGCGCTGACGGTTTGCTGTATGGCGGTGGGGTCTACGGTTTCGGGGACCCCCCGTACCCTAACATTGTGCCTCCTTCCCCGGTTATCCAGGTCTTCCACGTGTCTGTGGAGCTCAAAAACTTGGGCAAGTTGGGAATCATATGCCGACTGTACCTGGTGAATGGCCGCCGCGTGTGTCTGGGTCGTTTGCTCCACGCTATCCACTCAGTGGGCAACCGCGAGCATTTCGGCCTTCAGGTCTGCTATGGCAGCAGTGACTGTGTTTTTGATATCCATAGCGACTTTCTCCAAGTCGAATAAGCTGGGGGGGAGGGCCCCGTTGGAACTGGGAGAGGATGTACCCGGCATATTGGCGGATGGAGGTCTGTCAGGCGAGGCCGTGGCTTGGGCCTGTGCTGGCGCGTGGGTCTGCAATGGCGCAGAGGCCTGTAGCTTTTGAGACCGGAATATGTCCGGTATATTCCTCCCCGAGTGGGTCTGCGAGTCCTTGGAGGTGCGAGAGGTGGACGAGCTCCTTGTGGATCTGTGCATAGCAAGATTAGGACGGTAGGCTCCCGTTTAAGATGATGAATCAGCCCGGTCGCACAGGAGCTCTCAGATTAGGCATCCATCTCGGTCCAGCTTTCACTTGTTACGTGGAGATGTGTCTGCCAGTAACAGAGCCCCACACCAATTAAAAGTCCAACACTCTTTTATTTCTCCATTGCCAGGGTGAACATAATAGTTGAACTTTCAGTAACAGACAGACAGGGGTGTGGATACGAGTAGGCCCAGGCACAACTGAATTCTCCTATTCCTTTGCAAGCGAATAGGCCTGGCGCACGACCATGAGATTGGTCGCTGCCACCGACTGGGTGAACTGTTGAGGCCCCTGCCACAGGCCTAATAGCAGGTCTCTGCCACTGACCTGAGTTGAATAGTTGGACCGCTGCCACCGGTCATTGGACACGAACCACCTTCCTCTTTGAACTTGGCCCCTGTTCGGGAAAGCATCACTCCGGGCGGTCTCCAGAGGTTTACCCGGCACTGGCAATATGCTGCACCAGGTCTTCGGATGAATCACTCCTCCGGTCCCTTACACCTCTGGATTCGGGTGCCCAACACCCGGGGCACCCTAGGAAAATCCCTCCCTTGCGGGACCCAGCGGAAGGTACTGGGCCCCAGGCCTCCGGCTGAGTACCTCACTCCAGACTGAAGGTGTCTGGGATGGAACACAAACTCCAAGTGTCCAGGCCTAGGCCGCCTGGACACCGACCGCGGACAGCAGCCCTCAGGCTGAAGGTGCCTGGGACTCGCACCTCATGGTGAAGATGTCCGCCCCTTTATACCCTCCCCCAGCAAGCACAGCGGGTTTCCCGCCCCGCCGTACAACTGCTGCGAGAGGTCACAAAGGGTACGGCACTGCAGTGACGGTTCAACCCCAGCCCAAAGCGACAGCGCCACCTGCTGGGCCACAGGGAACTGGTCGTCACTGATGTCTTCACCCGTTTAAACACTCTGGAAAGTACATACCCGCTACACTCTCCTGCTGATTATTGGACACTGGTCCCCGGTGTCTGGAGCAAACCATGCCCAAAAGGGGCCAACATAGCCTGATCCAAAAACCGACTAACAATTCCAAAAACTATTTTTTTTATTTTTTTTTAAAACTAGCTAAAACAGCTGTGCCTGAACCTGACATGAAAGGGGAGGGAAGGGATGCAAACAACACATAACAACAACATTTGAAATCACATGTTCACATATCATTTCTCCCCACCCATTCTGGCTAAGACCCACCCCATTCTCAGTGGTCTTGATGGGATGCTCTCCTGCAGAGGGGAAAAGAAAATGTTAAACACACAAATCCCTGACACATATGTTCGTGTGAGAATGAAAAAAACTTCTCCACAGAGAAATCCTTTCCTTCTATAAGTGTGTGAGTGAACAGTGAATATCGGTGAGCAACACTGCCACCTGGTGACAGTGTCGCAGTAACTGCACTTGTTGAAGATTTCTTTTTCCCATCTTCTTCTGTGGCTCTACCTACCCCAAAGTCCATGATCACTTGGTGGGATGGAAGAAGGAAGAACAAACAACGGCAACAGTCCTTCAATTCCTCCAAAGAGCACAAACACCCATTAACTCAGGTACAGTCACTGGGTTTTCCGGGAAACAACCCCGAAAAGTTCAGCAGCAACAAGGTAAAGCAAGAACGGAGTCTTTTTTTCCTCCTACAAATAGAATTTTGGGTGCGGCAAGACAAGGGGCTTTAAGTGCTGGTCCATTGTCTCTACATGGTATTCGACATCCTCCCCCTCTTTGCGTCGAATCAATATCTTGTCTGCGTGGATGTGCCGACCCAACATCCATTCTGCCTTGCAGTCCTTGAACCGTTGAGAAGCTTTGGGGGAACACGCGAGGTACCTGCGGGCATGTGGGACCTGAATGTGCGTCCACACAAAATCATTGTACCAGCATTCCCGACTGACTTCCACTTCATACAAAAGTTCCTTGGGTAAGTATGGGCACTCCCACCCGTACTCGTTGGCAACTTTTTGACAGAAAAGGCGTTGTAGTCTCGCCAGCGGAGGCATAGTGGCCCAGTCTCCTTCACCCGGTAGGACAATGGCGTCCGGGTGATGAGGCGCCTTGATCACCTCCATCCTGGGCATAGGCGCCCGCAGCAACAGTCTCTTTTCCCCGGTGCTAGATGCAGGTGGCACTGGGGGTAGAAGGGCAGACTGGGGACGGGATGCCTCCACACGGGGTGTACTATCCCCTGTAGACATGGGTGGATCCCTGACTCTGCGGGACAAGGAGAGAGGCATCTTGTCCCAGCCCTTCTTAGCAAAAAGTTTGTCTATGACGACGTCGTCTCCCGGATCGGAGAGCGACTGCAGGTCAGAGGTGTCACACTCCTCTGCGGGCTGGTAGCCTGTAGTGGAGGCTGAATTGCTACCCCCCGCGGGCACACAGGGCCGTGAAACCCCGACACCTCCGCCCCAACACCAAGTCCCTCCGCCCGGCTTACCTCGGCCCAAAGTTGAGAAGGGATGTCCGGGACTCTTCCGACTGGATCAATCCGGGCCGGACGTAGGCGAGCAGGGTGATCCACCACGACCGCTGGACGGGGCAACCAAGCCGGTCTTCTTCTTTGGCGGTGGACGCTGGGAAACAGTGGTGACCGAGTCAGCATCCTCGAATTTCTCCCGTATCTCTGTGATTGCGACCTCCCCTGCGGTCGCTGCAGTGCGCACAGGGATGGCTGTCAAAGCAGCGATTCCTCCTTCTTGAGTGGTGTTGCCTGTTGCGCGGTTGAGGTGGATGGTTCTGGGTTTCTTGATAGGTGGTTCCACCTCAAATAAGAACTCTCCGCAGGCCTCACAGCACCCGAATGGCTTCAGCTGACACACCAGTCCCGAACAGCCGGGACAAATCAAACCCAGGGCCTCAACGTCCATGCATGAGTACAGGGCGAATCGTCCCCGGGGCTTTAGACGAATCCCCGTATCCGTTATCGGAGCAGCAGTAGTAATCAGACTCGTGGTAGTAGGATGAAGTGGAATCCAAGATGCGTTACTGAACAAGGCGACTCTCTGCTGATCCATTGCGCACTGCATTGTTGGTCGTGAGATTGGTCGCTGCCACCGACCGGGTGAACTGTTGAGGCCCCTGCCACAGGCCTAATAGCAGGTCTCTGCCACTGACCTGAGTTGACTAGTTGGACCGCTGCCACCGGTCATTGGACATGAACCACCTTGCTCTTTGAACTTGGCCTCTGTTCGGGAAAGACATCCCTCCGGGCGGTCTCCAGAGGTTCACCCGACACTGGCAATATGCTGCACCAGGTCTTCGGTCCCTTAAGCCTCTGTATTTGGGTGCCCAACACCCGGGGCACCCTAGGACAATCCCTCCCTTGCGGGACCCAGCGGAAGGTACTGGGCCCCAGGTCTCCGGCTGACTACCTCACCCCAGACTGAAGGTGTCTGGGATGGAACACGAACTCCAAGTGTCCAGGCCTAGGCCGCCTGGACACCGACCGCGGACAGAAGCCGTAAGGCTGAAGGTGCCTGGGACTCGCACCTCGTGGCGAAGATGTCTGCCCCCTTTATACCCTCCCCCAGCAAGCACAGCGGGTTCCCCGCCCAGCCGTACAACTGCTGCGAGAGGTCACAAAGGGTACGGCACTGCAGTGACGGTTCAACCCCAGCCCAAAGTGACAGCACCACCTGCTGGGCCGCAGGGAACTGGTCGTCACTGATGTCTTCACCCGTTTAAACACTCTGGAAAGTACATACCCGCTACACTTACAAATAAGACCTAGTACTGAATAAGACTGACTTGTACCATTGTACTGTGAATTTGATCACGCTGCATACATACAAGCATATTAACCACTTCCCGACCGCGCCATGTACAAAAGACGTCCACAGCGCGGTCGAGTTATCCTGAGTGGACGTCCCAGGGACGTCCTCACAGAATCTTGCTTCCGCGCGCCCCCTGGGGCGCGCTCCAGGATATGTCCGTGACCGCCGGGTCCGGAAGACCCGGCGCATCACGGATCACGGTAGATGGCCGCTAATCGCGGCCGTTTACCACGTGATCGCTCCGCAAATGACGGAGCGATCACTTGTAAACAGACCGGCATCATGTGATGACGCTGGTTCCTCCCTCCCCTCTCTGTACCGATCGGTACAGTGTGAGAGGAGAGGGGAGGGAGCGGATCATGTCCGCTCCCTCCCCCATGTCAGCTGTGGGCTGGATCTGTGACAATTGCAGTCACAGATCCAGCCATCCATCCATCCCTGCTCAGCCATCCCTGTGCAATACTCTGCCAATACTCTGCAATACACCCTGTGCAATACTCTGCAATACCCTGTGCAATACTCTGCAATACCCTGTGCAATACTCTGCAATACCCTGTGCAAAACTCTGCAATACACCCTGCCAATACTCTGCAATACCCTGTGCAATACTCTGCAATACCCTGTGCAATACCCTGCCCATACTCTGCCCATACTCTGCAATACCCTGTGCAATACCCTGTGCAATACCCTGCCCATACTGTGCAATACCCTGCCCATACTCTGCCCATACTGTGCAATACTCTGCCATATTCCGCAATACCCTGCCATACTCCGCAATACTCCTCAATGCCCTGCAATACTCCACAATACCCGGCAATACTCCACAATACCCGGCAATACTCCACAATACCCGGCAATACTCCACAATACCCTGCAATACTCCTCAATACCCTGCAATACTCCTCAATACCCTGCAATACTCCGCAATACCCTGCAATACTCCTCAATACCCGGCAATACCCGGCAATACTCCGCAATACCCGGCAATACCCGGCAATACTCGGCAATACACGGCAATACCCGGCAATACTCCTCAATACCCGGCAATACTCCTCAATACCCGGCAATACTCCGCAATACCCGGCAATACTCTGCAATAACCACTTCCCGCCCGCCGGCCGTCATATGACGTCCTTGACTTTGTGCGGAGATATCTGAATGATGGGAGCAGCTACAGGCATCATTCAGATATTCGCTTTTTCAGCTGGCGATTCCCTGCACCATAAGAATGATCATAGCGGCTGTTCCACCGCTTGATCGCTCTTACGGAAGGTGAGAGGGGATGCCCCCCCTCCCGCTGCCCTCCGGTGCTTCTACCGACTCACCGCTACGATCAAAGCCAGGATTGTTTTGTTTTTTGTTTTTTTTTCAGGCTTCCCAGCCTAGAGGTGAGATGTGGGGTCTTATTGACCCCATATCTCACTGTAAAGAGGACCTGTCATGCCATATTCCTATTACAAGTGATGTTTACATTCCTTGTAATAGGAATAAAAGTGATCAAAAAAAAATTTGGGGCGGAAAAACATGTCAAACTAAAATAAATAAAGTAAAATGAACAATAAAATATATATATTTTTTTAAAGCGCCCCTGCCCCCGCGAGCTCGCATGCAGAAGTGAACGCATATGTAAGCCCCGCCCACATATGAAAACGGTGTTCAAACCACACATGTGAGGTATCGTTGCGAACGTTAGAGCGAGAGCAATAATTTTGGCCCTAGACCTCCTCTGTAACTCAAAACATGTAACCAGTAAAAATATTTAAAGCGTTGCCTATGGGGATTTTTAAGTAGCGAAGTTTGGCGCCATTCCACGAGCGTGTGCAATTTTGAAGGGTGACATGTTAGGTATCTATTTACTTGGCGTAACTTCATCTTTCACATTATGCAAAAACATTGGGCTAACTTAACTGTTTTTTTTTTCTTTTAGGCACAAAACAGTTTTTTTCCGTAAAAAACGCGTTAGAAAAATTTCTGCGCAAATACCGTGCAAGATAAAAAGTTGCAATGACCACCGTTATATTCTTTAAGGTCTTTGCTAAAAAAACATATATAATGTTTTGGGGTTCTATGTAATTTTCTAGCAAACAAATTATGATTTTTACATGTAGGAGAGAAATGTCAGAATTGGCCTGGGTTCTCCAGAACGCCTGATGGTGCTCCCTGCATGTTGGGCCTCTGTATGTGGCCACGCTGTGTAAAAGTCTCACACATGTGGTATCGCCATACTCGGGAGGAATAGCAGAATGTGTTTTGGGGTGTAATTTGTGGTATGCATATGCTGTGTGTGAGAAATAACCTGCTAATATGACAATTTTGTGGAAAAAAAAAATGAAAAAAAAATCTTGATTTTTGCAAAGAATTGTGGGAAAAAATGACAACTTCAAAAAACTCACAATGCCTCTTTCTAAATACCTTGGAATGTCTTCTTTCCAAAAAGGGGTCATTTGGGGGGTATTTGTACTTTTATGGCATGTTAGGGTCTCAAGAAATGAGATAGGCCGTCAGTACTTCAGGTGTGATCAATTTTCAGATATTGGCACCATAGCTTGTGGACTCTATAACTTTCACAAAGACCAAAAAATATGCACCAATTTGTACTTATTTTTACCAAAGATATGTAGCAGTATAAATTTTGGCCAAAATGTATGAAGAAAAAATACTAATTTGCTAAATTTTATAACGGAAACAAAGAAAAATTCATTTTTTTACAAAATTTTCAGTCTTTTTTCTCTTATAGCGCAAAAAATAAAAAACCCAACAGTGATTAAATACCACCAAAAGAAAGCTCTATTTGTGTGAAAAAAAGGACAAAAATTTCATATGGGTACAGTGTTGTATGACTGAGTAATTGTCATTCAAAATGTGTAGAGCACCGAAAGCTGAACATTCGTCTGGTTAGGAAGGGGGTTTAAGTGCCCAGTTGTCAAGTGGTTAAAAATGATCTATAGTGGAATCAGTAATTGCTATGCTATTTTGCATACACATTTGTCTCTATTTCTGAATGTAAACAAAAAAAGATGCATTTAGAGAGTATTGAATTGAAAACTCTGCATGACATTAAATGCAGGTGAAGTCTGAAAACAAAATCCAGGGCTCTGTCAGGTCATATCAAGTTTAGACATTGAACTATATAATATATTCTCATGGCAGACTGCACAAAAGACTGTGATGTTCATTAGCAAGGAATAAGAGTTTACATACTGTGCAATGCATAAGTCAGCCATCAGTTTCATATCATACTCTAGAAGATATGCTGTATTTTGCAACATCTTATCTTTGCTTGTAAAGATGGTTGACTCATTATTTCCATACAGTTAATTTTTACCAAAATATTTGTTGTTATTGTAAAAAGTAAAGAAATAGGCAGGCATAAAGTTGATTATATTTCTCACATACTGTATATATATGAAGTGCTAAAACGATGCTCCCAAATTGAGATAAGTATTCAAGACTCAAAACGTAATGTTTATTAATTACCTTGCTCAATTACTGTAATATATGTTCCACAGAGATGTCTTATAACACAAACAATTAATAAATATTACTGTAAAATTTTAGTATTTTAAACTCTTCTTTAAAAAAGCCTCAAAACTGATCTCCAGCTAGAATAGATGATGCTGCTGACTAAAACCTACATATAAATGATCAAGCTCCTTCTCGGACACAATGGGGTTGTTCACTTCGCTGTTCACTTTTTTTCCCTATGCAAGGAGAATTTTTCTTTAGTTTGGTGAATGTGATAGAAATTCACTTTGCAAAATACCCAATAAAACCAACAATTGTTTTGGGGGTTGCTAAGAGAACAGCCTATTTGCCTATATAAATCTACCTCACTGTCTACCACATCATTTGTTAACCTGCTACCACCATCTCAACAATAGAGTTATAGCATATCCAGAATTAGGCATTAGGTCTTCCTTTACTCCTTTCTACTGTCCTACAATGCTTCTAGACATTTATTGTAAAGGATTCTATAGGAACATTTAACCACTTGCTTACTGGGCACTTCAACCCCCTTCCTGCCCAGGCCAATTTTCAGCTTTCAGCACTGTCACGCTTTGAATGACAATTGCGCGGTCGTGCGACGTGGCTCCTAAACAAAATTGACGTCCTTTTTTTCCCCACAAATAGAGCTTTCTTTTGGTGGTATTTGATCATCTCTGCGTTTTTTTTTTTTTTTTGCGCTATAAACAAAAAAAGAGCGATGATTTTTGAAAAAAACACAATATTTTTTACTTTTTGCTATAATAAATATCCCCAATTTTTTTTTATATATTTTTTTCCTCAGTTTAGGCCAATACGTATTCTTCTACATATTTTTGGTAAAAAAAAATCACAATAAGCGTTTATTGATTGGTTTTCGCAAAAGTTATAGCGTCTACAAAATAGGGGATAGTTTTATAGCATTTTTATTAATTTTTATTTTTTACTAGTAATGGCGGCGATCAGAGATTTTTATTGTGACTGCGACATTATGGCGGACACATCGGACACTTTTGACACCATTTTGGGACCATTGTCATTTTTACAGCGATCAGTGCTATAAAAATGCACTGGTTACTGTAAAAATTACACTGGCAGGGAAGGGGTTAACACTAGGGGGCGAGGAAGGGGTTAAATGTGTGCCCTGGGAGTGATTACTACTGTGTAGGGGATGGGACTGACTGGGGAAGGTGACCGATCTGTGTCCCTATGTACAAGGGACACAGCATAAGCTCCTCTCCATGACAGGACGTGGATCTCTGTGTTTACACATAGAGATCCACATCCTTGTCTGTGTACCGGCCGATCGCGGGTGCCTGGTGGACATCGCGGCCGCCAGGCACGCGCATCGACATCTCAGTGATGCGCTGGCGGCGCTCGCGCGCCCCCCAGTGGCCGGAATAGCCGAGGCTGTCTAAATTACACAGTGAAGGAAGTTCCCCATCAGGTCCGCTCAGGCCAATGACGTAGGCGGGGTCTGACATACCGAGGGGGTGGACCTGATGGGGAATCTCCTTCACTGTGTAATTCATGAATAGACCCGCCCCTTCTCATGTTCCACATCAGGTCCTCAGCCTTACACCTAGTCATTGGCTGAGCGGACCTGGTGGGGAACTTCAGAAGGGGTGGGTCTATACATTTAATAGACTGCGGAGGAAGTTCCCCATCAGGTCCGCTCAGGCTCAGCCAATGACGGACAGCGCTGGACATCGGATCGCCGCGGGACACTGGATTTCATCGCTGGAATGTTTTTTTTTTTTCTAATAAAGGACTTTTCCAAGGTGTCGGTGTGTGTTTTTTTACATTTGTTTACACTTTCTTCGTGAAATGGTAGGGGTACAATGTACCCCTTACCAATTCACATAGGGTGGGCAGGATCTGGGGTCCCCTTTGTTAAAGGGGTCTTCCAGATTCCGATAAGCCCCCTGCCCACAGACCCCCACAACCACCGGGCAAGGGTTGTAGGGATGAGGCTCTTGTCCCCATCAACATGGGGACATCCTCCCCATGTTGAGGGCATGTGGCCTGGTACGGTTCAGGAGGGGGGTGCTCTCTCGTCCCCCCCTCTTTTCCTGCGGCCTGCCAGGTTGCGTGCTCGGATAAGGGTCTGGTATGGATTTTTGGGGGGACTCCATGCCATTTTTTTTTAATTTGGGGTGGAGTTCCCCTTAAAATCCATGCCAGATCTGAAGGGCCTGGTATGGATATTTGGGGGGAACCGCACACATTTTTTTTTTACATTTGCGGCGGGGTTCCCCTTAATATCTATACCAGACCTGAAGGGCCTGGTAATTGAATTTGGGGGGACCCCCACGCTTTTTTTTTTTTATCAATGACTTTTCTATGTATTGCCGGGAGCCGACAATTCATTAATAGCCGCGAGTGAGTTTTAAATGACTTTTTTTCCTTCAAAAATGACATTTTGTGCAGGGACAGTTCTAAGCACGGGAAACATGCGCGACTTTACATGCATATTATACACACCCCCCAGGTATGAAATTTAAAGGAAAATTTCACTTTTATTTTTTCATTTTAAGCATTATTAAAATCACTGCTCCCAAAAAAACATTTTTTTTTTTGCATTGATACATGTCCCCTGGGGCAGGACCCGGGTCCCCAAACACTTTTTAGGACAATAACTTGCATATAAGCCTTTATAATTAGCATTTAGCACTTTCGATTTTGAACGTTCGAGTCCATTGTATTTAATAGGGTTCTAAAGTTCACGCAAACATTCTGGCTGTTCGCAGGTTCTGGTGTGAACCGAACAGGGGGGTGTTCGGCTCATCCCTGTCTGTAACTGGTATCACTTGTGTAGCGGGGTCTCTCTTAAGGCCCCAGGACTACGTTACCCAGAACCCCATTCAGCCCCAGGGTGGAAGTTCCGCCGCAAAGACTCATGGGAGGGCCTATTTAAGCGAGAGGCGAGGCGGAGCTCGCTCTCTTTGGATGCCGCGCTTCAAGCAACCAGTCATCCTGTGCGGATCTGCTGCGGGGTAAGGCCTGAAGCCTTACCTGAAGTCTGAAGAGCCTTCCACCATCCTGCGGAACCTGGGTGGATCCTGGATCGTTGGTGTAGGACTCCATTTGGATCGGGGACCCGATCGGTTGCAGACGCCGTGTGCGACGGACAAACGCGGTGGAAGACCCAGGCTGGGATCGCGCCTGGAGCGGTGAGCGGGCACCTGCCCATATCCATAGACTGAGCTGTATTCAGGCCTGTAGACTGCCTAGGCCCACTGTTCGCTCACCCGTGTTTCCTTAGGGGGTCCGGTAGTTGGGACAGAGCTGAAGTGCCTCCCCCCCCCCCGTTTGCATACTGTTGCTACAAGTTACCACCCTTTGGATTACAATTTGGTCATTTTCTCCAAGTGCACCAACGAAAGCTGGCCGGTGAAGAAAACCTTACTTCCTTAGGGAAAGGGGACTATCTCATACACTGTCAGGCCTGACATAGGTGGGGGAAAGTCATAAAGTTTGTGTTACTTTGCCATAGGGCGAGCACACCATAATAGCTCCGCGTGGTGGATACTGCACGGTGCCATATTATAGTGCTGCTTCTGATACGCTGATTAATGCAGGGCTCTGCAGGCCCATGTATGTGTTACATGCCATGTTTTATGCCATCATTTTACAGTAAAGCTATTACTTATTTATACTCTTGCTTCAGAGTGTTGTCTGCCTATTTAGAAACTGTTGAGTATTATACACCAGAGAGTGATAAGAAGTTAACCCTAGACTAACTGTGCCAGAGTGGGTCGAGTCAGATTGCCGGGGGTTGGTGGTGCTGTATACAGGGCCCGAGAAAACAAACCAGCGGCTCTCTTAACTGGGGGTAGCACTACACGTGTGGGCTCTCGAGTCCGGGATCCCGTTGCAGCAAATAACAGCCAAGAGATACCAGCATGGACCGACTAGAAATGGCAAAGTGGTGCGCAGTAGTAAAAACAGATCCACATGAAGTAGTGATCATAGAACTTGCAGGGATCTGGCAAGATGATGCAGTGAAACAGTTAGTGATGTCACTGTCCCCGCAACAAAAAGCATACATAGTGGATGTCAGATCAGAACCTCCCTTGACATATGTACTGTTAAAATGGAAAGATGGAATCCCAGAAGACTTCAAGAAGCCGAGCATAGAAACGGCGGATAAACAAATCTTTAAGTTAATACGCGCTCCACCCGACTTAAAAGATGTCAAGAAAGAGATGAATCCTGGGTCGCCACAAGGCGCTCTCAGCACAGAATTAAATGCGGTTCTAGGGGAAATCATAGCGCAATGCAAGAAAGATCCTGCAGATTACCAAATGTCGGGATACCGGAAACTCAGGATGTTTTCAGGAAGGAAGCCTGTACCCTCAGGTGAAGAGGGGTTTGAGGAGTGGTTAGACGGCGCTACTCAAGCCTTAGAGGAGTGGGAAGTCCCAGACCACAGAAAGAGGCAGAGGATTGCTGAGAGCTTAAAGGAGCCAACCCGTTGAGCTGGTGCAGCCCCCTCCAGTGATGGTCAGGGCCGCCACGACCTTAGAAAGAGACGCAGAGGTGGATACCTTAAAGTCACAGATGTTCCAAGTGCTGGGAATGTTGACCTCCCTGATGGAAAAGGAGTCAAGGGCGCCTGAGAGGAACAGCCCAAGGAAGGAGTTGTTTCCAAATACTTCAGCACCCGCATCCCTGGAAGATAGGGGGGATATGATCTGTTTCAACTGTGGAGGAGTTGGTCACGCGGCCAGAGTGTGTTCCAGTCCCAAAAAGAGGAAGATGAACAACCGCAAGCTGCCAGAAAACTTCAGCGGGCCCCGGTGAAGGAGTCAACCGGGTGCCCATCATCCTTAAAGAGCTCCATACTGAATGAGAAGCACATGAAGGAAAGAAGCAGGACCCCGCAGGGGAAATCAAGGGTTCCTCAGAAGGAACGCACTCCAAAGAAACATAGTAATGTCCCTCAGCGGGTAGCTACACCCAGACAGAGGAGGGAAATCAGTGCATACCAGGCCCAGGAGAGACTTAGGTCCAAGGAAAAACGGAAGAAGGAAAGTCAGAGAGGGAAATGCAAAGATCAAAATAAGCAGACCCCTTCGAAGCAGTACCCAGAGAAGCTGGTGGGTTCCTCTCCAATCGTATCCATTCAAGTGGAGGGAGTCTACACAAGAGCCCTGTTGAATACTGGAGCACAGGTGACCCTGTTGTACCGAGACTTCTACGACAGACACCTGAGTCACCTGCCCATCCGAAAGCTTGAAGACTTGGAGATATGGGGAATCGGAACGGAAAAGTTTCCTTATGATGGATATCTGCCCATCAAATTGACTTTTGACCCATCCATAGCTGGGAAGGGGGAAGTGTTCGACACCTTAGCTGTGGTGTGCCTCCGACCGCCTGGAGCTAACAGGAGTTCCTTGATAATAGGAACCAACACGGATCTGGTCCGAAGGCTTTTGGTCCCACTGACGAGAAGGAAGAACCCCACAGTCACTGAGATTCATCCAATGTTGAAGACTGCCTACCAACGGTTGATCTTAGAACAAAAGGCCCCAGGAGAGGGGGTAGGGAAGGTCTGGAGACTGGGAAGAAAAGGGATAGTACTACAACCCGGTGAAGTAACCTATTTGAAGGCTACAGTGAAACTCACTTGGGAGCAGCCGGGCCCCTTTGTGATGTTGGAACCCGATCTAAGGGAAGAACCCTCAGGCCTGGAAGTAGTCCCGGAAGTGGTCCCGGTGACGGCCCTGAAGAACGCCCATTGCAGGGAGCCAGTGAGTGTCAGAAATACCACGGATGGTCCAATGGAAATCCCAGCCAGGCTGTTGCTGGGTCGAGTGAGCTCAGCCACACCAGTTGCCTCCTCAGATGTAGAAAAGACAGATGGAGAAGGTACTGTGTGGGAAAAGCTCTTTATGGAGAATCCAAACCTGCCCAGGGCTTGGAGAGAGAGAGCCCGGAACCAGTTGACTCGGTGGAAGAGGATCTTCTCCCATGATGAGTTTGATGAGGGGTGTGCTAGGAGTGCCACCCATCAAATCCGCCTCCAGGAAGACAAGCCCTTCAGGGAAAGGGTGAGGCGGGTTCCACTGGAAGACCTCGAAGATTTAAGGGAACAGCTTGCCGAGCTCAAGCGAACAGGTGTGATCCAAGAATCCAGAAGTCCGTATGCCTCCCCCATAGTGGTGGTACGAAAGAAGAACGGGTCGCTAAGGTTGTGTATCGACTATAGGACCCTCAACAGGAGAACCACTCCGGATCAGTATACCACCCCAAGGATAGAAGACGCCTTGCAGAGCTTGTCCGGAGCCAAATGGTTTAGCGTTATGGACCTGAAGAGTGGGTACTATCAGATCCCGATGCACCCAGAGGACAAAGAAAAGACGGCTTTCATAACCCCAGTGGGGTTCTTTGAATTCAACCGGATGCCTCAAGGTCTGTCTGGAGCCCCAGCCACCTTCCAAAGACTTATGGAGAAGACTGTGGGAGACATGAACCTCATCAAGGTCCTTGTATACTTGGATGACATCATAGTCTTCGGAAGAACTTTGGAGGAACATGAAGAGAGGCTGGAGAAGGTCTTGAAGAGACTGAGTGAGGAAGGACTCAAGCTCTCCCCTGAAAAATGTCAATTTTACCAATCCTCAGTCAACTATCTGGGACACATAGTGTCTGAAGATGGGGTGTCTACGGACCCTGAAAAACTGGAGGCTGTCACCTCCTGGCCAAGACCCACCACCGTAACAGAACTTAGGTCCTTCCTGGGGTTCTGTTCTTATTACAGAAGGTTCGTGGAGGGGTTTGCTCGAATAGCAAAACCCCTGAATGAGTTGCTGAAGATGGAGGGGGAAGAGGATGACTCGGGCCCCAGGAGGCTGGGAGAGTCAGTCAAGGACCAGTGGAACGAGAAGTGTGAAGGTGCCTTCCAGATGCTGAAAAAGAGCTTGACCACTGCTCCTGCCCTGGCCTATGCGGACCCGAAGAAGCCTTACGAACTCCATGTGGATGCCAGCCATGATGGTCTGGGAGGAGTGCTCTACCAGGAGCATGAAGGACAGCAGAGACCTGTTGCATATGTGAGCAGAAGCCTGACCCCCTCCGAAAAGAACTATCCCACCCACAAGCTGGAGTTCCTGGCCCTCAAGTGGGCCGTAGTCGACAAACTTAGAGATTACTTGTATGGGGCAGACTTCACGGTCAAGACGGATAACAATCCTCTCACCTACCTGTTCACCACAGCCAAGCTGGACGCCACGGGACATAGATGGTTGGCGGCACTGTCTGCTTTCAATTTCAGCCTGAAATATAGACCTGGGGTGGGAAACCGAGATGCGGACGCCCTGTCCAGAAGGTCTCATGCCCCTACCCACAGTGTCGAAGACTGGACCCAAGTAGCACCTGACGGGGTGCGGGCCCTCTGCCAAGGGGCTGAACTCCAAGCCAGGGGAGGCTCAAGAGCGGAAGAAATAGGGGCCACTATCGTAGGAGTCCCCAAGCAGTACTGCGAAGTAGCCCAACTGGGGGAAGACAACTTACCCAGACTAACGAAGAAGGAGTTGAGATCCGACCAACTGGAAGACCCTGTGGGGAGGTTGGTCCTAGAAGCATTGGAGAGGCAGGATCCAAACGTACTCCTACGTCATCCCTCAAAGGAAGCTCGCCTACTTAAGAAAGAGTGGGACAGACTGCTGGTGCATCAAGGAGTGGCCTACCGAAGGGGCCCCTCTGATGACCAAGAAGACAAGTGGCAGTTGTTCCTGCCGGAGAAACACAGAGAAACTGTCATGATTGCTCTACACGACAACCATGGACACCTAGGAGTGGAAAGGACTTTCCAACTTGTTAGGGACCGTTTCTATTGGCCTTGCATGAGGGCTGAAGTTGAAGAATACTGCCATTCCTGTGCACGGTGCATACAGAGAAAGACACTACCCCATCAAGCAGCCCCAATGGGCCATTTACAAAGTGAAGGTCCGCTTGACCTGGTATGTATTGATTTCCTCTGCCTCGAACCCGACCTGAGCGGACATGGAAATGTTCTGGTGGTAACCGACCATTTCACCCGATATGCACAAGCCTTTCCTACCAAAGACCAGAAGGCCTCCACTGTGGCCAAAACACTCGTGGAGAAATACTTTATCCATTACGGATTGCCAAAAAGGCTTCATTCAGACCAGGGCAGGGACTTTGAGAGTAAACTCATACGGAAGCTCCTGGATGCCTTGGGAATCAAGAAAACCAGGACTACCCCTTATCACCCACAAGGTGATGCTCAACCGGAGAGGTTCAACCGAACCCTGCTCAACATGCTGGGAACTTTAAGTAGCGAAAGGAAGCAACATTGGAGTAATCATATAGCGGCCCTTGTGCATGCTTACAACAGCACTGTCAGCGACGCTACTCATGTTCGGGAGGGAAGCTAGATTGCCAGTGGATCTGGACTTCGGCACTTCCATAGACCATTGTTCTGCTGCTTCCCACAAGGGATATGTGGATAGACTTAGGCACAATCTGAAGATGGCCTATGAGCAAGCCCAGGCAGCCTCGGATCAACTGGGGGCTCGCAATAAGAGAAATTTTGACCTAAAGGTTAGGATCCAAGACTTGCAACCAGGAGACAGAGTGTTGCTGCGGAACCTGGGAGTCCCTGGAAAACATAAGCTTGCGGATAGATGGAGACACGAACCTTATGTCGTTTGCAAAAAACTACCGGGCCTACCCGTTTACAGACTTAAACCTGAGGGAAAGTTGGGGCCATTGAAGACTTGGCATCGGAACGACCTACTTCCTCTGGCTGAAGCGGTTCGGTTACCTCCTAGTATGAATTCCCCTGAACCCATGTCTATTCTAGACACCCCTAGACCCAACACTCGGTCTCAGACCACTCGAAAGGGGGATACAGAGGATTCGGAAATAAGTGAAGATGAGGGAGAGGAAATTGGCTGGCTTTGGCCTCCCCAGGAACCAACGACTTCTGCTATTGATCTTCCGCCTGACGAAGACACCGAGGATCACACACTGAATGCAGAAGCGGCAGAGTTTATCCCTTCCTGTCCTTGGTTGGATGCTTGGGAAATTGCCAGCGAACCATCTGTAGAGGAAGATCCAAGAGAAGCCATGTATCTTCCTGCTCCGGAGCTGGATGTTCCAGAGGAAGGGGGAAATCCTGAGTTAGAAACAGAAGAAGAGTCTGCTCCAACAGAAAGCCCAAGAGGACAGAGGAAGCGGAGGGCAATAAAACCTCCCAAGAGATTAACCTACCCACAGATGGGTGAAAGTGCGGAAGACACTGTTGTTACTGCCAGAAGGAGTATGGAAGACCATGACCCTCCCACTGTTCATTTGGTGGGAGGCAACCCCAGCTCACTCTCTGGCACAGTTAGGCAGGATGCTGATGTTAATGTGTCCTGTGGGCAGAGGAGTTCACTGCCTCGTTTTTGGTGGGAATTTCCTCTGCCGACATCATATGAAGAATTGGTAGATGTGGTCAGAACTGTAATTTAAGTTATGTTATCTTTGGGGACCAAAGAGTTTAAGTGGGGGGAGTGTGTAGCGGGGTCTCTCGTAAAGCCCCAGGACTATGTTACCCAGAACCCCATTCAGCCCCAGGGTGGAAGTTCCGCCGCAAAGACTCATGGGAGGGCCTATTTAAGCGAGAGGCGAGGCGGAGCTCGCTCTCTTTGGACGCCGCGCTTCAAGCAACCAGTCATCCTGCGCGGATCTGCTGCGGGGTAAGGCCTGAAGCCTTAGGCCTTACCTGAAGTCTGAAGAGCCTTCCACCATCCTGCGGAGCCTGGGTGGATCCTGGATCATCGGTGTAGGACTCCATTTGGATCGGGGACCCGATCGGTTGCAGACGCCGTGTGCGACAGACACACGCGGTGGAAGACCCAGGCTGGGATCGCGCCTGGAGCGGTGAGCGGGCACCTGCCCATATCCATAGACTGAGCTGTATTCAGGCCTGTAGACTGCCTAGGCCCACTGTTCGCTCACCCGTGTTTCCTTAGGGGGTCCGGTAGTTGGGACAGAGCTGAAGTGCCTCCCCCCCCCCGTTTGCATACTGTTGCTACAAGTTACCACCCTTTGGATTACAATTTGGTCATTTTCTCCAAGTGCACCAACGAAAGCTGGCCGGTGAAGAAAACCTTACTTCCTTAGGGAAAGGGGACTATCTCATACACTGTCAGGCCTGACATAGGTGGGGGAAAGTCATAAAGTTTGTGTTACTTTGCCATAGGGCGCGCACACCATAATAGCTCCGCGTGGTGGATACTGCGCGGCGCCATATTATAGTGCTGCTTCTGATACGCTGATTAATGCAGGGCTCTGCAGGCCCATGTATGTGTTACATGCCATGTTTTATGCCATAATTTTACAGTAAAGCTATTACTTATTTATACTCTTGCTTCAGAGTGTTGTCTGCCTATTTTGAAACTGTTGAGTATTATACACCAGAGAGTGATAAGAAGTTAACCCTAGACTAACTGTGCCAGAGTGGGTCGAGTCAGATTGCCGGGGGTTGGTGGTGCTGTATACAGGGCCCGAGAAAACAAACCAGCGGCTCTCTTAACTGGGGGTAGCGCTACACTTGGTGTGAATTATCAGTTATCCAGTGTTCCAGGTGCAGTTGCCAACTCCAAACTATCCTATCCCAAGCAGCTGGATGTTTCTTTCTTATCCTCCTGGGTAACAGACTGCACCAGAAACCAGCTCTCTAAAAATATGCTATAAACAGCTTCCCCGTGTCAGGATTCAGCAGCAGAGATTATCAAATCTACGTGGCTACATCTAGAAATTGACACCAGACTATTCAGGATGAGCCAAAAACACCCCCCCCCCCCGGTTCGGTTCGCAACAAGAACTTGTGAACAGGCAAAAACTTGGACGAACGGACGAACACACAAAGTCTATGGGACACGAACATGAAAAATCAAAAGTGCTAATTTTAAAGGCTTATTTGCAAGTTATTGCCATAAAAAGTGTTTGGCGACCCGGGTCCTGCCCCAGGGAACATGTATCAATGCAAAAAAAAGTTTTAAAAACTGATGTTCTTCAGGAGCAGCGATTTTAATAGTGCTTAAAGTGAAACAATAAAAATGAAATATTCCTTTAAATATAATGCCTGGGGTGTATATATAGTATGCCTGTAAAGTTGGGTATACCCCACTTGCCGGGTAAAGCCGGGGCTTACCCTATGATGTGGACCCCTCTTATGTCATGGGGGTTTCGTGTGGAGTGGAAACTGGAGACTGCAGCATCGCTGGACATCGGATAACCGCGGGACATAGAGAACAACGCTGGACAGACTGTATTACATCGCTGGAATGTTTTTTTTTTTTTTTATTTTTTTTTATTTTTAATAAAGGACTTATCCCAGCTGTGTCTGTGTGTTTTTTTTACAATTTTTTACACTTTCTTTGTGAAATGGTAGGGGATGCCTGTGGCCAATTATAGCTCAGGGGGGTTTAGTACATGCCCCACACTATAAAATGCCGCCAGCGCGGCGGCCTTGTGTAGTGTGTTTGCGTGCAGGGAAAGACGTACATAGGTAGGGACAGTGTTAGAGAAATTGTGTGTAGGGAGAGAGAAGGATAGGTAGGGACAGTGTCAGTGATATTGTGTGTAGGGAGAGAGAAGGATAGGTAGAGACAGTGTCAGTGATATTGTGTGTAGGGAGAGAGAAGGATAGGTAGGGACAGTGTCAGTGATATTGTGCAGGGAGAGAGAAGGATAGGTAGGGACAGTGTCAGTGATATTTTTGCTAAGCCTCCTGCACAGTATACACCTGAAGCTAGCCCTTATTGCTGTGATTTCCTGTTGTGTAACACAGGCAGGCATCTGCAGCACTTAAAGCAGGCGTAGTGTGATTCCTGCAAAATATACACCTGAAGCTAGCCCTTATTGTTCGTAGTTTTTTTTCTTTTGTGTTACACTAAGGGCTCTTTCACACAGGACGGATCAGTAATGATCCGCCCCTTGAAGCTCCGCTTGCTCAGCGGGGATCACTCCGTTGATCCCCGCTGAGCCGGCGGATGACTGGGCGGTTCCCGCATACTGTGCAGGGACCGCCCTGTCAGAGCGCCGCTCTCCCCTATGGGGGGATCGGATGATGACAGACTGTAGAGTCCGTTGTCATCCGATCCGATCCGCAGACGGAAGGAAAAATAGGGTTTTCCTCCGTCACACTTTTGCGGGTCGGATGTCAGCGGACATGTCACCGCTGACATCCGTGGCTCCATAGGAGGACATGTAGCATCCGTTCAGGTCCGCCTAAAAAACTGACAGGTGGACCTGAACGGACCCTCCGTGTGAAAGAGCCCCAACAGGCATCTGCAGCACTTAAAGCAGGCGTAGTGTGATTCCTGCAAAATATACACCTGAAGCTAGCCCTTATTGCTCGTAGTTTTTTTTCTTTTGTGTTACACGAACAGGCATCTGCAGCACTTAAAACAGGCGTAGTGTGATTCCTGAAAAATATACACCTGAAGCTACCCCTTATTGCTCGTGTTTTTTTTCTTTTGTGTTACACTAACAAGCATCTGCAGGGGCATGTAATTACAATTATTGATCTAATAATTCACAGCAGGGCCCATTCCTGCGCTCACCAAGAGTAACTGTGAGGGCTTAAAGTGTTGTGGCAACACCCCCACCACCACCACCAAAGGCCCAATTTTTCAGCCCCTGTTCAACAGGGGCATGCAATTACAATTCTTGATCTAATAATTCACAGCAGGGCCCATTCATGCGCCCACCAAGAGTAACTGTGAGGGCTTACAGTGTTGTGGCACCAGCACCACCACCAAAGGCCCAATTTTTCCTACCACTGTTCAACAATGGAATGTAAATATAATTCCTGATATAATAGTTCACAGCAGGGCGTTCCAGCGCCCACCAAGAGTAACTGTGAGGGCTTACAGTGTTGTGGCAACACCAACATGTAAGGGGCAAATTTCAGCAGAGTACTGTGTATACGGCAGGCCCCTACTTTCAAACATCCAACTTACAAACGACTCCTACTTGCAAACGGAAGGAGACAACAGGAAGTGAGAGGAAATCTACCCCTAGGAAGGGAAATTCTCTCCTGTAAGAGTTAATATGGGAAAAAGGTGTCTCCTCTCTACTGATGCTTTATCACCAATCCTTGTTTCAATAAAAAACCCACTTTTCAAAAACAGTTGTCATTGGGACGGGAAGTGAGGTGAAATGTTCTGAACAGGGGCACAGACAGCAAAACAAATGTTACAGGGGTGATAACCCTTCCCTATGTTTTACAAAAAGCTTAAAAATTGATTTTTTGGCTGGAGCTACACTTAAACAATGTACCTGTTCCAAATTACAAACAGATTCTACTTAAGAACAAACCTACAGTCCCTGTCTTGTTTGCACCGCCTGTATACTGCTGTTCAGAGTATATAGGGCCTTTTTTATTTTGTGTGCGGGGTTCCCCTTAATATCCATACAAGACTCAAAGGGTCTGGTAATGGGCTGGGGTGGGGGGGGGGGGGGGTGATGGGGTAGCTATGGCATTTTTCTCAAAGATTTTCATCCATATTACCGGGACCAGACATTACATTAAAGCCGCAAGCAGTTTTAAATGGCTTTTTTTCCTTTAGAAATGTAATTTTGTGCAGGGACAGTTCTAAACACAGGAAACATGTGCCACTTCACAGGTATACTTTAGAGACCCCCCAGGTACGATATTTAAAGGAATATTTGACTTTTTTTTTCACTTTATGCATCATTAAAATGACTGCTCCCGAAAAACGTCAGTTTTTAAAACTTCATTTTGCATTGATACATGTCCCCTGGTGCAGAACCCGGGTTCCCAAACCCTTTTTAGGACAATAACATGCATATTAGTCGTTATAATTAGCACTTTAGATTTCGAACGTTCGCATCCATTGTATTTAATAGGGTTCTAACGTTCGTGCAAACTTTCGGTCCGTTCGCAGGTTTTGGTGCGAACCGAACCCGGGGGTGTTCGGCTCATCACTACTAATCATGGCACAGTATCAGACTAGCACAGCAAGCAAATCAAAACACTGACAAAAAGACATTCCCTTTACAATTGACTATTTGGTTTTAATTATGACCCAATGGAGAGAATACTTTATCAATATCTGGGTGATATGGAAATCTTCTTAAGTTCTTACTAGCCCAGATGAAGGGGTGCTTGTAACCCCCCTGAAATGAGTTGGATAGTTTTTGGATTATACCCATGACTTTTAATGGAAAAAAGTGGTATTTGGACCTCTTAGAAGTTTTGTGGCACTTAAATGTAATCTCTTGTTTCATTACACTACAAGCCAAGGAGACTCTGGAGATCCTATGGAGTGTAGAAGCTGCCTGCTCAGGAACCAGATAATTTACACCAACACCAACACCTTAAGATAATAACACCAGTAAGATAACCCTTCTGGTCCAGCACTATCTTTCCACTTTCCTCATCTGACAAAACTTATTGTGACAGGGAGGCCATACGGGACCTCGGAGCATGGGAGGGGTTGATACTGCAACCCTTGCAACCACTAAATCTCTGCCAGTGGTGATCATGCTAATGCACATGGAGTTACTTAGGGTGTGCCTAGGCACCCGGCACAGCTTGTGTGCACACCTATAAGCAGTACCACCTGTAATTTGAGTGCTCCCTGAAAAGATGCTTAAAGCGGTTGTATAGTCCCCATATTTTTTTTATTTTTTTGTCACCTGTAAAGCAAAAGGCATAATGAGCTAGTATGCATTGCATACTAGCTCATTATGAAATACTTACCTTAGAACGAGGCGTCAGTAACTCACCTAGTCCACGCCGAGGTAGCTGACATGTTGCCTCGGCGTGTCTTCCGGGTATCGCGGCTCCAGCGCTGTGAGTGGCTGGAGCCGCGATGTCGTCACTCCCGCGCATGCGTGCAGGAGACTTCTTTCTGGCAAGGTCTGGTGACTTCAGCCGAGAATCCCCTGTGTGCATGCGCCGCTGCAGTCAGCGACTCACTGCGAGGGGAATATTTCCTAAACCGTAAAGGTTTAGGAGATATTTTTTTTACCTACAGGTAAGCCTTATTATAGGCTTACCTGTAGGTCAAAGTGTAAAAATGGACTATACAACAGCTTTAATGAGTCCTCTAAATCACAGATGTATTTACACATTTATGTATTTAGCTCTGGAAAGGACTAGTGCTGTGTCTTCTTGCCAGCTACCCTGCTTTATGTAAAATAATTATGTTATACTTCTTATTATAATTTCTGATTATTTCCTTGTTGACCTGTATTGATCTGACTACTTATTGGCTACAGCCTTCCCAGGACTTGTGTTTCAGCCTGAAAACTCTCTTGCCTGCTGCTTGCCCACATCCTTTGCCTGGGTCTAACCATTCTCCTGTCTGCTGCCTGCCCTAGACCTCTGTCAGAATCTGACTACTCTTTGCAGAATATTTAGTGCACTGTCTCAACACTGTAGCACAGGTCTGTGACTTGGAACCAGCATGCAGCAAAACCATTCTCCACCATCAGTAGGGTGCTTACACTATTCCCCTTGGGTAATCCTGCTTCATCTGCTTGGGGAAGGGGCACCATAACAGCATAAAACTGTCAAATGCTTGGGGAGGACAAACTGAGAGGTAAATTTGCTATATAAAACAAGCTGTGCATACTTTCACATTATTGCAAATAATTCTCCTATGTTTAAGCCTTTAGTGAAAAGTGAAACAATAATCTAAGTCACAGACAGAAGAGACTTTTTCTTGCTGGCACATTATCTTAGGCAGGACTTTAGTTTTAAAAGTTAAAAATAGAGGACAAATGTACTTTATTGGCCAATGTTCAGTACTCCGTATAAAAGCACAAAAAACTTCAGTAAGTAAAAATGAAATACTTAGGTAACACAATAAAAAATGAATACATATACTGTATGTGTGGAGAAAAAGAGGCACAGCACACCAACATCAAAACCTCAACCCAACTGTGAAGTATGGTGGTGGGGGCATCATGGTTTGGGGCTGCTTTGCTGCGTCAGGGCCTGGATGGATTGCTATCATCGAAGGAAAAATGAATTCCCAAGATTATCAAGACATTTTGCAGGAGAACTTAAGGCCATCTGTCCACCAGCTGAAGCTCGACAGAAGATGGGTGTTGCAACAGGACAACGACCCAAAGCATAGAAGTAAATCAACAACATAATGTCTTAAACAGAATAAAATACGCCTTCTGGCCTCAACCCGATTGAGAAGCTGTGGCATGACCTCAAGAAAGCAATTCACACCAGACATCCCAAGAATATTGCTGAACTGAAGCAGTTCTGTAAAGAGGTATGGTCAAGAATTACTCCTGACCATTGTGCACGTCTGAGCTGCAATTGTTTGAATCGTTTGGTTGAAGTTATTGCTGCCAAAGGAGGTTCAACCAGTTATTAAATCCAAGTGTTAACATACTTTTTCCACCTGCACTGTGAATGTTTACATGGTGTGTTCAATAAAGACATGGTAACATTTAATTCTTTGTGTTTTATTAGTTTAAGCAGACTGTGATTGTCTATTGTTGTGACTTAGATGAAGATCAGATCACATTTTATGACCAATTTGTGCAAAAATCCATATAATTTCAAAAGGGTTCACATACTTTGTTTTGCAACTGTATCTTATATATGGAATATACATAACACAAAGCTTTAAAAAAAAATAATGATATGTCTATGAGGTTTGGCTATAGCGCACACAAGGAGGATCTCAGAATAACATCCAATGGCATTTTAGAACTCAGATTATCTGGGTTACATCCCTATCTGCAAACACGTAAAGCAAAACTAAATACACTGATTTAACTGTTTCCAAAACTGTTACATTCAAGGCAGGCCATAACTTATAACAGCCACGGTTGCTTGTGCTCTCAAAAGAAATGTCAAGCCATAAAATGGTTGGTGCTTTAAATTATTATATGTGCACCACAATGGCAACTGCAGATCAGATGGATGCTAATTTGTAGTCAAAGTCTCCACTTGGAAATGCGATACCCTAACTACCAAGGCATGAGGTGTGCCTTGGCCTAGCTGGTCAGTATGCCTAAAAGAGGGCATACCCTGAATGTATGACTATGAAGAAATGTGCAATATGAATAAATATGTGAAATAGGGGGAAATGGGTGGGTGGGAACCCAGAAAACGAGCCGACGCAAGAACAGCCAGAGGAGGAGGGATAAATAGCCCTTAGACTCCTCCTACAAATACAGGCTAGCCTGCGGCCAGCCTTCAAACATAACAGCTTATTTGGCTGTAAAAGATAGGAGCATTCAGTTCCACATTAAAGGGGATGTAATCCTGAAAATTTTTTTTTTTTTAATGAAGACGTCTACCTGGAACAGTAGAGGATTTCAGGTCATCTGTGCCCAGTCTTGCCACAAAGAGTCAATCCGGCTCTGAGCGATCCTCTTCTTCTTTTTTTAGCAAGATAAAAAACTAGAAAGGGGAGGAAGGTGGGACTTTAAATGAATCATGCAGCCAAGGAGAGAGCACGTCAAAGTGTGTCAGGCAAGTAATACATATTGAACAAGAACCACATATGTTGCACAGTGACACAGTGCATAGCTAATGTAAAAAAACATAAAATGTATTGCATATATCTTAACCACTTAGCAACCACCTGCCGACAAATAACGTCGACAAGGTGGTTGCTTAACTCTAGGGAGGACGTTATATAACGTCCTCCCAGAATCGCGCTCCCGCGCGCCCCCTGGGGCGCGCACACGGGAAACTCCGTGACCGCCGGGTCCTCTGGACCCGGCGGATCACGAATCGCGGTAAATCGCCGCTGATAGCGGCCGTTTACCACGTGATCGCTCCGTCAAATGACGGAGCAATCACTTGTAAACAGACCGGCGTCATTTGATGACGCCGGTTCCTCCCTCCCCTCTCTGTACCGATCGGTACAGTGTGAGAGGGGAGGGGGAGGGAGCGGATGGCAGCAGCAGCACTGTGGGCTGGATCTGTGACAATTGCAGTCACAGATCCAGCCATCCATCCATCCCTGCTCAGCCATCCCTGTGCAATACCCTGCAAATACTCTGCAATACACCCTGCCAATACTCTGCAAAATACCCTGGTGCAATACCCTGGTGCAATACTCTGCAATACCCTGGTGCAATACTCTGCAATACCCTGGTGCAATACTTTGCAATACCCTGGTGCAATACTCTGCAATACCCTGGTGCAATACCCTGCGCAATACTCTGCAATACCCTGCGCAATACTCTGCAATACCCTGCGCAATACTCTGCAATACCCTGCGCAATACCCTGCAAAATACTCTGCAATACCCTGCGCAATACTCTGCAATACCCTGCAATACTCTGCAAAATACTCTGCAAAATACCCTGCGCAATACTCTGCAATACCATGCACAATACTCTGCAATACCCTGCGCAATACTCTGCAATACCCTGCAATACCCTGCACAATACTCTGCAATACCCTGCGCAATACCCTGCACAATACTCTGCAATACTCTGCAATACCCTGCACAATACTCTGCAATACTCTGCAATACCCTGCACAATACTCTGCAATACCCTGCACAATACTCTGCAATACCCTGCGCAATACCCTGCACAATACTCTGCAATACCCTGCGCAATACTCTGCAATACCCTGCGCAATACTCTGCAATACCCTGCACAATACACCCTGTGCAATACTCTGCAATACCCTGCGCAATACTGTGCAATACCCCCTGTGCAATACCCCCTGTGCAATACCCCATGCAATACCCTGCCATACTCCGCAATGCCCTGCCATACTCCGCAATGCCCTGCCATAGTCCGCAATGCTCTGCAATACCCCATGCAATACCCTGCCATACTCCGCAATGCCCTGCCATACTCTGCAATGCCCTGCCATACTCCGCAATACACGGCAATACTCTGCAATAACCACTTCCCGCCCGCCGGCCGTCATATGACGTCCTTGACTTTGTGCGGGGATATCTGAATGATGGGTGCAGCTACAGGCATCATTCAGATATTAGCTTTTTCAGCCGGCGATTCCCTGCACCATAAGAATGATCATAGCGGCTGTTCCGCTGCTTGATCATTCTTACGGGAGGCGAGAGGGGATGTCCCCCCCGCCGCCCTCCGGTGCTCCTACCGACTCACCGCTACGATCAAAGCCAGGATTGTTGTTTTTTTTTTGTTTGTTTTTTCAGGCTTCCCAGCCTAGAGGTGAGATGTGGGGTCTTATTGACCCCATATCTCACTGTAAAGAGGACCTGTCATGCCATATTCCTATTACAAGGGATGTTTGCGTTCCTTGTAATAGGTATAAAAGTGATCAAAAAAAATTTTGGGGCGGAAAAACATGTCAAACTAAAATAAATAAAGTAAAATGAGCAATAAAAAAATATTTATTTTTTTAAAGCGCCCCTGTCCCCGTGAGCTCGCATACAGAAGTGAACGCATACGTAAGTCCCGCCCACATATGAAAACGGTTTTCAAACCACACATGTGAGGTATCACCGCGAACGTTAGAGCGAGAGCAATAATTTTGTCCCTAGACCTCCTCTGTAACTCAAAACATGTAACCAGTAAAAATATTTAAAGCGTCGCCTATGGGGATTTTTAAGTAGCGAAGTTTGGCGCCATTCCACAAGCGTGTGCAATTTTTAAGGGTGACATGTTAGGTTTCTATTTACTCGGCGTAACTTCATCTTTCACATTATGCAAAAACATTGGGCTAACTTTACTGCTTTGTTTTTTTTAAGCACAAAACATTTTTTTTCCGTAAAAAACGCGTTAAAAAATTGCTGCGCAAATATCGTGCGAGATAAAAAGTTGCAACAACCACCATTATATTCTCTAAGGTCTTTGCTAAAAAAACATATATAATGTTTTGGGGTTCTATGTAATTTTATAGCAAATAAATGATGATTTTTACATGTAGGAGAGAAATGTCAGAATTGGCCTGGGTGCTCCAGAACACCTGAAGGTGCTCCCTGCATGTTGGGCCTCTCTATGTGGCCACGCTGTGTAAAAGTCTCACACATGTGGTATCGCCATACTCGGGAGGAATAGCAGAATGTGTTTTGGGGTGTAATTTGTGGTATGCATATGCTGTGTGTGAGAAATAACCTGCTAATATGACAATTTTGTGAAAAAAAAAAAAGAGAAAAAAAAAATCTTGATTTTTCAAAGAATTGTGGGAAAAAATTACAACTTCAAAAAACTCACAATGCCTCTTTCTGAATACCTTGGAATGTCTTCTTTCCAAAAAGGGGTCATTTGGGGGGTATTTGTACTTTTCTGGCATGTTAGGGTCTCAAGAAATGAGATCGGCCGTCAGTACTTCAGGTGTGATCAATTTTCAGATATTGGCACCATAGCTTGTGGACTCTATAACTTTCACAAAGACCAAATAATATACACCAATTTGTACTTATTTTTACCAAAGATATGTAGCACTATAAATTTTGGCCAAAATTTATGAAGAAAAAATAGTAATTTGCAAAATTTTATAACGGAAATGAAAAAAACCCAATTTTTTTACAGAATTTTCAGTTTTTTTCTCTTATAGCGCAAAAAATAAAAAAAAACAACAGTGATTAAATACCACCAAAAGAAAGCTCTATTTGTGTGAAAAAAAGGACAAAAAATTCATATGGGTACAATGTTATATGACTGAGTAATTGTCATTCAAAATGTGAGAGCACCGAAAGCTGAAAATTGGTCTGGTTATTAAGGGGGTTTAAGTGCCCAGTGGTCAAGTGGATAATAACATAGTAACAGCATGGCATGATAATATATGGGTTCATTGTGGCCAGGAGCCACACATGTTACATATAAGCACAATGCATGATCAATAATAAAAGTACATATGATTTGTTGTATGCATATTGATAGCATATTGTTAAAATGGCATAAAAACATAAAGGTTCATAATGTAAACAAAAATAAAAACCAAACTCACTGACGTGTCACTCCATAGTATAGGGAAATGGTAGAATTGGGATTCATTGGTGAACTACAATGAGCCCAATAAGTGTAATGATAGTAAAGTAGTACAGGGGGTCCCCGACTTACGAACGCCTGAGTTACGAACTTCTCCTACGTATGAACCGGGACCCTCTGTCATTTTGGGCGGACCGTCTGTTCTGCGCAAGCGCGGCCAGACGGAGCCTCTGGAAATGTCGGAAATGTCCGTAATTGGCCGCGAATGCGCAGAACGGCATTCGACATCGGACATGTCCGTAATTGCCAGTCTGCGCATGCACGGCCGACTTACGAACATTTCCAATATACAAACAGGAGGAAAGTCCCTAACGGGTTCGTAACCCAGTGACCGCCTGTAGTCTAAATGACATTAGGAAAGAGCAAATTATAGCTCAGGGAAAAACACGACAGAATGTGTCTGGTAGGTAGTACATGATTAATATGAACCACATATGTTACATAGTAGCCCAATGCATAGCTAATGAATAAAATATATATATATAGTTAGTTTTTTACATTAGTTATGCACTGTGTCACTGTGCAACATATGTGGTACTTGTTCAATATGTATAAGGCTGGGTTCACACTAGTGCGACACGACATCTGTCCTACTTTGGATCCGACTTTGCCCTGCGACATGAAGCCGACATATGTCCGACTTTCAATGAACGGGGATCCGACTTGGATCCCCGCCAATATCAGGCACTGTGTTTGGTATGAATCTTGAGGGGGAACTCCAGGCCAAATTTTAAATTAAAAAAGACGGCGTGGGTTCCCCTCCAGAGGCATACCAGGCCCTTGGGTCTGGTCTGGATTTGAACGGGCGCCCCTACGCCGAAAAAACGGCGTGGGGGTCCCCCCAAGGTCCAAACCAGACCCTTATCCAAGCACACAACCTGGCAGGCCACAGGGGAAGAGGGGGGGGACGAGAGAGCGGCCCCCCCTCCCTCCTGAACCGTACCAGGCCACATGCCCTCAACATGGGGGGTTTGGTGCTCTGGGGCAGGGGGGCGACCTGCGGCCCCCCCACCCCAGAGCACCCTGCCCCCATGTTGATGAGCCGTTGGTTGTCGGGGTCTGCGGGTGGGGGGCTTATCGGAATCCGGGAGCCCCCTTCAATACGGGGGCCCCCGGATCCCGGCCCCCCACCCTATGTGAATGAGTATGGGGTACATCGTACCCCTACCCATTCACCTGGTGGAAAAAAATTGCAATAAAAAAACACTACACAGGTTTTTAAAGTAATTTATTACACAGCTCCGGGGGTCTTCTTCCGACTCCGGCGCTCTTCTTCCGACTTCTGGGGGTCTTTTCCGACTTCGGGGGTCTCCGGTGTCGTCTCTGCGCTCTCCGGTTCTTTCTTCCGCCGGGCCTCCGCTAACTTCTTTTTAGCTCTCTTGCTAACGGAGGCCCGGTCTTCCCGTTGTCTCGTCCGGCTCTCGGTTGTCCTTCTGCCGGCCCCTCCACTAACTTCTTGGTAGCTCTTTCGCTAGTGGAGGGGTCGGTCTTCCCGTCGCCGTCGGCTTCTTCTTCCCTCTTCTCCTTCTCGATGTTGACGCGTCGCTTCTTCCCGCTGTAATACTGGCTCTCCGCTCCGCTCCGCATTAATATAGGCTTCTCATGACGTCACAGTCACATGTTCCCATGGATCTGGGGGCTCCCTTATTGAAGGGGGCTCCCGGATTCCGATAAGCCCCCCGCCCGCAGACCCCGACAACCAACGGCCAGGGTTGTCGGGAAGAGGCCCTGTCCTCATCAACATGGGGGCAGGGTGCTCTGGGGTGGGGGGGGCCGCAGGTCGCCCCCCTGCCCCAGAGCACCAAACCCCCCATGTTGAGGGCATGTGGCCTGGTACGGCTCAGGAGGGAGGGGGGCCGCGCTCTCATCCCCCCCTCTTCCCCTGCGGCCTGCCAGGTTGCATGCTCGGATAAGGGTCTGGTTTGGACCTTGGGGGGACCCCCCACGCCATTTTTCGGCGTAGGGGTGCCCCTGCAAATCCAGACCAGACCCAAGGGCCTGGTATGCTCCTGGAGGGGGAATCTACGCCGGTTTTTTATTTAAAATTTGGCCTGGAGTTCCCCCTCAAGAGCAGCACAGCACAAGTCGCATGCCAAAGTCGGACCATGCAAGACTGCGGTCCGACTTTGATCCGACTTCAATGATAGTCAATGGGCTGAAGTCGGATCAAAGTCGGACCAAAGTAGTACAGGGAGCATTTTCAAAGTCGGACCGACATGTGTCGGACCAGTTAAGACGGCTCCCATAGGGAAACATTAATTTTCACACGTCATGCGACATGAGCTCCCAATGTCGGAGCGTTTGTCGCCCCAGTGTGAACCAGGCCTAAGGGCTCTTTCACACGGGCGGATCCCGTCATGATCCACCCTGTGAATATCCGCTTGCTCAGCGGAGATCGCTCCGTTGATCCCCGCTGAGCCGGCGGATGACTTGTTCGTCTCTACACACTGTGCAGAAACGGACCGGTCGGATCGCCGCTTTCCTCTATGGGGCGATCGGATGAAAACAGACCGTCTGTCCATTTTCATCCGATCCGATCCGCAGACGGATGGAAAAGTAGGATTTTCCTCCGTCCTGCTAAACGGACCATAGCGGAGACTGATGTCGTCGGATGTCAGCTGATGTTCACCCGCTGACATCCGCTATCCCATAGGGATACACGTATGTCCGTTTTTCATCCAAAACGGATGGATGAAAAACTGACATACGGAACGTCCGTGTGAAAGGGGCCTTACTTGCCGGTAGGGATGAGCTTCGAGTTCGAGTCAAACTCATGTTCGACTCGAACATTGCCTGTTCGCCCGTTCGCCGAACAATGAACAATTTGGGGTGTTCGCGGCAAATTTGAAAAGTATATGGGAGAAGTCTAAAGTGCTAATTATAAAGGCTTATATGCAAGTTATTGTCCTAAAAAGTGTTTGGGGACCTGGGTCCTGCCCCAGGGGACATGTATCAATGCAAAAAGAAGTTTTAAAAACGGAAGTTTTTTTAGGAGCAGTGATTTTAATAATGCTTAAAGTGAAACAATAAAAGTGAAATATTCCTTTAAATTTCGTACCTGGGGGGTGTGTATGATATGCATGTAAAGTCGCGCATGTTTCCCGTGCTTAGAACTGTCCCTGCACAAAGTGTCATTTTTGAAGGAAAAAAAGTCATTTAAAACTCACTCGTGGCTATTAATGAATTGTCGGCTTTTATCAATACATAGAAAAGTCATTGATAAAAAAAAAAAAAAAGCGTGGGGGTTCCCCCAAATTCAATTACCAGGCCCTTCAGGTCTGGAATGGATATTAAGGGGAACCCCGCCACAAATTTTTAAAAAATGGCGTGCGGTTCCCCCTAAATATCCATACCAGGCCCTTCAGATCTGGCATGGCTTTTAAGGGGAACTCCACCCCAAATTTTTAAAAAAATGGTGTGGAGTCCCCCCAAAAATCCATACCAGACCCTTATCCGAGCACGCAACCTGGCCGGCCGCAGGGGAAGAGGGGGGGACGAGAGAGCGGCCCCCTCACTCCTGAACCGTACCAGGCCACATGCCCTCAACATGGGGAGGATGTCCCCATGTTGATGGGGACAAGGGCCTCCTCCCCACAACCCTTGCCCGGTGGTTGTGGGGGTCTGCGGGCAGGGGGCTTATAGGAATCTGGAAGACCCCTTTAACAAAGGGGACCCCAGATCCCGGCCCCCCCATGTGAATTGGTAAGGGGTACATTGTACCCCTACAATTTCACGAAGAAAGTGTAAAAAAATGTAAATAAAAACACACAAACACCTTGGAAAAGTCCTTTATTAAAAAAATATAAATAAAAAAAAATTCCAGCGATGAAATCCAGTGTCCCGCGGCGATCCCGATGTCCAGCGCTGTCCGTCATTGGTTGTGCCTGAGCGGACCTGATGGGGAACTTCCTCCGCAGTGTTTTAAATGTATAGACCCGCCCCTTCTAAAGTTCCCCATCAGGTCCGCTCAGCGAACCAGATGCGGAATGTGAGAAGGGGCGGGTCTATTCATGTATTACACAGTGAAGGAAGTTCCCCATCAGGTCGGCTCTACGAGGGGGCGGACCTGATGGGAACTTCCTTCACTGTGTAATACGTGAATAGACCCGCCCCTTCTCATGTTCCGCATCTCGTCCGCTTAGCGGACCTGATGGGGAACTTTAGAAGGGGCGGGTCTATTCACGTATTACACAGTGAAGGAAGTTCCCATCAGGTCCGCCCCCTCGTAGAGCGGACCTGATGGGGAACTTCCTTCACTGTCTAATACATGAATAGACCCGCCCCTTCTCACATTCCGCATCTGGTCCGCTGAGCGGACCTGATGGGGAACTTTAGAAGGGGCGGGTCTATACATTTAAAACACTGCGGAGGAAGTTCCCCATCAGGTCCGCTCAGGCACAACCAATGACGGACAGCGCTGGACATCGGGATCGCCGCGGGACACTGGATTTCATCGCTGGATTTTTTTATTTTTTATTTATTTTTTATTTTTTAATAAAGGACTTTTCCAAGGTGTTTGTGTGTTTTTATTTAATTTTTTTTACACTTTCTTCGTGAAATGGTAGGGGTACAATGTACCCCTTACCAATTCACATAGGGGGGGAGCCGGGATCTGGGGGTCCCCTTTGTTAAAGGGGTCTTCCAGATTCCGATAAGCCCCCTGCCCGCAGACCCCCACAACCACCGGGCAAGGGTTGTGGGGAGGAGGCCCTTATCCCCATCAACATGGGGACATCCTCCCCATGTTGAGGGCATGTGGCCTGGTACGGTTCAGGAGGGAGGGGGGCCGCTCTCTCGTCCCCCCTCTTCCCCTGCGGCCGGCCAGGTTGTGTGCTCGGATAAGGGTCTGGTATGAATTTTTGGGGGGACTCCACGCCATTTTTTAAAAAAATTTGGGGTGGAGTTCCCCTTAAAATCCATGCCAGATATGAAGGGCCTGGTATGGATATTTAGGGGGAACCGCACGCCATTTTTTTTTAATTTGCGGTGGGGTTCCCCTTAATATCCATTCCAAACCTGAAGTGCCTGGTAATCAGTGGTGGCCCGTCCATAGGGGGCGCCCGGGCGCCGCCCCCCCTCCTGTGGTCACAAAAAACTAGAAATAAAAAAAAATAAACAAAAAAAAAACGGGCCCTTTAAGAGTTTTTTTTTTTTTTTAAATGTCTTTTTTTTACACATGGCGGCGCGACCATAGTGGGTGCAGAAGCGCCGCTACCGCTCGCTTCTGCGCCCAGCCGTCACTCACCACAACAATACAGATGCCCCTTGAGCGCCGGCCATCTGAATCACAGCGTCTGGTTGGTCTTTAGAAGTGCCTATCAGAGCCAGCAGGCTCTGATAGGCTTCCCGGCTACAGCCTGAAGGCTGTAATCGGCTTCTAAATATCTAATGAGAGGACGCACGGGGGTGCGTTCCCTGGCCAATCAGGTTCACCGGGTCTGGTTACCGGTAACCTGATTGGCTGAAGTGACATCGAGGGTGGGAGAAGACATCGAGGACGGAAGAAGGACGGCGCTGACTCGAGGAAGGTAAGTGCAGGGCTGGGGGGGGAAACTGGCTGTATTATGAGGACAAACTGGCTGCATATGGGGGAGAAACTGGCTGTATTATGGGGGAGAAACTGGCTGCATATGGGGGAGAAACTGGCTGCTAGGGATGAGCTTCGTGTTCGAGTCGAACATACGTTCGACTCGAACATCGGCTGTTCGATCGTTCGACGAAGATCGAACGATTTGGGCCGTTCGCGCCAAATTCGAGTGACGCGGACGGCCCACAATGCACTACGCCATCGCAGTGTCATCCAGGCGCTGTGATTGGCCAAGCATGCACTGTGACCCCGCATGCTTGGCCAATCACAGCGCCGGCAGCGAGGAGAGCAATGATTGGCCACAGGCAGGATGCCTGTGGCTAATTATTGCTGAGGGTGTTTAGTACACGCCCCACACTATAAAAGGCCGCCAGCACGGTGGCCTAGTGTAGTGTGTTCCGGAGCAGGGATAGAGCAGCATAGGCAGGGACAGTGACTTTTATTTCTTTCTTGCTTAACCTGGATTCCTTTAGTTTAGGGAAAGAGAAGGATAGGTAGGGAGAGTGTCAGTGTGTTTTGTGCTTGTGCTATATTGTGCTTAAAAAAAACATTTTTTCTAGGGACAGAAAACTGTAGGTAGGGAGAGTGTCAGTTTCTTTCACTGTCAAAGTCCTTGTTTCCAGGGACCTGGAAGGACAGTGAGTGAATTCTCCTTGTGCTAAATTGTGCTTAAAAAAAACATTTTTTCTAGGGACAGAAAACTGTAGGTAGGGAGAGTGTCAGTTTCTTTCACTGTGAAAGTCCTTGTTTCCAGGGACCTGGAAGGACAGTGAGTGAATTCTCCTTGTGCTAAATTGTGCTTAAAAAAAACATTTTTTCTAGGGACAGAAAACTGTAGGTAGGGAGAGTGTCAGTTTCTTTCACTGTGAAAGTCCTTGTTTCCAGGGACCTGGAAGGACAGTGAGTGAATTCTCCTTGTGCTAAATTGTGCTTAAAAAAAACATTTTTTCTAGGGACAGAAAACTGTAGGTAGGGAGAGTGTCAGTTTCTTTCACTGTGAAAGTCCTTGTTTCCAGGGACCTGGAAGAACAGTGAGTGAATTCTCCTTGTGCTAAATTGTGCTTAAAAAAAACATTTTTTCTAGGGACAGAAAACTGTAGGTAGGGAGAGTGTCAGTTTCTTTCACTGTCAAAGTCCTTGTTTCCAGGGACCTGGAAGGACAGTGAGTGAATTCTCCTTGTGCTAAATTGTGCTTAAAAAAAACATTTTTTCTAGGGACAGAAAACTGTAGGTAGGGAGAGTGTCAGTTTATTTCACTGTCAAAGTCCTTGTTTCCAGGGACCTGGAAGGACAGTGAGTGAATTCTCCTTGTGCTAAATTGTGCTTAAAAAAAACATTTTTTCTAGGGACAGAAAACTGTAGGTAGGGAGAGTGTCAGTTTCTTTCACTGTCAAAGTCCTTGTTTCCAGGGACCTGGAAGGACAGTGAGTGAATTCTCCTTGTGCTAAATTGTGCTTAAAAAAAACATTTTTTCTAGGTACAGAAAACTGTAGGTAGGGAGAGTGTCAGTTTCTTTCACTGTCAAAGTCCTTGTTTCCAGGGACCTGGAAGGACAGTGAGTGAATTCTCCTTGTGCTAAATTGTGCTTAAAAAAAACATTTTTTCTAGGGACAGAAAACTGTAGGTAGGGAGAGTGTCAGTTTCTTTCACTGTCAAAGTCCTTGTTTCCAGGGACCTGGAAGGACAGTGAGTGAATTCTCCTTGTGCTAAATTGTGCTTAAAAAAAACATTTTTTCTAGGGACAGAAAACTGTAGGTAGGGAGAGTGTCAGTTTCTTTCACTGTCAAAGTCCTTGTTTCCAGGGACCTGGAAGGACAGTGAGTGAATTCTCCTTGTGCTAAATTGTGCTTAAAAAAAACATTTTTTTCTAGGGACAGAAAACTGTAGGTAGGGAGAGTGTCAGTTTCTTTCACTGTGAAAGTCCTTGTTTCCAGGGACCTGGAAGGACAGTGAGTGAATTCTCCTTGTGCTAAATTGTGCTTAAAAAAAACATTTTTTCTAGGGACAGAAAACTGTAGGTAGGGAGAGTGTCAGTTTCTTTCACTGTCAAAGTCCTTGTTTCCAGGGACCTGGAAGGACAGTGAGTGAATTCTCCTTGTGCTAAATTGTGCTTAAAAAAAACATTTTTTCTAGGGACAGAAAACTGTAGGTAGGGAGAGTGTCAGTTTCTTTCACTGTCAAAGTCCTTGTTTCAAGGGACAGAGAAGGACACCTGAAGGTAGCCCTTATTGCTTTTTTCCCATCTCCCTGCAGGCCATCTATTAGAATGTCTGGAAGGCAAACAAGGAGAGGCAGACAGTCAGGAGGCAATAAAAGAGGGCAAGCAGGCTCTGTGTCTGGGGGCAACAGTGCTGGTCGTGGACGCGGTGCATTGTCATCAGCACATGGCCATGGGACACGCTTGTCCTTCTTTTCGGCAGCTGGACATGTTGAGCCACATCATGCCGAAGACTTGGTAGAGTGGATGACCAAGCCCTCCTCCTCCTCCTCATCCTCTCTCACCCAGGCTCAGGGTACTGGAAAAGCAGCTGCCAAAGCGTCCTCTTCCCTGGTATCAATGTCAGACTCATCATCAGTCACTCCTTCCCTAGACCCACCATGTCCTCCTCCTGAGGAGTCCCCCGAACTGTTTCAGCACAGTGTTGGGTACATGCTCCAGGAGGATGCCCAGCGTTTCGAAGGGTCTGATGATGAAACCCAGCTAGAGGAAGGCAGTAGCGTGAGAGCAGACAGAGGGGATGCTCAAGAAGGACACCAATCTGGCAGTCATGTTCCAGCAGCTGCAGCATACTGCCAGATTGGCTCCAGTGATGAGGAGGGAGGTGATGATGAGGTCACTGACTCCACGTGGGTGCCTAATAGGAGAGAGGAGGAGGAGGAGGATGAGGAGGAGGCACATCTCCAACGAGGCAGGATGCCCTTTGGTGGCCAGCGTAAGGGCAGTACACCAACGGAATCACACAGCAGAGCTCCGCCTGTGCAGGGCGCTGCCTCTGCCCGTCATTCAAAAAGTTCTTTGGTGTGGGCCTTTTTTGAGGCTAGTGCATCAGATCGCACAGCTGCTGTTTGCAACATATGTCTCAAGCGTATATCGCGTGGCCAAAACATCAGCCGCTTGGGTACCACATGCCTGACCAGACATATGTTGACCTGCCATGCAGCTCGTTGGCAAGCCTACCTCAAAGACCCACACCAAAGAACAAAGCGGACCTCTCCTTGCACCGCATCAGCTGGGATCTCCAACCCCACTATAACTTCAGTCCTCTCTGAAACATGCACTGAGAGGAATGAAGGTGTAGAATTAGGTGTGTCACAGCCAAGTACTTGCGGCCACTCTGCTAGCAGTACACCGACGTCCGATTCTAGCAGGCAAATTTCCCTGCCCCAGCTGCTGGACCGTCGAAAGAAGTTCACTCCCAGCCATCCACATGCCCAGCGGTTGAATGCTAGCTTGGCTAAATTGCTAGCGCTTCAACTGCTGCCTTTTCAGTTGGTAGACTCGGCCCCCTTCCGTGAGTTTGTGCAATGTGCGGTTCCTCAGTGGCAGGTTCCCAAACGCCACTTTTTCTCACGGAAGGCTATTCCGGCTCTCTACCGGCATGTGGAAGGCAATGTCTTGGCCTCGCTGGACAGGGCGGTCAGCGGTAAGGTGCATATTACCGCTGACTCATGGTCCAGCAGGCATGGACAGGGACGTTACCTTTCTTTCACGGCCCATTGGGTCACTCTTTTGGCAGCTGGGAAGGATGCAGGACAAGGTGCAGTAGTGTTGGAGGTTGTCCCACCGCCACGCCTCCAAAATGCTACTACTGGTTGTGACACACCTCTCTCCTCCACCCCCTCCTCTTCTTCTTCCTCCATGGCCTCTTCCTGTGGTTTGTCCTATGAACCAGCGGTGCTCCGTAGCCGTTCACGGGGCTACGCAAGTACGCAGGCAAAAAGATGCCATGCCGTGCTTGCGCTGGTGTGTTTGGGGGACAGAAGCCACACTGGGGCAGAGGTCCTGTCTGCTCTGCAGGGCCAGGCCGAGAGGTGGTTGACGCCACGCCAGCTTAAGCCAGGAATGGTGGTTTGCGACAATGGCACCAACCTCCTCTCCGCCCTCCGACAGGGACAACTGACCCATGTGCCCTGTGTGGCTCACGTCCTTAACCTGGTGGTGCAGCGGTTCTTGGGCAGGTACCCGGGCTTACAGGATGTCCTGAGGCAGGCCAGGAAAGTCTGTGTGCATTTCCGCAGATCTTATAATGCCAGTGCTCGCCTGGCTGAGCTGCAAAAGGAGTTGAACCTGCCCAAGAACCGCCTTATATGTGACATGCCCACCAGGTGGAACTCAACGTTGGCCATGCTGCAGCGGCTGCACACGCAGCAGAGGGCCATCAATGAGTACCTGTGCGACTACGGCACCAGGACAGAGTCAGGGGAGCTTGGTTTTTTTTCTCCACGCCAGTGGGGCATGATCAGGGATGCATGCACTGTCCTGGCACCATTTGAGGAGGCCACGAGGATGGTGAGCAGTGACAGTGCATGCATCAGTGACACTGTACCTCTTGTCCACCTGTTGGAGCACACGCTGCGTGGAATAATGGACAGGGCACTTGAGGCAGAACAGAGGCAGGAAGAGGAGGACTTCCTTGCCTCTCAAGGCCCCCTTTACCCAGACAGTGTTCCTTCTGTCCCACCCATCGCACAGGAAGAGGAGGAGGAGGAGGAGGAGGAGGAGGAGGAGGAGGATTGTGTCAGCATGGAGGTGGAGGCTGGCACTCAGCATCATCAGCAGCAGTCTTTTAGGGATGATTTACAGTCCCAAGAAACCAGTGGACTTGTACGTGGCTGGGAGGAGGTGGCTGCGGATCATGTCGTCCTTAGTGACCCAGAGGACTCCGGAGCGAATGCCTCAGCAAACCTACGCTGCATGGCCTCCCTGATCCTGCAAAGTCTGCGGAAGGATCCTCGTATTCTTCGGATCAAGGAGAGGGACCATTACTGGCTGGCCACTCTCCTTGATCCACGGTACAAGGGTAAGGTTGCGGACCTTATGTTACCGTCGCAGAGGGAGCAGAGGATGAGACAACTCCGGGAGGCCTTGCAGAAAGGTCTGTGCAACGCGTTCCCAGAGACTGGGAGGTTACAAACTCCTGGTCCTGGACAACGAGTTGCTGAGGCTTCGGCCAGTCAAAGAAGGAGCGGTGGGGAAGGTGGCCGTCTGACCGATGCGTTCAGACAATTCTTTAGTCCGCAGCCCCAAAGTATGATCGGTTCCAGCAACCATCGCCAGCGTCTGATAAACATGGTGCAGGAATATCTAGGGGCAAGGTCAGACTTGGACACCTTCCCCACCGAAAATCCTCTGGCTTACTGGGTCTTGAGGATGGATCACTGGCCAGAGCTTGCACAGTATGCAATTGAGCTACTGGCCTGTCCTGCATCCAGCGTTCTTTCGGAACGCACATTCAGTGCTGCTGGAGGATTTGTCACGGATCACAGGGTGCGCCTGTCCACCGACTCGGTTGATCGACTGACTTTCATCAAGATGAACCAGTCTTGGATCACCACCAGCTACCACACACCTGATGCTGATATAACAGACTAATTGATTTTAACATGTCACATCCATTCAAGACTGATGCTGATGCTGAGTGCCTGTGCTGTTATGTTGACTGGCTATCCTCCTCCTCCGAGTCCTCAATGATACGATTGATGATGATAGCTTGGAAGATCATTTTTGTTTATGGGTGCCGCCACCAGTGGCTAAGGCCCAATTTTTCAGCCCCTGTTTTACAGGGGCGTGTAATTACAATTTGTTTAGCAATAATTTGCCATAGGGCTCATTGCTGTGCTCCAAGTACAGTATCTGTGAGGGGTTGGAGTGTTGTGGCACCAGTGCCTAAGGCCCAATTTTTCAGCCCCTGTTTAACAGGGGCGTGTCATTACAATTTTTGAAGCAATACTTTGCAACAGGGCTCATTGCTGTGCTCCAAGTACAGTATCTGTGAGGGGTTGTAGTGTTGTGCCACCAGTGCCTAAGGCCCAATTTTTCAGCCCCTGTTCAACAGGGGCATGCAATTACAATTCTTGATCTAATAATTCACAGCAGGGTCCATTGCTGCACCCACCAAGAGTAACTCTGAGGGCTTACAGTCTTGTGGCAACGCCACCACCACCACCACCACGAAAGGCCCAATTTTTCAGCCCCTGTTCAAAAGGGGCATGTAATTACAATTCTTGATCTAATAATTCACAGCAGGGCCCATTGCTGCACCCACCAAGAGTAACTGTCAGGGCTTACAGTGTTGTGGCACCAGCACCACCATCAAAGCCCCAATTTTTACTACCACTGTTCAACAATTATATGTAATTAAAATTCCTGATATAATAGTTGACAGCAGGGCGTTCCAGCACCAACCAAGAGTAACTGAGTGCTTACAGTGTTGTGCCAACACCAACAACTAAGGGGCCTATTTCTGCAGAGTATATACGGCAGGTCCCTACTTTCAAACATCCAACTTACAAACGACTCCTACTTGCAAACGAAAGAAGACAACAGGAAGTGAGAGGAAATCTACCCCTAAAAGGAAAATTCTCTCCTGTAAGAATAAATATGGGAGAAAGGGGTCTCATCTGTACTGATGCTTTATCAGCAATCCTTGTTTCAAGAAAAACACCACATTTCAAAAACAGTTGTCATTGGGACGGAAAGTGAGGTGAAATGTTCTGAACAGGGGCACAGACAGCAAAACAAATGTTACAGGGGTGATAACCCTTACCTATGTTTCCCAAAAAGTTTAAAAATAGATTTTTGGGCTGGAGCTACACTTCAACAATGTACCTGTTCAAAATTACAAACACATTCTACATAAGAACAAACCTACAGTCCCTGTCTTGTATGCACCGCCTGTATACGGCTGTTCAGAGTATATAGGGCCTTTTTTATTTTATGTGCGGGGTTCCCCTTAATATCCATACAAGACCCAAAGGGGCTGGTAATGGGCTGGGGTAGGGGGGGGGTGTTGATGGGGTAGCTATGCCATTTTTCCTAAAGATTTTCATCCATATTACCGGGACCAGACATTGCATTAAAGCCGCAAGCAGTTTTAAATGACTTTTTTCCCTTTAGAAATGTTATTTTGTGCAGGGACAGTTCTAAACACGGGAAACACGTGGCACTTCACAGGCATACTTTAGACACCCCCCAGGTACGATATTTAAAGGAATATTTGACTTTTTTTTTTCACTTTATGCATCATTAAAATGACTGCTCCCGAAAAACGACCGTTTTTAAAACTTCTTTTTGCATTGATACATGTCCCCTGGTGCAGAACCCGGGTTCCCAAACCCTTTTTAGGACAATAACATGCATAATAGTTGTTATAATTAGCACTTTAGAATTCGAACGTTCGCATCCATTGTATTTAATAGGGTTCTAATGTTCGTTCGAACTTTCGGTCCGTTCGCGGGTTCTGGTGCGAACCGAACCCGGGGGTGTTCGGCTCATCACTACTGGCTGCATATGGGGGAGAAACCGGCTGCATATGGGGGAGAAACTGGCTGCATATGGGGGAGAAACTGGCTGCATATGGGGGAGAAACTGGCTGTATTATTGGGGGAGAAACTGGCTGCATATGGGGGAGAAACTGGCTGCATATGGGGGAGAAACTGGCTGCATATGGGGGAGAAACTGGCTGTATATTGGGGGACAAACTGGCTGCATATGGGGGAGAAACTGGCTGTATTATGGGGGAGAAACTGGCTGCATATGGGGGAGAAACTGGCTGTATTATTGGGGGAGAAACTGGCTGTATAATGGGGGAGAAACTGGCTGTATTATTGGGGGAGAAACTGGCTGCATATGGGGGAGAAACTGGCTGCATATGTGGGGGAAACTGGCTGTATTATGGGGGAGAAACTGGCTGCATATGGGGGAGAAACTGGCTGTATTATTGGGGGAGAAACTGGCTGCATATGGGGGAGAAACTGGCTGCATATGGGGGAGAAACTGGCTGTATTATGGGGGAGAAACTGGCTGTATTATGGGGGAGAAACTGGCTGTATTATTGGGGGAGAAACTGGCTGTATTATGGGGGAGAAACTGGCTGTATTATTGAGGGAGAAACTGGCTGTATTATTGGGGGACAAACTGGCTGTATTATTGGGGGACAAACTGGCTGTATTATGGGGGAGAAACTGGCTGTATATTGGGGGGAAACTGGCTGCATTTGGGGACAAACTAGTGGCGTTTGGGCACAGTGGCTGCGTTTTAATGGGCACAGTGGCGGCAATTGATGATTTTTTTTTTTTCAGTTTGTTTGCACCGCCCCAAAAAATTTGAGCACCAGCCGCCACTGCTGGTAATTGAATTTGGGGAAACTCCCACGCTTTTTTTTTGTTATCAATGACTTTTCTATGTATTGATAAAAGCTGACAATTCATTAATAGCCGTGAGTGAGTTTTAAATGGCTTTTTTTCCTTCAAAAATTACACTTTGTGCAGGGACAGTTCTAAGCTCGGGAAACATGCGCCACTTTACATGCATATCATACACACACCCCAGGTACGAAATTTAAAGGAAAATTTCACTTTTATTTTTTCATTTTAAGCATTATTAAAATCACCTCTCCCGTAAAAACGTCTATTTTTTAAACTTTTTTTTGCATTGATACATGTCACCTGGGGCAGGACCCGGGTCCCCAAACACTTTTTAGGACAATAAATTGCATATTAGCCTTTATAATTAGCACTTTCGATTTCGAACGTTCGAGTCCATTGTATTTAATAGGGTTCTAAAGTTCATGCGAACATTCTGTCTGTTCGCAGGTTCTGGTGCGAACTGAACAGGGGGGTGTTCGGCTCATCCCTGCTTGCCGGACACACTTTGACATGCTCTCTCCTTGGCTGCATGATTCATTTAAAGTCCCACCTTCCTCCCCTTTCTTTCAAATTTAACAGGGATGGAGGCAATTGTCCATAATTGTTCAAAGCCTCATTAAGCCCTGGTTCACACTGGTGCGATTTGACATGCGATTTGACATGTCAAATCGCATGTCAAATCGGCGAAATTTGCCGCAAATTGCGGGCAATGGCACCGTCCTAATCGGTGCGACGCCGCATCTGCGGCGCTGCACCGATTACAAAAAGTAGTTTCTGTACTACTTTTTGCGATTTCAGCCACTATTTACATTGACATCTGTTTCAGATGTCTTTGAAATCGCGGCTGAAATCGGGACTGCCAGCAGGAGTGAAATCGTACGAGTTCAGCTGAACTCGCAGGCTTCACTCCCGCAGCCCCAGTGTGAACGTGGGCTTAAAGTCCCATTTATCTTAGCTTAGGTTTTTAGCATTTATCAAGATAAAAAACTACACACAGATAAGTTTGTGTCGCCACATCCCCCACTGCTGTGACTGACATCTGGTTTCTTTATCTCATGCACGGCATGAGAGAGAGAGAGTGTGTTACGATTCCAGCTTCACATCCCCCCTCCTTTTTTCAGCTCTCCCAGGATTGGCTGCTCTACACCTCAGCATGATTGGGCATGCTGAATTCAAGTTCCTTTCCTGAGTTTTGACTGGATGTTATTCAAAACTCAGGAATAGGAGAGTGTGGAGGTGGGCGGGGAGTCTTGAGTTTTGTGGGGCTCCTACTGCTGAAGGGGGGGACATTTGCAAGGAAGGGATACATGCAGGAGGCTTGCATGTACAGTATATATACATTAATACAGTGCCATTAGTTTATACTGGGTGAGCGGTGAGTTACATCCACGTTAAGGTATAAACTCTTCTTTTACAAGGCAACAAGAGGATTCCAGTAACTGAAAACCATATTGAATGGAGAGAACAATAAATATTACTGGAGAATTAGAAAGTACATAAGGTCAGGATTATCATATCATACAGAAAATAATTTAAAAGGACACTGTCAGACAAAATATATACTGCATATAGGGGATTTAAGTGACTTTGAACGTGGCATGGTTGTTGGTGCTAGAAGGGCTGGTCTGAGTATTTAAAAAACTGCTGATGGGGGGGCGTGGCGACCGGACTCCAAGATGGATGCTTAACTCCGGAGCTCCGCTTGTCAGCCTGAGAAAACTACAGCCATCACAGCCCACCGGCGATCCCGCGAACCCTGCGAACCACCATTAGATCCCTGAACTGCCGAGGAGCGCCCCGGTGATGCCCAGGAATCGTAAGAAGCCACTGCAACCTCAGAAACTGGACAGCTTCTTCGGGGCAGCAGCGAGGGGAATGCAGCAAAATGGCGGCGGCGGCGGAGCGCGAGTCCCACATCACGCATCGCAGCCAGGAGAGCTGAACACAGGCAGCGGCCCGTCATCCGACGCCATCCGCTCGGCTAATGCACACAGCGCTTCCTCCTCTGGGACATCCAGCCCCACAACGCGAAGCCCAGCCAAATTGAGGCAGCGGAGGGACTCCCCAGCTAGGCCGCAGCCGGATCCCAGCATGGAGGTAAGCGGGCCGCAATCTAACAGCACAAGCCAGCGAAGACAGGGGGGAGACCCCATATCAGAATTCCCCACTGCAGACAGGCCAGTATCTGACACCATGCTGAAGGACATGCTCCTCTCCCTGAGAACCTCCCTGCAATCAGACATATATAACGGGATCAATGCATGCCAAAAAGAAGTACAGGCCATGGGACAAAGGGTCCATGTTATTGAAGCCAAAGTGGAAGAACATACTTCTGCATATAACCTGATGGTGGAAGCCCACAAGGCACAGGGGGAGGAAATAGTTTGGCTCAAAGACAAGATGGCGGATCTCGAGGACAGGTCCAGGAGAAACAACCTTAAACTGAGGGGGTCCCTGAAAATGTTCCCCCTACACAGCTCCTTCAATATACCCAGACTTTGTTCTCCATGTTGCTGCCAGAGGCAACAGCACAGGATCTCATCATTGATAGAATCCATAGAGTCCCTAAACCATCGTACCTCCCTGATGAGACTCCCAGGGATGTACTGATGAGGGTACATTTCTTCCATATCAAGGACCGCATACTACAAGCGTCACGTACTCCAGGGAACGTTCCGCCACAATACGCCAACATCAGGATGCTACCTGACCTGTCTAGAAACACTCTTCGGCGCAGACACAACCTGCTCACTGTAACCAAAGCATTGAGGAATCATAATTTACTGCACAAGTGGAAATATCCCGCCACTCTAGTCATCACCCACAATGGGGCTAATATCTCCGTATCCAAGCTAGAAGAAGGGTTGAATGCTCTACGCCACTGGGGTATTCTTCCGGAACAAGTTCCTCAATCTCACACCTCTGCAGACCTACAGCCACTGCAAAATGACTGGCAGGTAGTGTCCCGCAAGAAGTCTGGTAAGAAAAAAGCCGGTGAAGCACAATAAATGCTTATAGTCACTTCTTAAGTTTATCTCAGGTGTACAGGTACCGCCGTGGGGTACCGCCTTTACACCCTCCTTTCTGCACTAGCAGTTACGTCTGCCCGAGGATCAGTTTATGGATCCATTTCTTATGGAAGAACAGTTATATCAATTTTTTTTTCTCTTTTATATCCGTTACTGCTCTCTTTTTTCCCTATTGTTCTTTTTGATATACACAGAGACGCTCAATGTATACTGACAGCTGTAACGGAAGATCATACAAGACTACTCTCATCATATCGCCAGGACGGAACAAGTCAGTCAACATCACCCTGGACGCGTAAGTGCCTACCCAGTTTCATCATACATACTATCACCCATCTAACACAATGACAATTAAACTACTATCTATTAACGCCCGGGGTCTGAACCACCCAGCAACACGCTTCTCCATGTGGAAAGAGGCCTGCGCGCAGGAAGCTGACATACTCTGTGTGCAGGAAACACATTTTCAAAAGAATGCAGCCCCAAATTGCTCACACAAGGACTACCCTTTCATATACACGGCTTGCACGCCTAGCAACAAAAAAGGAGGAGTCCTCATGGCCATCAAAAACTCTCTCTCAGTCCAACCGAAAAATACTGTTCTTGATGATGGAGGCAGATATATTATCCTTACAGGAGATATCAACTCCAAACCATACACGATTGTTTCAGTGTATGCCCCTAACACTCATCAACTCCGCTTTCTGAGGAAAATCCTTACCAAAGCACAAAATATGAAATATGGCAACCTCCTGATCTGCGGTGACTTTAATGTAACATCTGACCCGCTATTGGATACTACCTCAGGCAAGACCCGAAACTACCTGTCTCTACAACCCATGTTACACAAGATGGAACTCTATGACGCATGGAGATGCCTCCACGCCAACGAACGTGACTATACCCTTTTCTCGAACAGGCACAGTTCCTATTCTCGCATAGACATGTTCCTGACCGATAAATGGTTGCTACAAAACATAGAAAAAATGAACATACATGATATTACATGGTCAGACCATGCTGCTATATCTATGTCTATTACAGAAAAGGGTGTCTCCCCTTCTATCCCCATCTGGCGATGTAACACTAGGGTTCTTCAAGAACCACTTCTTCAAAAGTCTATAGCCCAACACCTAACAAATTACTTTGCAGAAAATGTTGAATCTGTTGCTAACCCAAACGTTCTGTGGAATGCACACAAAGCCTTTATTAGAGGGATATTGATCCAAATTGGTGCTAGAGAAAAAAAAACAAACGCACTCACTTAACACAACTATTGCTGACATACAAAATTTAGAATCCCTGAATAAGCAGTCACCGTCAGCGCCCTTAACTAGTAAGTTGAACGCCCTCAGAGAAAAGCTTAGAGAACTCCTATCGCACCAATATGATAAACATCTAAGACGCCTGAAACTCTTGCACTATGCCAACGCAGACAGAGCAGGTAAATATTTAGCAAACAGACTCAAGGCAATTCGCTACAAAACTAGAATACAATACCTAAAACACCCTTCCACATCACAAAAAATTATAAACCCCCAAGACATAGCCAATCAATTTTCTGACTACTACAGTTCGCTCTACAACCTCCATAGGGACTCTAGTACCCCCCAACCGACAGTGGAAAAGATACAAGCATTCTTGCACACATTGAAACTTCCATCCCTTTCCCAAACACAACTGGAGGACCTAAATAGCCCGATTGCAGCACTAGAAAAAGAAAACCTAATTAATTCTTTGCCGAACGGGAAGTCTCCAGGCCCAGATGGCTTTTCCAATGAATATTTCAAAACATTTAAACAGGTACTTTCTCCCCACATGTCCAAAGTCTTCACCAAAGCCACTGAATCAGCGACACTTCCGCGAGAAATGCTAAAAGCACACATAGTCACACTCCCTAAACCAGGAAAGGAACCCAATACACCAGCTAACTTCAGACCCATTTCAATCTTGAATACTGACACCAAAATCTATGCAAAACTACTGGCTAAAAGACTTACACATATAATACCACTAATCATCAAAAAAGACCAGATGGGCTTTGTGAAGGGGAGACAGACCTCTGACGCTACCAGGAGAATCATCAATGTGATACACCAGGCTGAAAGATCTTGAACGCCTTCCCTGCTACTCTCTATTGATGCAGAGAAGGCGTTCGACAGGGTCCATTGGACTTACATGGAAATGGTTCTGGAAAAGTTTGGGTTTAAAGGATTTATATTGAAGGCTATTCTATCCCTCTACTCCTGCCCATCTGCTCAGGTATACTCTGCAGGACTACTGTCTAATCCCTTCAATATTTCAAATGGGACTAGACAGGGTTGTCCCCTGTCTCCAACTATTTTTAACCTTATGATAGAACCACTAGCTGAAGCAATCAGATCACAACCCTCGATCATGGGCTTCCAGTTTGGTTCCAACATGCACACCATTAATCTATTTGCGGATAATGTAATCCTGATCCTGACTAATCCACTGCAGTCCTTAAGAGAGGCGCATAAAATTCTGACAACATTTGGGGACGTCTCCTACTATAAGGTCAACTTCACAAAATCCCTTATCCTAGACCTAGGAGTACAGCCTCAAGTGAAACGATCCCTTCAAAAACAATTGCTATATACTTGGAGCACAGGTAGTATCACCTACTTGGGTATTTCGCTCACTAGTAAAATATCTGCCCTCACCAAAACTAACATGACTCCGCTGGTGACCAGACTGGAAGCCCAACTCAAGGATATTTCAAGAACTGAAACTTCATGGATGGGTAGAATATCCGCATACAAAATGTTAATATTACCGCAAATCCTATATGTGTTCCGCACCCTACCTATACATATTCCTATTCATTTCCTCAATAGCCTCGCAAGTATAGGTTGGAAGTACATATGGAAGGGAAAAAGAGCTAGGTGCTCCAGAAATAACTTGACTTCGCACAGAAAAACAGGAGGGGCGGGTCTAGCAGACATTTATGATTACTTATGGGCTGTACGCCTAGACCAGATTAAATTCTGGATTCAAAAATCCGACGTACCTCTTTGGGTTGACATAGAAACTAACTTATCCCCAACGAAAGATCTTACCCAATTACTCCTAGGAGACCGATGGATTCCCTGGAACATTACTACTCTCCCGCCCCCCATGCAGGCCTCATTGAGAGCCTGGAGACTCATTTTAGATAAACAACACAAAGACGTACAAACCATGGACTTCAACCTTCCCCTGACTCTACTGGAGTCCAAGATTCCAATGCTGGACGTCACATACATGACCAATAAGGGCATACATCACATATCGGACCTCTATGAAGGCCCAAAACTCAAAACCATAGAACAAATTATGATACAATATAATATCCCCACACCCGGCACTTACAAATGCCTCAGAATTACACACTTCTTGAGATGTCAGGACCCCCCCACTAGTGACAGTGCCGATTAAAATCAGGCAGTTCTACTCCAAAGCAAAACTAGACACAAAAGGCATTTCCTTTTTCTATAACCATTTAATGCACGACAGAATGACGTTCAACAAGACAGCAGCAATGCAAAAATGGGAGGTAGATATGGGTGACACATTCTCAGACACACAATGGCACCGCGCCTTCATAGAAATACACAAATCTTCCCACTGTGTAAAACACTGGGAACTAATGATCAAGATAGCGAATAGATGGCACTATACTCCCTTCCGACTTGCCACATACTTTCCGGGAACGTCATCAAACTGCTGGAGGGAATGTGGGCACGTAGGTAACCTACTTCATATGTTCTGGCCTTGCCCTAGCATAAGAAGTCTATGGAACCAGGTTTTCCAATTGATCTCCTCCATGACTGGAATACTATCACAGCCCGATCCAGCTTTAGCGCTACTGCACCTAAACATAGACAAATTTCCACAAACTTTTAGACCAGTCGTAACACACATACTACTAGAAACGCGCCTGTTGATATTGCGCAATTGGAAATCCAATAAAGCTACGAACATTTCTGAAGTTATGGCAGCAGTTCATAGAAATTGCACCTTCGAACGCCTATTAGCAATCAACTCCCTATCGTGTAAAAAATTTGATGACGACTGGGCTATTTGGCCCAAGTCCCTTTGTTAAACTGTGTACTTATCACCACTGTGTATCACTTACTGTGTATATCTCTCTCTGTAGCCCCTTATTTTATATTTTATCCTTTCTTTCTTTCTGTTATATGTTATCTTAAAAAAATTCTTTAATAAAAACTTATTGAAATAAAAAAAATAAAACTGCTGATGTACTGGTATTTTCGCACACAACCATCTCTAGGGTTTACAGAGAATAGTCAGAAAAAGAGAAAATATCCAGTGAGCTGCAGTTGTGTGGATGAAAATGCCTTGCTTATGTCAGAGGTCAGAGGAGAATGGGCATACTGGTTCAAGATGATAGAAAAGCAACAGTAACTCAAATAACTACTTGTTACAACTACGGTATGTAAAATACCATCTATGAATGTACAACACATAGAACCTTGAAGCAGACAGGCTGCAACAGCAGAAGACCACACTGGGTGTCACTCCTGTCAGCCGAGAACAGAAAACAGGCTACAATTCACAGACTCACCAAAATTGGACAATAGAAGATTGGAAAAACACTGCCTGGTCTGATGAGTAGGGATGAGCTTCGAGTTCGAGCCAAACTCATGTTCGACTCGAACATTGCCTGTTCGCATGTTCGCTGAACAGCGAACAATTTGGGGTGTTCGCGGCAAATTCGAAAAGCCGCGGAACACCCTGTAAAAGTCTATGGGAGAAATCTAAAGTGCTAATTATAAAGGTTTATATGCAAGTTATTGTCATAAAAAGTGTTTGGGGACCCGGGTCCTGCCCCAGGGGACATGTATCAATGCAAAAAAAGTTTTAAAAACTGCAGTTTTTTTGGGAGCAGTGATTTTAATAATGCTTAAAGTGAAACAATAAAAGTGAAATATTCCTTTAAATTTCGCACCTGTATAGTATGCCTGTAAAGCAGCACTTGTTTCCCTAGAACTGTCCCTGCACAAAATGTAATTTCTGAAGGAAAAAAAGTCATTTAAAAGCACTCGCGGCTATAATGAATTGTCGCCTCCCGGCAATACAGAGAAAAGTCATTAATAAAATTAAAAAAAATGCGTGGGGTTCCCCCAAATTCAATTACCAGGCCCTTCAGGTCTGGTATGAATATTAAGGGGAACCCTGCGTCAAATAAAAAAAAATGATGTGGGGTTCCCCCCAAATATCCATACTAGACCCTTCAGGTCTGGTATGGATTTTAAGGGGAACGCCATCCCAAATTTAAAAAAAATGGCGTGGAGTTCCCCCAAAAATCCATACCAGACCCTTTATCCGAGCACGCAACCTGGCAGGCCTCAGGAAAAGAGGGAGGGACGAGAGAGCGACCCCCCTCCTGAACCGTATCAGGTCACATGCCCACAACATGTGGAGGGTGTCCCCATGTTGATGGGGACAAGGGTCTCATCCCCACAACCCTTGCCGGTGGTTGTGGGGGTCTGCGGGCAGGGGGCTTATTGGAATCTGAAAGACCTCTTTAACAAAGGGGACCCCAGATCCCGCCCCCCCCCATATGAATTGGTAAGGGGTCCCCAAACCCTTTTTAGGACAATAACTTGCATATTAGCCTTTATAATTATCAATTTTGATTTCAAACGTTCGAGTCCATTGTATTTAATAGGGTTCTAAAGTTCATGCAAACTTTAGGTCTGTTCACAGTTTCTGGTGCGAGCCAAACAGGGGGGTGTTCGGCTCATCCCTACTGATGAGTCTCGATTTCAGCTGCGACATTCAGATGGTAGGGTCATAATTTGGTGTAAACAACATGAAAGCATGGATCCATGCTGCCTTGTATCAACGGTTCAGGTTAGTGGTGGTGGTGTAATGGTGTGGGGGATATTTTATTTTCACACTATGGGCCACTTAGTACCAATTGAGCATCGTTTAAACGCCTCAGCCTACTTGAGTATTGTTGCTAACCATGTCTTTCCCGTTATAACTACAGTGTACCCATCTCCTGATGGCTACTTCCAGCAGGATAATGCACCATATCACAAAGCTCAAATCATATCAAACTGGTTTCTTGAACATGACAATGGCCTCGTACACACGACCGATTTTCTCGTCGTAAAAAACATGTCGTTTTTTTCGACGAGATTCTTGTTAAGCTTGTCGATTTTCTCGTCAAGCTTTCTATGCGTACACACTGTCATTTTCCAATTTCCTCGTGGTTCTCTGCGCTCACGTCCAGCACGTACGACGGCACTATAAAGGGGAAGATCTTTTTTCTTGGCGCCACCCCTTGGGCTGCTTTTGCTGATCTCGTGTTACCGCGTGTGAAGTAAAAGTTTGGGAAGAGACGATTCGCGCTTTTCAGTCTTCGTACTTTTCAGATCGTTTTCTGCCGTTCAGTTTGTGCTTGTGGGTTCGTATCTTGACTTTCAGGGCGTCTAGGCAGGTCGCATCTGTTTTACAGTGCGTTCTTGCCTGTTCGTTTCTGAATTTCAGTTCGTTATTCATAGGCCTTGCTGTTCTAAAGTGCGTTCTGTTCTGTACGTTCTGATTAGACGACCGTTTCCTAGCCATGTTGCCTGGACGTTCTCGTCGTCGAGTTCGTGCTGTGCGTGCGCTTGGTGTTGGTCTGCTTGTTTTGGACCAAGACCAGTCCATGAATGGTGTGAGGAGGAGTTCATCGACCAAGAATTGGTTGCTCCAGCGGGACCAATTCTGCCACATGCCTCTGCTGCGGGAGATCGTCGAGAATAATCCTGAGGACTACAGGAATTTTCTGAGGATGTCTGACCCCGTTTTTCAGGAACTGTTGGCTTTGGTGTCCCCCTATATTACCAGGAAGGACACCGTTATGCGGGAAGCCATCAGTACTGAGCAGAGGCTCATCGCCACGTTGCGTTACCTGGCGACAGGGAGAAGTCTTCAGGACTTGAAGTTCACCACAGGCATCTCCCCCCAGGCTCTGGGCCTCATAATCCCTGACACCTGTTCTGCTATTATACAAGTCCTGCAGGAGGACTATATTAGGGTAAGTTTTCTCCCTTAACATCACATTTTATGTATTGCATGTATGCTAATGTATTGTATTTCTTTCATCCTTCCCTAATTACCATGATTGTAATATGCTGAGAATGTCCCCTTTGTCCCCATGCATGTTGGAAGCTTTAGATTGCCCCTTTTTTATCCTCCCTAAATATTTCCCCTCACTAACTTTTCCAGCAGGGGCGCCTGTTGCTCCAAATGTTGGGGGGTTCCAACCCCAATTTCGGAAATAAACTTCTTCCTTTTTTGCTCTGTTGCCTAATAAACGCCCCCAGTTGTCCCCTCCAATGCAGCCATTTAGTCCCCTCTAATGCAGCCAGTTTCCCCCCAGCCCTGCACTTACCTTCTTGTGGTCAGCGCCATCCTTCTTCTGTCCTTGATGTCTTCTCCTTCCCTTCATGTTGCATCAGCCAATCATGTTACCATTAAACAGACTTGGTGAACATGATTGGCAGAGCAGCCTGTCAGTGTTTACACAAGGAATGCCCCCCTCCTTGCGTCCCCGATTTTTCTTTGAGGAAGCCAATTACATCCCTCAGGTTGTAATTTGCAAGACTATTTTAATACCTGTTTCTGCTCTGCAATTTTAACCCCCTAAATGCCGCAATTATTCATATGTCGGTCGCTTTACAAGAGGCCATCCACCTGAATAGTGTGCGGCATAGACAATACATAGGTTCATGCAACGCATGAACCTATGTATTGTTCTGAGTGATGGGCACAGGAGAGAGGGGACAGTGCTCCAGCGCCCACTCTGGACGCACCGCCACTGCAATGCTATCCTGTGGCCAAACACATCTCCCCCCCCCAAAATAATTTAGTAATGGCCCATCAGAGGGGGTGATGAATATGATAAATGAGCCTTCCATTATACTTTTTTTACACACCTTAATAAACGTATAATTAGATTGATGTTGGTCTCTAATTTTTTGGGATAGAATTTCCTTGTAATGTATGCCTTTGTTTTTCTAATATTATTTCATCTTGTTTCACTCCACAGCTTCCTTCCACGCCACAGGAATGGCAGACTGTGGCATCGGAGTTTGCCACGCGGTGGGACTTCCCCAACTGCGGTGGTGCCATAGACGGGAAGCACGTCCGCATCGTGCCGCCACCCCGTTCTGGGTCCTACTACTACAATTACAAGGGGTTTCATAGCATTGTGCTGATGGCGGTGGTGTCAGCACGGTATGAATTCCTCTATGTTGATGTAGGGAAGAATGGCCGGATGTCCGATGGGGGATCCTTCATCCAGACGGAGTTTGCCCTCCGTCTCCAGAGTGACGACCTTGCATTGCCACCGGATGCAGGGAATATTGAAGAACTCCCCTTTGTTTTCTTGGCTGATGAAGCCTTCGGACTCGGACGGCATCTTATGAGGCCATTTCCACAGAGGACCCTGACCCCAGAGAAGAGTGTGTTCAATTACCGGCTGGCCAGGGCCCGAAGAGTCGTTGAAAATGCCTTCGGCATAATGGCCAGCCGGTTCCGCCTTTTTATGACTTCCATCCACTTGGCGGACTACAAAATAAACTATGTAGTGTTATGCTGCTGTGTGCTACACAACTTTCTGAGCCAAAAATCTAATTCCTATATGGCCTCAGTTTTGCCAGAGGCTGGACTTTCCCCTGCAAATCCCCTTCCGGGCCTGGAATCTGCCCGTCTTGGCTTGCCCCCCCAAAATGCCCGTGTGGTTCGGGACAAATACATGGAGTATTTCACGGGTAGGGGGGCAATTCCTATGCCAGCCTATGTCTAAGTATCCCAATAAAAATCTTGTTTAAACCTTTAATTATTTGTTCTTTCCTGTCTCCTAGTTTGTCTTTGTGCATTTGTAGTGGCAAGTGTATTTTACTTTAGTAAATAACAACCAATTTCACTATGTTACCTTACAAAAGAACCAAATAAGCTTAGAGAGTATTATAAAAAAAAGCTACAGGTTGTTTGTGGTCAAATATTTTACTCTCTGCACATTTTTTTTTGTTTTACTTTGGGGTTGGCCTGGCCACAACCCGGCAAATTTTGGCTTATGAAAATAAAAAAATACCACTTGCATTTCTAAAATGACAACATTGGATACCTCTGAGCAATCTGAGACATTAAGTTACACAAACTATGTCTCTATGTGCCCGTCCTAATATGGGGTCCTGCCACCCCTTGCCCAGCCAAAAATTCAATATGCACACATTTTTACTTTTTTGCAAATGGGAAGTTTACAATCCTGATCCCTATTGTCAACATGTGCTATCTGCCATCAGGGGTGATCAATGGACGTGTTTTGGGGGTGCATCCCCTTCCTCAGTTCACCGACTTTTGATACGAGGAAGGGGTTGCACCCACAAAAGACGTACATGGATATCCCCTGATGGCAGATAGCACATGTTCACACACTGTGTGCATATTCAATTTTTGGCTGCTTTGTTACTCAAAAAATTAGAAAAAATATAAAAACAAACATGTAAAAACAAATGTGTTTGGATGGCTTATTGAATTCTCCCCAAAACATTGAGAATGTCTTTAAATGTTTGTTCCATCACATGGATTCTTTGTTTAATTAGGTCCAGTTCCGTGCTACATTCCATCACTTGCTGGATGAGGCGGAGGGCACTGTCAGCAGAGAACCGTGTGCTATCCTTCACAACATTTCCATCCCCTAAAAACCATAAAAAAAATTAATAAAACTCTGCAGGCCTACCTCGCTTACCTTAAGCTGTGGTGTCAGATACTGACCTGTTGTGGTGACCAGATCCACAACGTCATCCACCTCTCCTTCCTGCACTTCTCCTTCCTCCACCTCAACTTCCTGCACATCTTTTTGTTGTGGATCTTTGGGAGTTTGGGGTTGCTTGGAAGTTGTGGAGTGCATGTGCTCCCTGGAGTGTCCTCCTCCCAGTCTTCTCTCCCCTATGAGAATAAAACCAAAGGTCTATTTATCACACTGTAAAAATCTCATTGTTAAACTAAAAACAGGCTAAATTGTTTGGAAGTGGGGTACAAGTGTGTGTTTGTGCGGAATTTAAAGAAAAATGCATTATTTATGACCCCAAATATGTTTAGTATTCACATTTGGATGTAATTTTTTGGACATGGAGGCACCACAAATAAACTCTGATGCACCTGTGTGGGACACCCAAAAAAGGCGGGTCTGGTGGCCCACACTATAGTGCTCCAAAGTACAGATGTGGAAGCAGCTGCTGAGTGTCCTCTCCTTTACACTGATTAAAGTTTGCATTTCATTCTCCTTACAAACACATCATCTAGACTTAAAAATTATCCACAATACTTGATCAAAAATGGCAGATGTCTAATTACTTTTGTGGCTCTTAAATAAGCCAAAACCGCGGATAGTGGCCGAACGAAGTGTCGGTAACGTAACGAACGATTACTGTGCCCAACCTAGTTCAAAATATTACATTTTGGAAGGGAGTCCAATATGATAAAAAAAAAAAATGTCAGTTTCTAAAAAGATTAATAGCAGAAAGGTCGTCATTTTACTTACTTTTAGCGAGCATCCTCTTTATGGTGCTCAACTGGTCTGGCTCCCTCAGTTTGAGGTCTGACCACCTCTTTCTGAGCTGCTCATTTGAGCGTTTCACCCCGAACTTCGCCCTCAGACTCTTCACAACTTTAGTGAGGATTTTGGCCTTCCTTCTATTTGGTTTGCTATACGGCCCATGCTTGGCATCATAATCAGCCTTGACCAAGATGTCCACCATCTCCGCCATCTCCGCCAAAGACATATTCGATGCCTTGAATCTCCTCCTTGATCGTGACGTGTCCTCGGTCTCCGGGCTTGTCTCCTCGCTAGTTGCGGAATTATCAGACACCTGCTGTAACTCCGCCATATCTGTCTGCGCGCCGAAAGAGAAGGGGCGGGGAAAAGATGTTAGTTAGAACGTCATGGGCGGGCGACGTGTGCGGAGCGACGTGTTCGAATTTGGACGCATGCGTGGTGTGTACATAGCAAACACACATGTGACTATAGTACGTTCGGTGTGCGGAGAGAGGAGTTCAAGTGACGGACGTGCGAACGAAGGTATGTGATTTTGTGAGACTTGTAAAAATTGTTGGCCTATACTGTCTTGAGATTGGTGGAGGATATATATGGTGACTAGGATGTGAAGGAGGTTAGACTGTTTGCCTCACATTATTTAAATATATATTTTTTTACTTGCAGATACAATATGAATGTCTTTATTAGCGACAAAGAGTTCCTGGCGGAATTTATTGACCGGGTAAGGGAGCTGCCGGCTCTGTGGGAGACCAAAAACCCCATCCATAAAAAAAAGGGGTGAGAAAAGCAGCGCTGGAGAAGCTGCTCCCATTTGTGCATACCAAGGTGCCCACAGCCACAGCAAAACAAGTGGACACTAAAATTGGGAGCTTGAGAGGTACCTACAGGACTGAACGCTCTAAGGTGCTGGCTTCTCAGAGGTCAGGAGCAGCAGCAGATGATGTTTATGTCCCGATTTTGTGGTACTACAGCAGGATGTCCTTCCTGGATGACCACATTGAGCCAAGGCCATCACTCTCCACTCTTCCCCCCAGACTTCCCTGCAGCCAACCTGAGCCTTCTCTGGAGCAAGAGGAGGCAGCCATCCTGGATGATCCTGATTTGTCCATCTGGAGCCAGGTATAGTATTAACTGAAAATGTAGTGGGATAAAATTAATGTTTCCCAAATATGTCAGGATGAGAAACATACATTATTTTGTATTCCACAAGTGAAATCATGATCTGTAGACATTATTCTGCACTTAATTGTGTGGTAAATAGTCAAGCTGATGTAGTGGTAAATTTAAAGCAAGTATTTATGCATTTACATTCTAATTGCTTCCATCAGGATTACAAAGTTTGATGCAAAGATTAAACCAACATATTAAACTATGTTCCTTTTTCATACACAGGATGAAATCAGCCAGGAGGAGGGTCTGGAAACTGTCAGGCAGGAGGAGGAAGGGCCTAGTGGCAGCCAGGAGGTGGCAGGGCCCAGTGGCAGCCAGGAGGTGGCAGGGCCCAGTGGCAGCCAGGAGGTGGCAGGGCCCAGTGGCAGACAGGAGGTGGCAGGGCCCAGTGGCAGACAGGAGGTGGCAGGGCAAAGGAGAAGCACCAGATCCCAGGTGCCTCCCATCCGGCTTCACAAAAGAGGCAGGAGGGACAGGACCACCAGTGAGGCAGCAATGGCCCTTATTAAAGAGGCCCATGCCACCCTCAAGGAGCCCACATCCCCTGAAGAGGCCATTGCCGGCCTAGAGGAGGCTAAGTTCAAGGTGATGAGCATGGAGCAACGCCTCCTATGCGAGCCCCTGCTCATCACCTTGCTCAACAAGGGGGTGATGGAGCAAATTACCCCCAATACCGCCATATGTGAGGTGGCCCAACTGACCCAACCCCAACCTCCACCTCCACCTTCCTCTTCTGCCCCACCCCCTTCTGCTACACCTCCACCTTCTGCCCCACCCCCTTCTGCTACACCTCCACCTTCTGCCCCACCCTCTTCTGCTACACCTCCACCTTCTGCCCCACCCCCTTCTGCTACACCTCCACCTTCTGCCCCACCCTCTTCTGCTACACCTCCACCTTCTGCCCCAACCTCTTCTGCTACACCTCCACCTTCTGCCCCAACCCCTTCTGCTACACCTCCACCTTCTTCTTCTGCCCCACCCCCTTCTGCTACACCTCCACCTCCTCCTCCTGACAGGAGTACCCCTCCAGTGGGCCAGCCTCCAGCCAAACGAAGAAGGAAGGCTGCAGGAAAGGCTGCAGGAAAGGCTTCAGGAAAGGCTTCAGGAAAGGCTGCAGGGAAGGTTGCCAGGAAGAAGAGGAAGTGATGGCCTTGCTTCATTGTGGTCGGACAGAAGGCAGCCTGTTGTAGTACCACACACTTGGGACATATATCTCACCTGCTGCTGTTCCTGACCTCTGGGAGGCCAGCATCAGATTGTGTTCTGAAATGTGGGCCTTCTCAAGCTCCCAATTTTAGTGTCCACACAGGGTTGCTGTGTGCTCTGGGGTCCCTGGGATGCACAAATGGCAGCAGCTTCTCCAGCGCTGCCTTCTCTTTATTTAATTTATAAACATGAATAAATGTGTTTTTTGTTTAAGTTCATACTTGACTATGTGTATTTTTAAATAAAAAAAACAAGCTTTGGAGTAAGCAGATACATTTGACTGACAATAAAAGGCACAGATATCACCCCCCCCCAAAAGAATAACTAAATCTGATTAGCTCAAAAACATGGTGTGAAATTTTAAAAATATAGATTCGAAAATTAAATGGGAGATCGCTATCAAAACATTGAGAAATTATAATTAACATCATTTTGAAAAATCTAACCATTTAAATTATTCCTAAAAACTTGCACGATATAATACACATAAATCTTATAAAGAGCAGCATGAAAAAGGTTAAAAATAAGGCAGAACTCTGTGTGAATATCAGCAGCAAAAGAAGGTCACTCGTTTTGATTAATGTAACATTCTAACGAAGAATTCAATGCAGAACATTTAAACGATGAAATATTTATGAGCGTGACGAATGTGCTCTCTCCATTATGAAGGCTTGTTTTACCAGAAGATGCGCTCCCGTCTCATAGTTGCTTGTGAGCATGCGCGCTTTTGGAAGAGTCGTAAAAGCATACACACGAACCATTTTCTCGTCGCAAAACAGGCCGACGAGAAACACGACGAGGAAATCTGGAATCCTGACGAGAAAATAGAGAGCAGGTTCTCTATTTTCTCGTCGAGATTCTCGTCAAGTTTCTCGTCGTAAAACCATACACACGAACGTTTTTCTAGACAAAAAAACTCTCGCGGCACTTTTCTTGACTGTTTTGGACGAGAAAATCGGTCGTGTGTACGAGGCCAATGAGTTAATTGTACTCCAATGCTCTCCACAGTCACCAGATCTCAATCCAGTAGAGCATCTTTGGGATGAATTGGAATGGGAAATTTGCATCATGGATGTGCAGCAGACAAATCTGCAGCAACTGTGTAATGCTATCTTGTTGAATCTATGCCACAAAGAATTAAGGCACTTCTGAAGGCAAAAGGGGGTCCAACCCGGTACTAGCATGGTATACCTAATAAAGTGGCTGGTAAGTCTATGTATGTACGTGTGTATGTGTGTATATTTATACATATATATATATATATATATATATATATATATACCGTATATATATATATACCGTATATACTCGAGTATAAGCCGAGTTTTTCAGCAAAATTTTTTGTGCTGAAAATGCCCCCTCTGCTTATACTCGAGTCACCTTTTTGCGCCTGATCTCCCGGACTTTGGGGACCCGGTACCGGCCGGCCGTAGGTCCCCTAGACCCCAAACTTGGCACACATGTTGCCTCTTCTTCTACAAGTGTGAAAAGTTTGTTGTCTGGGGGACCTGCGGCCGAGGAGCACCGATTTTTCAAACCCGGGCACCCCTTCCATAGACTCCCATGTTAAACGGTCATTTCTCCAGTAAATTTGGGGACCCGGTACCAACCGGTCTTAGGTCTCCTGGACCCGAAACTTATCACACATGTAGCCCCATTTTTCCTCTATAAGTGTTCAAAGTTTTTTGTCTGGGGGACTTACGGCCGGGGAGCACAGATTTTTCAAAGCCGGGCACCCCTTCCATAGACTCCCATGTTAAACGTCAGTCTAGTCATGGACACAGTGAGGCATGCACATGGACACAGTGAGGCACAATGAGGCATGCACATGGACACCCTAGGCTTATACTCGAGTCAATAAGTTTTCCCATTTTTTTGTGGTAAAATTAGGTGCCTCGGCTTATATTCGGGTCGGCTTATACTCGAGTATATACAGTATATATAATCTGCAATTGCTGACCTGCATTTGAGGATATATGAGATGGAGCTGTCATCCTTATCCTTGCTTCACACTTAGTGATGCACAAACCTGAAACCAACATGTAAATTGTCACAGATTACTTTTAATCTTCACCTAATTGTACCAAAATAACAGAATTTGGATGACAGTCTTTTAATGATCTTGGGTGCCTTTTGGATAATACTATGTGGAGCATATACAGTAGCTATTTGCATTCAGATTATTCACATATATCAGAAAATTTTATTTAATGTATTATCTTATGCTCTTATGTGCAGTTATGTGAACTCATACATTTAAAAAGAAAAAAAAACTTTTCTATGCTAATGATCTGGCAGCACAGGCTTTAATATAAAAAAGTCTTCAGCATCTTTGAGCAGGGCCCACAGAACAGAAAGCTATATCATTCTTTAATTGCGGAACTAATTAAAAAAATAATAATAATAGGCGTGAATGACATTCTGTGTGACAGTGACATCAGAGGATTCATTTAGATTTTTAATTTTGAATCTGCAGATGATAGGCAATTATTGAGGTTGAGTAAGAATCAAAATATCCTCTGCAAATGTTCTGTACGTGGAATATTAATTTGACATTTGAAATGTAATATTGCTGGTATTCAAGCTGTACGCTTACTGTGTGCTATTAAGACAAATATTATGTTCCCACTGGGGAATTTTATGATCAAGGGTTCTTCACAACAGCTGCCTACATTTATCAAATTAGTAATTATTAGGTATTGTGCAACATATAGCTACATAAGTGTATAAATGAGGACTATCTGCTAGATATGGCCCTGTAAGCTACAAAAATAAAAACATTAGGTATTCACAGCAAAATGTTTTGCCTTTGTGTTGCTTATAGTTATTGTAAAAGTCTGCAACAATAATCATGATATACCCAGAACATAAACAGTAAGTCCCCCCAAAATGGCATCTATTTTGTTGCTTAGGGCATGCCACACAAAGACATATTAGGTTTAATTTGACTTAATCTTCAAAGATATGTTCTTTGTATGTTGAGAAACTGGCTAATGGTTTAGAACTGCTGGGAAAGAAAACGATATTATATTAGGTTAAAGGGTAAGTGCTAGTGTTACGTTTCAGGTTTGGGCCAAAGTTGGGTTCACAGTGAAACCAACCTGTTCACACTTCAAGGATGCAAAGAACTAATATTGCTGTTTACAACCATAGCAACCAACTACCTGGCTTCTGAACTTAGGCAGGCCACACGTGGGGCAAATTTCTTTCCTGCAACCACTGTGTTGACAGGGGAATCCCTCCTGACAAGCCATTTTGGACGGGGAAGCCATCCCCGCTGGGAGAAGACAGTGAATATTGCTAGTGGCTATAACAGCCAGTAACGATAATCGTATGTAAATTCCGACAGGCTGGTTGTACCCAAGTTGATTGATCAGTCAACTTATGTACATTCAGCCTGCCCATACATGGTTCGAATCTCGGCTGGTTCCTGCTGTGTCTGGCCAGCCTTAGGTAAAGTGGCTTTGATTAGCCAATAATATGTGTTACGTGCCATGTATATTGACAAAGCAGGATATGGAGTGCTGCTGATAAAATGCATAGAGTAAAATTGGAATAGGGCTTTCAGTCATCTAAGTCTTAACCACTTCCCGCCTGACCTATAGCAGAATGACGGCCGGGCGGTGGTTCAGTTATCCTGACTGGGCGTCATATGACGTCCAGCAGGATAACATGCTGGTGCGCGCCTGTGGGGGTGCGCAGCGATCAGTGGTGCTGTGTGTCACTCTGACACACTGCATCTTCGATCGTAGTAAGGAGCCTCTGATGGAGGCTCCTTACCACGTGATCAGCTGTGATCGATCACAGCGTGAACCAGGAAGTCCCGGTAAATGGCTTTCCTTGGTCTGCGCTGACAGGGAGAGACAATCAGGGGCTCTTCCTGTCAGAGGGGGGTCTGTGTTGATTATCAGCACAGCCCTATCAGATGTGCCACAAACCATGCCAAAGAGGGCTCATTAGCTACCAGTCAGTGCCCCATCAGAAACGCATGTCAGTGCCCACAACAGTGCCAATCAGTGCCCACAACAGTGCCAATCAGTGCCTATCACAGTGCCAGTCATTGCCCATAAATAAAACCCATCAGTACCTTATCATCAGTGCTGCCCATCAGTGCCATCTATTAGTGTCCATCAGTGCCACCTTCAGTGTGAATTAGTGCTGCCTATCAGTGCCCATCAGTGTCGCCTGTGAGTGCCCGTCAGTTCCACCTGTCAGTGCCCATCAGTTCTGTATATCAGAGCCACCTATCGGTACCCATCAGTGCTGTATATCAGAGCCACCTATTGGTGCCCATCAGTGCTGCATATCAGTGCCGCCTATCAGTGCCCATCAATTTTACATTGGTGTAAAAAATTAAAGCAATAAACCGCGCTAGCCAGTAGCATAAATAAATATACAGCAGCACCTGTGATATGTGATAACATATAAAGTATACAAAAGAATAAAAAAGAACAAGTGCGCTAATGTGAATTGACTAATAATCAAAAATTATGAATCCACACATATATTGAATAAATAAAGTCCAACAGTGATAACAATGAATGTGTCCTGTAAAAATGAATATATCCTAAATAAGTCCCATCAAAAATCAGCAATGAAGGGAAGCCATGAAGAGGTGAACCGCAAAAAGTTTGAAATTCGGTGCATGCACACCCGTGTCCACCACCAACAATCAAGCTGCTTACCAGAGGTAAGAAACAAATAAGCCCATCAGCAATCCCAGGGGGAGATCCAGAGAAATCCAGATAAACTTCGCAGAGTTCCAACGTCACTTGATAGGCAGTGGATACAGCAAGGATTTCCCAAGGAGAGAGAGGAGGCTCAATAGTGCATTACCCAATGTAAAATTTATTTCTAAAAACGGGTTTAAAAACACTTACACAATGTACAATTTAAAGAACATAACAACCGGCCGGTCCGCCGTACCTGTCCCGTATTGATGATGTCAGCACGCACACCTCCCGACGTACGTTTCGTGTTCCTACACGTTGTCTTGGGGATCAGGTGACGTGCTGACGCATCACAAGATATAGGAAGAAGGAAGCCAGGCCTTGCTCTGAGCGGCCAATGGAGCTGCGGAAATTACACCGAACCTCCACACCGCCTACAAGGCCCGGCCCAGAACCAAGCCTCGCTCTAATCGGCCAATGGAGTCATGGCAGTTATACCAAGCCTCCACGCCGCCCACAAGGCCCGGCCCAGAACCAAAATAAGACCAAGCCTCACTTTGAAGTACAGGCAGCGGTATATAAATGGGCAAATGTAGCCCCAAATATATTCTAAATAAGAGGGTACCACATAAAATGACATCTAGGTGATAAAACCCAATGGAAATTAACCATGTCGTGTAAGTGGACAGGTTTAATGCCTAATATGAAAGAACATCCACATGTCCACCACAGCACGGTATACCATTTGAACCTAAAAATAAAAAAGGTCTATTATGAAAAATATATACATATGTGTGTGTCATATGAAAACACACGTATGTATAAATGGTATTGAAAAAGATTTTAAAAAGGATTTATATCTTTTCTTCTCATATGAGGAAAGAAACCTTTGTAAAATATCATGTATGATGGAGGTCAAAAAAAGACAAAAAAATATATACCTCCACCAAACCTGATAATAAAGGAGAAGAGGGGGGGGGGTGTTATTCTGGCACGTAAGGGCCCAATAGGCGTCCATATTATGACAAAATTACACACATATAAATGTATATTGGTAGACAGTTCAAATCAACAAAATGTCAGACCTCACATAGCTCTCAGATATATGGACATAGCCCCCACTCACACCAAACTAAGAGTTATCGATGAAAGCGTTGAGGTCTACCTCAACGTTCATCCCAAACGGTACATAACTCTTCAGTTTGTGGATCCAGGACATCTCTAGTCTAGAAATACTTCTAATCATAGAGTCTCCTCTCCATCTGGTAGAATATTTATCAATCCCCAGAAAGATCGTGTTAGTGGGGTCTTTATCATGGATCTCTAAATAGTGCCGGGATACTGGGTGTTTTGGGAAACCTGTGAGGATATTTGTGATATGTTCATTCAATCTAACACGGAGAGGTCGCTTGGTCCTGCCCACATATTGAAGCCCACATGGGCATTGCAGGAGATATACGACCCTCTCCGTGGAGCAAGTAATGAAAGGCAATATTTTATGCTCAACATTAGTTACGGTGGATTTAAACGTATTGGTACGCCTATGGGTACATCCGCTCAACGAACATACTCTGCACCTCCTACACTGATAGAAGCCTACCAACTGATCAAGAAAGTTCTTATGCACAGACGGAGGATCTAGTATATTAGGTGCCACTCTCCCACGTATGGAGGGTGCACCTTTGTATACGACCTGAGGATGAACAGGTAATACTTCATGTAAAACAGGATCATTGGTAAGTATATGCCAATGTTTTTTAATCAACTGTTTAATGCCCCTATATTGGGCTGAATAGGTGGTAACAAATGGGATGGATGGTACTCTTGATTGAGACCTAGGCTTCTCAGCCAATAGGTCTTTCCTATCCAACAATGCCACTTCGTTTAAGGTATGAGTAAGTGAGTCATTGGAATACCCTTTTTCCACAAATCGACCAATCAAAATCTGAGCCTGTGTTAGGAATTCCTTATGGTCTGTACAGTTCCGTTTCAGCCTAATGAATTGGCTCTTCCGTACGGATTTAAGCCATGATGGATGATGGCAGCTATTGATAGGTATATATGAATTTCTATCAGTATTTTTAAAGAAGGAGGAGGTAGTGAAGGAGCCATCCTTAATACATGTCTTTAAATCCAAAAAATGAATCTCCTCCTGACTTGCCTCAAAATTCAAAACAATACCCCTAGTGTTATTGTTGAGGTACTCCATATAGACATCCAAATCTTGGCGCTCTCCATCCCACAGGAGGAGGACGTCATCAATGTACCTCGCCCACAACATAAGTTGGGGCGGGCGTTGGACATAGACGACGTCCTCCTCCCATAGGGCCATGAAGAGGTTGGCCAGGCTGGGGGCATACTTTGCCCCCATAGCCACACCTCTATCCTGCCTGTAGAATTGGTTGTTGAACCAGAAATAACTCCTAGAAGCAGCAAATGTTAATAATTCAAGAATATATGAAATCTGTTCATCAAACAATCCAGAGTCATGCCTCAAGTAGTATTCTACTGCAAATAAACCCAAATTGTGGGGAATAATGGTATATAAGGACGTGACGTCCGCCGTTACCAACCACATATTGTTTTTGGGGGTAATTCCAGTCATGATATTAATAACCTGGCGTGAGTCCTTAAGATGCGAGGGCATCATCGAAACTAACGGTTGTAAAAAGCCATCAATGTAACGTCCTACCCGGGACGTGATGGAATCGATGCCACTAATAATAGGCCGTCCCGGGGGGTGCATGGCATCTTTGTGTATCTTGGGGATAAAGGGGAGGCGGGGTTCATACCAGTCACCCTCCAGACAGGGTGGGGGGGTAGGGGATTACCCTCACAGGCTCCCAAACCTCCACGTCCCTTTTGTAGACCAGGACCCCAGGGCCAATCTCAGGGCCAACGGGGTCGTGGTTATGGCCATGGCCCTACAGGATTTAATCAGCCTCGGCCACCCTATATACCTAATCAGGGGAATGCATATAGGAATGCACCACCGTACCCACAAAATCCCAATCACGGATGGGCTCAGGGGTATTATCAAGGTCCCCATTCAAGTTACGGTTTGGGTCATTTGGAAAAAGAGGGTGCTACATCCTACCATTTCCAACCCCCAGGTCCGTCCACATACAGGGATGATTACGAATACAATGTGGATGTATCGAACAATTTTTTTCCCCTTAGTGACCGATATGGCCTCCTATCCGACCATGGGAATGATTACCAGAGTCAGATACAGCACTCTGGTGCCACTCATCATGAGATCTGTGACAACCCCGGTCCATCTGGACAGGAGGGACATAATTGGGGTTTTCACAAATTGGGCCAAGGCACTAAAAGGTCGTGCGACGCACGAGAGGAACTAGAGGGGGGGTTAGGGCTAGAAACAAAAAGACAAAAATCATAAGGGGCTCAGGAATTTTTAATTTAAGTTCTGTTATTCTAACTGATGCAGAACAGATTGTACTCGATAAGGGTCTTAAATATGTCCCCCCATGTAGGCTGAATAAATTCCAGACCTATTGGGCCCTTACGTGCCTGAATAACACCCCCCCTCTTCTCCTTTATTATCAGGTTTGGTGGAGGTATATATTTTTTTGTCTTTTTTTGACCTCCATCATACATGATATTTTACAAAGGTTTCTTTCCTCATATGAGAAGAAAAGATATAAATCCTTTTTAAAATCTTTTTCAATACCATTTATACATACGTGTGTTTTCATATGACACACACATATGTATATATTTTTCATAATATACCTTTTTTATTTTTAGGTTCAAATGGTATACCGTGCTGTGGTGGACATGTGGATGTTCTTTCATATTAGGCATTAAACCTGTCCACTTACACGACATGGTTAATTTCCATTGGGTTTTATCACCTAGATGTCATTTTATGTGGTACCCTCTTATTTAGAATATATTTGGGGCTACATTTGCCCATTTAAATACCGCTGCCTGTACTTCAAAGTGAGGCTTGGTCTTATTTTGGTTCTGGGCCGGGCCTTGTGGGCGGCGTGGAGGCTTGGTATAACTGCCATGACTCCATTGGCCGATTAGAGCGAGGCTTGGTTCTGGGCCGGGCCTTGTAGGTGGTGTGGAGGTTCGGTGTAATTGCTGCAGCTCCATTGGCCGCTCAGAGCGAGGCCTGGCTTCCTTCTTCCTATATCTTGTGATGCGTCAGCACGTCACCTGATCCCCAAGACGACGTGTAGGAACACGAAACGTACGTCGGGAGGTGTGCGTGCTGACGTCATCACTACGGGACAGGTACGGCGGACCGGCCGGTTGTTATGACTCTTTAAATTGTACATTGTGTAAGTGTTTTTAAACCCGTTTTTAAAAATAAATTTTACATTGGGTAATGCACTATTGAGCCTCCTCTCTCTCCTTGGGAAATCCTTGCTGTATCCACTGCCTATCAAGTGACGTTGGAACTCTGCGAAGTTTATCTGGATTTCTCTGGATCTCCCCCTGGGATTGCTGACGGGCTTATTTATTTCTTACCTCTGGTAAGCAGCTTGATTGTTGGTGGTGGACACGGGTGTGCATGCACCGAATTTCAAACTTTTTGCGGTTCACCTCTTCACGGCTTCCCTTCATTGCTGATTTTTGATGGGACTTATTTAGGATATATTCATTTTTACAGGACACATTCATTGTTATCACTGTTGGACTTTATTTATTCAATATATGTGTGGATTCATAATTTTTGATTATTAGTCAATTCACATTAGCGCACTTGTTCTTTTTTATTCTTTTTTATTCTTTTTTATTCATCAATTTTACATATCAGTGCCTTTGCATCAGTGCCCATCAGTGCCACCTTATCAGTGCCAACTCATCAGTGCCACCTCATCAGTGCCCATCAGTGATGCCTCATTAGTGCCCATCAGTGAAGAAGAAAACTTCTGTCTTTTTTAGTTTGTTTAGCAAAAATAAAAACCCCAGAGGTGATCAAATACGACCAAAAGAAAGCTCTATTTGTGGGAAGAAAATGATAAAAATGTAGTATGGGTACAGTGTTACATGAACGCAAAATTGTCATTCAAAGTGCGACAGCGCTGAAAGCTGAAAATTGTCCTGGGCAGGAAGGGGAGAAGTGCCCGGCATTGAAGTGGTTAAAGTGGTATAAAACCCAAAGATTTTTATTTTTTATATATTGCAGATTACAATCATGTGGTGAATACATTTATTTATTTTTGTCATTCAAAGTGCGACAGCGCTGAAAGCTGAAAATTGTCCTGGGCAGGAAGGGGAGAAGTGCCCGGCATTGAAGTGGTTAAAGTGGTATAAAACCCAAAGATTTTTATTTTTTATATATTGCAGATTACAATCATGTGGTGAATACATTTTTTTTTTTTTTTTAGGGTACAGTGTTGCAGGACCAGGCAATTGCCAGTTAAAGTAGCGCAGTGCCTAATAAAAAAAAATGGCCTGGTCATGAAGGGGGTAAAATCTTCCGGTGCTGAAGTGGTTAAGCTGGAATTGTCTCATGTTTGTAAGGCTTCAACAAAGTAACTTGTTTTATGACTAAGGGAAGGTCGCGCTCCATTGAAGTTACTTTCTTTTATTGCCAGGCCTTGTACACAGCAAATATGAACCATCAGGCTATGGGGAGAAACACAGAATATCTGTCTTTCTATTGTCCAAATTAGCAGGACAAACTAACCTCATATACTCATTGGGGGTGATTTACTAACAACAGTGCGCTGCGCCGGTTCATACCTTAATTGGTGCGCCGGATAAATCCTTAATTGGGCGCATGAACCGGCGGCGCAATGCTATAGTAAATAAAAATGTCAGCGGCGCTTGTATCTCTATTCAAAATGAATGGTTCCCCATGGGAGCCCATTGATTTGAATAGAGGTCACCCGGGAAGTCGGATCAAGACAATCCGACTTGCGGGGTGACTCGTGTGCCGGTTGACACAGGGGCAGGGCGACTTTGCGAGGCAACTTGGACACGACTTGAGCGTGAAGCAGACGCTCAAGTCGTGTCCTGGAGGCGACTTGAAGTACCTGGCCGAGAGTGTTCTCAGCAACAAGGTACTGCAAGCCTCACGCTCGCTGTCCCCTGTGTTTGATATGAATCATGAAGGGGAACTCCAGTCCAAATTTTAAATAAAAAACCGGCATGTGTTCCCCTCCAGGAGATTACCAGGTCCTTAGGTCTGGTATGGATTTTAAGGGGAAAACCCTGCTACGCCGGAAAAACGGCATGGGGTTCCCCCCAAAATCTATACCAGACCCTTATCCGAGCAGTCAGCCCGGCAGGTCAGGAAAGGGGGGGCAAGCAAGCGCCCCCCTCCTGAACCGTACCAGGCCGCATGCCCTCAACATGGAGGGGGTTGGGTGTTTTGGGGCAGGAGGCGCCCTGCGCCCCCCCCAAAGCACCCTGCCCTATGTTGATGGGAACAAGGGCCTCTTCCCAACAACCCTGGCCGTTGGTTATCAGGGTATGCGGGCTGGGGGCTTATCGGAATCCGGGAGCCCCCTTTAATAAGGGGGCCCCCAGAACCCAGGCCCTCCACCTTATGTGAATGAGTATGGGGTACACCGTACCCCTACCCATTCACCTGGTGGCAAAAAAAGTCAATAAAAAAACACAACACAGGTTTTTAAAGTAATTTATTAGCTTCGGGGGTCTTCTTCCAACTTTGGGGGTCTTCTTCCGACTTCAGGGGTCTCTTCTTCTGCTCTCCGATGTCGTCTCCGCGCTCTCTTGTTGTCCTCCTGCTCTCCGGTGCCTTCTCCACAATCTCCGGTTCTTTCTGCCTTCTGCCGGGCGCCCCGCTATCTTCTTCCAGCTCTTTTGCTAGTGGGGTCCCGGTCTTCATCGTCGTCTTCTTCCCTCTTCTCTCCACCCGATGTTGCCTCGTCGCTGTCTGCCGCTACAATGATGTGTGCGCGGAGCGCAATGACTTATATTGGCATGCCACCTGGTGACCCCGCCCCCGTATGACGTCACAGTCCCGGGGAATGATAGGACTGTGACGTCATACGGGGCGGGGTCACTGGGTGGCATCAGCCGGTGACCACGCCCCATGCCAATATAAGTCGTTGCGCTCCACGCACACAGCATTGTAGCGGCAGACAGCGACGAGGCAACATCCGGCGGAGAGAAGAGGGAAGAAGATGATGATGAAGACCGTGACCCCGCTAGCAAAAGAGCTGGAAGAAGATAGCGGGGTGCCCGGCAGAAGACAGAAAGAACTGGAGATCGTGGAGAAGGCACCGGAGAGTGGGAGTAGAACCAGAGAGCGCGGAGACGACACCGGAGAGCAGAAGAAGAGACCCCCAAAGTTGGAAGAAGAACCCCAAAGTTGTTAAAGGGGTCTTCCAAGGTTCCGATAAGCCCCCTGCCCGCAGACACCCACAACCACCGGGCAAGGGTTGTGGGGATGAGGCCCAACATGGGGACATCCTCCCCATGTTGAGGGCATGTGGTCTGATACGGTTCAGGAGGGAGGGGGGCCGCTCTCTCGTCCTTCCCTCTTTTCCTGCGTCCTGCCAGGTTGCGTGCTCGGATAAAGGGTCTGGTATGGATTTTTGGGGGAACTCCATGCCATTTTTTTTTTAATTTGGGGTGGAGTTCCCCTTAAAATCCATACCAGATCTGAAGGGATTTGGGGTGGAGTTCCCCTTAAAATCCATACCAGACCTGAAGGGCCTGGTATGGATATTTGGGGGAACTCCACGCATTTTTTTTTTAATTTGCGGCAGGGTTCCCCTTAATATCCATACCAGACCTGAAGGGCCTGGTAATTGAATCTGGGGGGACCTCCACGCATTTTTTTTTTTTTACCAATGACTTTTCTATGTATTGCCAGGAGCCGACAATTCATTATAGCCGCGAGTGAGTTTTAAAGGACTTTTTTTCCTTCAGAAATGACACTTTGTGCAGGGACAGTTCTAAGTACAGGAAACAAGCGCAACTTTACAGGCATACTATACACACACCCTAGGTACGAAATTTAAAGGAATATTTCACTTTTATTGTTTCACTTTAAGCATTATTAAAATCACTGCTCCCAAAAAAACAGAAGTTTTTAAAACTTTTTTTTTGCATTGATACATGTCCCCTGGGGCAGGACCCGGGTCCCCAAACACTTTTTAGGACAATAACTTGCATATTAGCCTTTATAATTAGCACTTTTGATTTTGATTTTGAACGTTCGAGTCCATTGTATTTAATAGGGTTCTAAGTTTGCGCAAACTTTCTGTCTGTTCGCAGGTTCTGGTGCGAACCGAACAGGGGGGTGTTCGGGTCATCCCTAATGTTAACTAACTAAACGCTTATAGACGCAAATGCGGTAAAACGCGGCATGCAAACGCAAAAAAACGCACGTTTAGAAACGCGGCTTTCAACCTTAGTTCTGAAGACTTTGCACCAGCGTACATGGGGCCTAAAAACGGCTATGCCATTTACAACTCAAAAACACCATGGTGGCCATGAGGCTAACATGGAGAGGCGTTTTTAAGCTGCAAAAAACACTCAAACAAGCGGCTGGAAAAACGTCCGTGTGCATGTAGCCTTATATTAACCACTTGCTTACTGGCCACTTAAACCCCTTCCTGCCCAGACCAATTTTCAACTTTCAGCGCTGATGCACTTTGAATGACAATACAACACAGTAACCCAATGAAAATGTAATCATTTTTTGCACACAAATAGAGCTTTCTTTTGGTGCTATTTGATCATCTCTGCGTTTTTTTTTATATAAATACAAAAGACTGACTAAAAAAAAAAAAAAATTTATATTTTAACCACTTCAGCACCAGGCCTATTCTGGCACTTCTCTCCTTCATGTAAAAATCATAATTTTATGGCTATAAAATTACTTAGAACCACCAAACATTATATATGCTTTTTTTAGCAGACACCCTAGGGAATAAAATGGCGGTCATTGAAAATTTTTATCTAGCTCGGTATTTGCCCAATAAATTTTCAAACGCCTTTTTTGGGGAAAAAAAATGGTTTCATGAATTTAAAAAATTACAAAACAGTAAAGTTAGCCCAATTTTTTTGCATAATGTGAAAGATGTTGTTATGCTGAGTAAATAGATACCTAACATGTCATGCTTTAAAATTGCGCACACTCATGGAATGACACCAAACTTTAGTACTTAAAAATCTCCTTAGGCGATGTTTTAAATTTTTTTACGTGTTGCCATTTTCGCATTACAGAGGAGGTCTAGTGCTAGAATTGTTGCACTAATTCTAACGCACGCAGCAATACCTCACATGTGTGGTTTTAACGGCGTTTACATATGTGGGCGGGACTTACGTGTGTGTTCGCTTCTGAGCGCGAGATACCGGGGACAGGGGCGTTTTAATTTTTTTTTATTATTATTTTTTTTGTTTTTTACTTTTTTTTATTTTTTACACTTTTTTTTTACTTTTTTGTTTTTTTGATCACTTTTATTCCTATTAAAAGGAATGTAAACATCTGGTACGCTTCCTGATGATGGAATCCTAAACGTACGTCGAAGCGCACTACAGGTCACGCAACTGACGTCACTTCCGGTCCCGCTGGTGGTTTGTTCCCAGAGGTGGAACGCACGCCAGCTTCTCCAGGTTCGGGAATGCTATTTACCTTATTCACGCCTTCACAGCCTCAGTGCCAGGTTCGGGCACTCACAAAGTAAGCGTGTTTTTGGCTTTTATATTTATCTCTATAATAAATAGTATTACAATATTTTCGGCCTCTCTTCTCTAATTTGCATACCACCGGAGCTCTCCATATCCCAGTGCCTACCATCGCCTGTCCAGCTGACATAATTTCTTTGCCACTTAGCAAGTTGATACTTGCAAGAAGCTTGTCTGACCTTTTTTTAGCTAAAAGGGGTTGGGGTAAGCTGCCATCTTTACTATAGCACTATCGGGTGATACTGATCACGGTGAAGGTGGATCTTAAAGTCACAAGGATTTATTTGATCAATATACAGCACATCAAGTATTCGGAAGATTTATAACACATGCAGAGGATTTTTTTCTGTTAAGATTGTTCACTATTGCTGTGGGATTTTCTTGTTTAATTTTTGGACTTTGGTGCACATTGTATATTTTTGTTTGCAGAGTGTTTTTATTTGTTTGGTTGTTTTGCAGTTTGTTTGGCAATATTCTGTTCACTATCTATTGATTTATTTGGAATCCCATTGATTTGGTATCCACACACTATATAGCACTATAATCCAAGGCGGGTGTAATTAATTAATTTAGTTTCAATGCTTATTAGGACCTATTGAGGATTGTTATCTAGCGCCCTTATCTCTCACTTATTTTTCACATTGTTTTCAGCTATCACTGAATTTCTGAGGAGCAGCTTTTTTTACTTTATTATTAATTGGCACTGATTTTTTTATTCATTATATATAGTGTTGGGAGGTATGCCTCACATTTCTGTAAATATTTGTATTATATATTTTCATGTGACAACACTGCTACAATGTAAAGTGAGTGTACAGCTTGTATAACAGTGTAAATCTGCTGTCCCCTCAAAATAAATCAACACACAGCCATTAATGTCTAAACTGCTGGCAACAAAAGTGAGTACACCCCTAAGTGAAAATGTCCAAATTGGGCCCAAAGTGTCAATATTTTGTGTAGCAACCATTATTTTCCAGCACTGCCTTAACCCTCTTGGGCATGGAGTTCACCAGAGCTTCACAGGTTGCCACTGGAGTCCTCTTCCAGTCCTCCATGATGACATCATAGAGCTGGTGGATGTTAGAGACCTTGCGCTCCTCCACCTTCCATTTGAGGATGCCCCACAGATGCTCAATAGGGTTTAGGTCTGGAGACATTCTTGGCCAGTCCATCACCTTTACCCTCAGATTCTTTAACAAGGCAGTGATCGTCTTGAAGGTGTGTTTGGGGTCGTTATCATGTTGGAATACTGCCCTGCGGCCCAGTCTCTGAAGGGAGGGGATCATGCTCTGCTTCAGTATGTCACAGTACATTTTGGCAGTCATTGTTCCCTCAATGAACTGCAGCCCCAGACCATGACACTCCCACCACCGTGTTTGACTGTATCCTCTGCCTTATCTTCACTTTTTTTTTTTTTTATAAACTCTTTATGCCATTACCAATGGAGAAATAAAAACACCCAGTATGACATACAAGAGAAACACAGAAAATGATATAAGTATTTATTAACAGTTCACGAAAAAAAGTAGGTTATTTATTTACTGCCTAAACACTTTAGGATTTGCATAAATAGATAAAAAAAAAATCTTTCCTTTTCACAACAAAAAAGGAGATTCAGACACAATCATTCTGCACTGTTCATTTCAATACCAATAGTCAAACACTATAAAGTGAAATATCAATCTAAATTTCGTACCTGGGGGGGTGTATAGTATGCCTGTAAAACAGCGCTTGTTTCCCGTGCTTAGAACTGTCCCTGCACAGACCCCACCCCTTCTCACGTTCCCCATCAGGTCTGCTGAGCCAATGACATAGGGGGGTGGGGCCACCTTCACTGGGTGTAAGGCTGAGCGGACCTGATGGGGAACGTGAGAAGGGGCGGGGTCTATTCACTTATTACACTGCAGAGGAATCAAATTATGTTCCCCATCAGGTCCGCTCAGCCAATGACGTAGGCGGGGTCTGACGTACGAGGGGGCGGGGTCACCTGTCAGATCATAGGGGTAAGCCCCGGCTTTCCCCACTTGCGGGGAATAGCCAATGACGTAGGCGGGATCCCGCCTACATCATTGGCTATTCCCCAGCAAGCGGGGAAAGCTGGGGCTTACCCTATGATGTGACGGCTGACCCCGCCCCCTCGTATGTCATGGGGGTTTTGTGTGGAGGGGAGACTGGAGGAGACTGCAGCACTGGACATCGGATCACCGCGGGACATAGAGAACAACACTGGACAGACTGGATTACATCGCTGGAATAGGTTTTTTATTTTTTATTTTTTTATTTTTAATAAAGGACTTTTCCAACTGTATCTGTGTGTTTTTTTACAATTTTTTACACTTTCTTTGTGAAATGGTAGGGGTACAATGTACCCCGTTACCAATTCACATGGGGGGCGGAATCTAGGGGTCCCCTTTGTTAAAGGGGGCTTCTAGATTCCGATAAGCCCCCAGCCCGCAGACCCCACAACCACCAGGCAAGGGTTGTGGGGATGAGGCCCTTGTCCCCATCAACATGGGGACATAGTGCTTTGAGGGGTCCAGACCCCAAAGCATCCTCCCCATGTTGAGGGCATGTGGCCTGGTATGGTTCAGGAGGGGGCGCTCTCTTGTCCCCCCCTCTTTTCCTGAAGCCTGCAGGTTGCGTGCTCGGATAAAGGGTCGTCTGGTATGGATTTTTGGGGGGAACTCCACATAATTTTGTTTTTATTTGGTGTGGAGTTCCCCTTAAAATCCATACCAGACCAGAAGGGTCTGGTATGGATATTTGGGGGGAACCCCACATCATTTAAAAAAAAAAATTGACGCAGGGTTCCCCTTAATATCCATACCAGACCTGAAGGGCCTGGTAATTGAATTTGGGGGGACCCCCACACATTTTTTTTATTTTTTATCAATTACTTTCAATGACTGTTCTCTGTATTGCCGGGAGCCGACAATTCATTATAGCCGCGAGTGCTTTTAAATTACTTTTTTTCCTTCAGAAATGACACTTTGTGCAGGGACAGTTCTAAGCACGGGAAACATGTGCTACTTTACAGGCATACTATACACACACCCTAGGTACAAAATTTAAAGGAATATTTCACTTTTATTGTTTCACTTTAAGCATTATGAGATTTAACTGCTCCCGAAAAAACGTCAGTTTTTAGAACTTTTTTTGCATTGATACATGTCCCCTGGGGCAGGACCCAGGTCCCCAAACACTTTTTATGACAATAACTTGCATATAAGTCTTTAAAATTAGCACATTCGATTTCTCCCATAGACTTTTACAAGGTGTTCCGTGGCTTTTCGAATTAGCCGCAAACACCCCAAATTGTTCGCTGTTCGGCGAACGGGCGAACAGGCAATGTTCGAGTCGAACATGAGTTTGACTCGAACTCAAAGCTCATCCCTAATTTCAATAAAGTCTTAACAAAAAAAGTAAACGTTGCTATGAGCCAGGATGGGTGCATTGGCACTGTTTCCTCCCAGTGCACACCAGCAGCCATGTGATCAGTGAGGCTGCTGATGTAAACTAGCCCTAAAGGAACAGAAACCACAGAGTTAAAATGGAACTAAAATCAGTAATTCTTACCTCTGTTCCAAGGTTTAATGCATGCAAGGTCCCTTTCCAGTGCCAACATATTCTCCCCAGAATCATCGGGGTGCCAGTCTTTGGCCAACTTGAATGGCCAGTGTTGGATTGTGTCAATCCCATGCATGCGCAGGAGTGCAGTCATCCCAGCACACAGGCAGTGTGCCAGAATGCAAACCGAGCAGAGCATGCGCAGCGCCATGTACATTCTACAGGGTATTGTAAACGAGCAGATAAGTGTATTTTATAAAGCACCTGTCTATTCACAATACCACTTTTGGCTCACATGATACTCCTTCTTTGTCCAGTAACAGGTTTCAAAAGGTTCTGGACTGCATAGAAGTCCAGAACCTGGATATGCTGTCTTGCAGGGTTTTCTAGATTACAAAACTTGGTGAACAGGGACGTTTCATTTTCCCTTTGTTACATGCTATTGTTGATATGCACAAAGCTCCCTTGGTCATATAAGCTGGGCTTCCTTAGTGTTCTGTTTGTCCTTAATATTACATAAAGGGTCCTTCATCAATGCAGCAAAAGCAGAAAACTGCAAACGTGATTAGAAACAGTATTAGTAGCTTGAGAAAAAGCTGAAATGACATGAGGGCGGTTAGCCTCAGCAAAATGCCTGGCTTTTTGGGATAGAAATGACTGACTACGGCTACTATGCATACTGAAGCTTGTTTGCCTTTAGAGCTGTGTAACTTGGAGATAAAATAAGCAGTTAAAACATGTCTGGAAGCTGAATTCAGTAATGCACACAGCTCCTTCATGTCCAGAAAAGTGCCTGTAAGATCAATGTAATTGACTACTTTACATTACTTTTTCATTTATTTCAATGTAATGTTTTTTTTTTTTTGCTGAGGTCAGTGAGTTTTCAAAGTATGGGGAGAAGTACATATGTAAATCAATCATGTTGTGACCTTACAGGCTTTGCTTCCTGAAATGAATGAACCTTATGGAATTACTGAGCGCACTTGCCATATATGCATAAACTAATGTTTATTTTACATTCACAACTAAAATAGAATGGATTAAAGGAAAACTGTAATGGTTTGGGTTATTAGGTGAAGTGAAGTGGCAATTTAGTGATTTTGCAGCCTCGGAGTGGTTTTTGACCACAAAAGACCACCAGTATATAATGGCTGTGCTGGATTATCACTGCAATGTGTTCTTTAATGAAGAGGACATAGTTGAAAGTAACAGTTGGGAGAGCCTTGTTCTGACACAGGACAGAGAGGTAGTTACCCAGAGGGCATTTATCATTTCTGTCGCACAAGACAATGTTGAACATGAGCAGTGAGACAGATTATGACGCACACTTACTAGAAGGTTACATCTTGATGCATGTATTCCTCCTTCAATTGATGTAACATAGCATTGCAACAGAATGGGACCTGATATCAACCACATTTTATTTGTTTATCTGTTAAGAGTGGAAATCTGTTTCATCTTCAGTGATAAATCTATCGTAACCCTTTCCAAACTTGTTGCAGTTGGCTGATCTGGATTACATATGCAGATGAGTTTGTAGTATTATCTTGTATTTGTTTTCCTGATACAGAAGGTTGAGTGAGCATCCAAAAAAAAAAAACCTGCAAGACAAAGGCATAAAAAACTAGTATGCATCGGATACTAACTCATTAAAAAATACTTACCTTAGAACGATGCCCTGAATCGGCACTGGCACACAGCTGATAGGACTGACATCTTTCCTGGAGTTACTTCTGGGTTTGCAGGCTCTGGCACTGTGATTGGCCAGAGCCGCAATTACGTCACTCCATCGCATTTGGGAGCCGCCGGTCTAAAAAAACGGCACAAGCGGGCCATTCCTGCAGTGCGTATGCGCTGATGACATCGGCGGCAGCATTTATAATAAATATCTCCTAAATGGTGCAAGTTTAGGAGATATTGACAGTACCTACAAGTAAGCCTTATAATAGGCTTACCTGTAGGTACAATAAAGAGGAAGACTTTACTTCCTCTTTAAAACGAATACATGTATCAGCTGTAAGAATGTGAATCTGTTTAGATTTAATTCTTTGAATCAATAAAACCCAAAGTTAACCTTGAACCCAATCAAATATGCTCTGTCTGCTGTCTGCCCTGACCTCAACCTGTTTCTGGAATACTCTCTGTCTGCTGCCGGCCCTGACCTCAACTTGTCACTGGAACACTTTGTCTGTTCCCAGCCCTGACCTCAGCCTGTCCTTGAAATACCCTCAGTCTTCTGCCAGCCCTGACACAGACCTGTCCCTGAAATACTCCAAGTCTTCTGCCAGCCCTGAACTCAGCCCTGACAGTCCTAACGTCATCCTGTCCTTAGAAAACTTTATGACCGCTGCCTGCCTTGAACCTGTCTGTCTCCAAATTATGCTACTCTCTTAGTTTCTGTCTTTGTAATCTGCTGCTGTCGTCTGACACTCTTGACTACTGTAACTTTCTCTTTCATCTCTTGCTTCTTTTCTATTGGTGCATAGCCAGAGACAATAGTACAATTTTTTTTTTTTTAAACCTGGGAAAAACCAAGTACCTGGTAGCCCTACTCGCCTAAAGATAAAAAGCATTACAGACAGACTCATCAGCTGCATAGGAGACATACGCAAGCCATAAAAGCTAAGGACTCTTTACACATAGGGTTGCCATCTGGTCAGTAGTTTACTACCCTCTATTACCAACCAGAAAGTAATCCAAGGCAGGTGTTTCGTCAGATTAGGTGACCCGTAAGAATTTGTAACGTAAGTGATGTTCCATCACAGACATTTTGTTACACCCCGCACTCGGTCGCAGTAAGGATATAGTGAGAAGGCAGAAAGAGGACATCTTTGTACACCCACCAGAGTCATGGATTTCACACTTATTTTTATCAGTAAACTGAACTTATATAATGAAATACAGGATTTCCAAAACACACTGTTTTGATGTTTAATTATAAAAGCAGCGGTGTTCTGTCAGATCAGCAAACCTGTGAGATCAGCACGCTTGCTGTTGCTTTTAAAGTTCAAAACAGTCAGACGGATTTCAAAATACAGTAAAACCTTGGTTTGAGAGTAACTTGGTTTGAGAGCGTTTTGCAAGACAAGCAAAATTTTTAAATACATTTTGACTTGATATACAAGTAGCGTCATGTCACAACTGAGTGTAAAAGAGAAGAGAGGAACCTCTAAGTGTAGCAATATGGTTACATTTAATGAAGGTACAATATTTAGCAACATATTGCTACACTTAGAGGCGCCTCTCTTCTCCTTTATACTCTGTAGCTCCTGCTGGATTTTGCTTTTAAAGTGGTTGTAAAATCTTACAACACACTTTCACCTACAGGTAAGCCTAGATTAAGGCTTACCTGTAGGTGCAATGGAAAAAGGGCAACAGTATTGCGCTTATCTGAAAACACACAAAGAAAACAAAAATAAATGAAATAGCTGCTACACTAGAATGTGACTCGAAGTAAAAGGATAATGGAAATGTGAATGTAGCGCTGGTGATTCTAAAAAAAATTCCACTGAGTGAGTGTGACCACTGAGTGTACACAGTGAAAACATAAACAATACAGTGACGTGAATATAAATGAAATAAGTCCACATGGAGGAAAAATTGTGATAAAGAAATGTCCATCAACAAAACATGTGAAGTGATGGTGAAGATGAACGTGTAACCATAAGGATCATCAAATGGAACTTTCTTTCAAAAGGGTAAGAAGAGATGGAATATGCTTACCGGAACCAATGGATCTACCTGTCAGCGACAGCAGATCATTCAGGCATAGGAAATCCCAACAGCGAATAGGCTCAACTTGTTTGGAGACTCTGGGTAGCAGGAGCCACAAACATAGCCACTAGACCAGACAATCCACGGCTTGATGAATGGTGTCATGGACTTGTAGATAAATGCTCAGAGCTCACAGGGTATCCACCCTGTTTTCAATGGATGTTGAGACAGCTTCGGATGGGAAAGAACCCTTGTAGGGGTCAAATGGAGGGCACGATGGAACAGCTCAAAAAACGTAATCCGCCAAACCATGAAAGGAAAAAGAAAAACAGGGCTCCAATGGTTCAGGTCAAAAAATATTAGAAGGGTTTTATTGTAATAAAACCGACAAATACATTAAAAGTAATCACAAGTAACAAGATAAAAAACAATATGGAGAGTGGTGTACCCACCCCTACGCGTTTTGTCCGACTAGGACTTCTACTGATGCCCCAGTAGAAGTCCTAGTCGAACGAAAGGCGTAGGGCTTGGTACACCACTCCCCATATTGCTTTTTATCTTGTTACTTGTGATAAATTTTAATGTATTTGTCAGTTTTATTACAATAAAACCCTTCTAATATTTTTTGACTTACACCATTGGAGCCCTGTTTTTCCTTTTCCTCTTATGGTTTGGCGGATTAAGTTACACGTTCATCTTCACCGTCACTTCACATGTTATGTTGATGGAAATTTCTTTATCACAATTTTTCCTCCATGTGGACTTATTTCATTTATATTCACGTCACACTCACTCAGTGGAATTTTTCTAGAATCACCAGCGCTACATTCACATTTCCATTACCTGTAGGTACAACAAATATCTCCTAAACCTACACGGTTTAGGATACTTTTACAAAAGAAAGGCACCGTTGTCTACGGCGCATGCGCCATAGACAACGGCGCGCAGGCGCACTGAGAAAGTGAAGAAGACGTGTTGGGAAGCCGCAAGTGTCGGCACCCGCGCGCATTCGCGGGACTGACGTCATTGCGGCTCCAGCCAGTCACAGCGCCCAAGCCGCGATATGCGGAAGTGAGTCCTGAAGAGATGGCGCCGAGGGAGGAGGTATCCGAGCACTGCTGCGGAGGCTTCGATCTCAGGTAAGTACTTCATAATGAGCTAGTATGCTATGCATACTAGCTCATTATGCCTTTGCCTTGCAGGGTGTCCTTTTAAGAAAAAAAAAGAGGGTTTACTTCCTCTTCAATCCCCTTGTGGAGGCTGACATTTGTGGATGGACATTTTATGGTTACACAACCTGGTCACATTGCTATAATCTTTTTATATGGCCTATAAACTGAAGGACCTATGAATAAATGGTTGTGGGACGAATCATTTGAGTTTCCATTATTTCTTTTGGGGAAACTTGCTTTGATATAAGAGTGCTTTGGATTACAAGCATGTTTCTGGAACAAATTATGCTCGCAATCCAAGGTTTTACTATACTATATTTCACTATATAAGCTCAGTTTACTAGTAAAAATAAATGTGAAATGCAAAACTCCAGTGGGTGTACAAAGATGTCCGCTTGCCGCTTTCTCACTTTATCCTTACTACAGACGAGTGCGGGGTGTACCAAGATGGCCAATGGAAAGAGTCACTTCCATTACAAAATGTGACGGGTCGCCTAATCTGACGAAACGCAGGCACTTTTTTCTGCCTATACATTGCAGTTGACTCTATTTGGGATACATGGACAAAATGTATACCGTGTATTTTTTATCTTTTTTTTTTTTCTTGAGAAATAACAATGATCATTTTATATTTACTTGTAAAAATTTATATTATTCAACGTATAATTCAACATATTATTCAAAATATTAATACTTTTAAATGTATAATGATCATCACATTTTGTAAATTAGAGTAACCACTCTGCTCTTAAGAGGCCATGCCTCCAGATGGTGACTGCATTTTCAACCATGACTACAACATTTAGATTGTAGACAGGGTTTCCTGTTTCCTGTGTTTGAAGTTTGAAGTAAAATTTTATGCATGAAATTTATTATGACATAATTTGCACAAATTTATGGTACAATTAAAGGTTCCTGTATAAGAGCATAAACAAGTGCCAAATCCAGATGCTATGTGATGCACAAGCCTCATAAAATAAACAAAAAGCACCTTTAATTTCCCTGACTGAGCCACATCCGCCATCATTTGTGTCTCACATGCTTCCATCTCCCAGACACTGTGAAGATCACAGATCACAGTGACAGCGCTCCTAATCCAGAAAGCAGTGGGCAGGACTACGTGTAGCCAGGTGATGACTGACAAGCTAAATGCTTGTGAATCAGCAGTGACAAAGCCATGTCCACTGCAACATTTTTTTTATCCCACTGTAGGGCAAGCAGGCACAACCTACATAACTCTGCTCTGAATTCAGAACCAGTGCAGCATCCTTTCCACACCCTTTACAGGAAGTTGCATTAGGTGGATTTCACTGGTAGGATCAAAAGGTATTTGTGAGACTTTGCAGGGAAACTCAAATAAAACTATTAGTACAGATGCACTTATATTTAAGTGTTGCAGCATATATTTTTTTATGGGAGGCCATAGTTCTACTTGCACACTGGGAATAATAATGTGATTAGTAAATCTCCCACTTAGTACTCCTTTAAAAAGCATTTAGCAAGTGCTCTTGGTAATCTATTTCAAGTAATATACAGTAGGACAAAGACAGTTACGAATCTGCAATTATGATTAAAATGTTTACAGTTACCTAGAAGTGACCGTTTTCGCTCTTTAGTGTGTTGAGCAATATAGTTATTGTCCAGTAAGAAATAAAAACAAAATATTTGTCAAGCAGTTATAGTGATAGCTGCTTTTATTAAAAGCATTTACCGTACTTATAATTACTGCTGACAACATGAAAGTATCTTTACTTTTCTGTGCAGGTAGTCCGTGGTTGTAATAGCATCCTCAACGCAATATAAAGTAAAGCTCATGCAATGTAAGGCTGCTCATATATGTTTAGATAATTTAACAGATTCCTTCATCCACAATAAAAACAGCATGGATGGATGAATCTCCTATTGTGAGCTATTGAATTATACCAAAATACCCAAATAGTGCTTGGATGCAGGAGTTGTTCAGGCGACAGTTTTCCACCTGACACCTTCAACAAAAGTCTATTAGAAAACTGGCTTTTGTCAATCCTGGGTTCTGTTAACAGGGTGACATACATAGCAAGTTTCAGCTGATTCAGCAGGAATTTTCCAAAATGCATTGCCCAACTTTACAATAACTTCTAAGATTCACACAGGGGTGTTTTAAGAAATCAGTGGGCCTGTGTGGAAGATCATATGTTGGGCCCCACTGCTTGATAAAAAAAAAACATGGTGTGCTTAGTGTGCCACCATTAAAAGTGGGCATAGTTTTCATTGTGCCAGAAGCATTGCTAGGATTGGAAAAGACCAGGGACACCTTTTGTCACACAAAGTAGAGAAGTAATGAGGTGTGCATAGAGCACCCGGGCAAGCAGTGGGTGTGGCCAAATAGTGGTAAATATGGGAGGGGCTTAAAAGGCATGGTTAAATAAAACAAAAGCTTTCTTGTACCCAAAAATTGGCTTAGATTGCTTTGCCACAAGTATAAGTCTCACAGACATGTATAAACCTCAGCACAATTATTAAAAAAATAAATAAATGAAACTCTTCCAGTACATATGATTTTGTGTACACTGAAAATAGACTACAAAGTTAACACTTTGAGCCAACCATAAGGAAGAAATTCATTGAAATATTTAGAGACTGCTTGACAACCAGCCACTGTTTAGACAATGAACACTTTGGTTAGACATATACTGTATAATGTATAATTAATGTATATAATGCAGACATGTGTAATGTTCAATATAGTGTATATAGTGCAGGAATGTGTAATATAAGTACAATATAATGTAAAAATCAATAAATACATCTCTGAAAAAATAACACCAAAATGAACCATCAACTGGTCCAATATTTGTGTGATGAATAACATAAAACAATGCAAAACTTCAATGCAAGTAAGTATACCCATACAGTAAGTCCAATCAAGTATTGTCTAAAAATTTCCACCACTATGTAGTCCTTCAAATTCATTGATGAACTATAATAAACACCTTTACATGTTAAAAGGGCTTAAAAATGTGCGAAAAAACAAACCAAAAAAAGTCTTAGAAATTCCAATAGAATATCAATAGACTAGATTATGTGGCCCCCTCAAGGGGACCCTTTTAAAAGCTTGTATACATGTGACTGTACAGTCATATGATAATCTTTACTTTAAAGTGTGTTTTTCTCGCCATGTCACATGGCTCCATTTTTTCCCCTCCGGCCTACCCATATCCCAATGTATATTTACTATGGTTAGTGTTATTTTATTCACTTTATTAACTTATGGGGGCATCCCAGTTTTGGCAATGATTTATTCTGCGAAAAAAAATCATCTGTACTTTGCTCCCCCTTTTTCCTTGCTTTGGAGCTCAGTGCTTGTGTGCTTTTGGGGGGAATGCTTGTTTGCTTCCACCTCCCATAGGGGGGATGTTTGGCAACCCCCTGTGACATTCCTGCGTATGTTTCATCCCCATGTAAGCTAATATATGACCACACATATTGGACATATTTGATATGTTGATGCAAATACGTTTTGTATATTTTTTGAACTCTGTTAATATATAATATTATTATTATTATTATTTATTTTTTCGTTATAGATAACGTTTGGATCACACTCCTCCTGTGGAAGTGACATATGTTGTAAAACATGTAGAGGGTCAGCCGCCACTCCTTTCCCTTCCCATATCTACTGTATTTTCATCTGGAACTCACATTCCGATGTTGGAAATATATCATTATCATCTGGGAAATCAGCATGGCTTAATCGGAGCCTTATATTGTCAATGTGGTGATTAGGGATGAGCTTTATGTTCGAGTCGAACATGAGTTCGACTCGAACATTGGCTGTTCGTCCGTTCGGCGAACAGCGAACAATTTGGGGTGTTCGCGGCAAATTCGAAAAGCCGCGGAACACCGTTAAAAGTCTATGGGAGAAATCAAAAGTGCTAATGTTAAGGGTTAATATGCAAGTTATTGTCATAAAAAGTGTTTGGGGACCCGGGTCCGGCCCCAGGGGACATGTATCAATGCAAAAAAAAGTTTTAAAAATGGCAGTTTTTTCAGGAGCAGTGATTTTAATAATGCTTAAAGTGAAACAATAGAAGTGAAATATTCCTTTAAATTTTGTATCTGGGGGTGTCTAAAGTATGCCTGTAAACTCGCGCATGTTTCCCGTGTTTAGAATTGTCCCTGCACAAAATGTAATTTCTGAAGGAAAAAAAGTAATTTAAAACCACTCGCGGCTATAATGAATTGTCGGCTCCCCGGCAATACAGATCAAAGTAATTGAAAAAAACAGCAGGGGTCCCCCCCACAGTCCATTACCAGGCCCTTCAGGTTTAGTATGGATATTAACGGGAACCCTGCACCAAATAAAAAAAAATGGCGTGGGGTCCCCCCCAAAAATCCATTCCAGACCCTTATCCGAGCACGCAACCTGGCAGGCCGCAGGAAAAGATGGGGGACGAGAGAGCGACCCCCCCTCCTGAACCGTACCAGGCTTCATCCCCACAACCCTTGCCCGTTGGTTGTGGGAGTCTGCGGGCGGGGGGCTTATCAAAATCTGGAAGCCCCCTTTAACAAAAGGGGAACTCCAGATCCTGCCCCCCTATGTTAATTGGTAACAGGGTACATTGTACCCCTACCATTTCACAAAGAAAGTATAAAAATGTGTAAAAAACACACAGACACAGTTGGACAAGTCCTTTATTTAAAATAAAATAAATAAATAAATACATTTCAGCGATGTAATTGCGGCCTGATATGGAATTTGGGGGGACCCCCACGTTTTTTTTTTTTTGGTTCGGGGGTTACCCTTAATATTCATACTAGACCCAAAGGGCCTGGTAATGGACTGTGGGGGGACCCCTGCCATTTTTTTCAATGACTTTGATCTGTATTGCCAGGGAGCCGACAATTCATTATAGCCGCAAGTAGTTTTAAATTACTTTTTTTCCTTCAGAAATGACATTTTTTGCAGGGACAATTCTAAACACGGGAAACATGTAAACACGGGAAACATCTTTACAGGCATACTATAGACACCCCCCATGTACGAAATTTAACGGAATATTTCACTTTTATTGTTTCACTTTAAGCATTATTAAAATCACTGCTCCTGAAAAAAACAGCTGTTTTTAAAACTTTTTTTTGCATTGATACATGTCCCCTGGGGCAGGACCCAGGTCCCCAAACACTTTTTATGACAATAACTTGCATATTAGCCTTTAAAATTAGCACTTTTGATTTTTCATGTTCGTGTCCCATAGACTTTAACAGCATTTGCGTGTTCGAACAAATTTTTTGCCTGTTCGCATATTCTGGTGCGAACTGAACAGGGGGGTGTTCGGCTCATCCCTAATGGTGATGTCCTTTTTTGGCTACAAAGTATTATATAATGGTGCCCCCTACTGTGCACTTTACATGACTACTTTAGGCACTACTAGTTTTGTGATAAATCACTGTTGTCTCTAAAAATACCGTATATACTCGAGTATAAGCCGAGATTTTCAGCCCTTTTTTTGGGGCTGAAAGTCCCCCCCCCCCCTCGGCTTATACTCGAGTCATATAAATTTCACATTGTAAATATTACCTGTAAAGAAGTTGCGGCTGCGGCGTCCATCGTTCGAATTCCGCGGCGTCCATCGTTCAAAATTCTGCGGTCTCTTCCTGTTCCTTCCTTGATAGGCGAGTCTCAGCAGACACTCTCCGCCTATCACGAACGTTCTCTCATCCTCAGTTTTCCAGCAGACGTCTGTGATTGGCGGAATACCCAACACAGTGTCTGCTGGGAAAACTAAGGATGAGTGAATGATCGTGATAGGCGGAGAGTGTCTGCTGAGACTTGCCTATCAAGTAAGGAACAGGAAGAGACCGCGGAATTCGAACGATGGACGCCGCGGAATTTGAACGATGGACGCCGCGGAATTTGAACGATGGACGCCGCAGCCGCAACTTCTTTACAGGTAATAATTACAATGTAAAAATTTCTATTTACAGGGAACAGCGAGCTAGGGAACAGTGGGGCATCGGCTTATACTCGGGTCAGTGAGGTTTCCCAGTTTTTTTGGGCAACATTAGGTACCTCGGCTTATACTCGAGTCGGCTTATACTCGAGTATATACGGTACACTAAAATCATTATTAGCATGCATACAACATAACTTAAAAAATTCCTGTTAAATTCCTACTGAAACCCGTGTGAGGGCTGTGTTTATGGACACACAGTGTCATAGTTTTTCCTGGCAACCCCATGCAGGCACTCCCATGTATGTCAATTGGGATGCAGTGGCTGCATGGACACAGTTTCTGCTCCTAATCTGACATTTGTGTTGGTGTCTGTGCACAACCTCGAATGCAGACAGTGTGAGTCCAGAGACATGCACCCGCAGCCACATGGATGTTATTTTACATATTTTTTACTCATTTGGGGGGGGGGGCTTTGGTGAAACATCAAGGGTATAAACAGGCCACCGATGTCTATTTTTTTGAGACAGAAAGTCCTTATAATCTTTCTCTGCCTCAACTACACTGCAGATGAATGAACACAAGCCTCTGTACAGCACTGCTATTCATTTACAAACTGAAACAGTGTTTGCGATGGGGGAGGGGTGTAAGCAGCAATTTGAGGGGATAGGAGGAAGAGAGGACTCATGCTGTGGTGGGGGCTTTCCAGGACTGGGGGTCAGAGCTCCATGGGAGGGAATATACTTAGAGAGTTTGATTCCCCCCTAAGCCTTCCCCTCAGTAGCTGAGGCCAGAGGGAAGGAGAAGAAGGAAGACGGTCAGCAATGCGTCAGGGATGGAGCAGGGGGGATCAGTGAGAGGGGCCCAGCATAGGGAGGTCAGAGCAGGAGGGTACCAATTTGAGGAGTTGACCCCCCGTGGCTCCCCTGCAACACCCAAATGGGAGGGGAGAGGAGGAGAATCCAGCAGCTTCAGGGGGGCCACAGGGGATTGGTGTGGGGAGAGCACATAAGAGTGGGGGGCATTTTAGAGGACAGGTGGAGGGTCAGTAGCTCCTCTCTGTGTGCAATGTGTGAGAACACATTGCCCCCCCCACATTGCACATGTGGATGGCACACCACTGGATTTATATTATATAACCTTATGATTCTTTTGCAATGCATTCATATGTCTGAACTGTACCTGACTTCTTATATACTGTCTGAATACCTGGCTACACAAAATAAGTGCAATATGACATGCAGATATGTCATTTACATCTGTAAATGATCCTTGCTTTTCCATTCCTTTCCAATATCACCAGTCAATGCTGTCTCTCTGTGTAGGATCCTGAATTGATATTGTAAACTGTGTGTAGGGATAATTAAAATGTAATGATAAGAAGAATTTCCTATATTAAAGCTAAAAAAAACACTCAGAAATTGTTTAGAGTGTGTGTGTGTGTAGGCTCAGACTGTTCAGCGGGAGCCGAACCCCATATTTAGAAGCAGTATTTCTACTATTTATAATTATGGTTTCATCCTGATGTCAATGGTTCCTAAGGAATCCTCAGGTACATACCCCCGCTGCCTCCCTAGGAACCACTGACGTCACTGGGAATCCCTGCCACATAAGCAAAAGGGTGGGAATAGCAATGATATCCCTGTCCAAATATGGCCACTGGCCATCCCTATCCCACTATCCCCATCCCTTCTCTTATATAGTTCATAACAGATTGGGAGGCTGTCATACAGCTAGTGCTACTGTCACGATTAATCGTGTGCGTAGGACATCAGAGTTTTTTTTTTTTTTTGCCTCTGACTTGTTGACAGGTTGTAGTCATCATGATGGATGATAGATTTACAATGAGAGACTTTTTTGGGGATTCTTTTTTTGTTTATTAAAGGACCTCTCAAACACTTGGGTGTCTTTATTTCTAGGTTATGATGCCTTTTTCTTATTAAAAGGGGTATTATGTACCCCATAGTTATTCACATGGGGGGTGATTTATGGGGCCCCTTTATTATTAAAAGGGGCATCCAGATTACAACAATGCTGAGATTAGGACCTCATGCTTCATCTCATCCCTAGTCACCATCAATTCACCCGCCCTGAGAAATGATAGCCAGTGGATGCTGGATGCATGCAGAAAGATGAAAAAAGGTGAAACTGCATTTTATTTTAAAAAAAGGCAATGAAGGCTGACATCAAGTTAGGGAGAGTATTTGAGGCCTGTTTGGCTTAAAAAGGGATGTTGTCTGCATAAACAGTGTATTTGTGTTTGTAGACTTTCACTAGTATACTATGAATTTTTGAGTTATGGCAGATGGTAACTAAGAAGAATTCTAGAGAGAGAACAAAAAGTATTGGAGATAAGGGGCAGTCCTGTCTGGTTCAATTATGTAAAGTAAAGGGGTCCCTAAGTGTACCATTATTACGTATTTGAGCAGATTGGTATAACGCTGAAATCATACAGGGCATTTGTGGTCCCAAGCCTAGGAAGGACCATTGCTGTACTTTATACATCATCACTGCTTTTTAAGTGACACCAGTGTTCATTTAGCAATGATGGTTATTAGAGATAAGCAGATTTTTCATCAGATGTAGGTCAAACTGTTGAAGAATTTTATGAGATATATATATTTTTTATAAATTCTTTATTTTCAATCTTGCGAAGCGAAATTACAGACAAGTAACCACCTGAGAAATTAAAAATTGATGAGAGATACCTAGAGCATTTAGCAGATCATACATGAGAATATGAATACTTGAAGAGCTACTTAAATATAATAAGGTACATTAGGAATACAATGAGGCAGAGCGTATCAAGTTAGAGACAATTCTTTCATCACTCAGCTATTTGATTGTGATCAGCATAACAGTTGAATAAGTTGTAAACACACTTTAAAACCTTCCTGGACAATTACTTAGTATATGAAGAAGTACCCATCATTCAACCTTGGAACCTGGCGTCCCACTCAAAATATCTCCAGTAGCCAATACTGAGGACAGAACAGGAAGAATGCCAGATATATTTCTGCATATAAGCGGAGGAACCAGACAGGTAGGTACATGAGCAAAAACGTTGCCTTAGGTATCTCTTGGAGTGAAAAAAAAGAGGAATGAAAAAAGTGAGTAAATAAAAGACGAGGAAGAGGGGGGAAGTAAAAAAAGGGGGGGTTAAAAATGGAAAAATGGTAGGGTATGCCGTTGAGGGGAGGGTGCGCCTCAGATCTGAAAGCTTGAGTACTGTTATAACTGAATCATTGCTCCTCACGCATCCATTAGAATTGTATGAGATTTAGAATTTCACAATTTCCAAACCAAAAGTCCTTTGCAGTCAATTGGAATAGAACCAAGCTATGTACTACGGAGCAGCAATAATTTTGCAGAATGGCTTCGTATGCTCCTTGCAGCCTTGTCTGATAAGATGATGGAACATTTTGCAATGCAGTCTGGGAAAATTAGAAAAACCAACAGCAGATCCTGGCAGCCCTGGAAGTTCCTTATGAATTGATCATTCTGTAAAAAAATGCACATTTCCATGGGATTTGGGGAGGTGGCAGCTTTGGCATGTTAAAACAGCAGTAGGAGTATGGCCAGAAACAGTTAAGCACAATAAGTAGCATGAGTAGTTTAATCCAAAAAGTGAAGGTCTCATTGATCCCAAAAGATTATTTGGAAATTGAACCAGGATAGAGAAAAACAATGACATTTTATTTTGAATCTGGACATCTGAATTTCAAGAAAATTGGTCCAAATTTAACACCACCCTAATTTCGTAATCAAACTAAACAAACAGCAGCAAACGTAACTGTTTTTAACAGACATACTCTGAAACCCTATCTGACAGCTATAAGTTTAAATTTGTTACTGCAACAAAATATATTGGCTTTTTTTAAAAATATAAAATAAATGTTAAACTAAGGTAACTAACCACTAGCATTTGCTGGATTTATACAAGGAGAACCCCGCCCAAGGAGATAGGATCCACTAGACATCCATGAAAGGACCCACAGATGAAATCAGACAATTGCTACATTTTCATGCTGTTACCTTACAGCCGTAAGGTAAGACGCTACCCCCGTTAGAGGTGTCACTGCATGGGAAGAAGAGATACCCACCACACCTGCTTTATTCGCATGATATAGATTGGGACAATCAAGTTTTATTTTTATTGAATCCAGAGAACATTATTATTGCACTTTACATATCTTTTCTATTTCAATCTTTTTTTTTTTTTTAAATGAACAAATTCCAGAATGAACAGTCACAATAATGGAACAAATTCAATCTTTCAGATTGTCAACATAACAATACAGAGATACAGAAGGTATGGCCATAATACATATCTGTCAGTGTCATCTATCTGCATAATAGTATGCAAGACATGTGATATGTATCCAAATACTAATGGGACTGAATAATATTTCCCCATCTATGATCAGGAATACCTCCATGTATGGTGAATGGTAGAGATCCAGAGTCACAGGGAATCCTGGTAGTGATCCCAGAGATAGTCACAGGGCTCACTACTGTGTGAGGCCCCATTTGCGATCATCTGTATTGTGCGTATAAGTACTAGAAAAATAAGGAAGTAATAAATAAGAGAGAAGAGGAAGAGAAGAGAAAAGGGAGATGAGAAAGGAGAGGGTCATCCTGGAGTTCCCTATGGAGTCGAGATATAGTCGATCCACGGGTCCCATACCTTATCTGTATTGTGCGTATAAGTACAAGAAAAATAAGGAAGTAATAAAGAAGAGAGAAGAGGAAGAGAAGAGAAAAGGGAGATGAGAAAGTAGAGGGTCATCCTGGAGTTCCCTACGGAGTCGAGATATAGTCGATCCACGGGTCCCATACCTTATTAAATTTCTTGGTGTTATTACAAAGTATGTAGGTGATTTTATCATTAATCATGATACAGTTGAATTTACTTTTAACCTGGTCAAGAGGAATTACCGATTGCTTCCAATGCCTAGCGATTGTTATTCTCGCTGACAGCAATACATATTTAATCAATTTTACAGATTTTTTGGGTGTTTCGTCAGGTAGTTTGTGGAAAAGAGGGGCTTCTGGAGATCTGCGAATGTTTACCCCCATTATTGAGTTTATTAAGTTGAAAATCCTAATCCAGAACCTAGTTACAAGGGGGCACTGCCACCAAATATGGTGCATAGTCCCAAACTGCTCGCATCATCTGAAACAATTTGGTGAGGTAGAAGGATGCATCTTAGCTACCCTAGTTGGTACCAGGTACCAACGCAGGAGCATTTTATAGTTGGCCTCTATAAAGGTAGTATTGATGGAAATTTTGGATAGTTGATAAGCGATGTCTTTCCATTCAGTCAGATCCAAGGTAAGGTTCAGGTCCCTTTCCCACTGGTCCATATAGGCAAGTTTCTGGCTCAGCAAGAGAGGCATATATCGCAGATATCCGCCCCCTCTGAAAGCCTCTGGCTTGGCATGACAGTTCAAATGTTGTGAGCATTAGGGGTCCCACCAATAGGGTACGTTTAGATCTGGCAAAGGATGGGATCTGGTTGTATCGGAATATTTCACTAGGAGGCATTAGAAATGTGTCTTTAAAATATTGCATAGTGTATATCTGATCTCCATTAAGGAAGTCGCCAATTCTCAGTAACCCCTTATTAAGCCACCATTGGAACATGGAGTCAAGCCAGGTGGAAACTCCAGGTTACAGAGAATGGGAGCTAGTGGTGTATGTGAGAAAAAGAAAGTGGTGTATGTGGGGATGATAAAGGACTGTGGTGGTGTGTTCTGTCCCAGATTGCTAAAGAATGTGATAAAGCGGGGCATAATATAGGTGGGCGTAGACGACTAGGAAGCCACATTAAGGATCCTATGGCAAATGGATGGCAGGAAAGTGCTTCAATGGAGACCTAAAGGGGGGACTGAGCCTTTAGCAGTGGTGTAAGCTAACTGGGCAATCTGGGCTGCTTGGAAATATGCCTGTAGATTGGGAAGACCAAGCCCACCCATAGGTTTAGTTGTATAAAGTGTGTGTTTTTGTATCCGAGGTCTCTTGTTACCCCACACGAAGCGCAGGATTTCAGCTTGCAGACGTTGTTGCACTTTACATATCTTTTAAGCACTTTGTGATTTCATAGACTGTGTGGATATAGTCACTTCATATTTTGTGTATTTGCACTGAAAGTTTTATTTCACTTTTGCACTTTAAGAAGTTTTATACAGTGGTCATTGGATTTTCACTGCTATCTTGTGTTAATTTTGAGTAATACACTGTTGCATTTCAGAAGCTTTATGTAGATGATACCAGTGTTTCTTTGCCAGCTGGTGTTCAAATTGTATTTGTACTTCACAAAGTTTTTGTAGTTTATTACTTAGTTTTTAACAGTGCATCACCATTTACAGCATATGACATAAGGTAGCATGCAGAAACACGTGTAAAAATAAGAGGTGAACAAAATTACAAAAAATGAAAAAAATCTGTCCTGCCCTGAACTTTGAGGCTTTGACTGTACATGATCTAAGCCAGAATTACTGCTGTAAGTTTATCTCAACTATTTTAATCATATACTTTAGTATTGAGAAAAGCACAGACAGCCCTAGATGTTTAAGGGGATACATTTGGGCACCCCTGTATAGCCAAATGTAAAGACATTTACACAAGTGGAGGGATCGTGTTCTTCTAGTTGGAGTGGTGAATCATTTTTTTAAAACATTTTTTATTTACTTTTGATTTTTACCAATAATATAAACACCTCTCCACACATCACAAAATGATGTAACATGGATAGTATGTGTAAGCAAGTCATACATCAGGATATGCAATAGCTGAATATGATACAGAGAAAACTGTCATGTTTGGACTGTGGGAAAATAAACAGTTAAACATAAAACTTACACATATGAATTATCATTTGGTTAAACATGAGCAATAATACAGTATACTCAAGTAACATTGTGCTTAAGCCCCCCCCCCCCCCCCTAGAAACCGAGAATGTTCAAGTCCTGACAGTCCACGCAGTAATACTATAGAATGTTGTGTAGATGAAAGAGAAAAAAGCTAGTAGAGGAAGGAGAGGAGAGGAGGGAGGGGAGAGAAAATTGGTATAGTATAACTACAGAGTATAAGTTTTATAATCAAAATTGAAGGGAAAGAAAAGTAAAGGGTAAATAACTAAATAACTCTAAACTTTTCTGGTTTTGCCCGGGGTCAAGTACATCTCACTATATTGGCTACGTTGAGTCTAAAGCTGAGCCAGGAGAGACAGCCCTATAGTTTAGGGAGTGAAGGGAAGACGATAATGGAAGAATGGTGAAGTGCATTCGAAAAAAAAAGGGGGGGGGGGAATTGCCAGGTTTTTGTGTCTGTAAATGTTGGCAGTGAGTGTAGTATAGAGGTTATGAGAAAATATCTTTTCATCTTAGTTTTTGATTGCCTTGTATGATGCTGATTTTTCAAAATGCCTTGAATGCATTCCATGTGCTGTTAAATTGTTGTAATCTGTCCAAATTCCCTATGAACAGGGAACTATAACTGCTGATTGCACAGGTATTGGTCTGGGTCATCAGGGGAGATGTTGGACCTCTGAAGAGAAGCCACTGCTTCCACACAAAGAGCAAAGTCAGTTCTCTGCAGTATATTGACAGGAGACAAGCTTTTATACTCAGGATATGTCAGCTCTCAGGATGTGTGAAATACTTTTTTATGCACCTAAAGTATAATTAACAAATTTAAAATTAAATTTAAATTGGACTTTAAGCAAACTTACATTAGCCAATGTTGCAGATAATATGCTGTGATTGTATGTTGTGTTATGTGGTGACTTCTGATTTTAGCCTATATGTTAGAAACAGTATTATTGAGGTTGCCTGTCTAGTTTGTTTGAAAACTTAGCAATTTTTTGGAATACCGTATGTACTATGTATGTACAGGCCCATATATGGGCTTTATCCGCAATGGGCACCACTTGAAGCACACATGGTTAGTTTCTTTGTTTTACATGTATGCATTAATAGCAATATCCAACAACTTACACTTGGGGGCTATATTACTGTATATCTGTATCCTTGACCTCCCTCATCCTGCTTTCTAAGTGATAATGCAGTCATGTGTTTTCTTCTCCAGAGGAATAGCAGAGTAAGCATACAGAAGATATTTTCATATGCAGGGACAAGTCATTTGGGAAATAAAACAAACAAACTAATTTAATAAACATTGTTATAATGTGGTTACATCAATAATTTATAAGGGTATAATACACCTTATTGCTGGTCTTTTTTTTGCCTTTGTTTTCTAGGCCTTCGCTATGTATGAAATTAGCTGTCCTTTAAACACTTCTGTCTATTTTGTATGCTTTGGCATATTGTTTTAACAGTGAAAGGAAATTAAAAATTGTTACAACAATATTTCCACAAACAAGCACACTTTACTTTTAAACTGTGGATAAAGCAATATTAACAATGCTCTCATTAACCAAGCTCCCACAATACAATAGCCTCTTTGCTTTAAATGTTGAAGCTTGAATTCCAGGCATGATACAAAACACTCCAGAAAAGGTCAAATGCATTTCTATTTACCTGCATTTGTTGTTTTCCAATTTTGGATGTAATGTTTAGAAAACACATAATGATAACGTTTTTATCATAAAACTGGGAATTACACCAGTATGCTTCTTTTGCTTTGGGTCAATAAACTGATTAGTATGAACAATGTGGTTTGACACAACAACAGTCCACATAGGAAACCTAATTTAGAGCCCCTTATGCCTAGTACACACTATCAGAGAAATTGAGAATTAGGTGAGCTCTTATAGCTGACGTTTTTTAGAGGTCCATATTTAGGAGGTGTTTTTCTGACCCTAGTTTTATTATTTGGTGAATCATCAATAGGGATGAGCTCAAGTTTAAGTCCAAACACAGGTTCAGACCAGTGTTAATTTAGTCGACTAAAACGACTAAAACATTTTAGTCAACTAAGTGAATACTATTTTAGTCGACTAAAATACGACTAAAACTAAAACAATTGAGATGACTAAAATACGACTAAAACTAAAATGGCATTTTAGTCAAAAAACTAAAATGGGACTAAAACTAAAATGCCATTTTAGTCAAAAGACTAAGACTAAAACTAAATTGAAATTTGACTTCAAAATTAACACTGGTCTGTAGTGCATGTTCATAACTCAATACCATAAGTAATAACATATTACATTTTTCACTCCAGCAGTATATAATGAGTTTGGACATTGTAGAAAATGCATTACAATTTAATTACAATTTAATTACACACATTAGATTTTAGACGACTAAAATGAGTTTTAGTCAACTAAAATGTACTGGAGATTTTAGTTGACTAAAACGTAGGACATTTTAGTTGACTCAAATGTACTGGAGATTTAGTAGACTAAATATGACTAAAACTAAAACAATTGCAGAAGACTAAAATGGGACTAAAATGCCATTTTAGTCCCAAGACTAAGACTAAAAATAAATCGAAATTTGCTGCCAAAATTAACACTGGTTCTGACTGATGTCTGCCTCTCGAATGCTGGACTTTTAGCTAGTTTGGCACAAGCAAAACACCATGTACAGTAGTATTTCTACTTCTTCTTTATATGATAGCTTTTTGTCAATGATTGTTTAACCATCTTAATGCTGGACACTTTCACCCCTTTCCTGCCCAGGCCAATTTTCAGTGACAAGTCATGCAACACTGCTGTATTAAAATTAAATTTGTATAATTTTTTAAAGATAAATAGAGCTTTATTTTGGTTTATTTATTCACTACTGGGTTTTTACTTTTTGCTATATAAACCAAAAAAGACTGAATATTTTGAAAAAAAACTAACAGTTTCTTAGGTTCTGTTAAAAAAATGTGGAAATAAATAATCGTTCTTCAAAAATTTAGGCCAAATTTTAATCTGCTACATTTCTTTGGTAGAGTCTACAAACTATGGTACACATACAGCATTTCACAAAAGTAAGTACACCCCTCATATTTTTGTAAATATTTTATTATATCTTTTCATTTGAAAACACTGAAGACATTACACTTTGCTACAATGTAAAGTGTACAGCTTTTGTAACTGTGTAAATTTGCTGTCCCATTAAAATAACTCAACACACAGCAATTAATGTCTAAACTGCTGGCAACAAAAGTAAGTACACCCCCAACTGAAAATGCCCAAAATGTCAATATTTTGTGTGGCCACCAGAGCTTCACAGGTTGCCACTGGAGTCCTCTTCCACTGCTTAATGATGATATCACAGTGCTGGTGGATATTACAGACCTTGCACTCCTCCACCTTCCATTTGAGGATGCCCCGCAAATGCTTAATAGGTCTGGAGATATGCTTGGGTTTGTGGAAAGCAATAGAAACTCCTTTAGCCTTCTGGACAGGATTAGTACTATGGAACCACCGATTAAAATGTCTGGTGTAGCAGGTGGGAAGAGAATCAGTCTGAAAGTGAGTTTCTTGTAGGAAAAGTAAATTGACTTTATATTTGTGCATTTGGTACAAGATTTGCCCTCTCTTGGAGGCAATATTTAAACCTTTAGCATTGTAAGAGCATATATACAAGAGTGGTTGAGTCACCATTGTAAAAGCCATGGTAGAAAGAGGAAAAAAAAAAATATCCTCCCAAAAAAAGGGACACTCCAGAAAGAAAAGGGGGGGAGGGGGAGAGAGAGAGTGTCACAGGGAGACCCTAATGTGCCTGCAAAACGCAGAGCACTGTGTGATGCACCACACAATAGGCACTAACCGTGAATGTCCTATGTAGGGGGGAAACCAAAAAAAGGGAAACAAAAAAAAATACGAAACCACGAGGTGTGTTTCCTGCAACATAGCAGACATAGTGACATCATTAAAAAAAAAATACATATATATATATATATATATATATATATATATATATATATATATACCCAATTAATTCTTAAGTTGTTTTAGATGGCTAGAAAATGTGCAATATATAAACCATCGCCCCTTTGACCGGGAAAGTTGAGGTACATAGTAAAACATATTATTTCCTAATCAAGCCCAGACCGGGGGAAAAAAAGGGGGGAGGGGGGTAAGGGGGGTGGAGGAGGGATACATATGAAGAAAAACATATATACGAGGAATATGGGACCTTGGGACCCTTACTTTTTAATATCTTTATAAATGATATTGGGTCTTCTGGGATCAAAAGCAACATTTCAGTCTTTGCAGATGACACTAAGCTATGCAGTGGAATAACGTCCTTACATGATGTCGCCAATTTACAAACCGACCTCAATGCTCTGTCTAATTGGGCGACTATGTGGCAGATGAGATTTAATGTTGATAAATGTAAAGTTATGCACTTGGGGCCTAAGAATATTAATGCATCATACATACTAGGGGGAGTACAACTGGGGGGATCCGTAGTGGAGAAGGATCTGGGGGTTTTGGTAGATTATAAGCTCAATAATGGCATGCAATGCCAAGGTGCGGTTTCCAAAGCGAGCAAAGTCCTTTCTTGTATTAAGAGAGGTATGGACTCCAGAGAGAGAGATATCATTTTGCCCCTGTACAAACCATTAGTAAGACCTCATCTGGAATATGCAGTTCAGTTTTGGGCACCAGTTCTCAAAAAGGATATCGGGGAACTGGAGAAAGTGCAGAGAAGGGCAACTAAACTGATAAGGGGCATGGAGGAGCTCAGCTATGAGGAAAGATTAGAGGAACTGAATTTATTCACTCTTGAGAAGAGGAGAATAAGGGTGGATATGATTAACATGTACAAATATATAAGGGGTCCATATAGTGAACTTGGTGTTGAGTTATTCACTTTATGGTCAACACAAAAGACAAGGGGGCACTCTTTACGTCTAGAGGAAAAAAGATTTCTCCAAATACGGAAAGGTTTCTTCACAGTAAGAGCTGTGAAAATGTGGAACAGACTCCCTCCTGAGGTGGTTCTGGCCAGCTCAGTAGATTGCTTTAAGAAAGGCCTGGATACTTTCCTAAATGTACATGTAGCAAGTATATATATTTTAAATCTGGTGAAGACACCAGTGATGCATAGTTCCCTACGGCCCAGCAGGTGGCGCTGTCACTTTGAGCCGGGAGTTGAACCATCGCTGCAGTGCCGTACCCTTTGTGGCCTCTTGCAGCGGTTGTACGGCGGGGTGGGGAACCCGCAGTGCATCCTGGGAGAGGGTATAAAGGAGGTGGACATCTTCGCCACGAGGTTCGAATCCCGGGCACCTTCAGCCTGAGGGCTGTGGTTGCGGTCGGTGTCCAGGCGGCCTAGGCCTGGACACTTGGAGTTCGTGTTCCACCCCAGACACCTTCAGTCTGGGGTGAGGTACTCACCCGGAGGCCTGGGGCCCAGTACCTTCCGCTGGGTCCCGCAAGGGAGGGATCATCCTAGGGGGCCCCGGGAGAGGGGCACTCAAATCCAGAGGCGTAAGGGACCGGAGGAGGGACTCACCCGAAGACCTGGTGCAGCAGATTGCCAGTGCCGGGTGTACCTCTGGAGACCGCCTGGAGGGATATCTTTCCCGAACAGGGGCCAAATTCAAAGAGGAAGTTCAGTCCACGTTCAATGACCGGTGGCAGCGGTCCAACTATTTCAATCAGGTCAGTGGCAGGGGCCTGCTATTAGGACTGTGGCAGGGGCCTCAACAGTTCATCCGGTCTGTGGCAGAGACCAACCTCACGGTCGGTGGCAGAGACTGTGCGCCAGGCCTATTCGCTAAAAAGGAATAGGAGAGCTTAGTTGTGCCTGGGCCTACTCGTTCCCACACCCCCCATGTTCGTCTGTTCTTGAAAGTTCAACTGAGTGTGTTCACCGTACTGTATGAGAAATAAAGGAGTGTTGGACTTTCGATTGGTGTGGGACTCTATTATTGGCAGACACGTTTCCATGGAACAACTGAGGCTTCGTATGCAGTGGACAGAAGAGAAGGTAATTCAAATAACTTTGCTCAACCCTCTTATACACACGAGGGGAGAGCTTGGCGTAGTGTCCCTGCACTCTCCTCTCCCAGGTACCCCTAGACGCAAGCCATTCACAATAGCCAAGAGGGAGAGTGAGGGTCCGCTACATACATAATATAACTGAGTACTAACATTTATAGGTAAAGTTGATCCGGGGAATATCCGATTGCCTCTCGGGGATCAGGAAGGGATTTTTTCCCCTGCTGTAGCAAATTGGATCATGCTCTGCTGGGGTTTTTTGCCTTCCTCTGGATCAACTGTGGGTATAGAATTGGGTATATGGGATTGTACGATATTTTTTATTTTTTTTTATGGTTGAACTGGATGGACTTTGTCTTTTTTCAACCTGACTAACTATGTAACTATGTAACTATGTAATGCACATACCTCCAAATTTAAGAGAGATAAATTATTTAATTTTCCCTTCTTTTCCCATTTCTTTTTTTCCCCCGTTTCCCTTTTTTCCCCTCTCTCAATTTCCTCCTCCCCTTAAAAATAATTGAATATTAATTCCCCATATTAATCTCAAGGTAAATCATAATGACATGGGGAGGAGAAAAAAAAAGAAGGGGGGGAAGAAAAGGGGGGGAAGAAAAGGGAGGGGGGCCCATTTTAAAAGTCTTTATTCATGTGTCTAAAAATTCAGACTTTACTCTAACTAACTGGACCCGTTATTAGCATCTTGCAGCCCTGGTTGAGATCTAGCACTTCCTCGTTGTTGAGTAGCGGTGACGACTAATATTCCTGGCTGGCGATGCTCCTCAGGAGGGTCTAGCCAATTTGGAATAAAAATATGATCTTGCTCAAGAAAATCAAACAACACTGGGAGATGCTCCAGATCAGAAAGGACAAACATCTCAGATCCACGTGTCACTTGAATACTAAAAGGGTGACCCCAAGTATAAGTAGCACCTGCTTGATGAATTAGGTCTTGTAAGGGACAGACCATCCTTTGCATATAAAGGGTATTCCCGAGAAAGATCTGGGAAAAGATGGATAGTGGAATTTTCAAAATCAACAGGGCCATGGCTCAAAGCCTTACGTATAATTTCTTCCTTTAACGTATAATGATGCACTCGACATAGTACATCCCTAGGGCGCCTGGCCCGATCACTTCCCTCCCCCCTCCCCACTCGATGTAGTCTATCTAATTCAATACTAGAAGCAGATTCCCTGCCCAGAACCTGATTGAGGATAGCAGTCACTTTTGGTTTTAAGTTAACACCTGTGATATCCTCTGAGATCCCTTTTAAGCATATTTTATCTCTGCGACTGCAATTTTCGCTGTCTTCAAACGGAGTTGGTGTTGACGAAGGCAAAAAAGGTTTGTTGAGGATGCAGATTCCAGCACAGAGATGCGTGTAGCATGATCTTCTTGTGTATGAGCAATCTCAGATACTGCAATTTAAGACACTGTCACTTGTTGTCTAAGTGCACTCAACTCAGTTTGAATAGACCATTACATTTTTATTGCCCGAGTTTCAAAGTCTGCACGAAAAGCAGAAATTAAAGCTGAAGTTTCAGAGCCTGAGGGACCTCCTGACATACACAGCTCTGCTGCAACCACACCATCCCCTATTTGTAAAGAGAGCAGAGATACAGCCGTGTCTGAAGGAGTAACCAACTTCACATTATCAGTAATAGATACATCTGTTCCATCTATCTTAACTGCTTTTACAGCCTCTTCAGGTTTGTCAGGCTTGTCAGGCGAAAGCATACTGTCTCTATCTAGATGAAAGGGTTAGAGAGACTGAAAGGCAGCGACAGCAGCAGCAGGTTAGGGTAAAGGAGGTAAATTGTGTCTTACCCATTGCCATCCTGTCCTTCCTATTGCAGGAGTCTGTCAGTATTTTCAGTGTTACACGGAGGAGGAGAAGGAGATGATGGAGAGAGTAACAGAGAGGTTATGGAACGAAGGAGGAAGTTCTGGTACTGGTAACGCTGGATGGATCCTTCTTGGGACTTCAGAGGCACTGTAGTGTATGTCGGCTGTAGTGTCAGCTGATTGTGAGCTCTGAACCAGCATATAGATTGCGGGTAATCAGTCTGCTAGTGGCAGGGAAACACAGAGTTCAGCGGTGCACGTGCACATCTCAGCTGTCATGTAGCTGGGTGTATTTGAACCAGGATCTTCCTGGTCCCAAAGCTGCAGCCTTACCTGTTGCGCTACTGAGCAGATCTAGACTTTTGGAAATGTCCTCTCAGTATTAAACATTACCTTGGACTCACCAGCCCCACCTACTGCCAGCTGTGGACAATTTCCTGTCATGTACCTGGGTGTATTTGAACCAGGATCTTCCTGGTCCACAAAGCTGCAGCCTTACCTGTTGCGCTACTGAGCAGATCTAGACTTTTGGAAATGTCCTCTCAGTATTAAACATTACCTTGGACTCACCAGCCCCACCTACTGCCAGCTGTGGACAATTTTCAATCAAAGCAGCCCATAAAAAGAAAGTGATGCTATCTCTCAGCGGCCGTTTGTGTGGAATAGCTCCCTGTGTGTTGTGACTGCTTTTTGATCTTGACTTTCGTGTTGAACTTCTGCCTGAATTCCTGACTACTCTCTAGCCTGCTGATTTTGAACTTCACTGCCAGCTTGTGTATGACCTTTGCTTGCCTGACCACTCTCTGGATTTTGATCGTGTACCGTTTTGCCTGATCTGTTGCCAACCTAATCTGCCTGACTACGTTTTCGCCAGAATCCTCAGCACACAAGTTCCACTTCGGACACCTATCACAGGTACCTTACATTACAAACGAGCCACAATGACAGTGGACCCTGCTGAGATTGTTAAGGTGATTTCACGTCAGGGACAATTGATTGGATCTCATGAACAGCATCTTTCTTCCCTGGACGCCAAGTTAGATGAACTTTGTACTATGCTTAAATCTTGTTTGCCTGCTTCCTCTGCAACGGTCCAGACTCCGGATCCTACTCCTGCTACGATCCAACCCGCCTCTTCTGTACCACCCAAACTTCCCTTACCTGACAAATTTGGTGGTGATACTGAGGACTGCAGAGGCTTTTTAAATGTTTGCCGTTTGCATTTCCGCAACAACCCTGGGACCTCTAGCACTTTGTTTGCCAAAGTGACTTTTGTAATTTCCTTGTTAAAGGGGAAAGCCCTGGCCTGGTTCTCTCCTTATCTGGAACGCAATGATCCTGTGCTGCAAGATGCTGACAAATTTCTGGCTTCTCTCCAGACTGTATTTGACAAGCCAGATAGAGCTTCTGCAGCTGAGTACTCACTCTTGGACATGCAACAATGCACCAGGTCTGTGGCACAATATGCTATTGAGTTTCGTACCCTTGCCGCTGAGACTACTTGGGACTCAAGGGCATTACGTGCAGCCTTCTGAAAAGGTCTTGCGGATCGCATCAAAGACAAATTAGTCTATAAGGATTCCCCAGAAGACCAAGAGAAATTCATAGAGCTCTGTGTTCGTCTGGATGTCCGGTATCATGAAAGGTGCCAAGAGAGACTTAGAACTCGCAAGTTTCCTAGGCCAGTTTACCGTTTGGCCCCTAACTTCCAAGCACCACCTCAGCCAGAACCTGAAATCTCAGTTGAACCCCAGGCACCTGTGGAACCCATGGATGTAAACCGTCTCCACCTACACCTAACTGAGTCTGAGAAACAAAGGAGGCGTGCATTGGGCCTATGCCTATACTGTGGACTTAAAGGACATTTATTATCTGTCTGCCCTTCCCGTCCAGTAAAAGGCAGGGTCTAACCAGTGTTGGAGGAGCTGGCTTAGACCTTACAGGTATATCCTCCAAGACCAAGATTACCATTCCTGCAATTATCCATTTACCCTCTAAACTTGTCTCCTGTGAGGCTTTTGTGGATTCTGGAGCTGCTGGCATATTCTTGGACTACACTTTTGCTAAAAAAAATAATATCCCATTTGTTCCAAAATCTAGACCCCTGAACATTACCACCGTGAATGGACAACCCTTGGGAGATGGCATTGTAAAATTTGAGACTATGACAATCACCCTTCAGGTAGGCGTACTCCACAAAGAGGAAGTTGTCTTTTCTCTTATTGATTCTCCACTTCTGCCTGTTATCCTTGATTACAACAACATAACCCTTCTTTTGATTGGGAAAATGGAGAACTAACCTCTTGGGGGTCGTTCTGTCATTCAAACTGTTTGTCTCAACCCAAAAGACTTTCTGCTTGTATGTTGGCTTCCGTGGCCGTCCCACCTACCTTGCCTCATGAATACAATGTGTTTGCAGACGTATTTTGCAAGCAAAAGGCAGAGGTTTTACCTCCACATCGTTCTTTTGACTGTGCAATTAAATTGATTCCTGGAGAACCTCTTCCCAAAGGAAGGACCTATCCCCAGTCTTTGCCTGAACTAAAATCCATGGAGGAATACATAAAAGACAACTTGGAAAGAGGTTTTATCTGACCCTCTTCTTCTCCAGTAGGGGCAGGTTTTTTCTTTGTTGAAAAAAAAGATGGGGGTCTTCGACCCTGCATAGACTATCGAGGGTTAAATCAAATCACCGTAAAAGACTCCTACCCTTTGCCTCTCATTCTTGAACTGTGTGATGTACTTAAGGGGGCTGTTATCTTCTCCAAGCTAGACCTACGAGGGGCTTATAATCTGATTCAAATTAAAGACGGGGACGAGTGGAAGACAGCATTCAACACTCGTAATGAACATTTTGAATATCTGGTTATGCCATTTGGGTTGTGTAACACCCCTGCTGTCTTCTAACGTTTCATGAATGAAATTTTTCATGATTTCAGCAACAGTTTTGTTATCATCTACTTGGACGACATTTTAATCTTTTCCAAGACTCATCTAGAGCACATCTCGCATGTAAAGCAGGTATTGCAACGACTGAGAGAAAACCATCTTTACGCGAAGATTGAGAAATGCAGTTTTCATCAAAGCCGTATTCCTTTCCTTGGATACATTATAAGTGCTGTCGGTTTCCAAATGGACCCTCAAAAACTTTCCGCTGTTTTGCAATGGCCCCAACCGAACACTTTAAGAGGGCTCCAAAGCTTTCTAGGGTTCGCAAATTACTACAGACGCTTCATCAAAGGTTTTGCCTCCATTGCGGCCCCCCTTACTGCTATGACTAAGAAAGGTACAAATTGCAAGGTATGGTCCTCAGAAGCAGAATCGGCTTTCCAGCAATTAAAAGATATGTTCAGCAAAGCTCCAATTCTTCAGCATCCAAATCCCGATCTCCAGTACATAGTTGAGGTTGATGCCTCTGAGGTAGGAGCAGGTGCCGTGCTCTCCCAGAGACAGCCTAAGTCCGGTAGAATCCATCCAGTAGCATTTTTTTCTAGAAAGTTTTCTCCAGCGGAGATGAATTACGATGTTGGGAATCGAGAACTACTGGCCATCAAATTGGCATTGTCTGAATGGCGACATCTTCTGGAAGGGGCTCCCAAACCTTTTTCTATCCTCACTGACCATAAAAACCTACTGTATCTTCAGACTGCAAGACGTTTGAACTCACGTCAGGCTCGATGGGCTCTGTTTTTCTCCCGTTTTAATTTTGTTCTTTCTTATGTTCCTGGGCATAAAAACAAGAAAGCCGATGCTCTTTCCAGACAGTTCGCTACCTCTGAAGAAGACCAACCTACCGAGCAGTATATAACCCCACCTCACAAAATTGTCGCACAGATCTCTAAGGCTCTTTCCCAACAGTTACAAGAAACCCAGAATCGTGTTCCCCAAGGCTTGAAGATACCACCAGGTCGCCTGTTTGTAGCCCCTAACCTCAGAAAACCTGTACTCCTCTGGGCACATGATGGTGTGTTATCTGGTCATCCTGGTGTAACCATCACTCTTAAGACCTTGCAGCGTCATGTCTGGTGGCCTCATATGAAAAAGGGATGTTACTGACTATGTGGCTGCCTGTCCAACTTGTGCTGCTAATAAAGTACCCCGTACATTGCCTACTGGACTGTTACAACCACTTTCGGCACCTCGTCAGCCTTGGACCCATTTGACTATGGACTTCATTACAGACTTACCCAAGTCCGAGGGCATGACTGCTATATGGGTCATAGTGGATCGCTTTTCCAAAATGTCTCATTTTGTGCCGCTCCCGGGATTACCTACAGCAGAAGCACTGTCTACTCTCTTCCTTTCCCATATTGTGAGATATCATGGCATACCTACCAATGTCGTCTCAGACCGCGGATCCCAGTTTGTTTCCCGATTCTGGAGAGCGTTCTGCAAGAAACTGGGAGTAACGCTTTCACTCTCTACCTCACATCACCCTCAAACAGATGGTCAAACCGAACGCATGAACCAGACACTAGAAACCTATCTTCGACATTATGTCAATGCCTTACACTCCAACTGGTCTGAGTATTTGCCTTTAGCTGAGTTCGCTATTAATTCCCGTTGGCACAGTGCTCTTCATACCACACCATTCTAAGCAGCCCTAGGCTATCACCCTCAGACTTTTCCCCTACTTCAGCGTTCTTCTGGTGTACCAGCAGCAGATCAGCGGGTGAAAAATATTCTGCTACATTGGAAAAAGATTTGCTTATTACTACGGAAGTCAGCAGGCAAGTATGCACTTTTTTCCAACAAACAAAGACGCCATATACCTCCATATGTGGTGGGGGACAGAGTTTGGCTATCAACCATATATGTGAGACTGAAACAACCTTCTACCAAATTGGGCCCTCGATTCATTGGTCCTTACAGAATTATTGCTCGAGTCGGGCCAGTCTCCTATCGGTTGAAATTACCCTCCTCTCTCCGGATTCATCCTGTGTTCCACGTTTCCCTCCTCAAAAAAGCAATTTTCAATCGCTACTCCAGAACGCAACAGCTACCAACTCCTGTTCTTGTTGATGGACAAAATGAGTTTGAAATCTCCAAGATTCTTGATTCTAGAAGACAGGGTCGTGGCCTTCGGTATCTGGTTCATTGGAAGGGATATCCTGTCACAGACCGTTCCTGGGTTCCAGCCAAAGATCTGCATGCCCCTTCTCTTATTCGAGACTGCCTCCTTTCCCACTAAGCCCTGCTAGGCCCCCGGAGGGGTCCACTGGGGAGGGGGCCCTGTCATGTACCTGGGTGTATTTGAACCGGGATCTTCCTGGTCCCACAGCTGCAGCCTTACCTGTTGTGCTACGGAGCAGATCTAGACTTTTGGAAATGTCCTCTCAGTATTAAGCATTACCTTGGACTCACTAGCCCCACCTGCTGCCAGCTGTGGACAATTTTCAATCAAAGCAGCCCATAAAAAGAAAGTGATGCTATCTCTCAGCGGCCGTTTGTGTGGAATAGCTCCCTGTGTGTTGTGACTGCTTTTTGATCTTGACTTTCGTGTTGAACTTCTGCCTGAATTCCTGACTACTCTCTAGCCTGCTGATTTTGTACTTCACTGCCAGCTTGTGTATGACCTTTGCCTGCCTGACCACTCTCTGGATTTCGATCGTGTACCGTTTTGCCTGATCTGTTGCCAACCTAATCTGCCTGACTACGTTTTCGCCTGAATCCTCAGCACACAAGTTCCACTTCGGACACTACCTATCACAGGTACCTTACATCAACAACTCATTGTTGGAACAGCAGGTCAGTTGTCTGGTTGTAATCCTTATTGCATCGCTTCTTCCTATACTCTTAATGAGAACAAACAAAATGGATGTAAACTGAAGGACAATGATTTGAAAAATGATCTTCCTTGTCATGTAAAATAAAATAATATAATACTTTTTAAAAATGCATTGATCAGTTTGTAGAGCAGCAGGCACATTGGAATGGCTTACCTTTTCCCAAACCCCTTCTCAGAATATGGATCATTAACATGTAACCCATGACCAAGGTGGTAAAAATGTCACTATTAAGGCCATTTATTTTCCTTCTATTGATTCTGCTTGCATACAGTATTACCAATACTTAATTTACTTTGCTATTAAAGCATTCTATCCTATTGATTGTGCATGTAAAGGAATAATGTCCAAAATATTAAGACACTATGAACAAGAGGAACAATACTCTATTTGTGCCAATGTGAAGAAGCTTATGGTTGATTAATGCAGTGCATAAGAACTGTTTCACTGCATTCTCTGCTTTTCCAGTCATGATAATTGTACTGTGCTTTTGTTAGTAAATGTTCATGACTTTGTCCTTGCCTATTAGAGCACACCTACACTAACATAATATTTTCAGGGAAAAGCTTAAGATACACTATAATAATGTTTACTGTGTTGTGGAATTGCTATCTTAATGCAGGGGTTCTTAACTGGGTATGATCATAGTCATTGTGGGTATGAGAAGCAAATAATGGGGGTAAGTGACTAGATCTATGAATAATAAAAAAAAGGGCTATTTGCATTATTGAACCATGAAATCAAAGTGAAGGCATTGCGTTAATGTATCAGATGACATGCAAGTACCATTGTCACTAAATCAACCTCAATGCTTTAATTGCACAAATACAACAACAAAAACATCAGTAGATAAAGCTAGCTTGTGCATCTGTGATTTGCCATTTTTATATAAATGAATGTGATAAAAATCTATATGATTTGCTTTTGCTATTCTGTCCCTAACTATTCCCAAGAAAAGTAAACCAAATTATTGATATGGAAGTCACACTGGTACCTGATAGGACTGGTGATGATAAAGATTTTAAAAGTCTGGTGAAAGGGAAAATGGGACATATTGTGCAATCCATTGGAGGTCTGTAAATATAAGAAGATTGAAGTGGAAAAAAAAATACCTTAAAAATCCACGGTAGAATCAAAATAAATAAGTAAGCAGCTAGTTAGCAAACTGTGATACCAGCTCACGGGAATAAAAAATGGAAATAAGCAGCGCCAGTGATAAACCAGATAAAAAATGGTGTGACATATAATTATGACAAGCAGATATAAAGTGCAAGTGCAACTAATTAGTGCATATAAAGTGACTTAGCAAAACATAAGGCCAATCAAGTCAAACTAAAACCTAAACAGTCCATTATGTAAATCAAAAATAAAGGTCATCTAACAGTGCAATATATGCATTAAAGATGAGAGGGAATCCGCCACCAGGCATGAACTGTTGACAAATGCCTCTTACCAAATCCAAAGGACCAAAAATTTTAACGGCCAAAAACATACTGTATGTATCTCTAATGAGAGGTCGACATCCAGTATTGATGGTTGTAGGATTGTAGGATCACCCAGTACTGTATGCTTTTAAAAAAAAAAATGCAGATTTAATTTTTTTTTAATAAAACCAACACTTGGAATCACATAACATAACATAAAGCTTATTTGAGATTTTAGTGAGTGGGTTTAGATCTAGAAATACTATTTATATTAATCCCTAAAGCCCTGTGCAAACGATCGGATTTCCTATGGATTCAAATACGATGGATTTTTACATCGGAATTCCGATGAAGCTGACTTCCATCAGTCTTGCCTACACACCATCAGTCAAAAATCCGACCATCCCAAACGCTGTGACGTACAACATGTATGACGGCACTATAAAGGGGAAGTTCAAATCCAATGGCGCCACCCTTTGGGCTGCTTTTGCTGATTTTGTGTTACCGCGTGTTAGTAAAAGTTTGGTGAGAGCCGATTCACGCTTTTCAGTCTCCGTGCTTTTCAGATCGTTTTCTGGTGTTCAGTTTGTGCTTGTGGGTTCGTATTTGTCTTTCAGTGCATGCAGTCAGGTCGTATCTGTTTTGCAGTGCGTTCTTGTCCGCTCGCTACTGTTTTTCAGGTCGTTCTTCACAGGCCTTGCTGTTCCTTGGTGCGTTCTGTTTAAAGTTCGTTCTGACCAGCCGACCGGTTTAAAGCCATGTTGGAAGTACGTTCTCATCGTAGAGCTCGTGCTGCGTATGCGCTTGGTGTTGTGGTTAGTGCTGTAACCCGAGCTCAGTCCATGAACAGGGCGAGGAGGAGCTCATGGACCAAGAATTGGTTGCTCCAGCGGGACCAATTCTCTCATATGCCTCTGCTGCGGGAAATCCAGGAGAATAATCCTGATGACTTCAGGAATTATCTCCGGATGACGGACCCCGTTTTTCACCGTCTGTTGGATTTGTTGTCCCCCTATATCACGAGGCAGGACACTGTGATGTGCCAAGCCATCACTGCTGGGCAGAGGCTTATTGCCACGTTGAGATACCTGGCGGCTGGGAGAAGCTTGCAGGACCTCAAGTTCACGACAGGCATCTCCCCCCAGGCTCTGGGGATCATTATCCCTGAAACGTGTTTTGCCATCATACAAGTCATGCAGAAGGACTATATTATGGTAAGTTTTCTCCTTTAACATCACATTCTATGTATTTAATGTATTGTATTTCTTTTATCCTTCCCTAATTACCATGATTGTAATATGCTGTGAATGTCCCCTTTGTCCCCATGCATGCTGTAAGTTTTTAATGCTCCTTTTTTGGCCTACATGCATATTTCCCTTCACTATCCTCTCCAGCATGCTATCCTGGGCCCAAACACACCTAGCCTAGTCTATTAACAATGTATTTTATCAGCTTCATTGTAGTTCTGAACCCCCCCCCCTAAAATGTGTCCAAATGTTTCATTTAACATTCAATTTAGGCAGAGTGGTAGAGGCTTTTTTTGGGTGGCCCAAACTCAGCTAGAACCCCCTCCCCCCTTAATTTTTTCCAATGGGGTATCAGAGGGGGTGAGGAATCTGATAAGTGGGCCTTCTATTTTTGTCTTTAAATACTCCTTCAAATAAATGTTATACTGATGTTGGCCAAGAATGTATTTGTGTAATTTGCTTGCAATGTACAAAAGTACTAATTATTTTTTCTTGTTTGACTCCACAGTTTCCTTCATCGCCACAGGAATGGCAGAATGTGGCATCCCAGTTTGCCCACCGGTGGGACTTCCCCAACTGCGGAGGGGCAATTGATGGGAAGCACATCCGCATAGTGCCGCCACCCCGTTCGGGGTCGTACTATTATAACTACAAGGGGTTTAATAGTATTGTGTTAATGGCGGTGGTGTTGGCACACTATGAGTTTGTATGTGGACGTGGGGAAGAATGGCCGGATGTCCGATGGCGGAGTCTTCGCACAGACGGAGTTTGCCCAACGTCTGCAGACTGGTGGCCTGGCACTGCCACCTGATGCTGATAATGTGGAGGGACTTCCATTTATGTTTATTGCTGATGAGGCTTTCGGACTGGGACCACACCTGATGCGGCTGTTTCCCCAGAGGACCCTCACCCCGGAGAGGAGGGTTTTTAATTACCGGCTGGCCAGAGCCCGGAGGGTTGTTGAGAATGCCTTTGGGATAATGGCCAGCCGGTTCCGCCTGTTTCTGACAGCCATCCACATGGCGGAATACAAACCAAATCACCTAATCTTCAGCTGCTGCATACTGCACAACTTTTTGCGCACACATTCTTCAAGTTATCTATTAAATGTTGGGCCTGAGGCCGGTCTTTCAGACACTCCATCAATGATAGGGCTGGACACTGGCCGTACTGGCTTGGCCCCCCAAAGTGCCCGTGAAGTACGTGATAAATACGTTGAGTACTTCATGGGTAGGGGGGCCATCGCTATGCCAGACAATATATGATTTTTTCCTTAAAAAATAAACCCCAAAAAATTATATGTGAAAAACTTGTTTTGTCATTATTGCTTGTGTTTCTTTTATTATCTGTCTCCCAGGTTCTCATAGTACACTTGTAGTGCCAAGTGGATTTGTCTTTAGTAAATAACCACAATTGTCACAGTAAACAAGAACGTAGACATTTTCAAACTGGTATTGAGCATAGAAAGAAGAAGCCACACATTGTTGAGTATAAAACACATTTTTACTCTGTGCACAACATGTGCGTTATATTTTTTTGGTAAAAAACATTTTACATTTTTTTTGTAAAAATTTGTTAATTTTTAATTTATTTTTTGGTTTGCATAAACAGGCATGGTTCAAACAAGAACACTTATAAAAAAAATGGAACTTACAAAGTTCTACCTTAGAAAAACATGAGATGGGGTGATGTCACCCCTGAACCAGCCAAAATTTGAAGATGCACACAGTTTGTGTGGATATTTTCATCCTGATCCCATGCCTAATGTCAACATGTGCTATCTGCCATCATGGGGAATCAATGGACATGTTTTGGGGGTGCAAACCCTTCCTCTCACCTACTTGAGTAGCGAGAAAGGGGTAGCACCCACAAAACAGGGACATAGATATCCTGTGATGGCAGATAGCACATGTTGACACACTTTGTCTTGCATCTTCAAATTTTGGCTTGTGAAAAATCAAGTGCAAAATTTTGGAGCAAAACAAAAAACAAAAATCAAGGGGAGGGGGGGGGGGTCAGTCTATTTGCCCCAAATTATCTATGATGTTTTTAAAATTTTGCTCTATCACAATCATCCTATTCCTCACAATGTCCAGTTCACTACTACATTCCATTTTTTCTTGAATTAAGATTTGTGCACTAGCACTTGAGAAAATAAAAAGGTATTATAAATATGCAGGCCTACATCTCTTTACCTGAAGCTGTGGTGACAGACACTGACCTGACCTGTTGTGGTGATAAGCTCCACCTCTGCTTCCTCCACCTCTCCTTCCTCCACCTCTGCTTCCTACACATCTCCTTCCTCCACATGCTGAGGTTGGGGTTCTCTCTGAGCTTGGGGTTCTTTCTGTGGTCTGTGCTTCCTAGGCTCCTCAGATTGGTGTCCTCCCAGCCTTCTCTCCCCTATGAGAATGAAACAAAATGTATCCTTAGCACACAGATTTCTTGTTCATACATCACGGGACACAGAGCAGCATAGTCATTACTATGTGGGTTATATAGAATTACCTTCAGGTGCTGGCACTGGCAACTTCCAAAACAGGAAGTACCCTCCCCTATATAAGCCCCTCCCATCCGGCAGCACCTCAGTTTTTTGCCAGTGTCTAAGGTGTTGGCCAAGGTTAACATGTATTCATCTGGGCTTGTGTACAGGTTCTCTGGGCCTTAGCAAGCTATTCCGGATCCGACCAAAAAAGCTTCATAGCTAAACGGTCGGTACCCGGGCCTTGCAGAGAAGAGCAGGGTTTTGCCTGTAATGCCTCTCTTAGGAGGGCTGGACCCTGGGATCCAGAGCTCTGGTCATACCCAAAACCAAGAGGCTATCTGTGCAGGGTGCTATACAGGTCCAGGGGAGTGGAATCCTTGGGAACCCGGTCCCTGAAGGTCTAGTACAATGCCTGCCGTGAGAGGTGAAGTTTGGGCTTCTGTGGACCAAACAAAGTCCTGCGGCGGGGAAAAGGTAAGTGGGGGCCCCTCAGGAACTTGGTTCTATTGAGGGGACCCCCAAGCCTAATATGTCTTTCTGCCTGTTACCTAAAGGGTATTCCCGCTAATAGCTGTATATGCCTAAGAAATCCTAGAAATGTTTTTTCATAAGGGAAGTTTTAAAAAAAAAACTGTAAACCTGGAAATGTTTTTCATAAAGGAGGTTTTAAAAAAAGAAAAAAAAAAAGACAAACCTGTGTTTGTCCACTAGAGGCCGCTGTGGAATGTCTTTTTTCTTGGGACTATTCCTTCCATGGTGAAAGTCCAGGCAGATGAGTGAGCTCTCTATCAGGGAAGCTGCATTCCTCTGTCATGCTGCCAAGTAGTTTCCTTCCATCCCCAAGTCCTGGTGAAACAGGGACCCTGGCTCCTCTCCCTACATGGCGCCAAGAGCGCACACGTGCACGCGCGCGCGCACACATGCTTTCTTTTTATAAGGTTTAGCTTCAAAAAAGGGGGCGGAGCCTGGCGGATGACGCGCTCTGTGCGCCCAGCGCTTCTGCGCATGTGCGGGCGTCCCAGCAAGATAAAAGGACTCAGTCCACGCTGCTTGCTATGGACACAGAGCATGAAAAGGAGCTGGTAGCATGGTATAGGGGCTTACAGTGGGCGGTTGATACAGGCATCCCCAGAAAGACGCATTAGTAGACACCCACTGATGTACATAGCAGCAAATTGCATTAGACTATTTCAGTAAGGGGTGTATTGCGGCTGGAATACCTCAGCTTTGAACTAAGGAATATGCCGCCTAAAAAACTCTGAGATATACCTCTCAGGAAGTGTAGGGGGTCTCCATCGGGCTCTGAGGATCTGGAGCAGTCATCTGCACCCTCCTCCCCTGAGAAATCAGAGGTTAATACCCATAAGGAACCCCCGGGAGTGCCAGGTACTGCGGCTGTCCTCAGTCCACCTGCTCCTGCATATATAACAGAGGAGGTTTTTTCCTCAACTCTGGAGGGATTGGAGCAGAGATTGGCTGCATTGATCGCTTCTTCTCTACAGGAAAGAAAGCGCGCCAGATCTCCATCACCTCCATTAGAGTGCCTGTTGGCAGAGCAACAGTCCCAGGAAGGGACCGACCTACCTGAAGGGGATCAGGAGGAGGTTAGCTCTGTTTTTGAGGAATCGACAGTAGATGAACCATTTTCAGCATCACAGACTGAAAGATTGTGGGTCCAGACCCTAACTGACATGGTTCGATCTGCATTTAAAATGCCTCTTGTTGAACCATCAACTACTGCTGTCTCCTCATTGGGGTCGCTAAAAGCTCCCCAGGTTAATTGCTCCTTTCCAATACATCCATTATTGGAAGGACTTATATACCAGGACTGGGAACATCCTGATAAACTATTTGTTCCGCCTAAAAGGTTTCCGGTGATCTATCCCATGGAGGAAAAGTTCACCCAGAGATGGAATGTTCCTGCGGTGGACGCAGCCATTTCTTCTGTGAACAAATCACTGACATGTCCAGTAGATAATGTTCAAATGTTCAAAGATCCAGTGGATAAAAAATTGGAATCTTTATTAAAATCTGCTTTTTCCACAGCAGGGGCTGTTACACAGCCAGCAGTGGCAGCTATTGGAGTCTGCCAAGCTTTAAAGGATCAAATGAAAATGGTCCTGAGGGATTTGCCAGACCAACAGGCCCAGGCTCTGGCTGATCTGCCTAGAGCATTATGCTTTGCGGTTGACGCCATCAAGGATTCTATCCATCAGGCCTCCCGCCTCACGCTGTCTTTGGTACATATGCGTAGGCTTCTGTGGCTCAAAAACTGGTCTGCTGAAGCTCCCTGTAAGAAGCTCTTAGTTAGCTTCCCATTTCATGGGGAACGCCTTTTTGGCGAAGACCTGGATAAGTATATCCAGAAGATTTCCAGTGGTAAAAGTACTCTCTTACCGAGTAAGAAGAGGTCTAGGGGTCCATCTTTTAAGAGGACTACCTCTCCTATCCCTGCGACGTCTGCTACTAAGCAGTTCCGACGGCCTCCTCGGTCAAACTCAGGAGGTAAAAATCAGGGACAGCCACAGGGTAATAAAAAGCCCTGGATCCGAAGAGGTACTAAACCAGCCTCCAAGTCAAGCCTATGAAGGGCTGCCCCCACTCAAACGGGTGGGGGGAAGACTTCAGTTGTTCGCAGAGACCTGGCGGGAGAACGATCAAAGACAGATGGGTGCTCTCCGCAGTAACTCTGGGATACAAGTTGGAGTTAAAAGAGTCTCCTCCGTCCCATTTTTATGTGGTCAGGCATGCCAAGAGACCCTCTGAAAAGACGGCCTCTCCTATTGGCGTTAGAACAACTATTGCTCCAAGGAGTAATTATGGAGGTTCCTATGGAAGAGTGGGGGTTGGGTTTCTACTCAAACCTTTTCACAGTCCCGAAGCCAAACGGGGACATAAGACCCATATTGGACCTAAAGAGTCTAAACAAATTTCTAAACGTCCGGTCTTTCCGGATGGAGTCGATCCGATCGGTCACCGCTGCCCTACAAGGGGAGGAATGGTTAGCCTCGATCGACATCAAAGATGCTTACTTGCATGTTCCCATCTTTCCAGGTCATCAAAAATTCCTACGCTTTGCAGTAGAAGGGCGCCATTTTCAGTTCAGAGCCTTACCATTCGGTCTGGCCACAGCACCACGAGTGTTCACAAAAATTCTGGCCCCACTGTTGGCCGATCTAAGAACACGGGGTGTAACGATAATGGCATACCTAGACGACCTGTTGTTGATGGACCACTCAGTTGCCAAGCTAGAAGTGGTAATTTTCGATACAATCAAGTATCTAGAATCTCACGGTTGGGTCATCAACCTGGACAAGTCAGCCCTACAGCCAGTGAAAAACCTGGTATATCTAGGGCTACGGCTGGATTCAGACCAGAGGAAGATTTTCTTACCTCTAGACAAGGTATCCTCTTTGAGGGGCTTGGTCCGTCTGCTTTGTGCAAAAAGACAGCCGTCCATATGCCTGTGCATGAGGCTGCTAGGAAAGATGGTGGCATCATTCGAAGCTGTGCCATACGCCCAATTCCACTCAAGGAATTTACAAAGGGCCATATTGTCAGCCTGGAATGGAAAAGTTCAGGCTCTAGACTTCCCGATGGCTTTGTCCCCTTCCGTTCGGAAGAGTCTCTGCTGGTGGTTGATCCCCCAGAATCTCCAGAAGGGAAAACCCTTCAGCCCGATATCTTGGAAGGTGGTCACTACAGATGCCAGCCTTACAGGCTGGGGGGCAGTACTGGAGCAATGGTCTCTCCAGGGCAGATGGTCAAATGTAGTAAAAACCCTGCCCATCAATCTCTTAGAGATACGAGCAGCCCGGTACGCCCTAGTAGCCTGGACATCCAGACTCCAAGGGTCCCCTGTCAGAATTCAATCAGACAATGCCACAGCAGTGGCATATATCAATCATCAGGGAGGCACCAGGAGTCGTGCAGCCCAGAGGGAAGTAAGTCACATCCTGGAATGGGCAGAAAAGCATGTCCCATGTATATCAGCTGTCTTCATTCCAGGGGTGGAGAATTGGAAGGCGGACTTTCTGAGTCGCCAACAGTTATGCCCAGGGGAATGGTCCCTTCATCCCGAGGTCTTCCGAGCAATATGTCAGCGGTGGGGAACACCGGATGTAGATCTGCTAGCATCCAGATTCAACGCAAAGGTGGACAGATTTGTCTCCCGGACAAGGGATCCCCTCGCTTGCGGCTCGGATGCTCTGGTGTTCCCTTGGGATCAGTTCAGACTGATATATGCATTCCCTCCGCTACAATTGTTGCCTCGACTCCTTTGCAGAGTCAGGTTGGAGAAGAAGCCGGTGATCCTGGTGGCTCCAGCGTGGCCCCGAAGGGCCTGGTACGCGGAGATCATCAAAATGTCTGTGGGGAGTCCTTGGACCCTTCCACGTCGTCCGGACCTGCTTTCGCAAGGACCGATATACCACCCTTCCTTACTAACTCTAAGTTTAACGGCCTGGCTATTGAGTCCCACATCCTAAAGAAGAGAGGTCTCTCTAACTCTGTGGTATCAACTATAATCAATGCCAGGAAGCCTGTATCCAGGCAGATCTACTATAGAGTTTGGAAGGCGTACATCACTTGGTGCGAGGCCAGAAAATGGCATCCACGTAAGTACGTTACAGGCAGAATTCTGGACTTCCTGCAGTGGGCTGTAGACAGGAAGTTTGCCTTAAGTACTATCAAGGGCCAGGTTTCGGCCTTGTCAATACTATTTCAAAGGCCCCTGGCTATGCATTCACTTGTCAAATCCTTTATGCAAGGTGTGACTCGTATTATTCCACCGATTAAGGCTCCCATATGCCCATGGGATCTAAATTTGGTTCTGTCGGTTCTGCAGAAGCAGCCATTTGAACCTTTGCGGCACATTTCCTTGGTTCTACTCACCAGGAAATTGATATTTTTAGTAGCCATATGCTCGGCTAGAAGAGTGTCGGAATTAGCCGCCATGTCCTGTAAAGAGCCATATCTGGTTATCCATAAGGACAGAGTAGTATTACGTCCTCACCCAGCCTTTCTTCCTAAGGTGGTATCGAGGTTTCACTTGAACCAGGATGTGGTTCTTCCTTCTTTTTTCCCCAAACCAAGCTCGGTAGAGGAAAAGTTATTGCATTCTTTGGATGTAGTAAGAGCAGTTAAAGCTTATCTAAAAGCCACTGCTCAGATTCGTAGAACGGATTCTCTGTTTGTTCTGCCGGAAGGCCCCAGAAAGGGTCAGGCAGCATCAAAATCTACTTTAGCCAAGTGGATTCGACAGGTCATAATACAAGCCTATGGCTTGAAAAGTAGACCGCCTCCGTTCAAAGTTAGGGCGCACTCCACGAGAGCAGTTGGAACTTCATGGGCAGTGCATCACCAGGCCTCCCTGGCGCAAATTTGTAAGGCCGCAACATGGTCTTCAGTACACACGTTTACTAGGTTCTACCAGGCGAACGTGAGAAGTCAGGAGGATGTCGCCTTTGGGCGCAGTGTGTTGCAGGCCGCAAAAGATCCTCATGCCTGATGGCACCCAGCTTATGTATGGTGTATCCCCCCCCTCAGGTGGCATTGCTTTGGGACGTCCCACATAGTAATGACTATGCTGCTCTGTGTCCCGTGATGTATGAACAAGAAAGTAGGATTTTTAAAACAGCTTACCTGTAAAATCCTTTTCTTGGAGTACATCACGGGACACAGAGCTCCCACCCCTCTTTTGGGGACACGTATTGCTTTGCTACAAAACTGAGGTGCTCCCGGATGGGAGGGGCTTATATAGGGGAGGGTACTTCCTGTTTTGGAAGTTGCCAGTGCCAGCACCTGAAGGTAATTCTATATAACCCACATAGTAATGACTATGCTGCTCTGTGTCCCGTGATGTACTCCAAGAAAAGGATTTTACAGGTAAGCTGTTTTAAAAATCCTACTATTTGAGGGCATAAATTGGAAACATTGCTTGGAAGTGGGGTACAATTGTTTGTTTTGGCAGAGTTCCAAGATGAACACATGAGATTTTTGGATTTCAACAAAGCAGGAATACTTACATTTTTTGTCCAATATAACACACATGGAGACACCCCAAAGTATCCACTGGAGCACCTGTGTGGGACCCCCTAAAAAGGTTGTTCTGGTGGCCCACACTATAGTGCTCCTGAGTCCAGATGTGTAACCAGCTGCTGAGTGTCCTCTCCTTTACACTGAATCAAGTTTGCATTTCACATTATACTTACAAACACATCATCTAGACAACAATGTTTATAAACGTTGTTTTAATACAAATAGGCATGACTACATGTGGTTTACCTGTATCTGCGCAAAACATGGTATATTTGACGATCGCTGTTTACTACGGACGATTGGCCACTAACATGAAAGTTGACATTTTACAATGTGAAACCAGTCACGAACATGAAAGTTGGCCACTAACATGAAAGTTGACATTTTACAATGTGAAACCAGTCAATCCAAGCACATGAAGCAAAACATGCAAGAATAATAATAAAATTAACACAGGAAAACTACTTACTTTTTTCCAGCATTTTTTTTATCTTCCTATACTGCTCCGGCTCCCTCAGCTTCAGGTCAGACCACCTTTTACGGATCTGCTCCTTGGATCTCCTGACCACAAATTTATGGTACAGACTCCTCACCACTTTGTCCATTATTTTTGACTTCCTGAGATTAGGGGTGTCGTATGGCCCATGTTTCCCATCGTAATCTTTCCTCTGCAGGATGTCCACCATTTCCGCCATCTCAGCAAATGACATTTTAGTCGCCTTGTATCTTTTACTCCTGGATCGGGACGTTCCCGTCCCCGGGCTTTCCTCATTGGTACTTAGTATAACACACACCTGTGTCACCGCCATGTCGTCGTCTCCCACTGTGCACCGAACGATAAGGGGCGGGGAACATCAGAAAAAGACCGTCATGGGCAGGCGACGCGGGCGGAGTTTCACGCATGCGCAGGGTATATAAATACTAATGACGTAACTACGTTGTGTGTGCGTAGTAAGGACGACCGGAAGTGCCGAATGACTCAAACAAAGGTAAAAATTAAACTTGGGGTATCAGTGGCGTATACTGATTCATGATTATAAAGGCCTATATTGGGATAAGATTTAAGGACAATTTAAGCTGACCTAGTGTTTTTGTCTTGTGTTTTATCTTTGAGAAATTATGCATAAATTAAGGGAACCTGATATTATGATGGCTTTTATAGATAAATACCGCAAAATGAAAAACTTGTGGGAGGTCAAAAATAGTTTATACCACAACAGTGTGGTACAAAGGGCAACAATTGAAAAATTAGCTGCATATATGAAGACCTGGATCCCAGAAGCAGACTATACGATGGTGAACAATAAAATGAACAACATGAGGAATTCCTACAAAAAGCGGTACAAAGAGGTCCGCGCTTCAAAGAGATCAGGAGCAGCAGCAGACGAAGTACCTGAGCCCAAGCTGTGGTACTACAAACATCTGAGTTTTCTGGATGACCAGATAGAAGCCAGGGAATCACTTTCCAGCCTTCCTTCCACCCTTCCCTCCAGCGTTCCCTCCAGCGTTCCTTCCACCCTTCCCTCCACCCCTGCAGAAGGGGAAGAGGAGCAACCTGAGCTTAAAGAGCCGGATCTGCGCATCTTTAGCCAGGTATTGTATTTTACAACATATTTATTGGCCTAGAATTATTAGTGTGAACTAGATGTTATTATTCACAAATGAAAGAATTCACAAAAGGAAAAAAAAAAACAGTAGTGGCCAGAAATGATTGGGACAGTAATGAAAAATGCTGGGGTCAGAATGAGAGTCTTATATTTATTAACATTCAAATTGCAACAGTCATGAGCTGAAAATTGTGTGTGATTGATGAACCAAAAACTAAAACTATGTCCCTTTTTTATACACAGGATGAGCTCAGCCAGGAGGACGAGGCTCCGGAATGTGGCAGCGAGGAGGATGCAGGGGTGAGTGGCAGACAGGAGGAGGTCGGGCCAAGTGGTACTCAGCAGGTACCCAGGCCAAGTGGCAGCACCCAGTCCCAAGTGCCTCCCCTCTACGTCAGACCCAAAAGACCTCAGAGGATGACACAGGTGGAGGAGGAGTCACTTAAAATCATCAGGGACGCAGCTGCCATAATGAGGACCCCCCTCAACCCTGTAGAGGCCTATAGCAGCTACCTGGCCGATAAGCTGCATAAACTGGAGGAGGGACAACGTGCCCTCTCTGAGGGGCTTATTTCCAGTGTCCTTCACTGGGCGGGGAGGGGCCATCTGACAGAAGCCACACATCTGTGTGATCTGGCCCAGCCTTCTCCTCCTCCTCCTGCCACATTCCCACCACCAGAGCCACAGCCTGCAAGGGGGCGTGGAGTGAGCCGTGGAAGGAACGCTGCAGGGAAGCGTGGAGGGAACACTGCAGGGAAGCGTGGAGGGAAGGCTACAAGGAAGACCAGAAGGTGATTCCCTGGCTTCAAGCTGCTCTTCCAGAAGATGCAGTTTGTTGGAGTACCACAGCTTGGGGTCATGTATGTCTTTGGCTGCTGCTCCTGATTTCCTCATGTTATTAATTTATTTTCCATACAAGTCATGTCTCAGGATGATCCTGCCAGTAACAGGCGCTCTGAACTTCCTGGTGCGCGATCGCGGGTGCCATTGCGCATGCGCGTGCGCCCCCACTAGCAGCAGGTGGGCTATTTAAACCAGACTGACACACTGGGATCTTGTTGTCTGATCTACAGTGTTACGTGTGTCCTGACCTCTAAAACCTGTTCCAGTTCACTTCAGTATCTGACCCGGCTTGCTTCTGACCAACCCCGCTATCTGCCTGCATCTGACTCCTGCCTGCCTGACCATCCTTCTGCCTGCTCCTCTGGTCCTGCTGCTGTCTGCCTGATATCCGACCCGACTCGTTTGACCCATCCAGTTACAGTCTGCTGCATCTGCCTGCCGATCCAGCCTGTTCCAGGTTCCTGTCTACGGTCCTTCCAGTCAGCTGTCCAGTTCCCGTCTGCCGCATCTGCCTGCCGTTCCAGCTTGTTCCTGGTTCCTGCCTCTGCTCAGTCGCACCTGCGATTCCTCTGTACAGCTCCACCTGGACTTCAGACCAACCTCCTGCTGTTGATCCTGCCAGGCACTCGTGCCACTCCTGACTGCTGTGCTTCCTGTTCACCCTACCAGGGGCCACGAGTCGGAGCCGCAAGAGAGGCCATCCCCTGCAATCCGGGCTCATCCACTAGGTACGTGACGGTATCAGGCAACCATGTCCGAGCCCGAGCGGGGAGCCTCTCCTATGGATGAACTCTGTGTGCACCTGGCAGGGTTCACCCAGGCCATTAAAGGCCTTCAGGAAGGATACTCACACCTGGAAGAACGGATTTGAGTACTTACACCCTCTGGCACCCAGGAGTCTGCTCCCACATCTGCTTCTTCAGCCAGCACGGTTTCTCCCACAGTTGTTACCCTGCTACCTGAACCAAAGGTTCCCACGCCTGAAAAGTTTTCCGGGGAACAAAGCAAATTTAGGACATTCCGAAACTCTTGTGAACTTTACTTCACATTACAACCACGCACTTTCTCTCAAGAAGCCTCCAAGGTGGGCTTTGTGATTTCCTTACTCCTGGGAGAACCCCAATCTTGGGCCCACCGCCTTCTGGAACAGGAAGCCGAGTCCTTAGCCAATTTAACCACCTTCCTCGATACCATGGCTGAACTTTACGAGGACCCGCAGCCTTCAGCAACTGCGGAAATAGCCCTGCGTACCCTTCAACAAGGGTACAGGGCAGTAGAGGACTATGTCACAGAATTCAGGTGGTGGAGTGTGGACACTAACTCTAATGACACAGCTCTCCTTTGCCAGTTTCGTTTGGGACTCTCTGACCCCTTAAAGGATGAACTGGCTTGAGTAGGAATACCCCAGACCTTGGATGCATTAATCAACTTGACCATACAAATTGATCGGCGGCTGAGGGAGCGAGGAGCGGAGAGGGAGGCTGGGCCCTTTCACCCCATCTGGATGTTACCCAGAGTCCCCAACTATGCTCATCTGGCACCTACTGTTAAGTCAGTCTTTACGCCTGGTACCTCCATACCCAGGCAGTCAGGAGTCCTCCGCCCTTCCCTTACTATGGAAGAATGTCAACGTCGCCGGGTGAACAACTCGTGCCTGTACTGCGGGGGATCCGGGCATTATGTTAGTAACTGCCCTGCTAAGCTTCGCAAGTGCTTGTCTCTATCTTCCAATCATGCGACTTCTTGGCTCAAGGCTTCTTCTTCCCACCTGGCTCTCCCTATTCTGTTGCAACTGCCAGGAAGGATACTACAAGTGTCTGCCATTATCGACTCCGGGGCCTGCAGTTGCTTTATGGACTCATCTTTTGCAACCCAACACCAGGTTCCTTTAATATATAAGGCCCAAGGACTCTCCATTCAACTGGCCGACGGCTCTGCGATTAAATCTGGTCCAGTTACACAGGAGACTTCCCCCCTTCCAGTCACGACCGCCAATCTACACCGAGAGCTGCTTGGACATAATTTCTTCACCATTATTCCCTGTTATTCTTGGTATGCCGTGGTTACAAGCCCATAACCCCTACATCAACTGGGTCACGGGAGAAGTCACATTTCCCTCCACTTATTGTCAACAGTTCTGTACTCCCATGGGCCCCAGTAAACCACCTGCCTTGTTGTTTGGACTCCGACTCTGAGTTACGCCAGTCTGTTCCTGAGGCCTACTTCTACTTTCTGGACGTCTTCAGTAAGAAAGGGGCTGAGACGCTTCCGCCCCATCGGGCCTATGACTGCCCCATCGAGCTCTTTCCGGGAGCTGAAATCCCCTTTGGCAGGATCTTCCCGCTGACTGAGCTGGAGCAAGGAACACTTAAAACATACATCAACGAGAACTTGGAAAAAGGGTTTATTCGGCCATCCACGTCTGTAGCAGGAGCAGGTATCTTTTTCGTAGAGAAGAAAGACCATACCCTACGGCCCTGCGTAGACTATCGTGAGCTTAACAAAATCACCGTCAAAAATCGCTACCCTCTCCCCTTGGTACCCAAATTATTCCAGAGGCTGGGAGCTGCCACCATTTTCACTAAGTTAGATCTCCGAGGGGCCTACAACTTGGTTCGCATCAGGGAAGGGGATGAGTGTAAAACAGCCTTTCGCACTCGTTTCAGGCACTTTGAGTACCTGGTGATGCCCTTTGGACTATGCAACGCCCCTGCAACCTTCCAGTACTTCATCAATGACGTTTTCCGAGACTACTTGGATCTGTTCGTTATCGTCTATTTAGACGACATCCTTATCTTCTCTTCTTCCCTGGATTCCCATCGCAAGCACGTCAGATGTCTGCTAGCTCGGCTTTGACAGCATGGCCTATATGCCAAGGCCGAAAAGTGCGAGTTCGAGCAGAAAAGTATTTCCTTCCTGGGTCTAATCATCTCGGTAGAGGGCATTAAGATGGACCCCCAGAAGGTTGCAGCAATCTCAGACTGGCCAGCGCCCACCGACAAGAAAGGAATCCAACGCTTCATAGGATTCGCTAACTTCTATAGGAAATTTATTAAGGGGTTCTCAGCCATCATCAGTCCTATCACTCAGTTAACCAGACAAGGGGTCTGCTTCCTCTGGTCCCCGGAGACCCAAACCACCTTTGAGTCCCTCAAGAGACTGTTTACCTCCGCCTCTGTTCTAAAGCATCCCGACTCTTCCCTACCGTTCGTTCTGGAAGTAGACGCCTCTGAAATTGCTGTCGGAGCAGACCTTTCCCAACGACAAGGGACTAAAGCCCTGTTACACCCTGTAGCCTTCTTTTCTCGTAAACTGTCAGCAGCAGAAAGAAACTATGACGTGGGAGACCGGGAACTATTGGCCATAAAATCTGCCCTGGAAGAGTGGCGATACTTACTGGAGGGAGCCGTTCATCCAATCCTAGTCTACACGGACCACAAGAGCCTGGAATACTTGAAGTCTGCAAAGAGGCTGAAATCACGGCAAGCCAGATGGGCTCTATTCTTCTCCAGGTTCTCTTTTCATGTTACCTACCGGCCAGGCTCTAAGAACATAAAACCCGATGCTCTGTCTAGGATGTTCCCCGAGCCTAAAGAAACCTCTCTTCCTGACACAATTCTTCCCCCAGGAAATTTTCTTCTGATGTAAGAAGACCTTCTTTAAGGGATCAAGCAAGCCTCAGTAGGGTCAGCACCTGCCGTGGGAACAGAACTACTAGTAAAGGATGGTTTGTTCTGGTACAAGAATAAAATTTCCGTACCCGAAGGTCTACGGATCACGATTCTGAAACTTTGCCACGACCATGCACTGGCAGGTCATTTTGGTGTCATCAAGACCGCTGATTTTGTTCAACGTACCTTTTGGTGGCCTCAAGTACTTGGAGACTGCAAGAGATATGCGGAGTCCTGCACCACCTGTATGCGGAATAAGACTAGTAGAACTAGGGCCTGGGGTTTGTTGAGGCCTTTGCCCGTCCCAGACAGACCGTGGAAAATTTTATCCATAGACTTCATTGTTGAGCTACCTCCAGCAGAGGGTCACACCGCCATCTTTGTAGTGGTAGACCGGCTATCCAAGATGGCTCATTTCATACCAATGAAAGGTACTCCCTCCACTCCTGAGACAGCAAAAACGTTTATCAGAAAGGTAATCAAGCATCATGGGATTCCTGACAATATTGTTTCCGATCGGGGAGTACAATTTACTTCCCGATTCTGGAGAGCTCTGTGTAAAGCCTTGGGAATTGAGCTGTCATTCTCCACTGCTTATCACCCTCAAACAAATGGATAAACTGAGAGGACTAATCAGACCCTCGAGCAGTATCTACGCTGCTTTTCGTCTTTTTCTCAGGATGACTGGATTTCCCTGCTCCCATTGGCCGAATTTGCTTATAATAATTCTGTCCACTCTGCCACGAAACAAAGCCCATTTTTTGCCAATTACGGCTTTCATCCATCTTTTTTGCCCAATTCTATCCCTGAATGCTCTGTACCTGCGGTCCATGAAACAATGATTTTTTTTTCTCCAATAATCAACTCTTACAAGAGACCATGACAAGAACTCAGGAACATAACAAGGAGGTCTTTGACAAGAAGAAGCGAGGAGAATTGGTGCTTGAACCTGGTAATCTCGTATGGCTGTCCACAGCAAACCTGAAATTAGCCTGTCCCTCTAGGAAGTTGGGTCCTAAGTTCATGGGGCCTTTCCCCGTTAAGAGGAAAATCAATGAGGTAGCTTATGAGCTGGAACTTCTGGAGTCGCTCAGGATTCATCCTGTCTTTCACGTCTGCCTGTTAAAACCTTCCGTTCCAAATCCTTTTCCTGACCGGAATTTGGACCCTCCTGACCCTATAATAGTGGATGGAGAGGAAGAATTTGAAGTAGAAGCTGTCTTGGATTGCAGGAAGAGGTGTAATCAAGTCCAATTTTTGATCAAATGGAAGGGGTATGGGCCTGAGGAGAACTCTTGGGAACCAGAGGAAAACATCCACGCTAATGCCGCGTACACACGATCGATTTTTTAGACGGTGAAAACACCGTCGAGAAAATCGACGTTAAAAACGAGGAACAGCTTGTTCCCCCCACACACGGCCGTTTTAAATGTCATTTTTTTTTTGGTCGAAAAAAACGACCGTGTGTGGGCTTCGCGATAGGGGTTTCCCTATGGGAAACACTGCCGCGGAAAACATGTCGAAAAAAACGACGAGAAAAATTAGAACATGTTCTAATTTTTCTCGTCGTTTTTAATGCCGTTTTTCTCGTCGAAAAAAACAGCAGAAAGCCCACAGACGATCGTTTTTCTCGTCGAAAGGAAAAAATTTAGTTTTTCTCGACGAGAAAAACGGCCGTGTGTACGCGGCATTAGAGTTTAATTCAATCCTTCAAGAGATCTCACCCGGAGAAATGGGCCCGGTTGGGCATCCGGAGGCTGCCCCTTGGGGGGGGGGCAATGTCAGGAAGATCCTGCCAGTAACAGGCGCTCTGAACTTCCTGGTGCGCGATCGCGGGTGCCATTGCACATGCGTGTGTGCGCGGGAATGCGCGCGCGCGCCCCCACTAGCACCAGGCGGGCTATTTAAACCAGACTGACACACTGGGATCTTGCTGTCTGATCTACAGTGTTACGTGTGTCCTGACCTCTGAAACCTGTTCCAGTTCACTCCAGTATCTGACCCGGCTTGCTTCTGACCAACCCCGATATCTGCCTGCATCTGACTCCTGCCTGCCTGACCATCCTTCTGCCTGCTCCTCTGGTCCTGCTGCTGTCCGCCTGATATCCGACCCGTCTTGTTTGACCCATCCAGTTACAGTCTGCTGCATCTGCCTGCTGATCCAGCCTGTTCCAGGTTCCTGTCTGCGGTCCTTCCAGTCAGCTGTCAAGTTCCCGTCTGCCGCATCTGCCTGCCATTCCAGCTTGTTCCTGGTTAGCAAACCCCACCTCCTGGTCCTGGCTAACCCCACCCATGTGGGTGGGGCTTCAACTAGCCCACCCCATAGGAGGCAGCCCAATGCTAGCCACTTTTGATCAGCCATTGGGCTGCCTCCTATGGGGTGGGCTATTTGAAGCCCCACCCACATGGGTGGGGTTAGCCAGGACCAGGAGGTGGGGTTTGCTAATTGCTGGTCACCTGAGCTGGGGCCTCTGCACATGTACACACACATATATAACGGAGAGCTTTGTAGGTGAGAGCTATCATGGACCATCTAGGCTCTGAGGAAAAGGGTTCGCCCCAGAAACGCGTCAGCTATCTAGATGTTTGAGGTATTGTCCGACCCTCTCTGTCATCGAGTTCAGTCGGCAGGTGCCAAGAATTCCAGCTCATTTGTCCGATAAGCTTTTACCTAAGCTCCGTCTGTGAGTAGGATCATTGCTTTTTATTTATATTTTAATAAAACTTTTAAGTGGTAATGCACTAGGTTGGTGCGCTCTCCTTTCTTCTTTCTTGTGTCCTTCAATATGTCATTGTTAGGCCAACCAACCTACCATATTAATCTTTTAGAGAGAAGCCTAAAAATATGAAAAAAATAAAAAATAGATTACTTTTTTAGTATATACAGCAAGCTATAAAAAAGATGCCTCAAGTCACCCTGGAAAAGTGGCCATCCGCCCTTTCAAATAACATTACAAAAACTGTTATAAAGATATTAAACTGCAAAGAGAATATTTTTGCAACCTATCAATAAAGAAGTAAAACATATTTTGGCTAATAGATAACAGTCAAATAGGAAGTCTGGGCTTGCAAAATAATTTAGACATGGCCAAACAATCACAGTTGTTTAGAAAAGTTATTTATTCAGCTGTGATTGTGTACCAAGGATGTTTTAGCCCCCTGTGTAGCTAAAAGCTGTCCCTATTGTTTATATGACCAAACTCATAAGAAAACATCTTGTATAAATTCTTTAACTGTTTGCATAAGGTGGTTTACTGCATGTCTGTTGTCAGTCGCTGACTGTGAAAGAAATTACTTCTCACAAGCTGTCTATTTCTATTTTATTTTTACATATAAAATAAATTGGTGATCGCCAAACAGCTGCATTTAAGCCCATGCAGGGGGTAGGACCTCCTGGCTGGAAACTGGATTTGACAGTAGGTACCTGTGATAGACTATTTCCCATAGAGGATATCACAAGGTAATAGAGTAGCAGTCAAGACAACACTTTCTATAACACATCGCACTAGCTTCATTTATCTGTTCAATGAATAGGAAAGCTACTTATGCCACAGTGCCAAGATATGCAAATTATTTTGCTTTCAGTGCATTTTTCACTTTGTCAGACCAAGTAATGTGAAAATGTAATAAACAAAACAAATGTCCTTTAAAGTCACAGACTTTTTTATTAAATGCATTATTGCTTTTACCTAAAAAAACCTTTTGGATGCCTCTAGACATTCACTTTGCTAATAAATACTTATTTGTTTTAGAATAGAATTTGTATGAATTTTTCAAAAGATGTATTTTTCAAAAGATGTATGTACTGAACGACAGGGCATGCCCTCTGATGAAAGTGATGACGGAAACGCGTCAGGGCATCGCTACGCAGCTATTCACAGTGCCAGCTTACTCTCGTCTTCCTACCGGGAATCACTGCAGGAGCAGTGATAAGGTCAGACTTGAAAGTGTGGCTTTTATCATTGATTACTACATGCTCTATTGATTTTTATGTTTGTAAGTGTATGATCACAAGATTTCCAAAAATAAAATTGCGTTATATTGGATTACGCTATGTACATTTTTCTTCTGTTTTGCTTATTATGAGCAACATTTAGATGGCTATTAATCAGCGCTTGTGATCACATCTCACTACTGACAGGCTTTTTACCCAGAGCAATCTGGTAAGTGGAATACCTAAAGTGTGATAACACATGTGGTGTGGTGAAGGAGTTTTACTACAGATTTGGATTCCAACCTCTTCTGCTGCTTCTATATGAATGGACTCTTTTGCACTTACCTTCTGCTACAGCAGACTTTTACTATTTATTTAGTGCAGTGTTTCTCAACTCCAGTCCTCAAGGCGCCCCAACAGGTCATGTTTTCAGGATTTCCCTTAGATGAAACTGCTGAGGTAATTACTAAGACAGTGAAACTGATCAAATCACCTGTGCAAAATAATGGAAAACCTGAAAACATGACCTGTTGGGGCGCCTTGAGGACTGGAGTTGAGAAACACTGACTTAGTGGATGGTTTCTGTAAATATCATCCTAACTTTATTATATCTTTTATCATTATATGGTATTTATATGTGGACTCTCCTCATGTTCTAAACCCAGATGGGCAATTAATTATCATTGATTGTCATCTACACATGCACCTTATTAACCTTTACTAGCGCTGCTAATGTCATAGTTTTACTTGGACATATTTTTTTAATATTTTAGACCAATATAGTAGCTGCTTTTTGACTCTTTTGATATTTTCTGTGTGCGCTGAGGGAGTTATACTGAACTTTGGTTTACTATTACTAATTTTCTGATACGTGGGTGTATTGGTGCCAAGAGACAGAGAGAGTTGGATCGAGTGAGAGTGAGCAACATGTCTACGTTCCCATGTACCTCAGATTTATCGGGACCCTGGATGTTCTCGATGCCTACTACCATGGACATTGCCCCACTCACGGATACGGGGATCCGGCTCAAAGCCTAGGGTCGCTTCGCTTTGTACACTTGGCGAGATGTGGAGGCCCTGGGCATGCTCTATCCCAAATGCTATGGACTGGCCGTGCCACTGTGCCCGCTCGGAAGGTGTTCGGCTTGTGGAGAGTTCCTCTTCGAGGTGGAGCAGCCAACTGAGTCACCCCAGGTCTACCGGGTGAATTGCATTACAGGCATCATGACTTCGGAGGAAGACGCCTACACCCACGCACATCGCCTCTTCTACTGTGAGTGTCTCGGGGAAGGATGTCCTTGAGACTACAGAGCCATCGGCGGACACTGCAGCGGATGCTGCCTCTGCCACTACCGAAGTTCATGTCCCGCCAGTGAAGCGAAAGGTGGGATATGTTAAGGGCGGCCGCGGTCAAAGCCTGCCCCAGCGCCTACCAGAACCGGACCTCGAGAGCGGGAGGATGCCCGAGAAGTCCACGACAGGTGACGGTAAGGAGGCTGGGAAAAATGTGTCTACCTGAACTTACTTGCCCGCTGAGGAGTATGACACCTCAGATCTGGACTCATCGTCCGATGTGGGGGATGATGCTGAAATCAATAACATTTTCATTAAGACGGGATGGGACAATGTAAAGACTGTTGCCCCGGCCCTCAGCCTTAGAGAGGGATCGCCTATGAGTTCAGGGAACACTACACCCTGCGTGGAGGTTCCCGGCCATAAAGGAGAAAGCTGTATCTGCCCCAAGTGGAAAACCCCTACCAGGGCCTGATACAGTTTCAGTCCCGAGATCACCAGATACCATTGTGTTGCCTGGAGCAGGAGATCGTGCAACTCTCCCTAAGCTTGCTCGCTTACAGCAAATTCTTCAGAAGAGAGTGGCTGATGAATATGGCTTGGAGTACCCATACATACCCAAAGAATTGCTGTTCAAAATAGAGGCATATCGTAAAAGGTGGTACGCAGAAGCCATATGGAACTACTTCGAGGTGCCCAAGCCATATAGGTACTTTGCCCGCTCAGCTGCCATGACCGACCGCTTCAAGTGTTGCCATCGGGACTGGAACTATGGTTGGCATATTCACGCCGATCGCATTGTGATCTGTTGTCCAGGGAAAGAGGATGATTTTTATTCTATAGAGACACTGGACAAGCAATGGAAGCCAATTACCCTTCCAGATCCAAGCTTTTATCTCTGAGACACTCAGATAGAAACTTTTTTTTGCTTTTGTATCCTGTTTCTGCACGGATAAATCGTGCCCTGGATTAGAATGACTTTGCCCTGCTGAAAAAAAGGGATGTCTACTCTTGAAAAAAATGGAGAGCTTGTTGTTTTTTTTTCTTCTGCTCCAAACAAAAGACAGTTCCTCTAAATTGAACTTTGGGGTAGTTAGTCAGTGTGTCATGGTGGGGAGACGCCGTGGTCAAGATGTGGGATGTTCAGTGTGTTGTGTTACAGTCCCATGCACAGCTACTATGGAATGTTGAGGCTCTGCCAACACTAGGGGGCAGTGGTCTGCAGAGAAAAAGAAAAATAGACTGCATTACTCAGAATTAGAATTTTCTTTTCTTTATTTTATGCTAGGCTTAGCTTAACAAAACTTCATAGAAGGAAATTGCTTCCTCCAGGGGAGGCAGTTCACTTCTAAATTTGAATAGACATTAGTGATAGGATGTTTTATTTTTCTATGCATGTTGTGATTTCTTGCAGGTATTGGAGCAGCTATCAACACCACCTGAGAATGGGGTGGGATAGATAGTTAGTGATGGGTGGAATGTATATTTTTGGAAAAAATTTCAGTATTTGGAGATGTAATGTTATCTGTGTGTTTTTTTTCTCTTCTTTCTCCCTTCCCAAGAATATTGGTTCAGGCACTTGTTCAAAAGTTTTGTAGTTTGTTAAGTGAATCAACAGGCCTTCAGGATTAAAGGGTTTTTGATTTCCCTAGCCACTGGGGACAGTGTCTCTTCTGGGGGGGGGGTGTAGCGCCCCCCCCATATTTGGGGGCGCTATGTGTAAATTTAGGGGTAGTCTGAGCCGGTAGTTTGGCTCAGACCAATCAATTATTTAATATCGCCCTGCTCTGGGTGTGATACTGCCTGGCAGTAGTGTTTTCTGTTGCCTGTAGGTGGCACTGTCACAGCCGGCATAGGTTAACCTACGACGGGTATCACAGCACCTTTGATGTTCCCTCTTGGCGGCGGTGCAGGGGGTGTTGTCTACCTGCTGTGCATGCTGGGAGAGGGTACATAACTGGCAGATGCCATTAGGCGTGAGGTGATTCCAGGGGGACCCCAAGGAGCAAGGGGGGACCTCTGGTCCGGTGAGTGTGCTTTGTGGCCCGCATGGCACGAGGTGCGCGAGTGTGTTTAGGCCTCGGGCACCTTTAGCCCGAGGCCCTGTTGCTGCATCGTGGGCCCAGCTCCGCTGACAGGAGCCTACGCTTCAGAGAAGGATCCCAGGCTGCCCGTTTGTAGGGGGCCCATTTTGAGGAAAGGAGTCCAGGGGAGGATCAGTCTCAGGAGATTAGTGACGATACTGCTGTCTCGGGGAAGAGGCCAGGAACTCGCCTAAAGAGGGATTCATAGTCTCTGATATCCGTGCTCCATCCTAGTTGCTAGGACCGCTCTCATAGGGACTATCCGGGTGAGCAATACCCACTCAGGCTTGAGTGGCGATGAGTATAGATACTGAACTTTAAGTGTGGTGTGCCTGAACCTTCCCCTACTTCTTTCAACTTTCTACTTTCTCTCTTCAAGTTGACTCAAAAGAGAACAAAAATAATTAATCCTTGCTGATTAGGTTTTACTCATGTGTGGACATTGGCCTTATTCCTGGAGATTTTTATTTGCATAGACAACAGAGCTAAAGGATCCAATCCAGAGAGGTAGTTGCTGCAGACCCAAAACAAAAATAGCCGGTCCCTTAAATGGGGGTAAGTGCTGCACGTGTATATATGATGACACCAATTCCTCCACCACAGTGATAAATGGGAGATCCCGTTAAGAAACTAGCTCACCAGATGATATTGCCATTCACTCTCGTGTTTGGCAAAAAAGCTCAATGTTCACTAAATGTTCAGATCACCGTCCCAGCATACAGTTGCCCCTGTCTTTTTTGACAATTTTATTGTTTGAATTTATGAGTGGTACTGTGGAATATTATATATATATATATATATATATATATATATATATATATATATATATTGTGAGTGGGTTAGCTCGGCAGCGGGTGTGTGTGACCCCCGGGATGGGCTCCCCACACAAAAACAGGCCCAGCAAACGGAGGTTGTGGTTTTCAAAATCAAAAAGGTGCGGTTTATTTTCTATTTACAGTGACAAAACACAGCAAAGCAAAAGAAACATAAACAAAATAAATCCTGGTCAACTTGACCTCTGACTAAACATACAGGTTTCCTAACTAACAACTGGGATCCGCCTAGTGCTGTCCTAGTCCCTAAGTCCCTGGTTTTAAATGTCCAAGCAAATAGCCACACAGGCTTTGTCTCACCGCACAGGGGTTCACTCTCCCTAGACAGTCCACACAGGTCTGGGTCCAGGCATGAGCAAACACCTAATGAATCTGGGAGTTCTTATAGAGGCCTAAATGAGCTGACAAGCTTCAGCTGGTCTCATCAACTCCCTGTCTGCACGACGCCCCACACTCTCCCTAGAGGTATGAGTCATCCATGAGCCCACTAGCCTTAGCTGGGCTTATACAACTCTCCACCTAGTTGTATAAGTCGGCGTAAAGCCTGAATCTGGGCGAAATATATCTACCCCCCTGGATGCAACCAGGTGACTTTACCTTCCTGCTGTCACATACCCCCCCCCCCTCTTGTTTTAACCTCGGGGTTGGAACACCAGCAATCAGGCATTCATGTACTCGAGACAAAGCATCCACATTCCCCATTTGAACGCCAGGGCGATACTTTACTGTGAAGTTGAATTCCTGGAGGGCCAGGAACCACCTATTCACTCTTCTATTTGTTTCCTTGTTTTGAGCCATCCACTTTAACGGAGCGTGATCCGTAACCATGTCAAAGTGCCTACCTAGCAGGTAGTACCGAAGGGAATCTAGAGCCCACTTCACCGCTAAACACTCCTTTTCAACGGTGGCGTAATTTACCTCATGGGACTTCAACTTCCTGCTGAGGTAAATGACTGGGTGCTCTTCCCCGTTCCAGACCTGGGACAATACTGCTCCTAACCCCACATCAGACGCATCACTTTGTACGACAAAGTCTTTAGAGAAGTCGGGTGAGTACAACACTGGCTGGCTACATAAGGCTTGTTTCAAGAATTGGAATGCTGCCTCAGCCTCGGGGGTCCATTTAATCATGACCGACCCTTTCCCCTTCGTCAGGTTGGTTAGGGGCACAGCCTTAGAAGCAAAGTGGGGAATGAATCGCCGATAATACCCAGCGATTCCCAGAAAGGCTCGTACCTGCTTCTTGCTGTTGGGACGTGGCCAACTCTGGATGGCCTCGACTTTGTTGAGTTGGGGTTTTATTACTCCCCTCCCAATGGTGTACCCAAGATATTTGGCCTCCTCCTGCCCAATGGTACACTTCTTGGGGTTAGCCGTAAACCCCGCTTCCCGAACAGAGTCCAGGACTGCTTGCACTTTTGGCAGATGTGAGGCCCAATCTGTGCTATGGACAATTACGTCATCCAGGTAAGCCGCAGCATACTTCCGATGGGGCCTCAGCATCTGGTCCATTTTCCGCTGGAATGTGGCCGGCGCATTCTGTAACCCGAACGGCATTCTTTTATATTGGAACGCCCCGTCTGGGGTTACAAATGCGGTTTTCTCTTTGGCCGACTTGGCCAGGGGGATTTGCCAATACCCTTTTGTGAGGTCAAGAGTCGTCATGTATCGGGCTGTTCCAAGCCGGTCGATCAACTCATCTATACGTGGCATGGGGTAGGTGTCAAATTTTGTAACTTTGTTCAACTGACGAAAATCGTTACAAAATCGCCAGCTCCCATCCGGTTTAGGCACCAACACAATGGGACTAGACCAATCACTTTGGGACTCCTCTATCACCCCTAAGTTCAGCATTTTCTGTACTTCCTCCCGTATTGCCTCCCGTCGGGCCTCTGGGATCCGATAGGGTTTTAACTTCACCCTTTCACCGGGCGGGGTAATGATGTCATGCTCTACCCCAGATGTTTGTCCCGGCAGCTCAGAGAATACCTCCTTGTTGCGAAGCACAAACTCCTTAACCTCCTGTTGTTGGGGTTGTGACAAGGTGGCTGCTATTCCAACCTCAGGAATGATGCAACCAGTTTGAGCTGGTGACCAAGTGTCTGCGACTAGGGACTCTCTATCCCTCCAGGCTTTCAACAGATTAACGTGATAGATCTGTTCGGGCTTTCGCCTTCCTGGTTGTCTGACCTTGTAATTCACTTTTTCCATTATCTCATAGGGGCCTTGCCATTTGGCAAGGAATTTACTTTCAACCGTAGGGACAAGTACCAGTATCCTATCCCCCGGGGAAAAGGTACGGGTCTTGGCTCCACGGTTGTACACTCTCTGCTGTGCTAACTGCGCTTGGGCCAAATGTTCCTTCACGATGGGCATTACCTGTGCAATTCGGTCTTGCATCAGGGCGACATGCTCAATCACACTCCTGTGGGGAGAACTCTCACTTTCCCAAGTTTCCTTGGCAATATCCAACAGCCCTCTTGGGTGTCTCCCATATAGTAACTCAAAGGGGGAGAATCCCGTAGAGGATTGGGGCACCTCCCTAATAGCAAACATCAGATAAGGAAGTAGACAGTCCCAATCCTTTCCATCTCTATCCACCACTTTCTTCAACATTTGTTTTAGGGTTTTGTTGAATCTTTCAACCAGCCCATCGGTTTGGGGGTGATACACAGATGTACGTAATTGCGTCACTTTGAACAATTTACACAGCTCCTTCATAACCCGGGACATAAAGGGTGTACCTTGGTCCGTAAGCAGTTCTTTACAAATACCCACCCGGCTAAACACAAGAGATAGCTCTTTGGCTATGGTTTTGGCCGAGGTATTTCGGAGAGGGATCGCTTCTGGATAACGGGTGGCATAGTCCATTATAACTAATATGTACTGGTGCCCCCTAGCGGACTTGATTATAGGACCTACCAAATCCATGGCGATCCTCTCAAACGGGACCTCAATGATGGGTAGAGGGACCAGCGGGCTACGGAAATGTGGCATCGGGGCCGACCTCTGACACACAGGGCAGGAGGAACAATAATTTTCTATGTCCTTCATCACCCCCGGCCAATAGAATCTCTGTAATACCCTCTCTCGGGTTTTCTCTGTCCCCAGATGACCTCCAAGAATGTGCCCATGGGCCAACTCCAACACCAACTTCCTGTAAGGTTTGGGCACCACAAGCTGCTCAACGGTTTCTTCTGCCCTTTTTGCCACCCGATACAATAGGTCCTTCTCTACGCTGAAGTATGGGTAAGTGCAGGTATTATCTGGGTTCACTAACTCACCATCTATTTTCACTACGTTTTCCCGTGCCTTTATTAGGGCGGGGTCTTTCAACTGTTCTGTGGCAAAGTTTTCCCTGTGAACCTCAAGATCAGAAAACTCCACAGACGGTAGGTTTTCGTCTGAGGAGGTGGGCTCCTCTCCAGTTTCTTGAGTCTCCCCTGCCAATACTGATAAGGGAAATTCCGGAGAGTCCTCACCACTCTCAGGGGAGTTCTGGCTATCACATTCCTGGTACATAGGGGCACCAGTGGGGGGCTCATGATCATCCCACAGTTCCCAGAACTTCGGAAAATCCCTTCCCACAATGGCGTCATGCGGTAACTGAGATACTAAGCCCACTGGATGAGAGAGGGTACCTTTGGGGGTCTCGAAACACACTGTAGTCACTGGATACTCTCGGGTGTCCATGGCTTACCCACTTTTGGATGGCAGTAGGAAGAGCTCTCAAAAACCGATCCATTACAACACGTTCCACAATCTTTGGTGCGGACAAAGTCTCTGGCTGTAGCCACTTTCTGCTCAGGTGAATGAGATCATACATTTGAGACCTGGGGGGTTTTCCAAGCTGGAAAGTCCAGTTATGCACACGCTGAGCCCGGACAGCCTGGGTGACACCCAGCCTTGCCAATATTTCAGCTTTTAGCATCACATAGTCTTTTGCTTGGTTAGGCTCTAGGTCATAGTAAGCTTTCTGCGATTCACCAGTTAACAGAGGAGCCACCAGTCCAGCCCACTGCTCCTCAGGCCACTTTTCTCTTTCAGCGGTCCTTTCAAATGTGGTCAAAAATACCTCTGGATCATCCTCTCCAGTCATTTTTGTCAATAAACGACTCACCCCAAAGGACGCGGTATTAGTGGGACGGCTTTCCTCACTGGTCTGCGGACGTTGCTGCATTACTGCTTCCATCTGTTGTTGTAGTCTCTGCTCTTGCTTCTGCAACAGGTCTATGAAGCGGGCCTCAGATTGCTGCTGGGCTTGTTGCTGAGCCTCCAGACTCTGTTGCAAAGTTGCATTTGTCTGCTGCTGGGCTGCAAGGCTCTGTTGATGAGCTTGCTGCTGGGCTGCGAAGTTCTGTTGAGCTGCAAGGCTCTGTTGATGAGCTGCAAGGCTCTTTTGCAAACCTGCATTTGTCTGCTGTTGATTGGCATTTGCTAGAGCCAGCTGCTTCAGTATCTCCTCCATGCTGGCTTAAAAAAAAACTGCCACTGGTTCTCCACCAACTGTGAGGGGGTTAGCTCGGCAGCGGGTGTGTGTGACCCCCGGGATGGGCTCCCCACACAAAAACAGGCCCAGCAAACGGAGGTTGTGGTTTTCAAAATCAAAAAGGTGCGGTTTATTTTCTATTTACAGTGACAAAACACAGCAAAGCAAAAAAAACATAAACAAAATAAATCCTGGTCAACTTGACCTCTGACTAAACATACAGGTTTCCTAACTAACAACTGGGATCAGCCTAGTGCTGTCCTAGTCCCTAAGTCCCTGGTTTTAAATGTCCAAGCAAATAGCCACACAGGCTTTGTCTCACCGCACAGGGGTTCACTCTCCCTAGACAGTCCACACAGGTCTGGGTCCAGGCATGAGCAAACACCTAATGAATCTGGGAGTTCTTATAGAGGCCTAAATGAGCTGACAAGCTTCAGCTGGTCTCATCAACTCCCTGTCTGCACGACGCCCCACACTCTCCCTAGAGGTATGAGTCATCCATGAGCCCACTAGCCTTAGCTGGGCTTATACAACTCTCCACCTAGTTGTATAAGTCGGCGTAAAGCCTGAATCTGGGCGAAATATATCTACCCCCCTGGATGCAACCAGGTGACTTTACCTTCCTGCTGTCACAATATATATATTGTGAGGGGGTTAGCTTGGCAGCGGGTGTGTGTGACCCCCGGGATGGGCTCCCCACACAAAAACAGGCCCAGCAAACGGAGGTTGTGGTTTTCAAAATCAAAAAAAAAGGTGCGGTTTATTTTCTATTTACAGTGACAAAACACAGCAAAGCCAAAAGAAACATAAACAAATTAAATCCTGGTCAACTTGACCTCTGACTAAACATACAGGTTTCCTAACTAACAACTGGGATCAGCCTAGTGCTGTCCTAGTCCCTAAGTCCCTGGTTTTAAATGTCCAAGCAAATAGCCACACAGGCTTTGTCTCACCGGACAAGGGTTCACTCTCTCCAGGAAGTCCACACAGGTCTGCTTCCAGGCATGAGCTAACACCTAATGAATCTGGGAGTTCTTATAGAGGCCTAAATGAGCTGACAAGCTTCAGCTGGCCTCATCAACTCCCTGTCTGTACGACGCCCCACACTCTCCCTAGAGGTATGAGTCATCCATGAGCCTACTAGCCTCAGCTGGGCTTATACAACTCTCCACCCTAGTTGTATAAGTCAGCATAAAGCCTGAATCTGGGAGAAATATATCTACCCCCCTGGATGCAACCAGGTGACTTTACCTTCCTGCTGTCACATACCCCCCCCTCTTGTTTTAACCTCGGGGTTGGAACACCAGCAATCAGGCATTCATGTACTCGAGACAAAGCATCCACATTCCCCATTTGAACGCCAGGGCGATGCTTTACTGTGAAGTTGAATTCCTGGAGGGCCAGGAACCACCTATTCACTCTTCTATTTGTTTCCTTGTTTTGAGCCATCCACTTTAACGGAGCGTGATCCGTAACCATGTCAAAGTGCCTACCTAGCAGGTAGTACCGAAGGGAATCTAGAGCCCACTTCACCGCTAAACACTCCTTTTCAACGGTGGCGTAATTTACCTCATGGGACTTCAACTTCCTGCTGAGGTAAATGACTGGGTGCTCTTCCCCGTTCCAGACCTGGGACAATACTGCTCCTAACCCCACATCTGACGCATCACTTTGTACGACAAAGTCTTTAGAGAAGTCGGGTGAGTACAACACTGGCTGGCTACATAAGGCTTGTTTCAAGAATTGGAATGCTGCCTCAGCCTCGGGGGTCCATTTTCCGCTGGAACGTGGCCGGCGCATTCTGTAACCCGAACGGCATTCTTTTATATTGGAACGCCCCGTCTGGGGTTACAAATGCGTTTTTCTCTTTGGCCAATTTGGCCAGGGGGATTTGCCAATACCCTTTTGTGAGGTCAAGAGTCGTCATGTATCGGGCTGTTCCCAGCCGGTCGATCAACTCATCTATACGTGGCATGGGGTAGGTGTCAAATTTTGTAACTTTGTTCAACTGACGAAAATCGTTACAAAATCGCCAGCTCCCATCCGGTTTAGGCACCAACACAATGGGACTAGACCAATCACTTTGGGACTCCTCTATCACCCCTAAGTTCAGCATTTTCTGTACTTCCTCCCGTATTGCCTCCCGTCGGGCCTCTGGGATCCGATAGGGTTTTAACTTCACCCTTTCACCGGGCGGGGTAATGATGTCATGCTCTACCCCAGATGTTTGTCCCGGCAGCTCAGAGAATACCTCCTTGTTGCGAAGCACAAACTCCTTAACCTCCTGTTGTTGGGGTTGTGACAAGGTGGCTGCTATTCCAACCTCAGGAATCACGCAACCAGTTTGAGCTGGTGACCAAGTGTCTGCGACTAGGGACTCTCTATCCCTCCAGGCTTTCAACAGATTAACGTGATAGATCTGTTCGGGCTTTCGCCTTCCTGGTTGTCTGACCTTGTAATTCACTTCGCTCACTTTTTCCATTATCTCGTAGGGGCCTTGCCATTTGGCAAGGAATTTACTTTCAACCGTAGGGACAAGTACCAGTATCCTATCCCCCGGGGAAAAGGTACGGGTCTTGGCTCCACGGTTGTACACTCTCTGCTGTGCTAACTGCGCTTGGGCCAAATGTTCCTTCACGATGGGCATTACCTGTGCAATTCGGTCTTGCATCAGGGCGACATGCTCAATCACACTCCTGTGGGGAGAACTCTCACTTTCCCAAGTTTCCTTGGCAATATCCAACAGCCCTCTTGGGTGTCTCCCATACAGTAACTCAAAGGGGGAGAATCCCGTAGAGGATTGGGGCACCTCCCTAATAGCAAACATCAGATAAGGAAGTAGACAGTCCCAATCCTTTCCATCTCTATCCACCACTTTCTTCAACATTTGCTTTAGGGTTTTGTTGAATCTTTCAACCAGCCCATCGGTTTGGGGGTGATACACAGATGTACGTAATTGCGTCACTTTGAACAATTTACACAGCTCCTTCATAACCCGGGACATAAAGGGTGTACCTTGGTCCGTAAGCAGTTCTCTACAAATACCCACCCGGCTAAACACAAGAGATAGCTCTTTGGCTATGGTTTTGGCCGAGGTATTTCGGAGAGGGATCGCTTCTGGATAACGGGTGGCATAGTCCATTATAACTAATATGTACTGGTGCCCCCTAGCGGACTTGATTATAGGACCTACCAAATCCATGGCGATCCTCTCAAACGGGACCTCAATGATGGGTAGAGGGACCAGCGGGCTACGGAAATGTGGCATCGGGGCCGACCTCTGACACACAGGGCAGGAGGAACAATAATTTTCTATGTCCTTTATCACCCCCGGCCAATAGAATCTCTGTAATACCCTCTCTCGGGTTTTCTCTGTCCCCAGATGACCTCCAAGAATGTGCCCATGGGCCAACTCCAACACCAACTTCCTGTAAGGTTTGGGCACCACAAGCTGCTCAACGGTTTCTTCTGCCCTTTTTGCCACCCGATACAGTAGGTCCTTCTCTACGCTGAAGTATGGGTAAGTGCAGGTATTATCTGGGTTCACTAACTCGCCATCTATTTTCACTACGTTTTCCCGTGCCTTTATTAGGGCGGGGTCTTTCAACTGTTCTGTGGCAAAGTTTTCCCTGTGAACCTCAAGATCAGAAAACTCCACAGACGGTAGGTTTTCGTCTGAGGAGGTGGGCTCCTCTCCAGTTTCTTGAGTCTCCCCTGCCAATACTGATAAGGGAAATTCCGGAGAGTCCTCACCACTCTCAGGGGAGTTCTGGCTATCCCATTCCTGGTACATAGGGGCACCAGTGGGGGGCTCAGGATCATCCCACAGTTCCCAGAACTTCGGAAAATCCCTTCCCACAATGGCGTCATGCGGTAACTGAGATACTAAGCCCACTGGATGAGAGAGGGTACCTTTGGGGGTCTCGAAACACACTGTAGTCACTGGATACTCTCGGGTGTCCCCATGCACACAAATAACAGCTACCTTGCTATTCCCAGAGACCTCTGTTTTAACTAACTCAGCCTTTATCAGGGTCACAAGGCTACCTGAATCCAGCAATACCACAACATTTCTACCATTAACACACATTTTGCATAAATGTTTCTCAGTTCCTCGAATGGCAGTGCATGCGACTGTCGCACACAGCGACTGACGTCTGCCCATCAGAAAGTCACACTGCATGGGTTCCTCCACAACCGGGCAATTGGCTGCAATATGTCCCGCTTGCCGGCAGCGGTAGCAAACGATCCTTCTTGCCGCCTCTTGAGCCGCTGATTTCCCAGGCTGTTCTCGCCAAACTTGGGGTAGAGCTCCCACCCTCTCACTCTCTCCACCCTCACCCCTTGGAATCCTCTTATCCGCCCCTGGGGATGGTCTGGTCTTAGGGTGGAAAGTCCGAGTGTCTCTGGAAGAGGCCGTCAGGTTCTCTGTAGCCAAGTATTTCTCCACACGATCCACAAGACCATCGGCCGTCTCTGGGTCTCCATGGCTTACCCACTTTTGGATGGCAGTAGGAAGAGCTCTCAAAAACCGATCCATTACAACACGTTCCACAATCTTTGGTGCGGACAAAGTCTCTGGCTGTAGCCACTTTCTGCTTAGGTGAATGAGATCATACATTTGAGACCTGGGGGGTTTTCCAAGCTGGAAAGTCCAGTTATGCACACGCTGAGCCCGGACAGCCTGGGTGACACCCAGCCTTGCCAATATTTCAGCTTTTAGCATCACATAGTCTTTTGCTTGGTCAGGCTCTAGGTCATAGTAAGCCTTCTGCGATTCACCAGTTAACAGAGGAGCCACCAGTCCAGCCCACTGCTCCTCAGGCCACTTTTCTCTTTCAGCAGTCCTTTCAAATGTGGTCAAAAATACCTCTGGATCATCCTCTCCAGTCATTTTTGTCAATAAACGACTCACCCCAAAGGACGCAGTATTAGTGGGACGGCTTTCCTCACTGGTCTGCGGACGTTGCTGCATTACTGCTTCCATTTGTTGTAGTCTCTGCTCTTGCTTCTGTAACAGGTCTATGAAGCGGGCCTCAGATTGCTGCTGGGCTTGTTGCTGAGCTGCAAGGCTCTGTTGATGAGCTTGCTGCTGGGCTGCGAAGTTCTGTTGTTGAGCTGCAAGGCTCTTTTGCAAACCTGCATTTGTCTGCTGTTGATTGGCATTTGCTAGAGCCAGCTGCTTCAGTATCTCCTCCATGCTGGCTTAAAAAAAAACTGCCACTGGTTCTCCACCAACTGTGAGGGGGTTAGCTTGGCAGCGGGTGTGTGTGACCCCCGGGATGGGCTCCCCACACAAAAACAGGCCCAGCAAACGGAGGTTGTGGTTTTCAAAATCAAAAAAAAAGGTGCGGTTTATTTTCTATTTACAGTGACAAAACACAGCAAAGCCAAAAGAAACATAAACAAATTAAATCCTGGTCAACTTGACCTCTGACTAAACATACAGGTTTCCTAACTAACAACTGGGATCAGCCTAGTGCTGTCCTAGTCCCTAAGTCCCTGGTTTTAAATGTCCAAGCAAATAGCCACACAGGCTTTGTCTCACCGGACAAGGGTTCACTCTCTCCAGGAAGTCCACACAGGTCTGCTTCCAGGCATGAGCTAACACCTAATGAATCTGGGAGTTCTTATAGAGGCCTAAATGAGCTGACAAGCTTCAGCTGGCCTCATCAACTCCCTGTCTGTACGACGCCCCACACTCTCCCTAGAGGTATGAGTCATCCATGAGCCTACTAGCCTCAGCTGGGCTTATACAACTCTCCACCCTAGTTGTATAAGTCAGCATAAAGCCTGAATCTGGGAGAAATATATCTACCCCCCTGGATGCAACCAGGTGACTTTACCTTCCTGCTGTCACAATATATATATACATACACACTATAATATTTATAATAATTTATATTATTTATTAGGCTTGTGCAATTTGTTTCGTAACGAATCGAAATTCGTCCGAATTTAGCAACTTTAGGACATTCGGAAGCATTCAAATTTCCGAATAAAGCAATTATGAATAAAACCGAATCCGAAATAAATTATACCGCAAATAGCGAATGCCCGAATGTCTTCGGCATAATTCGTTATGAAAAAAGTTACGAATGTACGAATCCATACGAAGCACAATAAGACTCACTCTGCTCTGCTCTCTGCTTCTCCCTCACCGTGCTGAACTCCCTCTCAAAATGGTGTACAGGGACGGAGGCTATAGCCGCATGTAAAAAACGAAAGAAAAATACGAGATTTCGAATCCATTCAAAGCACAATAACACTCTGCTCTGCTCTCTGCTTCTCCCTCACCGTGCTGAACCCTCTCAAAATGGTGTACAGGGGCGGAGGCTATAGCCGCATGTAAAAAAACGAAAGTAAAATACGAGATTTCGAATTGTTACAAATAACCGCTATGTATTTAGAAAAGTACAAATCCATTCGAAGCACATTAGGCATAATAGGCAACGTCGTTGTGAGAAAGACACGGAAAATTACGAATCAACAAACCCAAAAAAAGTTACGAAAATAGGAGTTGTGTCCAGAATCAACGAAAAACAATGTACCCTACCGAAAGTACGAATTATAAATCAACTAAAAATTCAACTAAAAATGTCGCTTGCGAAAATACGAATTAGTCTGAACACGAAAAATCCCGTCTAGCAAAATTAGGAATGATTACGAATCAACAGGACCGAAAAGAAACAAACCGAAACAAAACAAATTTTTCCGTTGTGCACAAGAAACGAACCGAAACTAAACAAATTTTTCCGTTGTGCACAAGTCTAATATTTATTAAAAATTTCAGGGGGAGAGGAAAGTGGGATTTTTACACGGTGCTAACAGTAGGGCAATGAGGAGGAGATCCTTGTTTAAAAGTTTGTTGCCATTTTATTATACAAATTTAAACATAGATATAAAGAAAACACAAAAAGAATTGACACATTGGATAAAACCAAGATGGTGGTATTATACATGTAAAGTGGTCACAGAAGCATGGTTATTTTCAAAAGTAAGGAGCAAAGAGCTTAATGCATCAGCCCGACATATTTCGCTATAAGTAGCTTCTTCAGGGGCGGTGCGTTTATGCTCAATGGTAGAGAAAATAACTGTATAAACAAAAAGGAAACATAGATAAACCAACAATAAACAATGTTGAAACAATTATTAATCCAAATTACAAAAAAGGTACATATTTATTGCTTTGGAGAGAAGGTCAGAGTTCAGCCCTAAAACCCAGAGACTGTGCTTACCCCATCTCGTGTAACACGCAGACGAGACCACCGATAAAGTTCCAGGATCAGACACTGGTCGCCCAGGGGATGCTAGAAAGGGACTGTCCCCAATGGTCACAGAGGGCAGTATGAAGGAGTACTGGGTGATATACACAAGAGGAAAGGAGAAGAAAAAGGGAAAAGGGAAAAAGGAAAGAAGGAGAGAAAAAACAAGGCAAAATAAGAGATGATAATTATGTAGATGACCAATAAACAAATAAGGGTTCAAAAGATAAAATAAATATGAGACATATATAAAAAAATATATGTACATATCACTTACTTAAAACCACAAGAGAAGTGATGAGGAGGAGGAGAGGTCTGATTTTTGTTGTGATAGCTGGACAGGTCAAAAGAGACCGGAGGTCTACAGCTACAACTGGTGAAAAATATATATGTGATAAAAATAAATATGAATAAAAATAAGTGAAAAAATAAATAAATAAAAAATAATAATTTATATAAAATATTATAATGGAAATAAAAATTGAAAATAAATAATAATGTAATAAATAATAAAGAGGTGAAAAATGAGTGAGAAAAGAAAAGACATGAATTGAAAGGAATCATAAAATAGAATTAGTCTGAAGAGAGAAGTTTCAATTAAAGCATATTTGATAGATATTATTGCCAAATGGCAGTTGTTATAGATTCCAAAGAGAAATATGTATCCAGTGTGGACTAAATAACCACACAAAAAAAGCGGACAAATGTCTCAAGAAAAAAGGGAGGAAATGAAAATCAGGTTAGTTACTTAATCATTACAAAAATAATAAAGAATTAATTAATTGATGAAAAGCACTCTGGAGAGATTTCTCAATGTAGGTATGTATAACAAATAGACTATGGAAAAAAATGTTTGTCTGTATAAAAGATTCCAATAGATAGAGATAGAGGCAGTGGGAGATCAGTATGAAAGAGAGAAAGATATATGAACAGTAAAATCCTAGATTTACCTTAGCAACTAGTGTAAACACCTCAAACCCCCCGGCTCCATGCGACTGTGCGGCTTGTGAGCAGGTTAAATACTGCACTCCATCGGACCCGGCGTCTGACGTCACCGGGCGCGAGGCGGGCAAATGGATGTCAATGCGCGTGCTCCGGAATCCTCTGAACGTAGAAAACGACGCTTCCAAGACTACTCGGCGCGATGGAGGAGGGGCTGCGAGATGACACTGGAGGTGGGACGTACCCACACACACGTACACACAGCATCCAGCACTGCCTGGCCAATTGGAGAAGACAGGGGAGAACCAAGGGAATTGTCTTGAGGCGAGCCGAGGGGAGGTGGCCGCACAGACAACGATGGTACCGCCCATTACGACATCAAGATCGGTGGAGGCATGTGGAATCCTCCACCTTGGGTGCCCATGTGGCCAGAGGGAGGACAGTCACCCAGGGGATCAGTGAGCTGGAGGTAATAGCGGTGATAGAGTCACAGGAACAGAAAAAGTGGGAAGCAGTCACATTGAAGCCGGTCTTGGTGACCACTTACGACCTGCTTCAACTGGGTAGTCAGGCTAATGAACTCGTCCACATCTAAAAAAACACAAAAACAAAAACAAAAGTAAATAAAGATATAGTACATGGGCTATATTAGAAGGTTACAATACAATGTATATAAATTGATCAATGAGAATGTTTTTATATAAATATATATATATCTATATATGAACAAAGAAAAATAAGAAGTACACAACAGGAAAAAAAGAGACCACAGAAAGGAAGGGAAAAAGGGAACAGTCCCCGTTAAAGAAAGGTGATGACAATATCTGAAATTGGGGAAGGGGGAAGGGGACGGGAAGGGGATATGACACAGATGGAGGGGAAACCCTGCAGGGGGATGGGATATAATATCATCAGCATAGTGAGGGTGGAAGGGCTAAGATGAAAAGGGGAATTTTTTTCAAAGAAAGGACCTAAAACTTAAATTTTCATTGAAGCCTGGAGGCGTGGTTGCCCTGAGATTATAGATCCATCGGGCCTCAAGCTGGAGCAGCGTTTTGTCCACGCTGCCCCCTCTTGAGCCCAGAGGGACATGATCCAGGGCATAAAACTTAATGACACTGGCATCAAAGTCGTGGCACATGCCAACATGTCTGCTGACTGCAGTAACTATCTTTTCCTTTAGAATAGGTCTAATGTGGTCTCTTATTCTCCTAAAGAAGGGGCGTTTGGTCTTTCCCACATAAAAGCCACCACACCGACACTGTGCCAAATATATGACCCCCAGTGTCTGGCATGTGACTCTCGTTTTAGTGGTATGCCAGTTGCCATTAGGAAGTAAGAATTCAGATTGCTGATCTACATACGAGCATATATCACAGTGACCACAAGGAGAGGTACCAGTCAGTGTAGAATTTGTTAATGAAGAAGTGGCAGGAAAGTGACTGTGCACCAAACGGTCTTTGAGGGATGGTGCACGTTTAAAGGTAATTTCAGGGAAGCTCTCTATATATTTCTTCACAACGGGATCTGCTTCTAAAAGAGGCCAGTAGTTTTTGAAAATATTTCTTACTTCATCATGTTGGTTTGAGTATCGAGTGATAACTCGGACTGTATCTTTTTTAATACGATCTTTAGAGGAAAATATTAGAGAGCTTCTGTCCAGTTCCTTCACTTTGTTGAAAGCCCGTTTAAGGCATTTATGACTATATCCTCTTGACCTCAATCTGTGGTAGAGGTCCTTGGATGCTTTTATAAAGTCAATATCTAGGCTACAGTTACGTCTGAGCCTTAGATATTGGCTGTAAGGGATACTCTCGAGGAGAGGGTTAGGGTGGGAGCTCCTTGCATGGAGGATAGTATTTCCTGCCGTGGGTTTCCTATATAGACATGAATCGACCTTGCCGTTCTCATTGATTGAAATGTTTAAGTCCAAAAAGCTTATGTTTGTGGGACTGAAATTCATAGTGAATCGCAGATTAAATTCATTAATGGAAATTAAGTCAAAAAATTGTTGAAGTTGTTGTACATCACCTGACCAAAAAATCAAAACGTTGTCAATATAACAATACCAGGAGACTACCTTGTCCACAAATGGCACAAGGTCATCCCTGGAAAAGACACTTCTCTCCCACCCCCCCAGGTACAGGTTGGCATACGATGGGGCACACTTAGTCCCCATCACAACCCCCTGCACCTGGAGGTAGTGGGAGGAACCAAAAACAAAGACATTGTGTTTGAGAACATAACCCAAGAGGTCTAGGACAAAACGATTGTAGTTTGCCGCTGAAGGGCCTCTTTCTTTAAGGTAATTTTCAATAATCTCCAATCCCTTGTCATGGGGTATAGTATTATAGAGGCTCTCGATATCGAGTGCCACAAGTATGGTATTGGAGGGTAGATAAATGCCTTCAAAGGTTCTCAATAGATCAATAGTGTCCTTAATATAGGAGGAAAGGGAAGTGACATGGGGATATAGGTATTCATCAATTAATGAGCTGGCGTTTTCTGTCAGGCTTGAACAGCCTGAAATAATTGGTCGTCCCGGTGGATCCATTAGGATTTGTGGGTCTTTGGAAGAGCATAAAAAGTGGGGGTTTTGGGGTCCTTGGTGTCCAAAAAACACCAAGTGCCTTGATTAATGATACCCTGTTGATAAGCTTTCAAAATTATGCTACGGTATTGATTAATGAAATTTTCAAGTACAGTTTGTGAAATTGGTCTGTACCAAGCGGCATTGGCCAAATTTTTTTTACACATGTTTTCATATTGTTCATTGTTTAAGATAACCACATTCCCCCCTTTATCTGCAGGTTTATCCCTTTATTTGTTTGCAGGGATTTAATTGCATTTTTCTGTGAGGTAGTGAGATTACCAGATTTAGAGGTATTGAGATTGGATTTTTCAATCGCCCTGGTTGTTTGCTGGACGAAGGCCCAGATATTGGGGTTGGCATTTAAGAGAGAGAAGTTTCTGGATTTGGGTTTAAACGATTGTGGGGGGGGAGGACATGCCAGCAATCGACAAAGCTGGTGGTGAATCAAACCAGACATTGTCGTCGGTGTCATGGCCCTCCTCCCAAAGGTCCATTAGATCTTGCAGAGCTTGTTGCTCCACATGATTGGTATAGGTCTCTGGGGGCATTTCTGTTTGCTGGGTTTGTAAAGTTGGTTCGTCATATATAACTCTATACATCAGTCTTCTGGCAAATAGGTGTAGATCCTTAATAAGAAGGAATTTGTCCACCTGTGCAGCAGGGCAGAAAGTCAAACGTAGTTTAAGGACCTCTATCTCATCATCAGTCAAGATATGCGAGGAGAGGTTGATAATGGATAATTTCAAATTGGTGTCCATAGCCTCATTGGGAGGAGCGAAGGAATCCGGACCAGGGTTCGGATCTATTCCTTTGCTAAAAAAATGGGCACTACTCTTACCTCAGCAGGTAAAGGAGTTCCTGTGTGGGAAACAATTATCTCAGCATTGCTTACCCTAGTGCAAGTGTCTAAGTGCATAGGTGAGGCTAGAATGGAGGTGGATGGAGCCGTAGGGACTACGGCATGTGAAGCATTAGATTGTTGGCCTCGGGATGCAGGCAAAGAAGGGTGAGGGAGTGTGGAAGAGCGAGACGGAGTCTGTTTGGGAGTGGGTGCTTGTGCGCGACGTGGAAGAGTAGAGCCAAGTTGATGTCTTAATGATTCTGTCGAGGCCGCATCCGAGTTACCCTTGCGTTTTTTAGGGAGTCTGTCACCTGACAGATCTCGATAAACCGTTGATTGACTAGAGGAAAGGGATGAAGCAGACGAAGTGTTGGGTATGTTATCATCATTTCGGGCATTTCTGGGATTGGTTGATCTAAAGGGTCTAGCATTGGCATGAGGAGTCCATTTATAGGCATATCCATTAGTATATGCATTCAAATCACGCACAAATTTATTTTCTTTAAGTCTCAAAATCTCCAAAGTGTAAGACTCAATATATTTTTTAAGGATGGTTTCTCTCTCCTTGAATCTTGTACTGGAGATAATGAGACAAAAGTCATCATATCATTTAAGGACAGAGCCATCTAGTAAAGTCAATTCATGCTCATATTGAGGGCATAGAAGTGCCATCATCCCATAAGAACAAGTTTGTAAATTGTCTTCCCATTTCGATTTTAAAGAGTCCCCCACCTTCACCTTTTGTAGGTTGGGAAACAATTGAATTCTCAAGCCCCATGGTACAATTTTGTTTTCCATATACTTTTCAAAGTAACGCTTGTGCCAAAAGACTCTTACTTTCCTCTCCAAGAGGCGTTGAACTCTGAGGAAGGCCGAATCTAGATCTCTATCACTAATTTCACCTGAGTTTTGAGTCCTTTGAACTTTGTTCATGAGACCTTCCCAGGACTCACCACTGAAGGCAGCCATCTTAAAATGCAGGGAAATGGGATGGGAAGGACAATGAAGGTGGGGGAAGGGAAATGGGGGGATGGAAGGGAAGGGGAAAGGGCAAATGGAAGGGGACCTAAATGGTGAGAACAAATAAGGTACAATACATAAACAAACAAAAACAGATATAAATTCGTCACCAAGTATAAATCGGGCACTGTTAGTTCATACACTTAAATAATTTTAGATGAAAAGGGAAAGAATAAACTTGTTTTTTAAGAGGCCAGATTTTAAGCACAATATCCTCTAGATAAACAAGAGGAGTGCAAATTATTGTATGTTGTGTTTCTCTAGACTGGACAAGGGGAATGGTTGTGTACTAAAACACGGATAGAGATTTTTATATGTTGTTTGAGTCCAGTCAAAGGGAAAACACCCACAGATATAGGCACCACATCCCAGATAGATATATTCAAAATTTCAGGGTGAGAGGAAAGTGGGATTTTTACACGGTGCTAACAATAGGGCAATGAGGAGGAGATCCTTGTTTAAAAGTTTGTTGCCATTTTATTATACAAATTTAAACATAGATATAAAGAAAACACAAAAAGAATTGACACATTGGATAAAACCAAGATGGTGGTATTATACATGTAAAGTGGTCACAGAAGCATGGTTATTTTCAAAAGTAAGGAGCAAAGAGCTTAATGCATCAGCCTGACATGTTTCGCTATAAGTAGCTTCTTCAGGGGCGGTGCGTTTATGCTCAATGGTAGAGAAAATAACTGTATAAACAAAAAGGAAACATAGATAAACCAACAATAAACAATGTTGAAACAATTAATTATCCAAATTACAAAAAAGGTACATATTTATTGCTTTGGAGAGAAGGTCTCCAGCCCTAAAACCCAGAGACTGTGCTTACCCCATCTCGTGTAACACGCAGACGAGACCACCGATAAAGTTCCAGGATCAGACACTGGTCGCCCAGGGGATGCTAGAAAGGGACTGTCCCCAATGGTCACAGAGGGCAGTATGAAGGAGTACTGGGTGATATACACAAGAGTAGTGATGAGCCGAACACCCCCGGGTTCGGTTCGCACCAGAACCCGCGAACGGACCGAAAGTTCGAACGAACATTAGAACCCTATTAAATACAATGGATGCGAACGTTCGAATTCTAAAGTGCTAATTATAACAACTATTATGCATGTTATTGTCATAAATAGGGTTTGGGAACCCGGGTTCTGCACCAGGGGACATGTATCAATGCAAAAAGAAGTTTTAAAAACGGTCGTTTTTCGGGAGCAGTCATTTTAATGATGCATAAAGTGAAAAAAAAAAGTCAAATATTCCTTTAAATATCGTACCTGGGGGGTGTCTAAAGTATGCCTGTGAAGTGCCACGTGTTTCCCGTGTTTAGAACTGTCCCTGCACAAAATGACACTTCTAAAGGAAAAAAAAGCCATTTAAAACTGCTTGCGGCTTTAATGTAATGTCTGGTCCCGGTAATATGGATGAAATTCTTTAAGAAAAATGGCATAGCTACCCCATGACCCCCCCCCTACCCCAGCCCATTACCAGCCCCTTTGGGTCTTGTATGGATATTAAGGGGAACCCCGCACATAAAATAAAAAAGGCCCTATATACTCTGAACAGCCGTATACAGGCGGTGCATACAAGACAGGGACTGTAGGTTTGTTCTTATGTAGAATCTGTTTGTAATTTTGAACAGGTACATTGTTGAAGTGTAGCTCCAGCCCAAAAATCTATTTTTAAACTTTTTGGGAAACATAGGTAAGGGTTATCACCCCTGTAACATTTGTTTTGCTGTCTGTGCCCCTGTTCAGAACATTTCACCTCACTTTCCGTCCCAATGACAACTGTTTTTGAAATGTGGTGTTTTTCTTGAAACAAGGATTGCTGATAAAGCATCAGTACAGATGAGACCCCTTTCTCCCATATTTATTCTTACAGGAGAGAATTTTCCTTTTAGGGGTAGATTTCCTCTCACTTCCTGTTGTCTTCTTTCGTTTGCAAGTAGGAGTCGTTTGTAAGTTGGATGTTTGAAAGTAGGGACCTGCCGTATATACTCTGCAGAAATAGGCCCCTTAGTTGTTGGTGTTGGCACAACACTGTAAGCACTCAGTTACTCTTGGTTGGTGCTGGAACGCCCTGCTGTCAACTATTATATCAGGAATTTTAATTACATATAATTGTTGAACAGTGGTAGTAAAAATTGGGGCTTTGATGGTGGTGCTGGTGCCACAACACTGTAAGCCCTGACAGTTACTCTTGGTGGGTGCAGCAATGGGCCCTGCTGTGAATTATTAGATCAAGAATTGTAATTACATGCCCCTTTTGAACAGGGGCTGAAAAATTGGGCCTTTCGTGGTGGTGGTGGTGGTGGCGTTGCCACAAGACTGTAAGCCCTCAGAGTTACTCTTGGTGGGTGCAGCAATGGACCCTGCTGTGAATTATTAGATCAAGAATTGTAATTGCATGCCCCTGTTGAACAGGGGCTGAAAAATTGGGCCTTAGGCACTGGTGGCACAACACTACAACCCCTCACAGATACTGTACTTGGAGCACAGCAATGAGCCCTGTTGCAAAGTATTGCTTCAAAAATTGTAATGACACGCCCCTGTTAAACAGGGGCTGAAAAATTGGGCCTTAGGCACTGGTGCCACAACACTCCAACCCCTCACAGATACTGTACTTGGAGCACAGCAATGAGCCCTATGGCAAATTATTGCTAAAAAAAATGTAATTACACGCCCCTGTAAAACAGGGGCTGAAAAATTGGGCCTTAGCCACTGGTGGCGGCACCCATAAACAAAAATGATCTTCCAAGCTATCATCATCAATCGTATCATTGAGGACTCGGAGGAGGAGGATAGCCAGTCAACATAACAGCACAGGCACTCAGCATCAGCATCAGTCTTGAAGGGATGTGACATGTTAAAATCAATTAGTCTGTTATATCAGCATCAGGTGTGTGGTAGCTGGTGGTGATCCAAGACTGGTTCATCTTGATGAAAGTCAGTCGATCAACCGAGTCGGTGGACAGGCGCACCCTGTGATCCGTGACAAATCCTCCAGCAGCACTGAATGTGCGTTCCGAAAGAACGCTGGATGCAGGACAGGCCAGTAGCTCAATTGCATACTGTGCAAGCTCTGGCCAGTGATCCATCCTCAAGACCCAGTAAGCCAGAGGATTTTCGGTGGGGAAGGTGTCCAAGTCTGACCTTGCCCCTAGATATTCCTGCACCATGTTTATCAGACGCTGGCGATGGTTGCTGGAACCGATCATACTTTGGGGCTGCGGACTAAAGAATTGTCTGAACGCATCGGTCAGACGGCCACCTTCCCCACCGCTCCTTCTTTGACTGGCCGAAGCCTCAGCAACTCGTTGTCCAGGACCAGGAGTTTGTAACCTCCCAGTCTCTGGGAACGCGTTGCACAGACCTTTCTGCAAGGCCTCCCGGAGTTGTCTCATCCTCTGCTCCCTCTGCGACGGTAACATAAGGTCCGCAACCTTACCCTTGTACCGTGGATCAAGGAGAGTGGCCAGCCAGTAATGGTCCCTCTCCTTGATCCGAAGAATACGAGGATCCTTCCGCAGACTTTGCAGGATCAGGGAGGCCATGCAGCGTAGGTTTGCTGAGGCATTCGCTCCGGAGTCCTCTGGGTCACTAAGGACGACATGATCCGCAGCCACCTCCTCCCAGCCACGTACAAGTCCACTGGTTTCTTGGGACTGTAAATCATCCCTAAAAGACTGCTGCTGATGATGCTGAGTGCCAGCCTCCACCTCCATGCTGACACAATCCTCCTCCTCCTCCTCCTCCTCCTCCTCCTCTTCCTGTGCGATGGGTGGGACAGAAGGAACACTGTCTGGGTAAAGGGGGCCTTGAGAGGCAAGGAAGTCCTCCTCTTCCTGCCTCTGTTCTGCCTCAAGTGCCCTGTCCATTATTCCACGCAGCGTGTGCTCCAACAGGTGGACAAGAGGTACAGTGTCACTGATGCATGCACTGTCACTGCTCACCATCCTCGTGGCCTCCTCAAATGGTGCCAGGACAGTGCATGCATCCCTGATCATGCCCCACTGGCGTGGAGAAAAAAAACCAAGCTCCCCTGACCCTGTCCTGGTGCCGTAGTCGCACAGGTACTCATTGATGGCCCTCTGCTGCGTGTGCAGCCGCTGCAGCATGGCCAACGTTGAGTTCCACCTGGTGGGCATGTCACATATAAGGCGGTTCTTGGGCAGGTTCAACTCCTTTTGCAGCTCAGCCAGGCGAGCACTGGCATTATAAGATCTGCGGAAATGCACACAGACTTTCCTGGCCTGCCTCAGGACATCCTGTAAGCCCGGGTACCTGCCCAAGAACCGCTGCACCACCAGGTTAAGGACGTGAGCCACACAGGGCACATGGGTCAGTTGTCCCTGTCGGAGGGCGGAGAGGAGGTTGGTGCCATTGTCGCAAACCACCATTCCTGGCTTAAGCTGGCGTGGCGTCAACCACCTCTCGGCCTGGCCCTGCAGAGCAGACAGGACCTCTGCCCCAGTGTGGCTTCTGTCCCCCAAACACACCAGCGCAAGCACGGCATGGCATCTTTTTGCCTGCGTACTTGCGTAGCCCCGTGAACGGCTACGGAGCACCGCTGGTTCATAGGACAAACCACAGGAAGAGGCCATGGAGGAAGAAGAAGAGGAGGGGGTGGAGGAGAGAGGTGTGTCACAACCAGTAGTAGCATTTTGGAGGCGTGGCGGTGGGACAACCTCCAACACTACTGCACCTTGTCCTGCATCCTTCCCAGCTGCCAAAAGAGTGACCCAATGGGCCGTGAAAGAAAGGTAACGTCCCTGTCCATGCCTGCTGGACCATGAGTCAGCGGTAATATGCACCTTACCGCTGACCGCCCTGTCCAGCGAGGCCAAGACATTGCCTTCCACATGCCGGTAGAGAGCCGGAATAGCCTTCCGTGAGAAAAAGTGGCGTTTGGGAACCTGCCACTGAGGAACCGCACATTGCACAAACTCACGGAAGGGGGCCGAGTCTACCAACTGAAAAGGCAGCAGTTGAAGCGCTAGCAATTTAGCCAAGCTAGCATTCAACCGCTGGGCATGTGGATGGCTGGGAGTGAACTTCTTTCGACGGTCCAGCAGCTGGGGCAGGGAAATTTGCCTGCTAGAATCGGACGTCGGTGTACTGCTAGCAGAGTGGCCGCAAGTACTTGGCTGTGACACACCTAATTCTACACCTTCATTCCTCTCAGTGCATGTTTCAGAGAGGACTGAAGTTATAGTGGGGTTGGAGATCCCAGCTGATGCGGTGCAAGGAGAGGTCCGCTTTGTTCTTTGGTGTGGGTCTTTGAGGTAGGCTTGCCAACGAGCTGCATGGCAGGTCAACATATGTCTGGTCAGGCATGTGGTACCCAAGCGGCTGATGTTTTGGCCACGCGATATACGCTTGAGACATATGTTGCAAACAGCAGCTGTGCGATCTGATGCACTAGCCTCAAAAAAGGCCCACACCAAAGAACTTTTTGAATGACGGGCAGAGGCAGCGCCCTGCACAGGCGGAGCTCTGCGGTGTGATTCCGTATGTGTACTGCCCTTACGCTGGCCACCAAAGGGCATCCTGCCTCGTTGGAGATGTGCCTCCTCCTCATCCTCCTCCTCCTCCTCTCTCCTATTAGGCACCCACGTGGAGTCAGTGACCTCATCATCACCTCCCTCCTCATCACTGGAGCCAATCTGGCAGTATGCTGCAGCTGCTGGAACATGACTGCCAGATTGGTGTCCTTCTTGAGCATCCCCTCTGTCTGCTCTCACGCTACTGCCTTCCTCTAGCTGGGTTTCATCATCAGACCCTTCGAAACGCTGGGCATCCTCCTGGAGCATGTACCCAACACTGTGCTGAAACAGTTCGGGGGACTCCTCAGGAGGAGGACATGGTGGGTCTAGGGAAGGAGTGACTGATGATGAGTCTGACATTGATACCAGGGAAGAGGACGCTTTGGCAGCTGCTTTTCCAGTACCCTGAGCCTGGGTGAGAGAGGATGAGGAGGAGGAGGAGGGCTTGGTCATCCACTCTACCAAGTCTTCGGCATGATGTGGCTCAACATGTCCAGCTGCCGAAAAGAAGGACAAGCGTGTCCCATGGCCATGTGCTGATGACAATGCACCGCGTCCACGACCAGCACTGTTGCCCCCAGACACAGAGCCTGCTTGCCCTCTTTTATTGCCTCCTGACTGTCTGCCTCTCCTTGTTTGCCTTCCAGACATTCTAATAGATGGCCTGCAGGGAGATGGGAAAAAAGCAATAAGGGCTACCTTCAGGTGTCCTTCTCTGTCCCTGGAAACAAGGACTTTGACAGTGAAAGAAACTGACACACTCTCCCTACCTACAGTTTTCTGTCCCTAGAAAAAATGTTTTTTTTAAGCACAATTTAGCACAAGGAGAATTCACTCACTGTCCTTCCAGGTCCCTGGAAACAAGGACTTTGACAGTGAAAGAAACTGACACACTCTCCCTACCTACAGTTTTCTGTCCCTAGAAAAAAATGTTTTTTTAAGCACAATTTAGCACAAGGAGAATTCACTCACTGTCCTTCCAGGTCCCTGGAAACAAGGACTTTGACAGTGAAAGAAACTGACACACTCTCCCTACCTACAGTTTTCTGTCCCTAGAAAAAATGTTTTTTTTAAGCACAATTTAGCACAAGGAGAATTCACTCACTGTCCTTCCAGGTCCCTGGAAACAAGGACTTTGACAGTGAAAGAAACTGACACACTCTCCCTACCTACAGTTTTCTGTCCCTAGAAAAAATGTTTTTTTTAAGCACAATTTAGCACAAGGAGAATTCACTCACTGTCCTTCCAGGTCCCTGGAAACAAGGACTTTGACAGTGAAAGAAACTGACACACTCTCCCTACCTACAGTTTTCTGTCCCTAGAAAAAATGTTTTTTTTAAGCACAATTTAGCACAAGGAGAATTCACTCACTGTCCTTCCAGGTCCCTGGAAACAAGGACTTTGACAGTGAAAGAAACTGACACACTCTCCCTACCTACAGTTTTCTGTCCCTAGAAAAAATGTTTTTTTTAAGCACAATTTAGCACAAGGAGAATTCACTCACTGTCCTTCCAGGTCCCTGGAAACAAGGACTTTGACAGTGAAAGAAACTGACACACTCTCCCTACCTACAGTTTTCTGTCCCTAGAAAAAATGTTTTTTTTAAGCACAATTTAGCACAAGGAGAATTCACTCACTGTCCTTCCAGGTCCCTGGAAACAAGGACTTTGACAGTGAAAGAAACTGACACACTCTCCCTACCTACAGTTTTCTGTCCCTAGAAAAAATGTTTTTTTTAAGCACAATTTAGCACAAGGAGAATTCACTCACTGTCCTTCCAGGTCCCTGGAAACAAGGACTTTGACAGTGAAAGAAACTGACACACTCTCCCTACCTACAGTTTTCTGTCCCTAGAAAAAATGTTTTTTTTAAGCACAATTTAGCACAAGGAGAATTCACTCACTGTCCTTCCAGGTCCCTGGAAACAAGGACTTTGACAGTGAAAGAAACTGACACACTCTCCCTACCTACAGTTTTCTGTCCCTAGAAAAAATGTTTTTTTTAAGCACAATTTAGCACAAGGAGAATTCACTCACTGTCCTTCCAGGTCCCTGGAAACAAGGACTTTGACAGTGAAAGAAACTGACACACTCTCCCTACCTACAGTTTTCTGTCCCTAGAAAAAATGTTTTTTTTAAGCACAATATAGCACAAGGAGAATTCACTCACTGTCCTTCCAGGTCCCTGGAAACAAGGACTTTGACAGTGAAAGAAACTGACACACTCTCCCTACCTACAGTTTTCTGTCCCTAGAAAAAATGTTTTTTTTAAGCACAATTTAGCACAAGGAGAATTCACTCACTGTCCTTCCAGGTCCCTGGAAACAAGGACTTTGACAGTGAAAGAAACTGACACACTCTCCCTACCTACAGTTTTCTGTCCCTAGAAAAAATGTTTTTTTTAAGCACAATTTAGCACAAGGAGAATTCACTCACTGTCCTTCCAGGTCCCTGGAAACAAGGACTTTGACAGTGAAAGAAACTGACACACTCTCCCTACCTACAGTTTTCTGTCCCTAGAAAAAATGTTTTTTTAAGCACAATTTAGCACAAGGAGAATTCACTCACTGTCCTTCCAGGTCCCTGGAAACAAGGACTTTGACAGTGAAAGAAACTGACACACTCTCCCTACCTACAGTTTTCTGTCCCTAGAAAAAATGTTTTTTTTAAGCACAATTTAGCACAAGGAGAATTCACTCACTGTCCTTCCAGGTCCCTGGAAACAAGGACTTTGACAGTGAAAGAAACTGACACACTCTCCCTACCTACAGTTTTCTGTCCCTAGAAAAAATGTTTTTTTAAGCACAATTTAGCACAAGGAGAATTCACTCACTGTCCTTCCAGGTCCCTGGAAACAAGGACTTTGACAGTGAAAGAAACTGACACACTCTCCCTACCTACAGTTTTCTGTCCCTAGAAAAAATGTTTTTTTTAAGCACAATTTAGCACAAGGAGAATTCACTCACTGTCCTTCCAGGTCCCTGGAAACAAGGACTTTGACAGTGAAAGAAACTGACACACTCTCCCTACCTACAGTTTTCTGGTCCTAGAAAAAATGTTTTTTTTAAGCACAATTTAGCACAATTAGAATTCACTCACTGTCCTTCCAGGTCCCTGGAAACAAGGACTTTGACAGTGAAAGAAACTGACACACTCTCCCTACCTACAGTTTTCTGTCCCTAGAAAAAATGTTTTTTTTAAGCACAATTTAGCACAAGGAGAATTCACTCACTGTCCTTCCAGGTCCCTGGAAACAAGGACTTTGACAGTGAAAGAAACTGACACACTCTCCCTACCTACAGTTTTCTGTCCCTAGAAAAAATGTTTTTTTTAAGCACAATTTAGCACAAGGAGAATTCACTCACTGTCCTTCCAGGTCCCTGGAAACAAGGACTTTGACAGTGAAAGAAACTGACACACTCTCCCTACCTACAGTTTTCTGTCCCTAGAAAAAATGTTTTTTTTAAGCACAATATAGCACAAGCACAAAACACACTGACACTCTCCCTACCTATCCTTCTCTTTCCCTAAACTAAAGGAATCCAGGTTAAGCAAGAAAGAAATAAAAGTCACTGTCCCTGCCTATGCTGCTCTATCCCTGCTCCGGAACACACTACACTAGGCCGCCGTGCTGGCGGCCTTTTATAGTGTGGGGCGTGTACTAAACACCCTCAGCAATAATTGGCCACAGGCATCCTGCCTGTGGCCAATCATTGCTCTCCTCGCTGCCGGCGCTGTGATTGGCCAAGCATGCGGGGTCACAGTGCATGCTTGGCCAATCACAGCGCCTGGATGACACTGCGATGGCGTAGTGCATTGTGGGCCGTTCGCGTCACTCGAATTTGGCGCGAATGGCCCAAATCGTTCGATCTTCGTCGAACGATCGAACAGCCGATGTTCGAGTCGAACGTATGTTCGACTCGAACACGAAGCTCATCCCTACACAAGAGGAAAGGAGAAGAAAAAGGGAAAAGGGAAAAAGGAAAGAAGGGGAGAAAAAACAAGGCAAAATAGGAGATGATAATTATGTAGAAGACCAATAAACAAATAAGGGTTCAAAAGATAAAATAAATATGAGACATATATAAAAAAATATATGTACATATCACTTACTTAAAACCACAAGAGAAGTGATGAGGAGGAGGAGAGGTCTGATTTTTGTTGTGATAGCTGGACAGGTCAAAAGAGACCGGAGGTCAGGGGCGTGGCCTGAGGTGAGGGAGAATGGTCGCTCTGTCACCTGCTCCAGGATAACGGGAATCCCCTGAGCGGCTAGAAGCAAACAAAAAGCAGCCCTGAGAACTCAGATAAGCTCCGGTAGCGGCGGAGAACATAAGGTGCAGATGGGGAACAAAAAGAAGAAGGAGAAACCCCTTAAATTGAGTGATTTCCTGAGCCCTGACAGGACTCGGGGAAAACAAGATGGCGCAGGTCCCTCAGCCTCTCAGCACAATTTAAGGCGCTACTCTGCACTTCAGGAGAATAAGCAGAAATCAGCTATGGAAATACAGCTTCCAAACAGCACTCTGTCACAAGCTGAAATTCACAGCCCTCCTTCTCAGAAAAGAAGATTAGACAATTCAGAAGAGAATGTAAGTGAATCTCCTCATAACTTTGACATGACAGTATATAACAATCCATTTGATGAAAAACTGCATGCCATTCCCACCTCAGGACAGCCTGTCTCAGACTCCACACTTAAAGAGATAGTCATGTCATTAAGGGGGGCTCTGCAACAAGATATGTTTAATTTCATGCAACAGTCCAAGCGAGATTTTTACGCAATTGGTGACAGAGTAGACTACATAGAAAATAAGATGTGCGACTTTACTGAGGCACACAATGACCTAGTTGAAGCCCACTTTGATGTGGAAGAGGAATTAAAAAACCTAAAATTAAAGATCTCAGACCTTGAAGACAGAAGTAGAAGGAACAATGTTAAATTTTGTGGTATACCAGAAAATGTTAAGCCCCAGGAATTGAAGACATTTATAAAAGGCATGATAACAGCACTATTACCAATGGTCCCTCAACATGAACTGTCAATTGATCGGGCACACAGATTGCCTAAGCCCTCGCATATACCAGAGCACTTACCCAGAGATGTAATTGCAAAAATAATTTTTTTCCAAGTGAAGGACCAACTAATGCAATATGCACGTCACCACTTACCGCTACCTGACCCATATGCAGGAATCAAACTTTACTCAGACCTATCGCAAGCTACATTATTGGCACGCAAGGACTTGAACCCGATAACAAAAATTCTCCGAAACCATAAAATACTTTATAGATGGGGTTTCCCCACAAAATTACTGATAGAACGTGAGGGCAAGATGCATTCCATACATACCCTGGAGGAGGGTCTAAAAACTGTACAGCTATGGGGGATACTTCCTACCGACAGTGAGGACATCTCGGATAATCCCCCATCAGGGAAAATGACCCAAAGGCATACTAACCAAGGAAGAACCTTGGCCGCTGCCGCCAAGGAAACTTTTGACTGAAAAATATATTTCACTTACACAGAAATGCTCCATTTCCAGTTCACTATATATACCAAATCCTATTCTCAGGGATTCAAATCCAGGGGGGGGGGGCCCTAAGTCTGGGAGGTCTTGTTACTCCCCCTCCCTAAGGATAAAGGGTACATTCACAATGTACACAGGAGTTGCATACCAACTCCAAATTTCTTATTTTTATTTTTTGTTAAAACTGTTTGTTTTATTGTTGCGTTTTCACTTCATAAGTTTTCAGATGCATTACCACCATCTACTGGACAAGAAAGGTATCAGTAAGAATAACAGTATTGAGATAATATTCTTATCGCATAATGACAAGACAAAATTAATAAGCACCAAATTCCTTCAATATGGGCCTTAAACTGCTGTCAATCAACACCAAAGGTCTCAATAGCCCATATAAAAGAAGAGCTCTCTGGACTGACGCACTAAAACACAAAAGCGATATAGTGTGTATACAGGAATTGCATTTTGCAAAAGACAAAATTCCCAAATTCTCACATCATAAGTTCCCAAAAATGTTTACTTCTAACAATAATAAGAAGAAAAAAGGAGTTGTAATTGGAATTAAAGATACAGTCACCTTTCAACTATTGGACCTTAAAACGGACAACCAAGGTAGATATATAATCCTGGTAGCAACCATTAACAACTCAGATTATACAATTATAAATACTGTATATATGCTCCAAATAAACACCCACAAAGATTTATACGGAAAACAATAACGGTTGCAAGGAAACTACAAAAAGGACCACTTATTCTCTGCGGGGACTTTAATGCACCTCTGGATCCCATTATGGACACTTCCAAAAAAGAAAATTCCACCAGATATGGACTGAACAAGATGCTTCAAGATGAAGACCTCTATGACCCCTGGAGATGTCTACACACAACTGAAAGAGACTACACTTTTTTTTCACAGGTTCATAAATCATTTTCCAGGATAGACTATTTTATTACAGACAAACACCTGCTACAAAGAATAATAGATGCCAAAATACATAATATAACCTGGTCTGACCATGCACCAATTACACTAGAAATCCAGACAGGAGGTACCTGTCCTAATAATTCCTTATGGAGAAACAATACGTTCATTCTATCTCAAAAGAGGAACCTGTCTGTAATAAAAAGGAATTTAACAGAATTTTTTGATATCCATAAAGGTGAATCTCTGAATATTGCAAATTTATGGTGTACCCATAAAGCTTTTGTTAGAGGGATTCTTATACAGGTAGCAGCAAGGGGAAAAAAAAAGAAACAAAATATTATAAATAATTTATTAAAAGATATAGCAAGTGTGGAAGAAATTCATAAAAAAAAAAAAAACAAAGATTCCAATTTGATACAACAATTAACCAAACTCAGGTTAGAACTGAGATGCGCCTTGCTAGAAGACCATGACAGATACCTAAAAAGAATAAAACTAAATTATTATTCCCAGAATAATAAAGCTGGTAGACTATTAGCAAATCTACTACGTCAACGACAAAACAATAATAAAATATCTAAAATAATACACCATAAAACAGGAAATACCCATTATAACCCCCAAGAAATAGCAGATTCACTGGCAGATTATTATACTTCTCTATATAACCTTCAGGAGGACAAAAATACCTTTCAACCTACTCCCGAGAGTATTTCTGACTTCCTGAAATCAGTAAACCTTCCTGAAATTGACCCTACCACCCTTGAAAAACTCAATGAACCAATATCGCGAATAGAAATTTTCAATGTTATCAAACATTTACCCATAAATAAAGCGCCAGGTAGTGATGGTTTATCAGCAGAATATTATAAAGCCTGTGTGGATATTTTAGTTCCATATCTAACCAATCTATTTAACCATGTAGCAAATACCAGTCAATTTCCTAAGGAAATGTTAGAGGCAATCATAATTACAATACCTAAAACAGAAAAAGACCCTACATCCCCCATTAACTACCGTCCCATTTCGTTATTGAATACAGACCTGAAAATTTACGCTAAAATATTGGCTAATAGACTGCTAGAAACTACCCCCTATCTCATTAAACCTGACCAAGTAGGATTTATTAAGGGCAGACAAGCACCAGATGGTACGAGAAGAATTCTAAACCTGATTAACCAGATAGATAACGAAAGAACACCTTCCCTTCTATTAGCTATAGACGCCGAAAAGGCATTTGATAGAATGCACTGGAACTACATATCTAAGGCATTAACAAAATTTGGATTCAAGGGATTTATACATACTGCTATTATGTCACTCTATACACAACCTTCAGCCAGAGTATCTACATCAGGCTCAATCTCTAAAAGATTTAATCTCACTAACGGAACTAGACAAGGGTGCCCTCTATCCCCCCTGATATTTTCATTAGCGATAGAACCTTTGGCAGAATCCATACGAATAAACCCGTACATTAAAGGTATAAAAATAGGACAATACGAACACAAAATCGGACTATTTGCGGACGATATCATATTATCATTAACTAACCCAGACGCATCATTACCTGCTGCACAAAATATACTAGACCATTATGGCAAAATATCCTACTACAAAATTAACAAAAATAAATGCAATGTATTACCAATGAACTTATCTCCTGACCAAATTAAAAATATGCAAGAAAAATATGGTTTTAACTGGGATACAACTTCTTTATCATATTTAGGGATTAAACTTACTTACCCGCCCTCCAAAATGTATGCAATTAACTTCCCCACACTCCTAGAAATAGTACACAAAGATCTTCAAAATATACAAAAAACTCAACTCACATGGGTAGGGAGAATAGCAGCCTTTAAAATGCAAACACTACCCAAAATATTATATTATTTCCGCTCCCTCCCTACTATTATTCCCAATAAATTTTTCACACAAATTAATAAGAAACTCAAAAATGTTATCTGGAATGGGAAAAAACCTAGAGTGTATTTTCCATACTGACTTCCAATAAAACAGTGGGAGGAATGGGATTACCGGAAGTAAAAAGTTACTTTCTTGTTCATACATCACGGGACACAGAGCAGCATAGTCATTACTATGTGGGTTATATAGAATTACCTTCAGGTGCTGGCAAAACAGGAAGTACCCTTCCAAAACAGGAAGTACCCTCCCCTATATAAGCCCCTCCCATCCGGGAGTACCTCAGTTTTTTGCCAGTGTCTAAGGTGTTGGCCAAGGTTAACATGTATTCATCTGGGCTTGTGTACAGGTTCTCTGGGCCTTAGCAAGCTATTCCGGATCCGACCAAAAAAAGCTTCATAGCTAAACGGTCGGTACCCGGGCCTTGCAGAGAAGAGCAAGGTTTTGCCTGTAATGCCTCTCTTAGGAGGGCTGGACCCTGGAATCCAGAGCTCTGGTCATACCCAAAACCAAGAGGCTATCTGTGCAGGGTGCTATACAGGTCCAGGGGAGTGGAATCCTTGGGAACCCGGTCCCTGAAGGTCTAGTACAATGCCTGCCGTGAAAGGTGAAGTTTGGGCTTCTGTGGACCAAACAAAGTCCTGCGGCGGGGAAAAGGTAAGTGGGGGCCCCTCAGGAACTTGGTTCTATTGAGGGGACCCCCAAGCCTAATATGTCTTTCTGCCTGTTACCTAAAAGGTATTCCCGCTAATAGCTGTATATGCCTAAGAAATCCTAGAAATGTTTTTTCATAAAGGAAGTTTTAAAAACTGTAAACCTGGAAATGTTTTTCATAAAGGAGGTTTTAAAAAAAAAAAAAAAAAGACAAAAGTGCGGTACCTGTGTTTGTCCACTAGAGGCCGCTGTGGAACGTCTTTTTTCTTGGGACTATTCCTTCCAGGGTAAAAGTCCAGGCAGATGAGTGAGCTCTCTATCAGGGAAGCTGCATTCCTCTGTCATGCTGCCAAGTAGTTTCCTTCCATCCCCGAGTCCTGGTGAAACAGGGACCCTGGCTCCTCTCCCTACATGGCGCCAAGAGCGCACACGTGCACGCGCGCGCGCGCGCACACACGCTTTCTTTTTAAAAGGTTTAGCTTCAAAAAAGGGGGCGGAGCCTGGCGGATGACGCGCTCTGTGTGCCCAGCGCTTCTGCGCATGTGCGGGCGTCCCAGCAAGATAAAAGGACTCAGTCCACGCTGCTTGCTATGGACACAGAGCATGAAAAGGAGCTGGTAGCATGGTATAGGGGCTTACAGCGGGCGGTTGATACAGGCATCCCCAGAAAGACGCATTAGTAGACACCCACTGATGTACATAGCAGCAAAATTGCATTAGACTATTTCAGTAAGGGGTGTATTGCGGCTGGAATACCTCAGCTTTGAACTAAGGAATATGCCGCCTAAAAAACTCCGAGATATACCTCTCAGGAAGTGTAGGGGGTCTCCATCGGGCTCTGAGGATCTGGAGCAGTCATCTGCACCCTCCTCCCCTGAGAAATCAGAGGTTAATACCCATAAGGAACCCCCGGGAGTGCCAGGTACTGCGGCTGTCCTCAGTCCACCTGCTCCTGCATATATAACAGAGGAGGTTTTTTCCTCAACTCTGGAGGGATTGGAGCAGAGATTGGCAGCATTGATCGCTTCTTCTCTACAGGAAAGAAAGCGCGCCAGATCTCCATCACCTCCATTAGAGTGCCTGTTGGCAGAGCAACAGTCCCAGGAAGGGACCGACCTACCTGAATGGGATCAGGAGGAGGTTAACTCTGTTTTTGAGGAATCGACAGTAGATGAACCATTTTCAGCATCACAGACTGAAAGATTGTGGGTCCAGACCCTAACTGACATGGTTCGATCTGCATTTAAAATGCCTCTTGTTGAACCATCAACTACTGCTGTCTCCTCATTGGGGTCGCTAAAAGCTCCCCAGGTTAATTGCTCCTTTCCAATACATCCATTATTGGAAGGACTTATATACCAGGACTGGGAACATCCTGATAAACTATTTGTTCCGCCTAAAAAATTTCCGGTGATCTATCCCATGGAGGAAAAGTTCACCCAGAGATGGAATGTTCCTACGGTGGATGCAGCCATCTCTTCTGTGAACAAATCACTGACATGTCCAGTAGATAATGTTCAAATGTTCAAAGATCCAGTGGATAAAAAATTGGAATCTTTATTAAAATCTGCTTTTTCCACAGCAGGGGCTGTTACACAGCCAGCAGTGGCAGCTATTGGGGTCTGCCAAGCTTTAAAGGATCAAATGAAAATGGTCCTGAGGGATTTGCCAGACCAGCAGGCCCAGGCTCTGGCTGATCTGCCTAGAGCATTATGCTTTGCGGTTGACGCCATCAAGGATTCTATCCATCAGGCCTCCCGCCTCACGCTGTCTTTGGTACATATGCGTAGGCTTCTGTGGCTCAAAAACTGGTCTGCTGAAGCTCCCTGTAAGAAGCTCTTAGTTAGCTTCCCATTTCATGGGGAACGCCTTTTTGGCGAGGACCTGGATAAGTATATCCAGAAGATTTCCAGTGGTAAAAGTACTCTCTTACCGAGTAAGAAGAGGTCTAGGGGTCCATCTTTTAAGAGGACTACCTCTCCTATCCCTGCGACGTCTGCTACTAAGCAGTTCCGACGGCCTCCTCGGTCAAACTCAGGGGGTAAAAATCAGGGACAATCACAGGGTAATAAGAAACCCTGGATCCGAAGGGGTACTAAACCAGCCTCCAAGTCAAGCCTATGAAGGGCTGCCCCCACTCAAACGGGTGGGGGGAAGACTTCAGTTGTTCACAGAGACCTGGCGGGAGACGATCAAAGACAGATGGGTGCTCTCCGCAGTAACTCTGGGATACAAGTTGGAGTTAAAAGAGTCTCCTCCTTCCCATTTTATGTGGTCAGGCATGCCAAGAGACCCTCTGAAAAGAGGGTCTCTCCTATTGGCGTTAGAACAACTATTGCTCCAAGGAGTAATTATGGAGGTTCCTATGGAAGAGTGGGGGTTGGGTTTCTACTCAAACCTTTTCACAGTCCCGAAGCCAAACGGGGACATAAGACCCATATTGGACCTAAAGAGTCTAAACAAATTTCTAAACGTCCGGTCTTTCCAGATGGAGTCGATCCGATCGGTCACCGCTGCCCTACAAGGGGAGGAATGGTTAGCCTCGATCGACATCAAAGATGCTTACTTGCATATTCCCATCTTTCCAGGTCATCAAAAATTTCTACGCTTTGCAGTAGAAGGGCGCCATTTTCAGTTCAGAGCCTTACCATTCGGTCTGGCCACAGCACCACGAGTGTTCACAAAAATTCTGGCCCCATTGTTGGCCGATCTAAGAACACGAGGTGTAACGATAATGGCATACCTAGACGACCTGTTGTTGATGGACCACTCAGTTGCCAAGCTAGAAGTGGTAATTGTCGATACAATCAAGTATCTAGAATCTCACGGTTGGGTCATCAACCTGGACAAGTCAGCCCTACAGCCAGTGAAAAACCTGGTATATCTAGGGCTACGGCTGGATTCAGACCAGAGGAAGATTTTCTTACCTCTAGACAAGGTATCCTCTTTGAGGGGCTTGGTCCGTCTGCTTTGTGCAAAAAGACAGCCGTCCATACGCCTGTGCATGAGGCTGCTAGGAAAGATGGTAGCATCATTCGAAGCTGTGCCATACGCCCAATTCCACTCAAGGAATTTACAGAGGGCCATATTGTCAGCCTGGAACGGAAAAGTTCAGGCTCTAGACTTCCCGATGGCTTTGTCCCCTTCCGTTCGGAAGAGTCTCTGCTGGTGGTTGATCCCCCAGAATCTCCAGAAGGGAAAACCCTTCAGCCCGATATCTTGGAAGGTGGTCACTACAGATGCCAGCCTTATAGGCTGGGGGGCAGTACTGGAGCAATGGTCTCTCCAGGGCAGATGGTCAAATGTAGTAAAAACCCTGCCCATCAATCTCTTAGAGATACGAGCAGCCCGGTACGCCCTAGTAGCCTGGACATCCAGACTCCAAGGGTCCCCTGTCAGAATTCAATCAGACAATGCCACAGCAGTGGCATATATCAATCATCAGGGAGGCACCAGGAGTCGTGCAGCCCAGAGGGAACTAAGTCACATCCTGGAATGGGCAGAAAAGCATGTCCCATGTATATCAGCTGTCTTCATTCCAGGGGTGGAGAATTGGAAGGCGGACTTTCTGAGTCGCCAACAGTTATGCCCAGGGGAATGGTCCCTTCATCCCGAGGTCTTCCGAGCAATATGTCAGCGGTGGGGAACACCGGAGGTAGATCTGCTAGCATCCAGATTCAACGCAAAGGTGGACAGATTTGTCTCCTGGACAAGGGATCCCCTCGCTTGCGGCTCGGATGCTCTGGTGTTCCCTTGGGATCAGTTCAGACTGATATATGCATTCCCTCCGCTACAATTGCTGCCTCGACTCCTTCGCAGAGTCAGGTTGGAGAAGAAGCCGGTGATCCTGGTGGCTCCAGCGTGGCCCCGAAGGGCCTGGTACGCGGAGATCATCAAAATGTCTGTGGGGAGTCCTTGGACCCTTCCACGTCGTCCGGACCTGCTTTCGCAAGGGCCGATATACCACCCTTCCTTACTAACTCTAAGTTTAACGGCCTGGCTATTGAATCCCACATCCTAAAGAAGAGAGGTCTCTCTAACTCTGTGGTATCAACTATAATCAATGCCAGGAAGCCTGTATCCAGGCAGATCTACTATAGAGTTTGGAAGGCTTACATCACTTGGTGCGAGGCCAGAAAATGGCATCCACGTAAGTACGTTATAGGCAGAATTCTGGACTTCCTGCAGTGGGCTGTAGACAGGAAGTTTGCCTTAAGTACTATCAAGGGCCAGGTTTCGGCCTTATCAATACTATTTCAAAGGCCCCTGGCTATGCATTCACTTGTCAAAACCTTTATGCAAGGGGTGACTCGTATTATTCCACCGATTAAAGCTCCCATATGCCCATGGGATCTAAATTTGGTTCTGTCGGTTCTGCAGAAGCAGCCGTTTGAACCTTTGCGGCACATTTCCTTGGTTCTACTCACCAGAAAATTGATATTTTTAGTAGCCATATGCTCGGCTAGAAGAGTGTCGGAATTAGCCGCCATGTCCTGTAAAGAGCCATATCTGGTTATCCATAAGGACAGAGTAGTATTACGCCCTCACCCAGCCTTTCTTCCTAAGGTGGTATCGAGGTTTCACTTGAACCAAGATGTAGTTCTTCCTTCTTTTTTCCCCAAACCAAGCTCGGTAGAGGAAAAGTTATTGCATTCTTTGGATGTAGTAAGAGCAGTTAAAGCTTATCTAAAAGCCACTGCTCAGATTCGTAGAACGGATTCTTTGTTTGTTCTGCCGGAAGGCCCCAGAAAGGGTCAGGCAGCATCAAAATCTACTTTAGCCAAGTGGATTCGACAGGTCATAATACAAGCCTATGGCTTGAGAAGTAGACCGCCTCCGTTCAAAGTTAGGGCGCACTCCACGAGAGCAGTTGGAACTTCATGGGCAGTGCATCACCAGGCCTCCCTGGCTCAAATTTGTAAGGCCGCAACATGGTCTTCAGTACACACGTTTACTAGGTTCTACCAGGTGGACGTTAGAAGTCAGGAGGATGTCGCCTTTGGGCGCAGTGTGTTGCAGGCCGCAAAAGATCCTCATGCCTGATGGCGCCCAGCTTATGTATGGTGTATCCCCCCCCCTCATTTGGCATTGCTTTGGGACGTCCCACATAGTAATGACTATGCTGCTCTGTGTCCCGTGATGTATGAACAAGAAAGTAGGATTTTTAAAACAGCTTACCTGTAAAATCCTTTTCTTGGAGTACATCACGGGACACAGAGCTCCCACCCCTCTTTTGGGGACACGTATTGCTTTGCTACAAAACTGAGGTACTCCCGGATGGGAGGGGCTTATATAGGGGAGGGTACTTCCTGTTTTGGAAGTTGCCAGTGCCAGCACCTGAAGGTAATTCTATATAACCCACCTAGTAATGACTATGCTGCTCTGTGTCCCGTGATGTACTCCAAGAAAAGGATTTTACAGGTAAGCTGTTTTAAAAATCCTACTATTACGCCTCACTATTAGATCAAATGAAACACTGGTTCTCCCCTTCAGAGGATAAATTATGGGCAACTATTGAAAGGGAGGCAACACTAGGATACGACCTGTATGCACTTTCTATGGCTAGCCACTTACTTAAAAAAATCAACATCCCAACCTAATTAGTATTAGAGCCACCTTGATAGCATGGAAACACGTTTTATCCAAAACAAAAAATTGAGACAATAATGTTACAGTACAAATACCAGTGAAAATAATAGATTAGTGCAAAATCCGCATTACATCAAAAGAATGGGTCAAACAGGGATACAACATTTATAATGAAATACCTGTAAGCTATAAAGAGTTGGTAATGGGTAAAATAGCAAAATGTTCTAGACTAAAAAACTTCCTTCCCCATAACAATATAAATATTCCGGCCTCAATTTGGCAATATTTAAACAATAAAGACCAAAAAGTGAGGGGTATCTCTTTATTTTATGACCTTCTCACCACATACCCCACAGACTACAAAAACCCCCATATGCTCAAGTGGGAAAAAGATTTATCTGAGACGTTCACAGGTACCCAATGGAGGAAAGCAATTTTAATATTCAGGAAGGCTTCCTCTTGTACTGATCACTAGGATAACTCCCAAAAAATTTTAAACAGATGGTATCTGACGCCATATAGACTATCAAAGATATATCCCACAGCTTCACCGATTTGTTGGAGATGCAATGAGCAAATAGGGAATCTTCATCATACCCTATGGAGCTGTAAAAATATACACAGTTTCTGGAATTCTGTCTCAGTGTTTTTAGCGGATCTCACTGGCAATTTGCTGGATCTCACCCCTGCCATGGCCCTTCTAGAAATAAATCTAGACATATACCCTATAATGTATAGAACTATTGTAGCCCATACAATGATAGCAGCCAGACTCACAATATCCAGTCTATGGAAATCCTTTGAAACTCCAAACCTAACCAATGTCATAATTAGACTGAATATTCAAGCTCAATATGAACTGATGTTGGCATACAAAAATTACAACACAGATAACTTTAAAGAAAAATGGCAAAATTGGATGGTCCACCCTAGAGCTTCTAAATATCTAAAAAACTGTTCTTTGTAGTTCTTTAGTTACCTATCTCAAGCTTAGCTAAGTAGATAATACATTTTTTATAATGAATTTAGCAACAGGTTGATGGGTCTTCGCCTACAGTTTGTTCCCAATATGGGGTGGGCGAGACCTACTAACTTGGAAAATGAAAATATTGGTTAATTGATTACCTTTATATTTTCGGAAGCTACAGTAAAATATTTATATTCTTATAATGTTGATTAAGTAGGGCATATGTGATGTGTGGAACACTGACATGAGCAGCTGCTCTTATTTATTTATTTATTTATGTATTTACTTATTTATTTTTCATATGTATTGTGGGGGGGTTCGCTCGGCAGCGGGTGTGTGTGATCCCCTGGATGGGCTCCCCACACAAAAACAGGCCCAGCAGACGGAGGTTGTGGTTTTCAAGATCAAAAAGGTGCGGTTTATTTCTCTATTTACAGTGACAAAAAAACACAGCAAAGCAAAAAAACATAAACAAAATAAACCCTGGTCAGCTTGACCTCTGACTAAACATGCAGGTTTCCTAACTAACAACTGGGATCAGCCTGGTGCTGTCCTAGTCCCTAAGTCCCTGGTTTAGTAAATGTCCAAACAAATAGCCACACAGGCTTTGTCTCACCGCACAGGGGTTCACTCTCCCTAGACAGTCCACACAGGTCTGGTTCCAGGCATGAGCAAACACCTAATGAAGCTGGGAGTTTTTATAGAGGCCTTAAACGAGCTGACAAGCTTCAGCTGGTCTCATCAACTCCCTGCCTGCACGACGCCCAGCACTCTCCCTAGAGGTATGAATCATCCATGAGCCCACTAGCCTCAGCTGGGCTTCATCAACTCCCTCCCTAGTTGTATAAGTCGGCATAAAGCCTGAATCTGGGAGAAATATATCTACCCCCCTGGATGCAACCAGGTGACTTTACCTTCCTGCTGTCACATACCCTCCCCTCTTGTTTTAACCTTGGGGTTGGAACACCAGCAATCAGGCATTCATGTACTCGAGACAAAGCATCCACATTCCCCATTTGAACGCCAGGGCGATGCTTTACTGTGAAGTTGAATTCCTGTAGGGCCAGGAACCACCTATTCACTCTTCTATTTGTCTCCTTGTTTTGAGCCATCCACTTTAACGGAGCGTGATCCGTAACCATGTCAAAGTGCCTACCTAGCAGATAGTACCGAAGGGAATCTAGAGCCCACTTCACCGCTAAACACTCCTTTTCAACCGTGGCGTAATTTACCTCATGGGACTTCAACTTCCTGCTGAGGTAAATGACTGGGTGCTCTTCCCCGTTCCAGACCTGGGACAATACTGCTCCTAACCCCACATCTGACGCATCACTTTGTACGACAAAGTCTTTAGAGAAGTCGGGTGAGTACAACACTGGCTGGCTACATAAGGCTTGTTTCAAGAATTGGAATGCTGCCTCAGCCTCGGGGGTCCATTTAATCATGACCGACCCTTTCCCTTTCGTCAGGTTGGTTAGGGGCACAGCCTTAGAAGCAAAGTGGGGAATGAAGCGCCGATAATAACCCGCGATTCCCAGAAAGGCCCGTACCTGCTTCTTGCTGTTGGGACGTGGCCAACTCTGGATGGCCTCGACTTTGTTGAGTTGGGGTTTTATTACTCCCCTGCTAATGGTGTACCCAAGATATTTGGCCTCCTCCTGCCCAATGGTACACTTCTTGGGGTTAGCCGTAAACCCCGCTTCCCGGATAGAGTCTAGGACTGCTTGCACTTTTGGCAGATGTGAGGCCCAATCTGTGCTATGGACAATTACGTCATCCAGGTAAGCCGCAGCATACTTCCGATGGGGCCTCAGTATCTGGTCCATTTTCCGCTGGAATGTGGCCGGCGCATTCTGTAACCCGAACGGCATTCTCTTATATTGGAACGCCCCGTCTGGGGTTACAAATGCGGTTTTCTCTTTGGCCGACTTGGCCAGGGGAATTTGCCAATACCCTTTTGTGAGGTCAAGAGTCGTCATGTATCGGGCTGTTCCCAGCCGGTCGATCAACTCATCTATACGTGGCATGGGGTAGGTGTAAAATTTTGTAACTTTGTTCAACTGACGAAAATCGTTACAAAATCGCCAGCTCCCATCCGGTTTAGGCACCAACACAATGGGACTAGACCAATCACTTTGGGACTCCTCTATCACCCCTAAGTTCAGCATTTTCTGTACTTCCTCCCGTATTGCCTCCCGTCGGGCCTCTGGGATCCGATAGGGTTTTAACTTCACCCTTTCACCGGGCGGGGTAATAATATCATGCTCTACCCCAGATGTTTGTCCCGGCAGCTCAGAGAACACCTCCTTGTTGCGAAGCACCAACTCCTTCACCTCCTGTTGTTGGGGTCGTGACAAGGTGGCTGCTATTCCAACCTCCGGAATCACGCAACCAGTTTGAGCTGGTGACCAAGTTTCTGCGACTAGGGACTCTCTATCCCTCCAGGCTTTCAACAGATTAACGTGATAGATCTGTTCGGGCTTTCGCCTTCCTGGTTGTCTGACCTTGTAATTCACTTTGCTCACTTTTTCCATTATCTCGTAGGGGCCTTGCCATTTGGCAAGGAATTTACTTTCAACCGTAGGGACAAGTACCAATATCCTATCCCCCGGGGAAAAGGTACGAGTCTTGGCTCCACGGTTGTACACTCTCTGCTGTGCCAACTGCGCTTGGGCCAAATGTTCCTTCACGATGGGCATTACCTGTGCAATTCGATCTTGCATCAGGGCGACATGCTCAATCACACTCCTGTGGGGAGAACTCTCACTTTCCCAAGTTTCCTTGGCAATATCCAACAGTCCTCTTGGGTGTCTCCCATACAGTAACTCAAAGGGGGAGAATCCCGTAGAGGATTGGGGCACCTCCCTAATAGCAAACATCAAATAAGGAAGTAGACAGTCCCAATCCTTTCCATCTCTATCCACCACTTTCTTCAACATTTGTTTTAGGGTTTTGTTGAATCTTTCAACCAGCCCATCGGTTTGGGGGTGATACACAGACGTACGCAATTGCGTCACTTTGAACAATTTACACAGCTCTTTCATAACCCGGGACATAAAGGGTGTACCTTGGTCCGTAAGCAGTTCTTTACAAATACCCACCCGGCTAAAAACAAGAGATAGCTCTTTGGCTATGGTTTTGGCCGAGGTATTTCGGAGAGGGATCGCTTCTGGATAACGGGTGGCATAGTCCATTATAACTAATATGTACTGGTGCCCCCTAGCGGACTTGATTATAGGACCTACCAAATCCATTGCGACCCTCTCAAACGGGACCTCAATGATGGGTAGAGGGACCAGCGGGCTACGGAAATGTGGCATCGGGGCCGACCTCTGACACACAGGGCAGGAGGAACAATAATTTTCTATGTCCTTCATCACCCCAGGCCAATAGAATCTCTGTAATACCCTCTCTCGGGTTTTCTCTGTCCCCAGATGACCTCCAAGAATGTGCCCATGGGCCAACTCCAACACCAACTTCCTGTAAGGTTTGGGCACCACAAGCTGCTCAACGGTTTCTTCTGCCCTTTTTGCCACCCGATACAGTAGGTCCTTCTCTACGCTGAAGTATGGGTAAGTGCAGGTATTATCTGGGTTCACTAACTCGCCATCTATTTCCACTACGTTTTCCCGTGCCTTTATTAGGGCGGGGTCTTTTAACTGTTCTGTGGCAAAATTTTCCCTGTGAACCTCAAGATCAGAAAACTCCACAGACGGTAGGTTTTCGTCTGAGGAGGTGGGCTCCTCTCCAGTTTCTTGAGTCTCGCCTGCCAATACTGACAAGGGAAATTCTGGAGAGTCCTCACCACTCTCAGAGGAGTTCTGGCTATCACCTTCCTGGTACATAGGGGCACCAGTGGGGGGCTCAGGATCATCCCACAGTTCCCAGAACTTTGGAAAATCCCTTCCCACAATGGCATCATGCGGTAATTGAGATACTAACCCCACTGGATGAGAGAGGGTACCTTTGGGGGTCTTGAAACACACTGTAGTCACTGGATACTCTCGGGTGTCCCCATGCACACAAATAACAGCTACCTTGCTATTCCCAGAGACCTCTGTTTTAACTAATTCAGCCTTTATCAGGGTCACAAGGCTACCTGAATCCAGTAATACCACAACATTTCTACCATTAATACACATTTTGCATAAATGTTTCTCAGTTCCCCGAATGGCAGTGCATGCGACTGTCGCACACAGCGACTGACGTCTGTCCGTCAGAAAGTCACATTGCATGGGTTCCTCCACAACCGGGCAATTTGCTGCAATATGTCCCGCTTGCCGGCAGCGGTAGCAAACAATCCATTTGGCTGCCTCTTAAGCCCCTGACTTCCCAGGCTGTTCTCGCCAAACTTTGGGTAGAGCTCCCACCCTCTCACTCTCTCCACCCTCACCCCTTGGAATCCTCTTATCCGCCCCTGGGGATGGTCTGGTCTTAGGGTGGAAAGTCCGAGAGTCTCTGAAAGAGGCCGTCAGGTTCTCTGTAGCCAAGTATTTCTCTACACGATCCACAAGACCACCGGCCGTCTCTGGGTCTCCATGGCTTACCCACTTTTGGATGGCAGTAGGAAGAGCTCTCAAAAACTGATCCATTACAACACGTTCCACAATCTCTGGTGCGGACAAAGTCTCTGGCTGTAGCCACTTCCTGCTCAGGTGAATGAGATCATACATTTGAGACCTGGGGGGTTTTCCAAGCTGGAAAGTCCAGTTATGCACACGCTGAGCCCGGACAGCCAGGGTGACACCCAGCCTTGCCAATATTTCAGCTTTTAGCATCACATAGTCTTTTGCTTGGTCAGGCTCTAGGTCATAGTAAGCCTTCTGCGATTCACCAGTTAACAGAGGAGCCACCAGTCCAGCCCACTGCTCCTCAGGCCACTTTTCTCTTTCAGCAGTCCTTTCAAATGTGGTCAAAAATACCTCTGGATCATCCTCTCCAGTCATTTTTGTCAATAAACGACTCACCCCAAAGGACGCGGTATTAGTGGGACGGCTTTCCTCACTGTTCTGCGGACGTTGCTGCATTACTGCTTCCATTTGTTGTAGTCTCTGCTCTTGCTTCTGTAACAGGTCTATGAAGCGGGCCTCAGATTGCTGCTGGGCTTGTTGCTGAGCTTCCAGACTCTGTTGGTGAGCTTGCTGCTGGGCTGCAAGGCTCTGTTGATGAGCTTGCTGCTGGGCTGCGAAGCTCTGTTGTTGAGCTGCAAGGCTCTTTTGCAAACCTGCATTTGTCTGCTGTTGATTGGCATTTGCTAGAGCCAGCTGTTTCAGTATCTCCTCCATGCTGGCTTAAAAAAAAACTGCCACTGGTTCTCCACCAACTGCGGGGGGGTTCGCTCGGCAGCGGGTGTGTGTGATCCCCTGGATGGGCTCCCCACACAAAAACAGGCCCAGCAGACGGAGGTTGTGGTTTTCAAGATCAAAAAGGTGCGGTTTATTTCTCTATTTACAGTGACAAAAAAACACAGCAAAGCAAAAAGAAACATAAACAAAATAAACCCTGGTCAGCTTGACCTCTGACTAAACATGCAGGTTTCCTAACTAACAACTGGGATCAGCCTGGTGCTGTCCTAGTCCCTAAGTCCCTGGTTTAGTAAATGTCCAAACAAATAGCCACACAGGCTTTGTCTCACCGCACAGGGGTTCACTCTCCCTAGACAGTCCACACAGGTCTGGTTCCAGGCATGAGCAAACACCTAATGAAGCTGGGAGTTTTTATAGAGGCCTTAAACGAGCTGACAAGCTTCAGCTGGTCTCATCAACTCCCTGCCTGCACGACGCCCAGCACTCTCCCTAGAGGTATGAATCATCCATGAGCCCACTAGCCTCAGCTGGGCTTCATCAACTCCCTCCCTAGTTGTATAAGTCGGCATAAAGCCTGAATCTGGGAGAAATATATCTACCCCCCTGGATGCAACCAGGTGACTTTACCTTCCTGCTGTCACAGTATGTATGTATGTATATGTATGTGTGTATATATATATATATATATATATATATATATTTTTTTTTTTTTTTTTTTCCTGCCTTTTCTTTCTTTCTGTGTGTTGTGTTATAGAAAATTATAAATAAAGAGTTTAAAAAAAAAAGAGACCGGAGGTCTACAGCTACAACTGGTGAAAAATATATATGTGATAAAATTAAATATGAATAAAAATAAGTGAAAAAATAAATAAAAAAATAATAATAATTTATATAAAATATTATAATGGAAATAAAAATTGAAAATAAATAATAATGTAATAAATAATAAAGAGGTGAAAAATTAGTGAGAAAAGAAAAGACATGAATTGAAAGGAATCATAAAATAGAATTAGTCTGAAGAGAGAAGTTTCAATTAAAGCATATTTGATAGATATTATTGCCAAATGGCAGTTGTTATAGATTCCAAAGAGAAATATGTATCCAGTGTGGACTAAATAACCACACAAAAAAAGCGGACAAATGTCTCAAGAAAAAAGGGAGGAAATGAAAATCAGGTTAGTTACTTAATCATTACAAAAATAATAAAGAATTAATTAATTGATGAAAAGCACTCTGGAGAGATTTCTCAATGTAGGTATGTATAACAAATAGACTATGGAAAAAAATGTTTGTCTGTATAAAAGATTCCAATAGATAGAGATAGAGGCAGTGGGAGATCAGTATGAAAGAGAGAAAGATATATGAACAGTAAAATCCTAGATTTACCTTAGCAACTAGTGTAAACACCTCAGACCCCCCCGGCTCCATGCGTCTGTGCCACTTGTGAGCCGGTTAAATACTGCCCTCCATCGGACCCGGCGTCTGACCTCACCGGGCGCGAGGCGGGCAAATGGATGTCAATGCGCGTGCTCCGGAATCCTCTGAACGTAGAAAACTACGCTTCCCAGACTACTCGGCGTGATGGAGGAGGGGCTGCGAGATGACACTGGTGGTGGGACGTACCCACACACACGTACACACAGCATCCAGCACTGCCTGGCCAATCGGAGAAGACAGGGGAGAACAAAGGAATTGTCTTGAGGCGAGCTGAGGGGAGGTGGCCGTACAGACAACGATGGTACCGCCCATTACGACATCAAGATCGGTGGAGGCATGTGGAATCCTCCACCTTGGGTGCCCATGTGGCCAGAGGGAGGACAGTCACCCAGGGGATCAGTGAGCTGGAGGTAATAGCGGTGATAGAGTCACAGGAACAGAAAAAGGGGGAAGCAGTCACATTGAAGCCGGTCTTGGTGACCACTTATGACCCGCTTCAACTGGGTAGTCAGGCTAATGAACTCGCCCACATCTAAAAAAACACAAAAACAAAAGTAAATAAAGATATAGTACATGGGCTATATTAGAAGGTTACAATACAATGTATATAAATGGATCAATGAGAATGTTTTTATATAAATATATATATATCTATGTATGAACAAAGAAAAATAAGAAGTACACAACAGGAAAAAAAGAGACCACAGAAAGGAAGGGAAAAGGGGAACAGTCCCCGTTAAAGAAAGGTGATGACAATATCTGAAATTGGGGAAGGGGGAAGGGGACGGGAAGGGGATATGACACAGGTGGAGGGGAAACCCTGCAGGGGGATGGGATATAATATCATCAGCATAGTGAGGGTGGAAGGGCTAAGATGAAAAGGGGAAATTTTTTCAAAGAAAGGACCTAAAACTTAAATTTTCATTGAAGCCTGGAGGCGTGGTTGCCCTGAGATTATAGATCCATCGGGCCTCAAGCTGGAGCAGCGTTTTGTCCACGCTGCCCCCTCTTGAGCCCAGAGGGACATGATCCAGGGCATAAAACTTAATGACACTGGCATCAAAGTCGTGGCACATGCCAACATGTCTGCTGACTGCAGTAACTATCTTTTCCTTTAGAATAGGTCTAATGTGGTCTCTTATTCTCCTAAAGAAGGGGCGTTTGGTATTTCCCACATAAAAGCCACCACACCGACACTGTGCCAAATATATGACCCCCAGTGTCTGGCATGTGACTCTCATTTTAGTGGTATGCCAGTTGCCATTAGGAAGTAAGAATTCAGATTGCTGATCTACATATGAGCATATATCACAGTGACCACAAGGAGAGGTACCAGTCAGTGTAGAATTTGTTAATGAAGAAGTGGCAGGAAAGTGACTGTGCACCAAACGGTCTTTGAGGGATGGTGCACGTTTAAAGGTAATTTCAGGGAAGCTCTCTATATATTTCTTCACAACGGGATCTGCTTCTAAAAGAGGCCAGTCGTTTTTGAAAATATTTCTTACTTCATCATGTTGGTTCGAGTATCGAGTGATAACTCGGACTGTATCTTTTTTAATACGATCTTTAGAGGAAAATATTAGAGAGCTTCTGTCCAGTTCCTTCACTTTGTTGAAAGCCCGTTTAAGGCATTTATGACTATATCCTCTTGACCTCAATCTGTGGTAGAGGTCCTTGGATGCTTTTATAAAGTCAATATCTAGGCTACAGTTACGTCTGAGCCTTAGATATTTGCTGTAAGGGATACTCTCGAGGAGAGGGTTAGGGTGGGAGCTCCTTGCATGGAGGATAGTATTTCCTGCCGTGGGTTTCCTATATAGACATGAATCGACCTTGCCGTTCTCATTGATTGAAATGTTTAAGTCCAAAAAGCTTATGTTTGTGGGACTGAAATTCATAGTGAATCGCAGATTAAATTCATTAATGGAAATTAAGTCAAAAAATTGTTGAAGTTGTTGTACATCACCTGACCAAAAAATCAAAACGTCGTCAATATAACGATACCAGGAGACTACCTTGTCCACAAATGGTGCAAGGTCGTCCCTGGAAAAGACACTTCTCTCCCACCCCCCCCAGGTACAGGTTGGCATACGATGGGGCACACTTAGTCCCCATCACAACCCCCTGCACCTGGAGGTAGTAGGAGGAACCAAAAACAAAGACATTGTGTTTGAGAACATAACCCAAGAGGTCTAGGACAAAACGATTGTAGTTTGCCGCCGAAGGGCCTCTTTCTTTAAGGTAATTTTCAATAATCTCCAATCCCTTGTCATGGGGTATAGTATTATAGAGGCTCTCGATATCGAGTGCCACAAGTATGGTATTGGAGGGTAGATAAATGCCTTCAATGGTTCTCAATAGATCAATAGTGTCCTTAATATAGGAGGAAAGGGAAGTGACATGGGGATATAGGTATTCATCAATTAATGAGCTGGCGTTTTCCGTCAGGCTTGAACAGCCCGAAATAATTGGTCGTCCCGGTGGATCCGTTAAGGATTTGTGGGTCTTTGGAAGAGCAAAAAAGTGGGGGTTTTGGGGTCCTTGGTGTCCAAAAAACACCAAGTGCCTTGATTAATGATACCCTGTTGATAATCTTTCAAAATTATGCTACGGTATTGATTAATTAAATTTTCAAGTACAGTTTGTGAAATTGGTCTGTACCAAGCGGCATTGGACAAAATTTTTTTACACATGTTTTCATATTGTTCATTGTTTAAGATAACCACATTCCCCCCTTTATCTGCAGGTTTAACAATTATCCCTTTATTTGTTTGCAGGGATTTAATTGCATTTTTCTGTGAGGTAGTGAGATTACCAGATTTAGAGGTATTGAGATTGGATTTTTCAATCGCCCTGGTTGTTTGCTGGACGAAGGCCCAGATATTGGGGTTGGCATTTAAGAGAGGGAAGTTTCTGGATTTGGGTTTAAATGATTGTGGGGGGGGGGGAAGGACATGCCAGCAATCGACAAAGCTGGTGGTGAATCAAACCAGACATTGTCGTCGGTGTCATGGCCCTCCTCCCAAAGGTCCATTAGATCTTGCAGAGGTTGTTGCTCCACATGATCGGTATAGGTCTCTGGGGGCATTTCTGTTTGCTGGGTTTGTAAAGTTGGTTCGTCATATATAACTCTATACATCAGTCTTCTGGCAAATAGGTGTAGATCCTTAACCACTTAACGACCGCCCACCGCCGATTTACGTCGGCAGAATGGCACGGACAGGCAGAATCACGTAGATCTACGTGACTGCCTTTGTACAGTTGGGGGGTCCATCCGGACCCCCCTTCTGTGCCGTGAGCGGTCGTTACTTCACCGGGAGCGATCCCAGATGAGGGGGCGGCCTTTCGATTCCGGCCCCCCCCTCGCGATCGCTCCCGGCGAATGGAAATGCCTCCTCTGTCTGTTTCAGACAGAGGAAGCAGGAGGAAGTGATGTCATCTCCTGTGCGGCGCTCACATATACCGAGCGCCGTACAAGAGAAGACATCAGGTCAGTGAGCACAACACTACACTGACACCAGGACACATAGGAACACTAATCGCCCCCCCCAGGACCCCCAGACCCCCCCAGATCACCCCCCAGATCACCCCCCAGCCCCCAGTCACAGTGTCACTGATTGCAGTGACCATTTATTTAGTGATCACTGCAATCAGTGACATTTGTGACTGTGAAAGTGTCACTAAAGTTTAGTTTTAGGTCCAGTGTAGCCCCCTAACCCCCCCTAATAAAGGTTTAACCCCCTGATCACCCCCCAGATAACCCTTTCACCCCCTATCGCCGCTGTCGCTATGCGATCATTTTTCTGATGGCTGTCTTAGCATCAGTGATGGCGATCGGTAGCCAGTAATTTTTTTTAGGTTCGCCGCAGGTTTTTATAGCGTCGGGTACCCCAATATATTATCTAATAAAGGTTCAACCCCCTTGATCGCCCCCCAGGTAACCCTTTCACCCCCTATCACCGCTGTCGCTAATCGATCGTTTTTCTGATGCTGTCTTAGCATCAGTGATGGCGATCGGTAGCCAGTAATTTTTTTTAGGTTCGCCGCAGGTTTTTATAGCGTCAGGTACCCCAATATATTATCTAATAAAGGTTAAACCCCCTTGATCGCCCCCCAGGTAACCCTTTCACCCCCTATCACCGCTGTCGCTATGCGATCATTTTTCTGATGGCTGTCTTAGCATCAGTGATGGCGATCGGTAGCCAGTAATTTTTTTTAGGTTCGCCGCAGGTTTTTATAGCGTCGGGTACCCCAATATATTATCTAATAAAGGTTTAACCCCCTTGATCGCCCCCCAGGTAACCCTTTCACCCCCTATCACCACTGTCACTAAGCGATCGTTTTTCTGATCGCTGTCTTCGTGTCGGTGATGCCAATCGGTAGCCAGTCATTTTTTTTAGGTTCGCCGCAGGTTTTTATAGCGTCAGGTACCCCCAAATATGATCTAATAAAGGTTTTAACCCCCTAATTGCCCCTAGTTAACCCTTTCACCAGTGATCACCATATAAGTGTTACGGGTGACGCTGGTTAGTTAGTTTGCTTTTTATAGTGTCAGGGCACCCGCCGTATATAACCCAATAAAGGTTTAACCCCCTGATCGCCCGGTGGGTGATATCAATTAGGTTTTAGCGTCAGAGAGGGTCTGCGTCACACCCCAGGCAGCGTCAGGTTAGTGCCAGTAACGCTAACACCCACGCGTAAAGCATACACCCCCCTTAGTGGTATAGTATCTGAACAGATCAATATCTGATCTGATCAGATCTATACCAGCGGTTTAGGGTTCCCAAAAACGCAGTGTTAGCGGGATCAGCCCAGATACCTGCTAGCACCTGCGTTTTGCCCCTCCGTCCAGCCCAGGCCACCCAAGTGCAGTATCGATCGATCACTGTCACTTACAAAACACAACACACATAACTGCAGCGTTCGCAGAGACAGGCCTGATCCCTGCGACTCCAGTGCTGTAGGAGGTGATTTCACCACCACAGTTAAAAAAAAAAAAGCATATATGCCGAAGCATGGGGGCAGCAGGGGCAGCAGGGCGGAGGAGCAATTTTGCTCCTAATGCCGCATACATACGGTCGAAATTCCGACGGAGGCTTGCCCGTGGAAACGTTTGACCATGTGTGTGCGGCATAACTTTTTTGCGGGAGGATGCCCCCATGCTTCGGCATATATAAATGGTGCATGTATATCCATCATTAGAAGTGGGTGGATGAAGGGCGGTATTCTAATGGTGGGCATACCCACCAATCAATCTCTTTTTTCGTTCAGCCAACAGGCTGCATGAAAAAAAAAGATTACAATACATGTCCAACAAGGACCAGCAACGTACTGGTATGTTGCTGGACTTTGAATGGTTATACCAGATTGATGCCTGCGGGTTTAGGCATCATCTTGGTATCATTCTTTTCAGCCAGCGGCCGGCTTTCATGTAAAAGCAATCACAGCGGCTAATTAGCCTCTGGACTGCTTTTACAAGCAGTGGGAGGGAATGTCCCCCCCCCGGATATAAAAAGCGCCCATTGGGAAATTGGGAAAGCATTTTATCACACCGATCTTGGTGTGGTCAGATGCTTTGAGGGCAGAGGAAAGATCTAGGGTCTAGAAGACCCCAGTTTTTTCAAAAAAAGAGTACCTGTCACTACCTATTGCTATCATAGGGGATATTTACATTCCCTGAGATAACAATAAAAATTATAAAAAAAAAAATATATGTAAGGAACAATTTAAAAATAAAATAAAAAAGCAAAATTAATAATAAAAAAAAAAAAAAAAAAAAAAAAAGCACCCCTGTCCTGCCCTGCTCTTGCCCAATGGCGAACGCAAGCGTCGGTCTGGCGTCATATGTAAACAGCAATTGCACCATGCATGTGAGGTATCACCGCGAAGGTCAGATCGAGGGCAGTCATTTTAGCAGTAGACCTCCTCTGTAAATCTAACGGGGTAATCTGTAAAGGCTTTTAAAGGCTTTTAAAAATGTATGTAGTTTGTCGCCAATGCGCGTTTGTGCGAAATTTTAAAGCATGTCGTGTTTGGTATCTATGTACTCGGCCTAAGATCATCTTTATTATTTCATCAAACATTTGGGCAATATAGTGTGTTTTAGTGCATTAAAATTAAAAAAAGTGTATTTTTTCCCCAAAAAATGCGTTTGAAAAATCGCTGCGCAAATACTGTGTAGAAAAAAAAAATGCAACACCCACCATTTTAATCTGTAGGGCCTTTGCTTTAAAAATATATATAATGTTTGGGGGTTCAACATAATTTTCTTGCAAAAAAAAAATATGTTTTCATGTAAACAAAAAGTGTCAAAAAGGGCTTTGTCTGCAAGTGGTTAGAAGAGTGGATGTAAGCTTCCTAATGTTGTGTATAAAATGCCAGAACAGTTCAAAACCCCCCCAAATGACCCCATTTTGGAAAGTAGACACCCCAAGCTATATACTGAGAGGCATGTCGAGTCCATGGAATATTTTATATGTTGACACAAGTTGCGGAAAAAAGACAATTTTTTTTTTTTAATTTTTTTTTTTGCACAAAGTTGTCACTAAATGATATATTGCTCAAACATGCCATGGGCATATGTGGAATTACACCCCAAAATAAATTCTGTTGCTTCTCCTGAGTACAGGGATACCACATGTGTGAGACTTTTTGGGAGCCTAGCCGCGTACGGGACCCCAAAAACAAAGCACCGCCTTCAGGCTTTCTAAGGGTGTAAATTTTTGATTTTACTTCTCACTGCCTATCACAGTTTCGGAGGCCATGGAATGCCCAGATGGCACAAAACCCCCCCAAATGACCCCATTTTGGAAAGTAGACACCCCAAGCTATTTGCTGAGAGGTATTGTGAGTATTTTGCAGATCTCGCTTTTTGTCACAAAGTTTTGAAAATTGAAAAAAAAAAAAAAATTTTCTTTCTTCATTTTCAAAAACAAATGAGAGCTGTAAAATACTCACCATGCCTCCTCAGCAAATAGCTTGGGGTGTCTACTTTCCAAAATGGGGTCATTTGGGGGGGTTTTGTGCTATTTTGGCATTTTATGGCCTTAGAAACTGTGATAGGTAGTGAGGAGTGAAATCAAAAATTTGTGCCTAGAAATCCTGAAGGCGGTGCTTGGTTTTCGGGGTCCCGTACGCGGCTAGGCTCCTAAAAAGTACCACACATGTGGTATCCCTGTACTCAGGAGAAGCAGCAAAATGTATTTTGGGGTGCAATTCCACATATAACCATGGCATGTGTGAGCAATATATCATTTAGTGACAACTTTTTGTAATTTATTTTTTATTTTTATTTTTTGTCATTATTCAATCACTTGGGACAAAAAAAAAAAAATATTCAACGGGCTCAACAGGCCTCTCAGCAATTTCCTTGGGGTGTCTACTTTCTAAAATGGGGTCATTTGGGGGGGTTTTGTGCTATTTTGGCATTTTATGGCCTTCGAAACTGTGATAGGTAGTGAGGAATGAAATCAAAAATTTGCGCCCTTAGAAATCCTGAAGGTGGTGCTTGGTTTCCGGGGTCCCGTACGTGGCCAGGCTCCTAAAAAGTCCCACACATGTGGTATCCCCGTACTCAGGAGAAGCAGCAAAATGTATTTTGGGGTGCAATTCCACATATAACCATGGCATGTGTGAGCAATATATCATTTAGTGACAACTTTTTGTAATTTTTTTTTTTTTTTTTGTCATTATTCAATCACTTGGGACAAAAAAAAAAAATATTCAATGGGCTCAACATGCCTCTCAGCAATTTCCTTGGGGTGTCTACTTTCCAAAATGGGGTCATTTGGGGGGGGTTTGTACTGCCCTGCCATTTTAGCACCTCAAGAAATGAGATAGGCAGTCATAAATTTAAAGCTGTGTAAATTTCAGAAAATGTACCCTAGTTTGTAAACGCTATAACTTTTGCGCAAACCAATAAATATACGTTTATTGACATTTTTTTTACTAAAGACATGTGGCTGAATACATTTTGGCCTAAATGTCTGACTAAAATTGAGTTTATTCGATTTTTCTTATAACAAAAAGTAGAAAATATCATTTTTTTTCAAAATTTTCGGTCTTTTTCCGTTTATATCGCAAAAAATTAAAATCGCAGAGGCAATCAAATACCATTAAAAGAAAGCTCTATTTGTGGGAAGAAAAGGACGCAAATTTCATTTGGGTACAACATTGCATGTCCGCACAATTTACAGTTAAAGCAGCGCAGTGCCGAATCCCAAAAACAGGCCTGGTCCTAATGGCCCGAAATGGTCCGGGGCTTAAGTGGTTAATAAGAAGGAATTTGTCCACCTGTGCATCAGGGCAGAAAGTCAAACCTAGTTTACGGACCTCTATCTCATCATCAGTCAAGATATGCGAGGAGAGGTTGATAATGGATAATTCCAAATTGGTGTCCATAGCCTCATTGGGAGGAGCGAAGGAATCCGGACCAGGGTTCGGATCTATTCCTTCGCTAAAAAAATGGGCGCTACTCTTACCTCAGCAGGTAAAGGAGTTCCTGTGGGGGAAACAATTATCTCAGCATTGCTTACCCTAGTGCAAGTGTCTAAGTGCATAGGTGAGGCTAGAATGGAGGTGGATGGAGCCGTAGGGACTACGGCATGTGAAGCATTAGATTGTGGGCCTCGGGTTGCAGGCAAAGAAGGGTGAGGGAGTGTGGAAGAGCGAGACAGAGTCTGTTTGGGAGTGGGTGCTTGTGCGCAACGTGGAAGAGTAGAGCCAAGTTGATGTCTTAATGATTCTGTGCAGGCCGCATCCGAGTTACCCTTGCGTTTTTTAGGGAGTCTGTCACCTGACAGATCTCGATAAACCGTTGATTGACTAGAGGAAAGGGATGAAGCAGACGAAGTGTTGGGTATGTTATCATCATTTCGGGCATTTCTGGGATTGGTTGATCTAAAGGGTCTAGCATTGGCATGAGGAGTCCATTTATAGGCATATCCATTAGTATATGCATTCAAATCACGCACAAATTTATTTTCTTTAAGTCTCAAAATCTTCAAAGTGTAAGACTCAATATATTTTTTAAGGATGGTTTCTCTCTCCTTGAATCTTGTACTGGAGATAATGAGACAAAAGTCATCATACCATTTAAGGACAGAGCCATCTAGTATAGTCAATTCATGCTCATATTGAGAGCATAGAAGTGCCATCATCCCATAAGAACAAGTTTGTAAATTGTCTTCCCATTTCGATTTTAAAGAGTCCCCCACCTTTTGTAGGTTGTGAAACAATTGAATTCTCAAGCCCCATGGTACAATTTTGTTTTCCATATACTTTTCAAAGTAACGCTTGTGCCAAAAGACTCTTACTTTCCTCTCCAAGAGGCGTTGAACTCTGAGGAAGGCCGAATCTAGATCTCTATCACTAATTTCACCTGAGTTTTGAGTCCTTTGAACTTTGTTCATGAGACCTTCCCAGGCCTCACCACTGAAGGCAGCCATCTTAAAATGCAGGGAAATGGGATGGGAAGGACAATGAAGGTGGGGAAGGGAAATGGGGGGATGGAAGGGAAGGGGAAAGGGCAAATGGAAGGGGACCTAAATGGTGAGAACAAATAAGGTACAATACATAAACAAACAAAAACAGATATAAATTCATCACCAAGTATAAATCGGGCACTGTTAGTTCATACACTTAAATAATTTTAGATGAAAAGGGAAAGAATAAACTTGTTTTTTAAGAGGCCAGATTTTAAGCACAATATCCTCTAGATAAACAAGAGGAGTGCAAATTATTGTATGTTGTGTTTCTCTAGACTGGACAAGGGGAATGGTTGTGTTCTAAAACACGGATAGAGATTTTTATATGTTTGAGTCCAGTCAAAGGGAAAACACCCACAGATATAGGCACCACATCCCAGATAGATATATTCAAAATTTCAGGGGGAGAGGAAAGTGGGATTTTTACACGGTGCTAACAATAGGGCAATGAGGAGGAGATCCTTGTTTAAAAGTTTGTTGCCATTTTATTATACAAATTTAAACATAGATATAAAGACAACACAAAAAGAATTGACACATTGGATAAAACCAAGATGGTGGTATTATACATGTAAAGTGGTCACAGAAGCATGGTTATTTTCAAAAGTAAGGAGCAAAGAGCTTAATGCATCAGCCCGACATGTTTCGCTATAAGTAGCTTCTTCAGGGGCGGTGCGTTTATGCTCAATGGTAGAGAAAATAACTGTATAAACAAAAAGGATACATAGATAAACCAACAATAAACAATGTTGAAACAATTATTAATCCCAATTACAAAAAAGGTACATATTTATTGCTTTGGAGAGAAGGTCAGAGTTCAGCCCTAAAACCCAGAGACTGTGCTTACCCCATCTCGTGTAACACGCAGACGAGACCACCGATAAAGTTCCAGGATCAGACACTGGTCGCCCAGGGGATGCTAGAAAGGGACTGTCCCCAATGGTCACAGAGGGCAGTATGAAGGAGTACTGGGTGATATACACAAGAGGAAAGGAGAAGAAAAAGGGAAAAGGGAAAAAGGAAAGAAGGGGAGAAAAAACAAGGCAAAATAGGAGATGATAATTATGTAGATGACCAATAAACAAATAAGGGTTCAAAATATAAAATAAATATGAGACATATATAAAAAAATATTTATGGTTTCACCTTATGTTATAATAATAACTATTACTAACTATTAAATTATAGGTGTTGGAATTTCCTTTCAAATTTGGCTGTTAGTGAATGTAATGAATATGAATTTATCCGAAGTTACAAATTATCCAAAATAATGAATGCCACATCTAAACGAATGGAACATAACAAATTAATAAAAAAAATAATAATAATAAAAACTTTTCATTATTATTTTTTTTTTTATCAAACATAGTTTTATTTAGATAGAAAACATAAAGGATATTTTATGTCCAAATTTGTACATGGCAGGTATACAACTTACAGTCATTGACAATAAAGATAACTTGGCATGACTTTCTTATGCAACGTACTTGGGGTCAAGGGGCCCTCTAGTGGCCCACATGTATATTGCAGCATATAAAAAAATAAAAAATGAATAAAAATACGGTCAGTATCATTAACATCGTAGACAAACCATAATCGTGTGTTCCCACATTATTCAATGGTTTCAGAAGCCCGAAGCCACCTATCCCAAATTTGTTCATATTTTGCGGGGCAGCCTCTATGAGAGTATACCAGTTTTTTATAAGGAAGAGTAGCATTGACCTTCGCCATCCAATGCGAAAGCCTCGGTGGTTCAGCCCTCATCCACACCCTAGCAATAACCTTCCTTGCGGAGAACAATGTTTCATGGAGAAATATTTTCGTGAATTTATTTAGGTCCGGATCAGGGAAAATCCCCAATAGGCATAATTTAGGTTCCAATGTGACAGGTGATCCCATGACATCATGTAGGAACTTGACGACCTGTGACCAGTATGCCTGTATTTTGGGGCAGCGCCAGAGAAGATGGAAAAAGGTGCCCGGGGCCAGGCCACACATGGGGCACATACCGGACCGCTCCGGCCTATATCTGGAGACCACGAGCGGAGTGAGGTATGCCCTATTGACTACAAAAAATTGTGTTAGGCGATCTGACAGTTTAGGGGAAACTAACTTGCAGGTGTCCAGAGCATCACTCCACTCGTCGTCCCCCACAGGTCCCAGGTCCTCCTCCCACCTGGCCTTTACCGCGTAGGCAGAAACAGTCGCCTGCGGGAGTGTAAGCATACAGTAAAATTGCGAGATCAACCTTTTAGGGTCCGGACATTTCACTGCCGCCATCAGTGGGTTACCAGTCATGAGTGTAGCAGCCGGACAGAATTGCACACGATAGGCGTGGCGGAGCTGTAGATATCTAAACGACATGTGGTTTGGGAGATCAAACTCAGTTTTGAGCCCATTGAAGGTTTTGAGCGACCCATTGTGCACTATATGTTTCAGGTAGAGTATCCCCCTAGAGCTCCAGAGTTCACAGTCAGGAATGGAGAGAAACTCCGACAAGGCCACATTATGCCACAGGGGAGTGTAGTCATTTATTGTAGGTATGTTAAGCCTAGTGGAGGCTATATCCCATATCTTTCTATTGTGGTAAATCAGGGATTTGCGTTCAGTAGGGCCTTGAATGTCCCCCCCCCGCCTGCGATAATCATCATAGGGTCTCCCTGAATCTGGGCCCACCCTGGACATAGCAAGCAGAGGAACCTCCCCATATCCGACTTGTCTATATGAAATAGTTGTGACAATTGGGCTGCCAGGTAGTAAAGATTAAAGTCCGGTAGGGCTGCACCAGCTAGATCGGTGGGATTTTTAAGCCTCTGCCAGGGGAGTTTGTGTCTACTTCTACCCCAAACAAACGACTTCAGCAGTGATTCCATCTGTTTAAAGTGTCTGAGTATCAGGTAGATAGGAGTATGCCATAGTATATAGAGGATTTTGGGTAGAAGTACCATCTTTACCAGGTTTATCCGGCCCATCACTCCCAAGGGGAGTCTCGCCCAGATCTGAGTCTTGTGTTTAAGCATGTTGTAAATAGGAACTATATTGAGCTGGATATAGTCTGCCGGGTCTCGGGTGGTCTGTATACCTAGGTATTTGATAGTGTCTACTCTCTGAAGGGGGAGCAGGGCTCTGTCTGCGGGTGGCGGGAAGCTGTCCAAAGGTAGTATTTGGGATTTATCCCAGTTAATGCGAAGTCCTGAGAACACGCCAAACTGATCTATCAGGTTCAGAGCTGTCGGGAGAGAATTCATTGAGTCGTCCAAATATAAGAGGGTATCGTCAGCATAAGTGCTGATGGTTTCTGTCACGCCCCCCTTACTGAGCCCCACTATCCCAGGATGGGCGCGTATAGCGATTGCCAGTGGTTCCGCCGCCAGCGCATATAGTAGTGGCGACAGAGGACATCCCTGCCTGATGCCTCTGAAGAGCTGAAAACGCTCCGAGGACCACCCATTAGCCACTACCCGCGCCACCGGGGCTTGGTATAGGAGTTGCACCCACTTTACAAAGTTTGGGCCTAGACCAAATTTTCCCAGGCATGTCCATAGATACCCCCACTCGACGGAGTCGAAGGCCTTAGCCGTATCCAAGGCTACTATTATTCTAGATCCCGTGGTATCGTGCATAGTCTGAAGGTTCATAAATAGGCGACGTAAGTTGAAGGACGTATTTTTACCCGGCATGAAGCCTGTCTGGTACCCATGGATTAGGGAAAGTATAACTTTGTTTAGGCTGGAGTTGTAGAGTGACAACAGTCTAGGAACCAGGAGGTCCGCATAGGTGGAGTATAATTCCGCTGGCAGGCCATCCGAACCCGGGGCCTTGGAGCCAGGGAGCTCCGCTATAGCCTCAGAAATCTCGTCCGCCGTCAGCGGTGCGTCCAACTCCCCTACTTGGTCTTCAGTCAGTCTGGGCATAGGTAAGTCTGAGAGAAACAGATCCATTGCGGATGTGTCCTCCAGGGCCCGTGTGGCGTACAGGGAGGCGAAAAAGTCTCGCAATTGTGACGTTACGCTTCTAGGGTCTGTAATCAACACACCTCCAGGGGAGCGAAGTGATATCACCACCGGCGGTCTCTCCTCGCAGTGCACCATATATGCCAGAAGTTTACCAGCCCGCTCCCCATGCTCAAGGGAGTTTTGTCTGTGGAAGAACATTTTACGTTTAGATTTCTCATATTGTATGAGGTCTACTGTCCTAGATCTAAGCTTAACAGCTGCTGCTTTTTCTACCGTAGGATCCCTTATAAATTCTCTTTCCGCCGTGCGCAGGTCCTCCAACGCCCTGTCCATGACCGTGGCTGAGGTGCGTTTAATTAGATTGATGCACTTGGTGAGTGTCATACGTACGTGTAATTTAAATGTGTCCCAGACTATCTGAGGTGTGGATGTGCCCTCATTTCTAACTAAGTGTTGTTCCCAATCAGTTATAATATCATCGTCTTCTGGGATTAGGGTAAGCCAGAATGGGTTCAATCGCCATGCAGCTGGTGGTTTGTCGTGTGGTAGGGATATCGTGATCCAATATGGGCAGTGGTCTGAGAGTGACCTAGGGGAAAAGCCCGCCCCAACCAACCGTGGCCGCAGGGGTCGGGAAAGGAGAATGAAATCTATGCGGGACATGGAGTGGTGGGTAGGAGAGAAGCAGGAGTATGCCTTGGCGGTGGGGTGCATGGACCTCCATGTATCTATGAGGTTAAAGTCAGTCAGTAGTCTTGCGAACCTTGTAGGATGCGCAGGCGGTGGGGCAGTCACGGATTGACTCAGCCTGTCAAGGCTGGGATCAAGGACATTGTTGAAGTCTCCTAGCCAAACTGCCGGGACAGAGGGGTGTAGTGCCATGAAATCAAACCCAGCAGATAGTATACCTGAGCTAAACGGAGGCAGTACATAAAAGGCTAACAATAGGAACAACTTTCCCTGCAATTTAACCTGCAAGAACACATATCTACCCGCGGGGTCAGCTTCCAAATCTATGAGTTCGAAGTGGGTGGACTTTGACACCAGGACAGACACTCCCCTGGAATGAGAGGTGTGTACTGAGTGGTATGCCCATCCAACCCACGGGCGTTTAAGCGCCCTCTGCACCCGTCCCTCTGCATGTGTCTCTACCAAGACAATCACATTGGCATACTGTTTTTTTACTATGGAGAACACTGCCAACCGTTTAACCGGGTCTCCCATGCCCCGGACATTCCACAAGAGGAACTTCAGGGTGGCCATGTGGGTGGGAAGAAATCAGTGTGCAGAGTAGCTGACCCCATTGACCCCTGGGCATCAAACGTGCCCATGTACATATAGGAAGAATAATAAAACTGTAGCGGTACTGTAAGCTGATCATAACAATATGCATAGATAATTTCAAAATGCAACATGAACTTTTCACTAAGAAATGCAAACCATCCCCCCCACCCCGCCCTGCACTGACCCAAACTTGTGCGGGCATAATCCCTAACTTGCCAACATGGCATCAAAGTTGTCCACCCTATAGGGGAAAAGCAAAATTCAAACAATACAGATTCTGCATTTCCTAATAGAAAGCTGAGGAGAGCAACCACAGGTGCACATACTCGTGGTGGCGGGCCATTCCCCCGCAGGGTGCACGCGTAGTGAAAGGGGGCGAAACTACGCTGTGTAGCATTAGTCATTGAAGGACGGTGCTCACTAAATACAGTGAGATCAATAGGGCAAAGTTATCTTCCGCCGGGCAAAGCAGAATGTCCTGATGAAAGAAGTAAAACTGTTCCACTCAGTATATTATACACAGGGGTGTATTTGACCCATGTGTATGATTGGGGCCGGGGGGCTGTTAGGCTGGTCATTGTTTAGGGAAAGATAGAAAAGGTAGGTAAGTAATACAGTCCTGAGTGCCCTCCAAATCCAGAAGGGGGGAGGGAAGAGGACAAGAGGAAAAGAGGGCTGAGGTGTTGCATAGGGAGCAGTTATACAGCGCAGTTCTCCATGTATAGAGGGAATACACTCAGGGGAATCATGGGAGCAGTTATCAGGCCTCTGTTGTGGAGAAAGATTGGGGACAGAGCCATGTCAAGAATAAAAGAACAGGGGACTGAAAGTGGCATAACTCACATTTCCTCAGCGGTGTGCCTCTCTTTGTTCCAACCATGTTATAGCTGCTTATGGATCCTCAAAAAAGTACACTCTGTCTTCTCCCTCCACACGCAGGCGAGCTGGGAACAGCATTGCATATTTGATGTTCTTAATGCGGAGGCGTTTTTTGGCTTCTGTGAATGATTTCCTCCTGCGCTGAACTTCTGCTGAGAAATCCGGGAAGACGGCCACCATCTTGTTTCCCAGGGGGATGTTTCCTTTTTCTCTGCTGAGACGGAGGATGGTGTCTCTATCCTTGAAGTTCAGGAATTTGGCAATAAAGGTGCGGGGGGTGCCCCAGCCGGCGGCAATCTCCCTGACATGAGATGCGCGCGCTCGACAACAAACATGGGAGAAAATGCCTCTCTGCCATACGTATCACACAACAGACCCTCTAGGAATGTAGGGGGGTCCTTCCCCTCCACCCCCTCCGGCAGACCGATGAACCGCAGATTACATCGACGGAGTCTGTTCTCGAGGTCATCCTGCTTTTGCTTTTGAGTTCTGAAGGGGGGGAGGGAATCCTCCACGCTGCTGATTCGATTCTCAGCCTCTGTCACTCTCTCTCTCAGCTTCTGAAAGTCCTGCCGCACCAGGGAGATATCCATCTTCACCTCGTCAATCTTGGCCGTGAGGTTAGTTTGGCAGGCTGTGACTGCTTCCTGACAGGCGGTGATTGCCTCCAGCACCTTTGCTGTGTCTCTCCGCATGGAGTGCTCCCCACCCGGCGAGGCGCCATCTTGGATCTGAGGGTCCGGATCTGTTCGGCGGTATTTACCTAACCTGGCTACCGCTTCTGCCGCTTTTTTTGGTGGGGACATGATCCCTACAGGTTCCCCCGGCAGTATGTTCCAGCTGGTGATCTCTATCTGCGCTGTGGGTCCCAGGATGTGCGGGTCAGGATTTTCGGCCGGCGGAGCTCAGTGCCCTAACGTCCTATCTCATGCCGCTCCAGGCCACGCCCACTTTTCATTATTATTATTTGTAATTCCTTACATTGCATTCGTTTGGATGCGGCATTCAGTATTTTGGGTAATTCATAGCTTCAGGTAAATAAGTATTTGTTACGTTCACTTAAGCCTCGTACACACGGTCGGACTTCCATCGGACTTTTCCGTGGTTTTTTGTCCGAATGGAGTTGGTTGGGAACACCCATAGCATACACACACTCTGACTTTTCTGCAAACTTTCTTAAAACTTCTTACAACATCGCATGTTTTTTCTGCTCTTTTCTGCTCTTTACTGCCACCCTTTGGTCAACTTCTGCTATTGTTGGTTGATTTTAACATTAGTTGTTTTGTCCATCGGACTAAAGTCCGATGGTTATCTGTACACACGGTCGGACTTTGCTCCATCGGACTTTTGTTGGGCAAAAGTTTGTCCGTTTGCAGACCCAACTTTTGTCCGATGAAATCCAAAACCAAACAAAAAAAGTTTGTCCGATGGAGCGTACACACGGTCGGATTGTTGGGCCAACTTGCTTAAAACGAAGTTTGTTGGGCAAAAGTCCGACCGTATGTACGGGGCTTAACAGTCAAATTTGAAAGGAAATTCCAATACCTATAATTTAATAGTTAGTTATTATTTTGGATTTTCGAATTTTCCGATTTTCGGATTTTCTTTCTTATGTTCAGAATTTCGTTCTCTCAAATTTTCGGATTTTCTTTCTTATGTTCAGGTTTTCGAATTTTCGGTTTTTCGGATTTTCAAATTATCGGATTTCCAAATTTCCGAGTATCAGAATCTTTGAATTTACAAATTTATTCAAAATAATGAATTTCTAATGACCCAAACAAAAAAAAAGAATAAAACAAAAACAAACACATTTTTTGGCAGTGCACATGAATTGTACATGGGAAATTAGGTTAGTATTACTCTATTTTAAAACCTAGACTCAACAAGCCATAAAGAATTTCAACCACTTCAATACCAGACCCTTTCCCCCCTTTCTGCCCAAGCCAATTTAGAACTTTCAGCGCTGTCGCGCTTTGAATGACAATTGCGTGGTTCCCACTAGTGATGAGCCGAACACCCCCGGGTTCGGTTCGCACCAGAACCCGCGAACGGACCGAAAGTTCGAACGAACATTAGAACCCTATTAAATACAATGGATGCGAACGTTCGAATTCTAAAGTGCTTATTATAACAACTATTATGCATGTTATTGTCCTAAAAAGGGTTTGGGAACCCGGGTTCTGCACCAGGGGACATGTATCAATGCAAAAAGAAGTTTTAAAAACGGTCGTTTTTCGGGAGCAGTCATTTTAATGATGCATAAAGTGAAAAAAAAAAAGTCAAATATTCCTTTAAATATCGTACCTGGGGGGTGTCTAAAGTATGCCTGTGAAGTGCCACGTGTTTCCCGTGTTTAGAACTGTCCCTGCACAAAATGACACTTCTAAAGGAAAAAAAAGCCATTTAAAACTGCTTGCGGCTTTAATGTAATGTCTGGTCCCGGTAATATGGATGAAATTCTTTAAGAAAAATGGCATAGCTACCCCATGACCCCCCCCCTACCCCAGCCCATTACCAGCCCCTTTGGGTCTTGTATGGATATTAAGGGGAACCCCGCACATAAAATAAAAAAGGCCCTATATACTCTGAACAGCCCTATACAGGCGGTGCATACAAGACAGGGACTGTAGGTTTGTTCTTATGTAGAGTCTGTTTGTAATTTTGAACAGGTACATTGTTGAAGTGTAGCTCCAGACCAAAAATCTATTTTTAAACTTTTTGGAAAACATAGGTAAGGGTTATCACCCCTGTAACATTTGTTTTGCTGTCTGTGCCCCTGTTCAGAACATTTCACCTCACTTTCCGTCCCAATGACAACTGTTTTTGAAATGTGGTGTTTTTCTTGAAACAAGGATTGCTGATAAAGCATCAGTACAGAGGAGACACCTTTCTCCCATATTTATTCTTACAGGAGAGAATTTTCCTTCCTAGTGGTAGATTTCCTCTCACTTCCTGTTGTCTTCTTGCGTTTGCAAGTAGGAGTCGTTTGTAAGTTGGATGTTTGAAAGTAGGGACCTGCCGTATATACTCTGCAGAAATAGGCCCCTTAGTTGTTGGTGTTGGCACAACACTGTAAGCACTCACAGTTACTCTTGGTTGGTGCTGGAACGCCCTGCTGTCAACTATTATATCAGGAATTTTAATTACATATAATTGTTGAACAGTGGTAGTAAAAATTGGGCCTTTGATGGTGGTGCTGGTGCCACAACACTGTAAGCCCTGACAGTTACTCTTGGTGGGTGCAGCAATGGGCCCTGCTGTGAATTATTAGATCAAGAATTGTAATTACATGCCCCTGTTGAACAGGGGCTGAAAAATTGGGCCTTAGGCACTGGTGGCACAACACTGCAACCCCTCACAGCAACTGTACTTGGAGCACAGCAATGAGCCCTGTTGCAAAGTATTGCTTCAAAAATTGTAATGACACGCCCCTGTTAAACAGGGGCTGAAAAATTGGGCCTTAGGCACTGGTGGCACAACACTGCAACTCCTCACAGATACTGTACTTGGAGCACACCAATGAGCCCTGTTGCAAAGTATTGCTTCAAAAATTGTAATGACACGCCCCTGTTAAACAGGGGCTGAAAAATTGGGCCTTAGGCACTGGTGGCACAACACTGCAACTCCTCACAGATACTGTACTTGGAGCACAGCAATGAGCCCTGTTGCAAAGTATTGCTTCAAAAATTGTAATTACACGCCCCTGTTAAACAGGGGCTGAAAAATTGGGCGTTAGGCACTGGTGGCACAACACTGCAACTCCTCACAGATACTGTACTTGGAGCACAGCAATGAGCCCTGTTGCAAAGTATTGCTTCAAAAATTGTAATTACACGCCCCTGTTAAACAGGGGCTGAAAAATTGGGCGTTAGGCACTGGTGGCGGCACCCATAAACAAAAATGATCTTACAAGCTATCATCATCAATCGTATCATTGAGGACTCGGAGGAGGAGGATAGCCAGTCAACATAACAGCACAGGCACTCAGCATCAGCATCAGTCTTGAAGGGATGTGACATGTTAAAATCAATTAGTCTGTTATATCAGCATCAGGTGTGTGGTAGCTGGTGGTGATCCAAGACTGGTTCATCTTGATGAAAGTCAGTCGATCAACCGAGTCGGTGGACAGGCGCACCCTGTGATCCGTGACAAATCCTCCAGCAGCACTGAATGTGCGTTCCGAAAGAACGCTGGATGCAGGACAGGCCAGTAGCTCAATTGCATACTGTGCAAGCTCTGGCCAGTGATCCATCCTCAAGACCCAGTAAGCCAGAGGATTTTCGGTGGGGAAGGTGTCCAAGTCTGACCTTGCCCCTAGATATTCCTGCACCATGTTTATCAGACGCTGGCGATGGTTGCTGGAACCGATCATACTTTGGGGCTGCGGACTAAAGAATTGTCTGAACGCATCGGTCAGACGGCCACCTTCCCCACCGCTCCTTCTTTGACTGGCCGAAGCCTCAGCAACTCGTTGTCCAGGACCAGGAGTTTGCAACCTCCCAGTCTCTGGGAACGCGTTGCACAGACCTTTCTGCAAGGCCTCCCGGAGTTGTCTCATCCTCTGCTCCCTCTGCGACGGTAACATAAGGTCCGCAACCTTACCCTTGTACCGTGGATCAAGGAGAGTGGCCAGCCAGTAATGGTCCCTCTCCTTGATCCGAAGAATACGAGGATCCTTCCGCAGACTTTGCAGGATCAGGGAGGCCATGCAGCGTAGGTTTGCTGAGGCATTCGCTCCGGAGTCCTCTGGGTCACTAAGGACGACATGATCCGCAGCCACCTCCTCCCAGCCACGTACAAGTCCACTGGTTTCTTGGGACTGTAAATCATCCCTAAAAGACTGCTGCTGATGATGCTGAGTGCCAGCCTCCACCTCCATGCTGACACAATCCTCCTCCTCCTCCTCCTCCTCCTCCTCCTCCTCTTCCTGTGCGATGGGTGGGACAGAAGGAACACTGTCTGGGTAAAGGGGGCCTTGAGAGGCAAGGAAGTCCTCCTCTTCCTGCCTCTGTTCTGCCTCAAGTGCCCTGTCCATTATTCCACGCAGCGTGTGCTCCAACAGGTGGACAAGAGGTACAGTGTCACTGATGCATGCACTGTCACTGCTCACCATCCTCGTGGCCTCCTCAAATGGTGCCAGGACAGTGCATGCATCCCTGATCATGCCCCACTGGCGTGGAGAAAAAAAACCAAGCTCCCCTGACCCTGTCCTGGTGCCGTAGTCGCACAGGTACTCATTGATGGCCCTCTGCTGCGTGTGCAGCCGCTGCAGCATGGCCAACGTTGAGTTCCACCTGGTGGGCATGTCACATATAAGGCGGTTCTTGGGCAGGTTCAACTCCTTTTGCAGCTCAGCCAGGCGAGCACTGGCATTATAAGATCTGCGGAAATGCACACAGACTTTCCTGGCCTGCCTCAGGACATCCTGTAAGCCCGGGTACCTGCCCAAGAAGCGCTGCACCACCAGGTTAAGGACGTGAGCCACACAGGGCACATGGGTCAGTTGTCCCTGTCGGAGGGCGGAGAGGAGGTTGGTGCCATTGTCGCAAACCACCATTCCTGGCTTAAGCTGGCGTGGCGTCAACCACCTCTCGGCCTGGCCCTGCAGAGCAGACAGGACCTCTGCCCCAGTGTGGCTTCTGTCCCCCAAACACACCAGCGCAAGCACGGCATGGCATCTTTTTGCCTGCGTACTTGCGTAGCCCCGTGAACGGCTACGGAGCACCGCTGGTTCATAGGACAAACCACAGGAAGAGGCCATGGAGGAAGAAGAAGAGGAGGGGGTGGAGGAGAGAGGTGTGTCACAACCAGTAGTAGCATTTTGGAGGCGTGGCGGTGGGACAACCTCCAACACTACTGCACCTTGTCCTGAATCCTTCCCAGCTGCCAAAAGAGTGACCCAATGGGCCGTGAAAGAAAGGTAACGTCCCTGTCCATGCCTGCTGGACCATGAGTCAGCGGTAATATGCACCTTACCGCTGACCGCCCTGTCCAGCGAGGCCAAGACATTGCCTTCCACATGCCGGTAGAGAGCCGGAATAGCCTTCCGTGAGAAAAAGTGGCGTTTGGGAACCTGCCACTGAGGAACTGCACATTGCACAAACTCACGGAAGGGGGCCGAGTCTACCAACTGAAAAGGCAGCAGTTGAAGCGCTAGCAATTTAGCCAAGCTAGCATTCAACCGCTGGGCATGTGGATGGCTGGGAGTGAACTTCTTTCGACGGTCCAGCAGCTGGGGCAGGGAAATTTGCCTGCTAGAATCGGACGTCGGTGTACTGCTAGCAGAGTGGGCGCAAGTACTTGGCTGTGACACACCTAATTCTACACCTTCATTCCTCTCAGTGCATGTTTCAGAGAGGACTGAAGTTATAGTGGGGTTGGAGATCCCAGCTGATGCGGTGCAAGGAGAGGTCCGCTTTGTTCTTTGGTGTGGGTCTTTGAGGTAGGCTTGCCAACGAGCTGCATGGCAGGTCAACATATGTCTGGTCAGGCATGTGGTACCCAAGCGGCTGATGTTTTGGCCACGCAATATACGCTTGAGACATATGTTGCAAACAGCAGCTGTGCGATCTGATGCACTAGCCTCAAAAAAGGCCCACACCAAAGAACTTTTTGAATGACGGGCAGAGGCAGCGCCCTGCACAGGCGGAGCTCTGCGGTGTGATTCCGTCGGTGTACTGCCCTTACGCTGGCCACCAAAGGGCATCCTGCCTCGTTGGAGATGTGCCTCCTCCTCATCCTCCTCCTCCTCCTCTCTCCTATTAGGCACCCACGTGGAGTCAGTGACCTCATCATCCCCTCCCTCCTCATCACTGGAGCCAATCTGGCAGTATGCTGCAGCTGCTGGAACATGACTGCCAGATTGGTGTCCTTCTTGAGCATCCCCTCTGTCTGCTCTCACGCTACTGCCTTCCTCTAGCTGGGTTTCATCATCAGACCCTTCGAAACGCTGGGCATCCTCCTGGAGCATGTACCCAACACTGTGCTGAAACAGTTCGGGGGACTCCTCAGGAGGAGGACATGGTGGGTCTAGGGAAGGAGTGACTGATGATTTGTCTGACATTGATACCAGGGAAGACGACGCTTTGGCAGCTGCTTTTCCAGTACCCTGAGCCTGGGTGAGAGAGGATGAGGAGGAGGAGGAGGGCTTGGTCATCCACTCTACCAAGTCTTCGGCATGATGTGGCTCAACATGTCCAGCTGCCGAAAAGAAGGACAAGCGTGTCCCATGGCCATGTGCTGATGACAATGCACCGCGTCCACGACCAGCACTGTTGCCCCCAGACACAGAGCCTGCTTGCCCTCTTTTATTGCCTCCTGACTGTCTGCCTCTCCTTGTTTGCCTTCCAGACATTCTAATAGATGGCCTGCAGGGAGATGGGAAAAAAGCAATAAGGGCTACCTTCAGGTGTCCTTCTCTGTCCCTTGAAACAAGGACTTGCAGAGTGAAATAAACTGACACTCTCCCTACCTACAGTTTTCTGTCCCTAGAATAAATGTTTTTTTTAATCACAATATAGCACAAGGACAATTCAGTCACTGTCCTTCCAGGTCCCTGGAAACAAGGACTTGCAGAGTGAAATAAACTGACACTCTCCCTACCTACAGTTTTCTGTCCCTAGAATAAATGTTTTTTTTAAGCACAATATAGCACAAGGACAATTCACTCACTGTCCTTACAGGTCCCTGGAAACAAGGACTTGCAGAGTGAAAGAAAAAAAACACTCTCCCTACCTACAGTTTTCTGTCCCTAGAAAAAATGTTTTTTTTAATCACAATATAACACAAGGACAATTCAGTCACTGTCCTTCCAGGTCCCTGGAAACAAGGACTTGCAGAGTGAAATAAACTGACACTCTCCCTACCTACAGTTTTCTGTCCCTAGAATAAATGTTTTTTTTTAAGCACAATATAGCACAAGGACAATTCACTCACTGTCCTTACAGGTCCCTGGAAACAAGGACTTGCAGAGTGAAAGAAAAAAAACACTCTCCCTACCTACAGTTTTCTGTCCCTAGAAAAAATGTTTTTTTTAATCACAATATAACACAAGGACAATTCACTCACTGTCCTTCCAGGTCCCTGGAAACAAGGACTTGCAGAGTGAAATAAACTGACACTCTCCCTACCTACAGTTTTCTGTCCCTAGAATAAATGTTTTTTTTAATCACAATATAGCACAAGGACAATTCAGTCACTGTCCTTCCAGGTCCCTGGAAACAAGGACTTGCAGAGTGAAATAAACTGACACTCTCCCTACCTACAGTTTTCTGTCCCTAGAATAAATGTTTTTTTTAATCACAATATAGCACAAGGACAATTCAGTCACTGTCCTTCCAGGTCCCTGGAAACAAGGACTTGCAGAGTGAAATAAACTGACACTCTCCCTACCTACAGTTTTCTGTCCCTAGAATAAATGTTTTTTTTAATCACAATATAGCACAAGGACAATTCAGTCACTGTCCTTCCAGGTCCCTGGAAACAAGGACTTGCAGAGTGAAATAAACTGACACTCTCCCTACCTACAGTTTTCTGTCCCTAGAATAAATGTTTTTTTTAATCACAATATAGCACAAGGACAATTCAGTCACTGTCCTTCCAGGTCCCTGGAAACAAGGACTTGCAGAGTGAAATAAACTGACACTCTCCCTACCTACAGTTTTCTGTCCCTAGAATAAATGTTTTTTTTAATCACAATATAGCACAAGGACAATTCAGTCACTGTCCTTCCAGGTCCCTGGAAACAAGGACTTGCAGAGTGAAATAAACTGACACTCTCCCTACCTACAGTTTTCTGTCCCTAGAATAAATGTTTTTTTTAATCACAATATAGCACAAGGACAATTCAGTCACTGTCCTTCCAGGTCCCTGGAAACAAGGACTTGCAGAGTGAAATAAACTGACACTCTCCCTACCTACAGTTTTCTGTCCCTAGAATAAATGTTTTTTTTAATCACAATATAGCACAAGGACAATTCAGTCACTGTCCTTCCAGGTCCCTGGAAACAAGGACTTGCAGAGTGAAATAAACTGACACTCTCCCTACCTACAGTTTTCTGTCCCTAGAATAAATGTTTTTTTTAATCACAATATAGCACAAGGACAATTCAGTCACTGTCCTTCCAGGTCCCTGGAAACAAGGACTTGCAGAGTGAAATAAACTGACACTCTCCCTACCTACAGTTTTCTGTCCCTAGAATAAATGTTTTTTTTAATCACAATATAGCACAAGGACAATTCAGTCACTGTCCTTCCAGGTCCCTGGAAACAAGGACTTGCAGAGTGAAATAAACTGACACTCTCCCTACCTACAGTTTTCTGTCCCTAGAATAAATGTTTTTTTTAATCACAATATAGCACAAGGACAATTCAGTCACTGTCCTTCCAGGTCCCTGGAAACAAGGACTTGCAGAGTGAAATAAACTGACACTCTCCCTACCTACAGTTTTCTGTCCCTAGAATAAATGTTTTTTTTAATCACAATATAGCACAAGGACAATTCAGTCACTGTCCTTCCAGGTCCCTGGAAACAAGGACTTGCAGAGTGAAATAAACTGACACTCTCCCTACCTACAGTTTTCTGTCCCTAGAATAAATGTTTTTTTTAATCACAATATAGCACAAGGACAATTCAGTCACTGTCCTTCCAGGTCCCTGGAAACAAGGACTTGCAGAGTGAAATAAACTGACACTCTCCCTACCTACAGTTTTCTGTCCCTAGAATAAATGTTTTTTTTAATCACAATATAGCACAAGGACAATTCAGTCACTGTCCTTCCAGGTCCCTGGAAACAAGGACTTGCAGAGTGAAATAAACTGACACTCTCCCTACCTACAGTTTTCTGTCCCTAGAATAAATGTTTTTTTTAATCACAATATAGCACAAGGACAATTCAGTCACTGTCCTTCCAGGTCCCTGGAAACAAGGACTTGCAGAGTGAAATAAACTGACACTCTCCCTACCTACAGTTTTCTGTCCCTAGAATAAATGTTTTTTTTAATCACAATATAGCACAAGGACAATTCAGTCACTGTCCTTCCAGGTCCCTGGAAACAAGGACTTGCAGAGTGAAATAAACTGACACTCTCCCTACCTACAGTTTTCTGTCCCTAGAATAAATGTTTTTTTTAAGCACAATATAGCACAAGGACAATTCACTCACTGTCCTTACAGGTCCCTGGAAACAAGGACTTGCAGAGTGAAAGAAAAAAAACACTCTCCCTACCTACAGTTTTCTGTCCCTAGAAAAAATGTTTTTTTTAATCACAATATAACACAAGGACAATTCACTCACTGTCCTTCCAGGTCCCTGGAAACAAGGACTTGCAGAGTGAAATAAACTGACACTCTCCCTACCTACAGTTTTCTGTCCCTAGAATAAATGTTTTTTTTAAGCACAATATAGCACAAGGACAATTCACTCACTGTCCTTACAGGTCCCTGGAAACAAGGACTTGCAGAGTGAAAGAAAAAAAACACTCTCCCTACCTACAGTTTTCTGTCCCTAGAATAAATGTTTTTTTTAATCACAATATAGCACAAGGACAATTCAGTCACTGTCCTTCCAGGTCCCTGGAAACAAGGACTTGCAGAGTGAAATAAACTGACACTCTCCCTACCTACAGTTTTCTGTCCCTAGAATAAATGTTTTTTTTAATCACAATATAGCACAAGGACAATTCAGTCACTGTCCTTCCAGGTCCCTGGAAACAAGGACTTGCAGAGTGAAATAAACTGACACTCTCCCTACCTACAGTTTTCTGTCCCTAGAATAAATGTTTTTTTTAATCACAATATAGCACAAGGACAATTCAGTCACTGTCCTTCCAGGTCCCTGGAAACAAGGACTTGCAGAGTGAAATAAACTGACACTCTCCCTACCTACAGTTTTCTGTCCCTAGAATAAATGTTTTTTTTAAGCACAATATAGCACAAGGACAATTCACTCACTGTCCTTACAGGTCCCTGGAAACAAGGACTTGCAGAGTGAAAGAAAAAAAACACTCTCCCTACCTACAGTTTTCTGTCCCTAGAAAAAATGTTTTTTTTAATCACAATATAACACAAGGACAATTCACTCACTGTCCTTCCAGGTCCCTGGAAACAAGGACTTGCAGAGTGAAATAAACTGACACTCTCCCTACCTACAGTTTTCTGTCCCTAGAATAAATGTTTTTTTTAAGCACAATATAGCACAAGGACAATTCACTCACTGTCCTTACAGGTCCCTGGAAACAAGGACTTGCAGAGTGAAAGAAAAAAAACACTCTCCCTACCTACAGTTTTCTGTCCCTAGAAAAAATGTTTTTTTTAATCACAATATAACACAAGGACAATTCACTCACTGTCCTTCCAGGTCCCTGGAAACAAGGACTTGCAGAGTGAAATAAACTGACACTCTCCCTACCTACAGTTTTCTGTCCCTAGAATAAATGTTTTTTTTAATCACAATATAGCACAAGGACAATTCAGTCACTGTCCTTCCAGGTCCCTGGAAACAAGGACTTGCAGAGTGAAATAAACTGACACTCTCCCTACCTACAGTTTTCTGTCCCTAGAATAAATGTTTTTTTTAAGCACAATATAGCACAAGGACAATTCACTCACTGTCCTTACAGGTCCCTGGAAACAAGGACTTGCAGAGTGAAAGAAAAAAAACACTCTCCCTACCTACAGTTTTCTGTCCCTAGAAAAAATGTTTTTTTTAATCACAATATAACACAAGGACAATTCACTCACTGTCCTTCCAGGTCCCTGGAAACAAGGACTTGCAGAGTGAAATAAACTGACACTCTCCCTACCTACAGTTTTCTGTCCCTAGAATAAATGTTTTTTTTAAGCACAATATAGCACAAGGACAATTCACTCACTGTCCTTACAGGTCCCTGGAAACAAGGACTTGCAGAGTGAAAGAAAAAAAACACTCTCCCTACCTACAGTTTTCTGTCCCTAGAATAAATGTTTTTTTTAATCACAATATAGCACAAGGACAATTCAGTCACTGTCCTTCCAGGTCCCTGGAAACAAGGACTTGCAGAGTGAAATAAACTGACACTCTCCCTACCTACAGTTTTCTGTCCCTAGAATAAATGTTTTTTTTAATCACAATATAGCACAAGGACAATTCAGTCACTGTCCTTCCAGGTCCCTGGAAACAAGGACTTGCAGAGTGAAATAAACTGACACTCTCCCTACCTACAGTTTTCTGTCCCTAGAATAAATGTTTTTTTTAATCACAATATAGCACAAGGACAATTCAGTCACTGTCCTTCCAGGTCCCTGGAAACAAGGACTTGCAGAGTGAAATAAACTGACACTCTCCCTACCTACAGTTTTCTGTCCCTAGAATAAATGTTTTTTTTAAGCACAATATAGCACAAGGACAATTCACTCACTGTCCTTACAGGTCCCTGGAAACAAGGACTTGCAGAGTGAAAGAAAAAAAACACTCTCCCTACCTACAGTTTTCTGTCCCTAGAAAAAATGTTTTTTTTAATCACAATATAACACAAGGACAATTCACTCACTGTCCTTCCAGGTCCCTGGAAACAAGGACTTGCAGAGTGAAATAAACTGACACTCTCCCTACCTACAGTTTTCTGTCCCTAGAATAAATGTTTTTTTTAAGCACAATATAGCACAAGGACAATTCACTCACTGTCCTTACAGGTCCCTGGAAACAAGGACTTGCAGAGTGAAAGAAAAAAAACACTCTCCCTACCTACAGTTTTCTGTCCCTAGAAAAAATGTTTTTTTTAATCACAATATAACACAAGGACAATTCACTCACTGTCCTTCCAGGTCCCTGGAAACAAGGACTTGCAGAGTGAAATAAACTGACACTCTCCCTACCTACAGTTTTCTGTCCCTAGAATAAATGTTTTTTTTAATCACAATATAGCACAAGGACAATTCAGTCACTGTCCTTCCAGGTCCCTGGAAACAAGGACTTGCAGAGTGAAATAAACTGACACTCTCCCTACCTACAGTTTTCTGTCCCTAGAATAAATGTTTTTTTTAATCACAATATAGCACAAGGACAATTCAGTCACTGTCCTTCCAGGTCCCTGGAAACAAGGACTTGCAGAGTGAAATAAACTGACACTCTCCCTACCTACAGTTTTCTGTCCCTAGAATAAATGTTTTTTTTAAGCACAATATAGCACAAGGACAATTCACTCACTGTCCTTCCAGGTCCCTGGAAACAAGGACTTGCAGAGTGAAAGAAACTGACACTCTCCCTACCTACAGTTTTCTGTCCCTAGAATAAATGTTTTTTTAAGCACAATATAGCACAAGGACAATTCACTCACTGTCCTTCCAGGTCCCTGGAAACAAGGACTTGCAGAGTGAAAGAAACTGACACTGTCCCTACCTACAGTTTTCTGTCCCTAGAATAAATGTTTTTTTTAAGCACACTATAGCACAAGCACAAAACACACTGACACTCTCCCTACCTATCCTTCTCTTTCCCTAAACTAAAGGAATCCAGGTTAAGCAAGAAAGAAATAACAGTCACTGTCCCTGCCTATGCTGCTCTATCCCTGCTCCGGAACACACTACACTAGGCCGCCGTGCTGGCGGCCTTTTATAGTGTGGGGCGTGTACTAAACACCCTCAGCAATAATTGGCCACAGGCATCCTGCCTGTGGCCAATCATTGCTCTCCTCGCTGCCGGCGCTGTGATTGGCCAAGCATGCGGGGTCACAGTGCATGCTTGGCCAATCACAGCGCCTGGATGACACTGCGATGGCGTAGTGCATTGTGGGCCGTTCGCGTCACTCGAATTTGGCGCGAACGGCCCAAATCGTTCGATCTTCGTCGAACGATCGAACAGCCGATGTTCGAGTCGAACGTATGTTCGACTCGAACACGAAGCTCATCCCTAGTTCCCACAAATAGAGCTTTCTTTTGGTGGTATTTGATCACTGCTGGGGTTTTTATTTTTTTTGCAATAAATTAAAAAAACTGAACATTTTGAGAATTTTTTTTTCTTTGTTTCTGTTATAAAATTTTGTAAATAAGTACAATTTCTCCTTCACTGATGGGCACTGATGAGACAGCACTTACGGAAACTGATGGGTACTGATGAGGTGGCACTTATGGGCACTGATGGATGGGCACAAATATGCAGTACTGATGGGCACCGATAGGCGGCACTGATGGGTGGCACTGGTATGCAGCACTGATGGACATTAATAGGTGGCACTGATGGGCACTCATAGGCAGCACTGATAGGTGGCACTGATGGGCACTGAAAGGCTGCACTGATGGGTAATTATGGGTGGTACTGAAATGTGGCACTGATGGGTACTGATAGGTGGCACTGATGGACACTGATGGATGGCACCGATGGGCATCACTGATAAGGAGGGGATGGCAGGCACTATTACTGGGCACTTACTGGCACTATTTGTGGGCACTGATTGGCATTCATTTTGGGCATAAATTGGCATCCCTGGTGGTCATGGGTGGCAAACCTGATGGTCATCAGTGGTGGGCATCCCTCGTGGTCCTGGTGGCATCCCTGGTGGTCCTGGGGGGGGCTGAGCTGATAATCAATCATCGCAGACCTCCCTGTCAGGAGAGCAGCCGATTGGCTCTCCTCTACTCGCATCTGTCAGACGCGAGTGAGGAAAAGCCGATACATGGCTTTTCCTGTTTACATCATAATCAGCTATGATCGAACACAGCTGATCATGTGGTAAAGAGCCTCTGTCAGAGGCTTTTTACCGAGATCGGTGTTGGGGTGTGTAAGACTGACACGCCGCACCACCACTTGCCGCGCTGTGCACCCCCACGGGGGTGCGCCGGCTGTTATCCTGAAAGACGTCATATGTCAGGATAATGGAACCACCGCCTGGCTGTCATTCTGCTATAGGCCGGGCGGGAAGTGGTTAAAGTAAAGAAAAATCTAATAATAAATTTATACATAGGTAATAATAGTTTTTGAAAAAACTAATTTGCTGTGAAACTATTTAATGTTGTAACCATACATACATATAATTATTTGAAAATTAAGTCCAAACTAAAATTTTTAGGCTTATAATCTATCCATGTATGACCTTCTTTAGACTCTTACAAGTGCAAATTTGACCCAAGTATTTCTGACAATGCAAAAAGACTGGGATTTATTATTAATAATTTTATATAACATTTTATGTAGATAGCAGATACATTTTAAAAGGGTCTGGCCACCACTGGACATCTCATTGGGGTTGCGGAATGTGCTTGCCTTTGGGCGGCATAAAGGGTATCTGCTGCTTTTATAGTAAGCCGTATGAAAGTCCACTTGGTGGTAGAAGGAAAACAGTAAAGCCAGAGAGGATACATTAAATGGATATTGAAGGTAGCTTATTAATAAAATATTCAGTGTTGCATGCAGGGATAGATTAATAGCTGTCAAGCCAAAGCCTGGAGGCACAGAGCTTTTGGAACCTCAAGCCACACAGATTTTTAACTATGAACCACAGTAACGGGAAAGGCCCCCAGAAGCAGATACCCTTCACACACCAATAAAACTGAGAATAATCTGTCATTATTAATTTTGCTCTTGACATGAGAAGCAACATGCTGTATTAAAAATTGTATGTGGAACATTTATAATAGAGAATACTTCCAGGAAGCAAGTAAAGCCAACCATTGAGATAATATTGCTATGCAGAAAGCACCACAACTATGTTAAAATTAGAAATATCACTTAATCTACCTTATTTATTTAAAATTTTTTTAAAAAATGGCGTGGATTCCCCCCAAATATCCATAACAGACCCTTCAGATCTGGTATAGATTTTAAGGGGAACTCCGCGCCAAATAAAAAAATGGCGTAAGGTTCCCCCCAAAAATCCATTCCAGACCCTTATCCGAGCACGCAACCTGGCAGGCCGCAGGAAAAGAGGGGGGGACAAGAGAGCGCCCGCCCTCCTGAACCGTACCAAGCCACATGGCCTCAACATGGGGAGGATGTCCCCATGTTGATGGGGACAAGGGCCTCATCCCCACAACCCTTGCCCGGTGGTTGTGGGGGCCTGCGGGTGGGGGGCTTATCGGAATCTGGAAGACCCCTTTAACAAAGGGGACCCCCAGATCCCAGCCCCCCCATGTGAATTGGTAACAGGGTACATTGTACCCCTACCATTTCACAAAGAAAGTGTAAAAAAAATAAAAAAAACACACAGACACAGTTGGGATAAGTCCTTTATTAAAAATAAAAAAAGAATAAAAAAAAGACTCCAGCGGTGGTAATCCACTCTTGATCTCCACTCTAGCGATGCCGGTATCCTGCGATGGATGATCTCTCCAGGTCCCAGCGACGAGGAACAGCACACAATCCTCTCTTCACCGGAGCGGAGATAACCCGGGAATGACGCGGCTTCAGCCAGTGACAGCCCATGGGGGGCGGGGATCTGGGGGTCCCCTTTGTTAGGGCATGTGGCCTGGTACGGTTCAGGAGGGGGGCGCTCTCTCACCCCCCCTCTTTTCCTGCGGCCTGCCAGGTTGCGTGCTCGGATAAGGGTCTGGTATGGATTTTTGGGGGGAACCCCACGCCATTTTTTTTTTAATTTGCCGCAGGGTTCCCCTTAATATCCATACCAGACCTGAAGGGCCTGGTAATTGAATTTGGGTGGGACCCCATGCATTTTTTTTTATTAATGACTTTCAATTACTTTTCTCTGTATTGCCGGGACCGGCAATTCATTACAGCCGTGAGTACTTTTAAATTACTTTTTTTTTCTTCAGAAATTACATTTTGTGCAGAGACTGTTCTAAGCACGGGAAACATGCATTGCTTTACAGGCATACTATATACACCCCCAGGTACGAAATTTAAAGGAATATTTCACTTTTATTGTTTCACTTTAAGCATTATTAAAATCACTGCTACCGAAAAAAACTTTTTTTTGCATTGATACATGTCCCCTGGGGCAGGACCCGGGTCCTCAAACACTTTTTATGACAATAACTTGCATATAAGCCTTTAAAATTAGCACTTTAGATTTCTCCCATAGACTTTAAGAGGGTGTTTCGCGGCTTTTTGAATTTGCCGCAAACACCCCAAATTGTACGCTGTTCACCGAACGGGCGAACAGGCAATGTTCGAGTCGAACATGAGTTTGGTTTAAACTTGAAGCTCATCCCTATTAACCACTTAAGACCCAGACCATTATGCAGCTTAACCACTTAAGCCCCGGACCATTTGGTTGCTAAAGGACCAGAGGTGAATTCAGAATTTTGCACTGCGCTGCTTTAACTGTAAATTGTGCGGACATGCAATGTTGTACCCAAACGAAATTTGCGTCCTTTTCTTCCCACAAATAGAGCTTTCTTTTAATGGTATTTGATTGCCTCTGCGATTTTTATTTTTTGCGATATAAACGGAAAAAGACAGAAAATTTTGAAAAAAAAAGATATTTTCTACTTTTTGTTATAAGAAAAATCGAATAAACTCAATTTTAGTCATACATTTAGGCCAAAATGTATTCAGCCACATGTCTTTAGAAAAAAAAATGTCAATAAGTGTATATTTATTGGTTTGCGCAAAAGTTATAGCGTTTACAAACTAGGGTACATTTTCTGGAATTTACACAGCTTTAAATTTCTGACTGCCTATCTCATTTCTTGAGGTGCTAAAATGGCAGGGCAGTACAAAACCCCCCCAAATGACCACATTTTGGAAAGTAGACACCCCAAGGAAATTGCTGAGAGGCATGTTGAGCCCATTGAATATTTTTTTTTTGTCCCAAGTGATTGAATAATGACAAAAAAAAAAAATTACAAAAAGTTGTCACTAAATGATATATTTCTCACACATGCCATGGTTATATGTGGAATTGCACCCCAAAATACATTCTGCTGCTTCTCCTGAGTACGGGGATACCACATGTGTGGGACTTTTTAGGAGCCTAGCCACGTACGGGACCCCGGAAACCAAGCACTGCCTTCAGGATTTCTAAGGGCGCAAATTTTTGATTTCACTCCTCACTACCTATCACAGTTTTGAAGGCCATAAAATGCCAAAATAGCACAAACCCCCCCAAATGACCCCATTTTAGAAAGTAGACACCCCAAGGAAATTGCTGAGAGGCCTGTTGAGCCCATTGAATATTTTTTTTTGTCCCAACTGATTGAATAATGACAAAAAAAAATAAAAAAAAAAAATTACAAAAAGTTGTCACTAAATGATATATTGCTCACACATGCCATGGTTATATGTGGAATTGCACCCCAAAATACATTTTGCTGCTTCTCCTGAGTATGGGGATACCACATGTGTGGGACTTTTTAGGAGCCTAGCCGCGTACGGGACCCCGAAAACCAATCACCGCCTTCAGGATTTCTAGGCACAAATTTTTGATTTGACTCCTCACTACCTATCACAGTTTCGAAGGCCATAAAATGCCAAAATAGCACAAACCCCCCCCCCCAAATGACCCCATTTTGGAAAGTAGACACCCCAAGCTGTTTGCTGAGAGGCATGGTGAGTATTTTACAGCTCTCATTTGTTTTTGAAAATGAAGAAAGACATTTTTTTTTCTTTTTTTTTTCAATTTTCAAAACTTTGTGACAAAAAGTGAGATCTGCAAAATACTCACAATACCTCTCAGCAAATAGCTTGGGGTGTCTACTTTCTAAAATGTGGTCATTTGGGGGGGGGGTTTGTGCCATCTGGGCATTCCATGGCCTCCGAAACTGTGATAGGCAGTGAGAAGTGAAATCAAAAATTTACACCCTTAGAAAGCCTGAAGGCGGTGATTGGTTTTTGGGATCCCGTACGCGGCTACGCTCCCAAAAAGTCTCACACATGTGGTATCCCCGTACTCAGGAGAAGCAACAGAATGTATTTTGGGGTGTAATTCCACATATGCCCATGGCATGTTTGAGCAATATATCATTTAGTGACAACTTTGTGCAAAAAAAAAAAAATTGTATTTTTTCCGCAACTTGTGTCAACATATAAAATATTCCATGGACTCGACATGCCTCTCAGTATATAGCTTGGGGTGTCTACTTTCCAAAATGGGGTCATTTGGGGGGGTTTTGAACTGTTCTGGCATTTTATACACAACATTAGGAAGCTTACATCCACTCTTCTAACCACTTGAAGACAAAGCCCTTTTTGACACTTTTTGTTTACATGAAAACATTTTTTTTTTGCAGGAAAATTATGTTGAACCCCCAAACAAAGGCCCTACAGAATAAAATGGTGGGTGTTGCATATTTTTTTTCTACACAGTATTTACGCAGCGATTTTTCAAACACATTTTTTGGGGAAAAATACACTTTTTTTTATTTTAATGCACTAAAACACACTATATTGCCCAAATGTTTGATGAAATAAAAAATATGATCTTAGGCCGAGTACATAGATACCAAACACGACATGCTTTAAAATATCGCACAAACGCGCATTGGCGACAAACTACATACATTTTTAAAAGCCTTTAAAAGCCTTTACAGGTTACCCCGTTAGATTTACAGAGGAGGTCTACTGCTAAAATTACTGCTCTCGATCTGACCTTCGCGGTGATACCTCACATGTATGGTGCAATTGCTGTTTACATATGACGCCAGACCGACGCTTGCGTTCGCCATTGGGCAAGAGCAGGGCAGGACAGGGGTGCTTTTTTTTTTTTTTTTTTTTTTTTTTTATTATTAATTTTGCTTTTTTATTTTATTTTTAAATTGTTCCTTCCATATTTTTTTTTAATCGTTTTTATTGTTATCTCAGGGAATGTAAATATCCCCTATGATAGCAATAGGTAGTGACAGGTACTCTTTTTTTGAAAAAACTGGGGTCTAGACCCTAGATCTTTCCTCTGCCCTCAAAGCATCTGACCACACCAAGATCGGTGTGATAAAATGCTTTCCCAATTTCCCAATGGCGCTTTTTATATCCGGGGGGGGGTCATTCCCTCTCACTGCTTGTAAAAGCAGTCCAGAGGCTAATTAGCCACTAGGATTGCTTTTACATGAAAGCCGGCTGCTGGCTAAAAAGAATGATACCAAGATGATACCTAAACCCGCAGGCATCAATCTGGTATAACAATTCAAAGTCCTGCAACATACCAGTACGTTGCTGGTCCTTGTTGGACATGTATTGTAATCTTTTTTTTTTCATGCAGCCAGGTGGCTGAACGAAAAAAAGAGATTGATCGGTGGGTATGCCCACCATTAGAATACCGCCCACTTCTAATGATGGGCATACATGCACCATTTATATATGCCGAAGCATGGGGGCATCCTCCCGCAAAAAAGTTATGCCGCACACACATGGTCAGACTTTTCCACGGGCAAGCCTCCATCGGAATTTTGACCGTATGTACGCGGCATTAGGAGCAAAATCACTCCTCCGCCCCTGCTGCCCCAATGCTTCGGCATATTTTTTTAACTGTGGTGGTGAAATCACCTCCTACAGCACTGGAGTCGCAGGGATCAGGCCTGTCTCTGCGAACGCTGCAGTTATGTGTGTTGTGTTTTGTAAGTGACAGTGATCGATCGATACTGCACTTGGGTGGCCTGGGCTGGACGGAGGGGCAAAACGCAGGTGCTAGCAGGTATCTGGGCTGATCCCGCTAACACTGCGTTTTTGGGAACCCTAAACTGCTGGGGACACTAGTATAGATCTGATCAGATCAGATCAGATATTGATCTGTTCAGATACTATACCACTAAGGGAGGTGTATGCTTCACGCGTGGGTGTTAGCATTACTGGCACTAACCTGACGCTGCCTGGGGTGTGACGCAGACCCTCTCTGACGCTAAAACCTAATTGATATCACCCACCAGGCGATCAGGGGGTTAAACCTTTATTGGGTTATATACGGCAGGTGCCCTGACACTATAAAAAGCAAACTAACTAACCAGCGTCATCCGTAACACTTATATGATGATCACTGGTGAAAGGTTAACTAGGGGCAATTAGGGGGTTAAAACCTTTATTAGATAATATATGGGGGTACCTGACGCTATAAAAACCTGCGGCGAACCTAAAAAAAAATACTGGCTACCGATCTGCATCACCGACGCTAAGACAGCGATCAGAAAAATGATCGCTTAACGACAGTGGTGATAGGGGGTGAAAGGGTTACCTGGGGGGCGATCAAGGGGGTTAAACCTTTATTAGATAATTTATGGGGGTACCTGACGCTATAAAAACCTGCGGCGAACCTAAAAAAAATGACTGGCTACCGATCTGCATCACTGACGCTAAGACAGCGATCAGAAAAATGATCGCTTAGCGACAGTGGTGATAGGGGGTGAAAGGGTTACCTGGGGGGCGATCAAGGGGGTTAAACCTTTATTAGATAATTTATGGGGGTACCCGACGCTATAAAAAGCTGCGGCGAACCTAAAAAAAAAATACTGGATACCGATCTGCATCACCGACGCTAAGACATCGATCAGAAAAATGATCGCTTAGCGACAGTGGTGATAGGGGGTGAAAGGGTTACCTGGGGGCGATCAAGGGGGTTAAACCTTTATTAGATAATTTATGGGGGTACCCGACGCTATAAAAACCTGCGGCGAACATAAAAAAAAATTACTGGCTACCGATCTGCATCACCGACGCTAAGACAGCGATCAGAAAAATGATCGCTTAGCGACGGCGGTGCTAGGGGGTGAAAGGGTTATCTGGGGGGTGATCAAGGGGTTAAACCTTTATTAGGGGGGGGGTTAGGGGGCTACACTGGACCTAAAACTAAATGTAGTGACACTTTTACAGTCACAAATGTCACTGATTGCAGTGATCAGTAAATAAATGGTCACTGCAATCAGTGACACTGTGACTGGGGGCTGGGGGGTGATCTGGGGGGCCTGGGGGGGCGATTTGTGTGCCTATGTGTCCTGGTGTCAGTGTAGTGTTTGTGCACTGACCTGTGTGTCTTCTCTTGTACGGCGCTCGGTATATGTGAGCGCCGCACAGGAGATGACATCACTTCCTCCTGCTTTCTCTGTGTAAACATTACACAGACAGAGGGGGCATTTCTATTCGCCGGGAGCGATCGCGGGGGGGTGGCCGGAATCGAACGGCCGTCCCCTCATGTCGGATCGCTCCCCAACTAATTCCGACCGCTCACTGTACAGAAGGGGGGTCCGATTGGACCCCCCAACTGTACAAAGGCAATCACGTACACTGTACGTGATTGTGCTTGTCGGTGCCATTGTGCCGACGTATATATACAGTGAGCGGTCGTTAAGTGGTTAAAGACCTGGCAACTTTTTGCGATTCGGCACTGCGTCACTTTCACTGACAATTGTGCGGTCGTGCGACGTGGCTCCCAAACAAAATTGGCGTCCTTTTTTTCCCACAAATAGAGATTTCTTTTGGTGGTATTTGATCACCTCTGCATTTAAATTTATTGCGCTATAAACAAAAATAGAGCGACAATTTTGAAAAAAAGGCAATATTTTTTACTTTTTGCTATAATAAAAATCCCCAAAAAATATATAAAAAAACATTTTTTTTCCTCAGTTTAGGCCGATACGTATTCTTCTACATATGTTTGGTAAAACAAAATCGCAATAAGCGTTTATTAATTGGCTTGTGCCAAAGTTATAAATAGGGGATAGTTTTATGGCATTTTTATAAAAACAATTTTTTTACTAGTAATGGCGGCGATTAGTAATTTTTTTCGTGACTGCGACATTATGGCGGACACTTCGGACACTTTTGACACATTTTTGGGACCATTGTCATTTTCACAGCGATCAGTGCTATAAAAATGCACAGGTTACTGTGAAAAATGACACCGGCAGTGAAGGGGTTAACCAGGAGAGGGCGCTGTATGGGTTATGATGTGTGCCCTGATGTGCCCTGATGTGTGCCCTGATGTGCCCTGATGTGTTTTACTTACTGTGGGGGTGGGCGTGGCTTAGCGTGTGACATCACTGATTGTCTTTCCCTATGACAGGGAACAGACGATCAGTGACAGGCTCACTAGGAAGCACGGGGAGAGGTTTGTTTACACTTAGCTCTCCCCGTTATTCCTCTCTGTGACCCGATCGCGGGACACCAGCGGCAATCGGGTCCACTGTTCCCGCGGGAACGGTCACTGAGAAGAGGACCAGGTCGCGAGCGTGCCGCCGGTGGCGTGCTCGCGACCCGCGGCTGGGCTCTTAAAGGGGATGTACCGGTACACCCATGTACCCAGCCGTGCCATTCTGCAGACGTACATCCTCAAGTGGTTAATAATGACATCGGCTGTATGTTTGGGGTCATTGTCCTGCTGCAAAATACATTTGGGGCCAATCACATGCCTCCCTGATGGTATCTACGAAGGATACGTATCTGCCTGTATTTCTCTGCATTGAGGACACAATTGATCCTAACCAAATCTCCAACTTAATTTGCAGAAATGCATCCCCAAACTTGCAAGGAACCTCCACCATGGTTCATTCTTGCTAAGATTGCTGCATACACACATTATTGTACCGCTCTCCAGCCCTTAAGGGAACAAACTGCCTTTTGCTACAGCCAAATATTTAAAATTTTGACTCATCAGTCCAGACCACCTGCTGCCATTTTGCTGCACCCCAGATCCTATGTTTTTGTGCACAGTTGAGTCGTTTAGCCGTATTTCCACATGAAAGGTATGGCTTTTTAGCATCAATACTTCCATGAAGACCACTTGTGGACAGACTTATTTAGACAGTAGATGGATGTACCTGGATCCCACAGCTGTCCACAAGTTCCGTGCTGATGGTACTGCTGAAAATATTCTAATATTGAAGGGAAGTAAGCATGATGCATTACTCTGCTGCATTAAGTTTCCTTGGCCTACCACTGCATCTACGGTCCCCAGCTGTCAGGAAATGCTCCATCCACTGGTAATATATATCATTTGGAGGGTAGTACTGAGGTCCACCAGCAGGTGTCTTCTGGCAGTTTGGAACTGTCAGGGGAACTTCTCCCTGCTGGTGTTATGTCAGCTTTGGGCTGCAGTACTGGCGTCCACCAGCGGATGGATCCTGGCAGTGTGGTGCAGATTTTACCTTCTGCAGTCTGGCGTCACCTGAGCTTGTTAGCAGTTAATAGTATAAATACCCAGCAAGTGCACACTTACCTTGCCCTGGTATTGTCCTCGTGACCTGACCTGCAGCCTGTTTACCTGTGAACCTGAACCTGAACCTGAACTTGAACCTGAACCCTGAACCCTGAACCCTGAGCCTTGTATCGTGTTTCCTGAACCTGTTGTGTCTGTTCCTGTATCCCTGGATCCTTGCTCTGCAGCCTGATTCCTTCCATCTTGTTCCTGTCTGCTTACCCCTGGCCCCCCATCTGCTGATCTCCTGTTTATGATCCTGGCCTAGCTTGACTACGATCCTGAACTCCCTTTTGCTATATATGCTGGTTGGTTTGCTATCGCTGTTTTGGTTGTTTGGTTTGTTCACTCTGTTTGTATTGGTGGTGTTTTCACATTTATTTACCTTAATAAACTTACTTACTTTCACCTATTTATGTTTGGGTTTCCTCTGTTGCAGTCCACACAGTTCTGGTCTTATCTGTTACATGACACCAGTGTTGTTCCTTTAAATGAGCTTGAACAGCACAATGTCAGGAATCATAAACCAGAAGGAGACAGAACGTGCAGTTAAAATCACACCTTTGATTAAATGGTAAAAATAACACAGTTCAGGAACATCAAAAAACAGAAGGCAGGGTTTGGATGCCACAGCGGGTAATCAGACAAGCCAGGGTCAGGAAACCAGAAGTCAGCATAGTCAGGAGCAAAACTCAGGAACAGGAATCGGAAGGGAAGTCATCCAGGCCATGTCGTACACAGGTGCACAGGAAGGAATGCACTTAGAAATTATAGACCACACAAGGGAAAAGAGGAAATTAGCTAAGCTGCTTAAATTAAAAAAAGGGGCTGGCTATAGGCTGGACTAATGAGACAGGTTAATGGTAACCAGGTGAGTTACTGTGGTAACAATGAGTGGCTGGTAATTAGCCAACAGCTGAGCAGCTTCTGAGCACTGAAAGAAAATAACTTAGTAGCAGAGTTTGGCTGTTCATTGCCCAATTTTAAGCCTCCTACTCGGTTTGTGTTTCATTTAATGACTGTGTTTCAACCTATATATAGTATTAAATTGATGATCATAAGCCCCTGCTTGATATAACTAGTTAATCACACACCTGACTCTAATACTACAAAATCCCTGACTCTGTGCAAGTGTACAAAGTGTGTAAGTGTAAGGACTGATGCTGGTTATGCCAAGGATGTAGTCACGCCAAGGATGTGGTCAGTTGTTGCTCGGCGCTGGGAGAGAAGAGGAGCTGGTGGAGGGGATAGCGTGTGTGTCTGGGTAATCATGATCATTTAAGTGTAACACCATGATAATCAGTGACTTAAACTGGTACATGTCGTGACTTAACTAGTCATTTAATTAATCAGTGACCTAGATTGGTACAGTGAACATAAAAAGCATTACTGATGATCCCTTTTTTTTTTTTTACAAAAAGATTTATTAATATCCATAGCTACTACACAGTCTAACAGTGTAAAGGATACATTGTGAATAAACATAACAGAGAAACAAAAAAAAATTTTATGAAGAAAATACAAATGCTAGTAATAAGAAAAACAATAAAAGAGAACACAGTAAAAAGCAAACGAAAGTTAGGTATATAAAGGCAATTAAGTATGTGCAGGTCCCAGAAGTGCCCTTAGGGCATTGTCCATTGTTCAACAGATGTTTATAGAGTCTTATCTGGATGGAGGCCTAACTATGAACAGTGCTAGGCAACTATCCATGTACCCAACTCTTCTTGGACTATGCCCGATGGCCTGATAGAGTCTAAACTGAGAATAAGAAATAGAAATACGGAAAAGGGGGAAGAAAGAAAAAGCAGGGACTAAGAATAGCAGGGATGGGAATGGTTAAAGAAGGAGAGGGGTTCCCGCGGCAGGGAGACAGAGCACTTCAGATCCGAAGTAGGGTGGTGTCAAATCTCGAGGGTGTAGAATAATCAACCCAGGGCTGCCAGACCCTAAGGAACTTATCATGGGTGTCTGAGAGGATAGCCGTCAGCTTTTCGTTAACCATTATATCGTTCATACGATTTTTAACTGCCTCAAAACTTAGTACTGGCGTCCTCCATGCCCTTGCTATGGTTAGTTTAGTTGCAGTAAAGAGGTGCATGACCAATTGTCGATCCGGATGGAGCAATTCCGCAATCGGTTTACAGAGAAGAGCCTTCTATGGATCTCTTTTGAGGTTAGTATGGAGCATGTTTCGAAGGAGAGAGTAGACTCTGATCCATAATCTGCACACCTTCGGACAAGTCCACCAAACGTGCGCCATGGTACCCTCCTGGGAGCACCCTCGGAAACACAAAGAGTAGGCCGGAATGAAGCGAGCCAGTCTAGCTGGGGTGTAATACCACCTGTAAAGTACCTTGTAGGCATTTTCTAAAAAGAGAACATTCTTCGAGCATTAAGAGATTGTCAAGGTCATGGCCTGTCAGTCCTCCGGGTCTAGCTGTCTCCCAAACTCTCTTTCCCACTGGAGGTGATAGGGTCGTATTGGCAGTTTTTTAGAGGTGATAATGGAGGAGTAGATCAATGATATTAAACTCGAGGTTAAGGGTCGAGCCCTGCAGAGGCTTTCAAAGGGGGTCAGGGTGTAAGGGTTTGGCCGAGATTTAATAAGTCCCTGGAGAAAATGTTGAATCTGTAGATAGCTAAAGTGTTCTCGTAACGGGATCTCGTGTGAGGAACGTAAAGTCTCGAAAGATATTATCCTGGTGGGGGTAAACAGTGAGTGGATGTCCGTAAAGCCATTAGCCTTCCACCAGGAAAACTGCTGGGGGTTAACCCACCCCGTTGGGAACAATGGACACTGATGATCCCTTTTAACACAACTGCAGCTAATAACTGGTTTTGAGGTATTTTTGGGAATTTAAAAATGAATGCATTGGTCAACACAGTGGCCAAGTAGTTAGCACATCTGCCTAGCAGCACTAAGGATGTTAGTTTTAATCCCAACCATGGCACTACCTGCCTGGTGTTTGCATGTTCTCCCTGTGCCTGCATTTTCTCTTGGACACGTTTTCAAGATTTTGTTTCCATACACTGTATTTACCACTTATCCAGACATGGAAACACCTTATGGACTATTGTTTGATATTTAATTTGTTTTTGCCATTTTATATTTCTCACATAGCGCGGCAATTTGTGTTTTATATGTTTTTACACAATTTGTTCTGTTGTGTTATTGCCAACAGCTTTTTTTGTCATTTATATTTATTGATCCTCCTTTTTCACCAGTGCGATAATTTTTTCCATGTAATTCTTTACAAATGCCTAGGTATGGTTAACAATGCACTAAAAGACTCTTTCCATGCTGGTTTGCAGTTTAATGAAACCAATGTTCTATGGGACACTAGCTCTCATGAACTCTTGCACAGCCCCCCCGTTGAATAAATTCTATAATGACACTGCAAACCCCATATGCCCCCTTAAATATAGAAAAAATGTGTACATAAAAGTGGTTGATTTAATAAAAGCAAAAGCCATTCACTTTACAAGGGACTTTTCACTTAGCTTAGTGAATGTGCTGAAAATTCGCTATGCAAAGAATATCAAATCACGTGCAAGGAAATAACGAAAAAAACAGCAGTATTTTTGCTTGCACATGATTGGATGATGGAAGTCAGTAGAGCCTCACCTCACTCACTAAACTAAGAGAAAGTTCCATGCAAAGTGAACAGTCTATTTACCTTTAGTAAATGAACCCCAAAGGCTCACTTTGTCGGGCAGTATCTTAATAATTATTTCTGACATGAAATGTATTTTATAGAAGTCACTGCAAATATTGATGAATACAAATTTAATGTTACATTATTTAGCTTCATTCTTCCAAGTGTTTTTTTTCTCTTATTTTTCAGTACAATGCCTCATATATGAAGGACAAGATAAAACAAATCCATTGTTGAGTTTGGCCTTGTGACATCACATATGAAGCACTTCATAAAAGTCTTGTCTCAAAGGCAGAATCCTATCAGTAGAAGTGAAAAGGGACCTACCAATTCAGGGCTGAGTAATTGTCGGCTTCCAGAAGTAATTATCATTTTTATATGTATTCTTGGCTTGCTTACAAAGCTTGTTCTTTTCTGGTGCAACAATTGACTCTGTATATTTTGGCTACATCCAGCATCTCATTATAATGCAGCAGACAAGTATTCTTTAATCTTCTTCCTTAAACAGGGTAGCACTGTTTTTTTTTTCTCTATTCTATTATCTATTTTTAAAGACAATGTAACTGTGTGTTGCAAAGCTTTTTCTATCTTTTTTTAAGCAATATTACTAAATTCCTATCACTTATCAGTTCTTGAGTTTATGCTATATGTACATTTGAATATTTTTAGATTGGTCAGGTACCTACAGAAGAACATTTGAGAGCTTAATTTGAAAGGTCACTTCATGCTTAAAGTTTCCAATGCGCTTTGCTTTACCTTATTGTTAAAAAAAGTATTGCATGTGTTTATTTGGCACATTTTGCATTAATCTGCTATTGTTTACTTTCAAATTTTCTATGATTTTTACATCCTTGCTGTTTCAGTTAGGATATTGCATTAAATATAGATAAGTTTAAATTGACAACTTCAGGGAGCTCCCAGTGACTCAATGCTTTCACTCTACGTCTTGCCCAAAGTGTATTTCCTGGCATTATTCAGAATTATCCCCAAACCTCTCTCTCTTGTAGAATGACTCCCAGTGTGATAGTATTAATGAAAGTTTGTGCCCAAATTTAAATCTTCCAATATTCCTTTTCCCACACACAGTACAAGGCAGGCTCTTGGGGGTCTATAAGTCAAAGCAACAGCTGCTTTGCTTGAAAAGAATTCAGGCAGGTCAATATGCAGGTGTAGAAGAACAAAGAGTTGTGGTGACAAGGCAGGGGTTCTGTAGTGTAGTAATTAATGCTGATAATGCTGGTTGGGATTTCAGTGCAACAACATTTCTATGTTGTCAGTTGAAATAAAAATCTTGGCACATGCTGGATTTCTGGCAAATCAACAGGTATTCTGCACTGCATTTTAAAATAAATAAACATGAGGAAATGTGATTGTGTTGCATTAATCTTTTTTTATTTTGCACTGATATACACTCGAACAATTATTGAGATAACATATCAGCTGCTAATTATTTTCAGTGAGGTGACATATCATAAACTTTGTAAAGAGGAGTTCCATACAACTGTGCAGACCTGCAAAGCAACAATCAGCACCTGTGATTGTAATGGATAAAATCATTTTGTTTAAAACATTAATAAACATCAACAAGATCTTCTGCATTAAAATGGCCTCTTTTCTCTGATTTAGCGGAGATCTAAAGTCTAAACAGGAATTTTGAAAGACCCTTCCCTTTAAGGGTGCAAGACATTATTTGTTATATATATTTTTATTTTTTATTTATTTTTTAATAAAAAGTAAACAAACATTTTTTGCATGGTTTGTTAATTCATGCTTTAAGCATTATATACAATTCGACTAAAACAGTAGGCTCCAATCACAAAAGCAGATTGCATACGGTATTTAGTAGTTTCCCCAAACACTGCATGCGATTCTGAAAATGTCAATTCACTATTGCTTTATGCGGTATATACTGCATAAAGCAAAAAAGCTTGGTAAATACTCCATAAAACAGGAGTTAATTCACAAAAGGAAAAAAAAAATGCATGCGATATTTAGGAAACCGGCATTCTTAACAACCAGAAAAACAACATGATTGTTAAGGAGCGGGTGGCCACCATGTCCTTATCAACAGATGAGTTATCAGCTGTCAGCGGGGCTCCCAAAAAGAATTTCTGGCCATGAAGGATTAAGGAAAAAAATTGGTGTGGGGTCCCCCCAATCTATACCAGACCCTTAAGCGAGCATGCAGCCTGGCAGGGCAGGAAAGAACAATACCAGACCACATGCCTTCAACATGGGGAGATGCTTTGGGGCAGGGGGCTCTGCCTCCCCAAATCACCATGTCCCCATAATGATGGGGACAAGGGCCTCTTCCCCATAACCCTAGTCGGTGGTTGCGGGGTCTGCGAGCAGGGGGCTTATCGGTATGTGGAAGCTCCCTTTGTCAAGGGGGCCCACAGATTCCAGCCCCCCACGTGTGAATGAGTAAGAGTACATAGTAGCCCTACTCATTTACCCAAAAAACGTGTAGCATAAAAAAAACCACAGGAGGCAGTTTTTGACAAGTCCTTTATTAAAAAATAAACATAAAAAAAGTCCCCCATCATCAATCAAGATGCCCGTCACCACCGCTGATCCATAGAAAAAAAAGCTCCGCTCCTGATGAAGCCTCCCGCCATCTGACAGCTCCCTCCACTAAATAAACAAAGGGGCAGGGCCAACCGGCGATGTCACAATGGGATCTCAGAGCCGGGCAGTATTTCATATAAAAAGGTTGTGCTGGCCTGCCCTCGTCCTACCGAGGAAGCCTTTGGAGGTGTAACATGTATAGGAATAAAGTCAAGTTAGCACATTTGATGCCACCACCGGGTGGTGTGGAGACCCTGTGATGAGAAGGCAGTTTACTTTTATACTAGGCGCAGAACATGTAATGAGAATGCATTTGTTTGTGAGTGTCCCATTTTAGATTTTAAATAATAAAACATATGGTGAGCTCTATTGATTTTATTCCTTTTGCATGAGTATATGTCACAAGGAGAGGAGGAGGTCAAACAGAAGCTCCAGTCCATGTGTCGATGCCTGTGATTGTTTTAGTTTTAACATTTAAGTCAAAGTTTTATTTTTGTCCGTGACTCCAGTATTGAGATTTTCTCTCACATCCTGTCTCTGTGACACCCTTACAAAAAAACAGTACCACTTCATTTTCACAATACATAGAAACCTGAATCTTCTTCCTGTTGAAGTCTACCTTTGTAAGGGCCCCACACTGTAGACATACTCCAAGCCGCTTGCTATGGGGGCACTGGTCCATGCTCGCCCCCGAGCCCCGCTCTATGTGTTCATAAGACACATAGAGCCATGGCTCAGCCCTGCCCCGCTCTCTCCTCATAAAATGCATGAAGGTAAAAAATCTTCAGCTTTTACAACACCCACAAACATACAGTAATATATTCTCTGGAAACAGAATCTTTGTAAAGTAAAATAATGATAGTTGCATTTTTTTTATGTCACATGATGTTAGCCCACATGTTTATTAAACCCATATTTTCAGTAACAAATACACTGAAGTTAATTTTAATGCACACAAACCCAATATATTATCCATTTGTTTTTTTAAATACTGTATAAATGATGAGGTTGCATCAAGTTAATAGATACCAAACATGTGAAGCCTTAAAACTGGTACATCTGTAAAACAGCAAAAAACTTTTTTACCCAAATTATCCAAAGACAGGGAGGTTGATTTACCAAAAGCAAATATAGTGTGCACTGCAATCACAGTTGCTCTAGATCTGAGGAGAAGCTCTGCTGATTTCTATCATCCAATCATGTGCAAGCAAAAATGCTGTTTTTTATTTTCCTTGCATGTGATTGAGTATTATTTGCAAAAAGAAGCTTTACCTCTTTTACTAAGCTCTGGAGCAAGCGCACTTGCAGTGCACAATATATTTGCCTTTAGTAAATAAAACCCAATGGGGCTGATTTACCAAACGTTTGCGCCATGAGTATTGGCGCATCTGCGTGCGCAATGGCTGTTTTGGTATTTACAAAACATTAGCGCCTGTAGCGCAGCCCTATTTCCCATTTACTATAGTGTTCTCTGCGCCCGGGAGGAGGCGCTCAGTGCGCTACTATGGACCTGGCGCAGGGCATGTTAAAATCTAAATATAAAGAAGTTGGAAGTGAGAATATAATGGGGGTGATGTGGGGTGATGTGAGGAAGTGTAGTGACACCTGCCCAAATAACTAATATGCCCAAAATAGAGTGAGAAAGTAACTTTTTCAAAACCAGCCCGCTGCGCCGGCAAGTACGATTCGAGCTGCGGGAGGTTTTTTTTGAGCTCAGCGCGGGAATTTCAATGGTTTAAATGCGCCGGTTCACTGCGCCGGCAAAATCTTAGTAAATGTCAAGTCACGTAAACTAATTTGCATAAGTTGAACAGGCGCAGCTCTGAACTTGCCATTGCGCCTGCAAAATGACATTTCTAAAGGAAAAAAAAAACATTTAAAAGCAGCCGCGGCTGTAATGAATTGTCGGCTCCCGGCAATATAGAGAAAAGTCATAGAAAGTCTTTGCTAACCAAAAAAAAAAGCGTGGGGGTTCCCCCAAATTCCATAACCAGGCCCTTCAGGTCTGGAATGGATATTAAGGGGAACCCCGCTGCAAATGAAAAAAAAATGACGTGCGGGTTCCCCCCAAATATCCAAACCATGCCCTTCAGATCTGGCATGGATTTTAAGGGGAACTCCACCCCAAATTTTATAAAAAAATGGCGTGGAGTCCCCCCAAAAATCCACACCAGACCCTTTATCCGAGCACATAACCTGGCCGGCCGCAGGGGAAGAGGGGGGACGAGAGCGGCCCCCCCTCCCTCCTGAACCATACCAGGCCACATGCCCTCAACATGGGGAGGATGTCCCCATGTTGATGGGGACAAGGGCCTCATCCCCACAACCCTTGCCCAGTGGTTGTGGGGGTCTGCGGGCGGGGGGCTTATCGGAATCTGGATGATCCCTTTAACAAAGGGGACCCCCAGATCCCGGCCCCCCCTGTGTGAAATGGTAATGGAGTACAAATGTACCCCTACCATTTCACAAGGAAAGTGTCAAAAATGTAAAAAATTACAAGAGCCGGTTTTAGACAATTCCTTTATTAATGTATTTTCTTTTCTTCCTTCTTCTTCCTTCTTCTTCTTCCTTCTTCTTCTTACATCTTCTTCTTACATCTTCTTCTTTTCTCCATTCGGGTTTCTTCCTCCATCTTCATCTTCCTCTTCATCTTTATCTTCATCTTCATCTTCCTTCTTCCTTCGGTGTTCTCGTCCAGCATCTTGCCCCGGCGTCTTCCCTTCTTCTTTCTTCTCCGGCCGCTCCGTTTGAATTGGAGGTTCCCGCTGTGTGACGCTTCAGTTCTCCACTTGGTCCGCTTACACCCGGTGGCTCCGCCCCCCTCTGTCACCACGGGGAAAGTCCCCGTGAAATCCATGTGCATCAGAGGGGGGCGGGGTCACCGGGTGTAAGCGGACCCAGAGGCGAACTGAAGCGTCGCACAGCGGGAACCTCCAATTCAAACGGAGCGGCCGGAGAAGAAAGAAGAAGGAAAGACGCCGGAGCAAGATGCTGGACGAGAACACTGAAGGAAGAAGGAAGATGAAGATGAAGATAAAGATGAAGATGAAGATGGAGGAAGAAACCCGAATGGAGAAAAGAAGAGGATGGAAGAAGATGGAAGAAAAGAAAAGACATTAATAAAGGAATTGTCAAAAACCGGCTCTTGTAATTTTTTACATTTTTTACACTTTCTTCGTGAAATGGTAGGGGTACATTTGTACCCCATTACCATTTCACACAGGGGGGGGCCGGGATCTGGGGGTCCCCTTTGTTAAAGGGGTCTTCCAGATTCCGATAAGCCCCCCGCCCGCAGACCCCCACAACCACCGGGCAAGGGTTGTGGGGATGAGGCCCTTGTCCCCATCAACATGGGGACATCCTCCCCATGTTGAGGGCATGTGGCCTGGTACGGTTCAGGAGGGAGGGGGGGCCGCTCTCTTGTCCCCCCCTCTTCCCCTGCGGCCGGCCAGGTTATGTGCTCGGATAAGGGTCTGGTGTGGATTTTTAGGGGGACTCCACGCCATTTTTTATTTAAATTTGGGGTGGAGTTCCCCTTAAAATCCATGCCAGATCTGAAGGGCCTGGTTTGGATATTTGGGGGGAACCCGCACGTAATTTTTTTTTTTAATTTGCAGCGGGGTTCCCTTAATATCCATTCCAGACCTGAAGGGCCTGGTTATGGAATTTGGGGGAACCCCCACACATTTTTTTTTTGGTTAGCAAAGACTTTCAATGACTTTTATCTGTATTGACAGGAACCAGCAATTCATTACAGCCGCAAGGACTTTTAAATGACTATTATTTTACTTTAGAAATGTCATTTTGCTCTCCAACTGTTATAAACATGGAAAACATGTGCTACTTTACAGGCATACTATAGACACCCCCGGGGATGATATTTAGGGCCAGTTCACACCGGATGCAGTGCAGTGCGTTTTTTTGATGCCTGAAAAACGCAAAGAAAGTTGATCACATTAATGCCAATGGCATAGTTCACACCACTGCAGTCCGTTCCAGTGCGTTTCAGAAAGCCAAAAAATAATTGGTCATGCTGCATTTTTTAGGTACAAAACTGTACTGGACCCCAGTAAAACACATCAAAAACTCAACGGAACGTACCAAAAATGCACTGGAATGCACCGCAACGCACCTAAATGCACCAAAGACGCACTGCAACACACTTGTCCTAAGTGAAAAGAGGTGGAAAAAAACACTGGACTGCATCAAAAACGCCTCAAAAATGCACTGGGATGTGTCAAAAACGCACATGCAGAAAAGCACCTGGAACACACCCAGACTGCGTTTCTATAGTGTGAACTAGGGCCAGTTCACACCATAGAAACACAATCCGGATGCGTTCCAGGTGCTTTTCTGCATGCACTTTTTTCATGCGTTCCGGTGCATTTTTGGTACGTTTTTGATGCAGTCCAGTGCTTTGTTTTCACCCCTCTTTTTTATTAACCATAGATAAGGACAAGTGTGTTCCAGTGCGTTTTTGGTGCATTTAGGTGTGTTCCTGTGCATTTATGATGCGTTTTGATGCGTTCCAGTACAGTCCAGTGCAGGTAAAATGCAGCATGTTCTACTTTGTTGGTGGAACTGGAACGCACTGGAACAAACACTTTAGAACCATATAACCAACTTTCCATGCATTTTGGATGCATAAAAAACGCAATGGACTGCATGTGGTGTGAAATGGCCCTTAAGCAATTTGACATATTTAAAGGCACTTCTCCTTGTTTTGTTTTTGCTGTTTTCCAAATTGGTGACATTGATATATGTCCCTTAGGGTGGGACCTGGGCCCCCATTTTAAGGCCAATAACTACTAGAAGATAAGCCAGCCAAGTGGGGACTAGCAAAATGAACCATTCAGTTCCCATAGACTGCAATAATATTTGTTGGTGGGGGGGAGGGGTGATTGTCCCATCTCTAATTTTGTAGCATGCTGGATGATGTGCTTAATTTTGGACGGGGGGAGGGGGGTATTTTTTGCTAGCTGCATTGGTGTTGTTCTGCACATGCCCAGCCAGTTATTTTTTTTTGGGCGTGCTTTTTGTGTGTGAACAGCGCCTGGATATTTCTGGGCATGCTCACTCAGAGAGTGTTTTTATGGGTTAGAAATTGAAGGACATCTTAACAGGTGTGCCCACTTTGAATTTCAGTCTCTACATTGGGAGAACTTGCATTTTGGGTGTTTCATGGACTGTGCATGTGTTTTCAATTGCCTCATTAGCACACAAACATATGTTATATAAAGCTCACAGAGCATTTGGTCGATTGCCTTAAGAAGAGGCAAGTGTGTGTGTGGGGTAAAATGTACATGTTGGTGTCCTTATTGCGTTTGTAACACATGTATTTTATTTTTTATGTCTTTGCAAAACAAGTGATTGGTTAACTTATGTGGATTGTATATTTTTGGTGTGGGGGAGATATGTTCCCCTGAAATAATTCTGATGTTTTTAATGTGTGTTGTTTGTTCACTTTGATTTAATTGTCTGCTGCATTTTTTTGGCCAAAAATTGCTCAAGATGTTGAGTCTGTAACTGTTTCAAATTGACCATGTTTTTTATTTTGCCTTCCCTTTTGTTTTGTTGAACAATAACATTTAGATGGAAAATTTTGATGTTTGTTTTGTGTTTTCTTTGCAACAAATGTGACAGCTGATTGGCATGTCAAAACAAAACTGGTGTGATTTGTCTACCCTGGTGCCTTCATGGTAGTATATGCATGTATTGTGTGCTGCCATGGAGCGTCACCAGGAAATGAAATACAGAGCGGTAAGTATTCAATTTTCCTTTTTTACTGCAGTGGTTCTCAGCCTCAGTCCTAAAGTACCCCCAACAGGGCATGTTTTGTGAATTTATCTTATCGAGAATTGCTGTCCAAAAATCAAAACCATTGACTGTGATTTAAAGCACATGTGCAAGATGAAGGAAAACCTGCAAACATGGCCTGTTGGGGGTACTTGAGAAGCACTGATTTAGAGCACTGAACTTAAAAATAGCTCAAGGCCATACAATTCTAATTGTGGGCATTTTGAGGGAAACGAAGTGTTAGAACCCCTGCGTGTGTGTTTTTATTTTTTTATATTTTTTTTGTAGTTTGGCCTTTGTCTCCTTTTCTTAACATTGGCTTCACTTCCTGTCACACAGCTAAACAGGAAGTGAAGGTAAAACCCTACCAATGTCTTTTCTTGGGGACACACAGATCAATCTAACTAGTGTCCCCATTAAGCAAATTGCACTCTAGCACTTTGTTGTGTACACCCCAAATCATTGGGTAGTTTGGGGTTTAGTAAAGACAAATCCACTCTGCAGTAAAAGTGTAGCTGCTGAAAATCTGAGGGAAAGTACTGGTGATTGGATGTTACAATCATGTGAAAGCAAAGATGTTTTTTTTTTTTTGGCTTGCATGTCCCCCTCAGATATACAGCAAGTGCACTTGTAGTGCAAAGTAGATTTGCCTTTAGTAAATAAACTGTACAGTCCAAACTACCTAATAAATTGTGGTGTACCCCGCAATATGCTGGAGTGCAATGTGCATAATGGGGAAAGTATTTAGACTGACCTGTGTGTCCCCAAGGAAAGACATTGTTAGGGATTTTCCCTCACTTCCTGTGTGGCTATGTGACAGGAAGTGAATTATTTGGAAGGATAAAGTGGCCAAATTATTTAGTTTAACTTTTCAAAGACTCATTCCTAAGTTGAATTGTGATGCATGTCAATGGCCCATTTTGACCCTCTTTAATCACTTGAGATCAGCGCTATAACTGATCGACGGCCACAGCATGGTCCTCAATTGCCGGGAGTCCGTCAATAAACGTCCTCCCCTTTGCGCGCGCTGTGGTCACAGAGTCACTGTGACTCGGGTGATGACAGATCCGAGTAAGGGGCCGATCCCTGCCCTTTACCATGTGATCAGCTGTCAGCAAATGACAGCTGATCACGTGATGTAAACAAAATCTGGGTAATGGTTTTTGTTTTCTCCTTGTGCTGACAGCGTGAGCATAAAAAAAGGCAATCACCGGCTTTTGTGCAAGGGACATGGGGCCCGAAGAGGAAGAGGCAATTCTGCATCTGTGACAATTAGTAGCCCCTGCCAGTGCCACCTATCAATGCCCACCACTGGTGCCAATCAGTGGCACCTATCGGTGCCCATCACTGCCAACTATCATTGCCACCTAGCAGTGCCACTTCTCACTGCCCACCAGTGCTAAATAGCAATGCCACCTCTCAGTGCCCACCCTTGCCACCTTATCGGTGCCCATTAGTGCAATCTCATCAGTGTACATCAATGAAGAAGAAAAATTACCTTTTTTAAAAATATTAACCAGTTTCCTACCGCCCACCGTCAAATGACATCCTTGGCTTTGGGCGGTGACATCTGAATGATGCCTGCAGTTGCAGGCATCATTCAGATATCATTCTTTTCAGCCGGCGATTCTGTGCACAATAAAAATGATCATAGTGGCAGTTCCGCCGCTTGATCGTTCTTATAGGCGGGGGGAGGGGACGTCCTCCCCCTCTCTTGCCGCCATCCGGTGCTTCTCCGGGCTCTCCCGTGCCATCTGGGGCTCGGAGAACGATTTGGAGATGACTGGTGACCAGATGGTCATCAGTCATCTCTATGACCGTCGGAGGCGCGGGCACGATGTTATAACATCATGCTGTGTTCCCGTATGTTAACCAAGCCCTGATCTTGGCTGTCAGCATGAGATTGGTGATTTTTTTGGAACAATATCATGCTTTCCAGCCTGGAGGAGAGATGCGGGGTCTTATTGACCCTGCATCTCTCCATAAAGAGGGCCTGTCACACACATTCCTATTACAAGGGATGTTTACATTCCTTGTAATAGGAATAAAAGAGATCCCAAAAAATAAAAAAAATTAAAAAAGAGTAAGAAATACAAAAAAGTCAAAAAAAAAAAAACAAAAAAAAAAACAAAAAAAAAAATAATAAAAAACGCCCATGTCCCCGGTAGCTCGCGCTCAGAAGCGAACACACACGTAAGTCCCGCCCACACATGTGAGTTATTGATGCATGCGTTAGAACGAGTGCAACAATTCTAGCACTAGACCTCCTCTGTAATGTCAAAATGGTAACGTGTAAAAAAAATTTAAGCATCACCTAGGGAGATTTTTAATTACTGAAGTTTGGTGTCATGCCATGTGTGTGCGCAATTTTAAAGCGTGACGTGTTAGGTATCTATTTACTTAGCATAACAACATCTTTCACATTATACCCAAAAATTGGCCTAACTTTACTGTTTTGTAATATTTTTAGCAAAAAAAAGGCATTTGAAAATTTATTGCGCAAATACCGAGCGAGATAAAAATTTGCAATGACCGCCATCTTATTCCCTAGGGTGTCTGCTCCAAAAAAATATATAATGTTTGGTGTTTTGAAGTAATTTTATAGCCATAAATTTATGATTTTTACATGAAGGAGAGAAGTGCCAGAATAGGCCCAGTGCTGAAGTGGGTAAAATATCCATTTATTTATTTTTTAAACTCGGTCTTTTGTATTTATCGAAAAAAAAACAAAAAAAAACACAAAGTTGATCAAATAGCATCAAAAGCAAGCTCTATTTGTGTGCCAACAAATAAAACATTTTCATTGGGTTACAGTGTTGTATGAGCGCGCAATTGTCATTAAAAGTGCATCAGCGCTGAAATGTGAAACTTGGTCTGGGCAGTGCGCAAGTGGTTAATATAAGGCTACATGCACACGGACGTTTTTCCAACCGCTTGTTTGAGCGTTTTTTGCAGCTTAAAAACATCTCTCCATGTTAGCCTATGGCCTCATGGCCACCATGGCGTTTTGGAGCTGTAAATGGCATAGGCGTTTTTAGGCCCCATGTAGACGGGACGCTGGTGCAAAGTGTTCTGAACTAAGGTTGAAAGTGGCGTTTAGAAAGGCACGCTTTGTGGCGTTTGCATGCCGTGTTTTACCAGATTTGCATGTATATGATAAGGAGCCGCCCTAAGCTCCAAAAACAGTATTATTTACGATTTTAGCTATTTAGAGAGACCAGAGTGATATGAGCAGCTGAGAGCAGCAGTGTAGTTGTATTTAGGCTGGGTTCACACTAGTGCGACACGACATCTGTCCTACTTTGGATCCGACTTTGCCCTGCGACATGAAGCCGACATATGTCCGACTTTCATTGAACGGGAATCCGACTTGGATCCCCGCCAATAGCAGGCACTGTGTTTGGTATGAATCTTGAGGGGGAACTCCAGGCCAAATTTTAAATAAAAAAACGGCATGGGTTCCCCCTCCAGGAGCATACCAGGCCCTTGGGTCTGGTCTGGATTTGAAGAGGAACCCCTATGCCGAAAAAACGGCGTGGGGGTCCCCCCCAAGATCCAAACCAGACCCTTATCCTAACACAACCTGGCAGGCCGCAGGGGAAGAGGGGGGGACGAGAGAGCGCCCCCCCCTCCCTCCTGAACTGTACCAGGCCGCATGCCCTCAACATGGGGGGTTTGGTGCTCTGGGACAGGGGGGCGACCTGCGGCCCCCCCACCCCAGAGCACCCTGCCCCCATGTTGATGAGGACAAGGGCCTCTTCCCGACAACCCTGGCCATTGGTTGTCGGGGTCTGCGGGCGGGGGCTTATCAGAATCCGGGAGCCCCCTTTAATAAAGGGGCCCCTGGATCCCAGCCCCCCACCCTATGTGAATGAGTATGGGGTACATCGTACCCCTACCCATTCACCTGGTGGAAAAAAATTGCAATAAAAAAACCACACAGCTTTTTAAAGTATTTTATTGCACAGCTCGGGGGTCTTCTTTTGACTTCGGGGGTCTCCGGTGTCGTCGCCGCGCTCTCCGGTTTTCTTCTGCCGGGCCACCGCTAACTTCTTTAGCTCTTTTGCTAGCGGAGGCCTGGTCTTCTCCGTCGCCTTCTTCTTCTCCCGCTCTCCGGTTCTTCTCCTGGTTCTTCTCCTGCTTCTTTCTTCTGCCGGCCCCTCCACTAACTTCTTTAGCTCTTTTGCTAGTGGAGGGGCCGGTCTTCTCCGTCGTCGGCGTCTTCTTCTCTCTTCTCCTCCTCGATGTTGACTCGTCGCTTCCTCTCGCAGTAATGTTAAATTTTCGGTCCGCAAAGATTAATATAGGCTTCTCATGACGTCACAGTCACATGTTCCGGGGCACATGGCCCCGGAGCATGTGAGTGTGACGTCATGGGAACATGTGACTGTGACGTCATGAGAAGCCTATATTAATCTCTGCGGACCGAAAATTTAACATTACTGCGAGAGGAAGCGACGAGTCAACATCGAGGAGGAGAAGAGAGAAGAAGACGCCGACGGCGACGACAGAGAAGACCGGGCCCTCCACTAGCAAAAGAGCTAAAGAAGTTAGTGGAGGGGCCGGCAGAAGAAAGAAGCAGGAGAAGAATCGGGAGAAGAACCGGAGAGCGGGAGAAGAAGAAGGCGACAGAGAAGACTGGCCCCTCCACTAGCAAAAGAGCTAAAGAAGTTAGTGGAGGGGCCGGCAGAAGAAAGAAGCGGGAGAAGAACCGGATAGCGGGAGAAGAAGAAGGCGACGGAGAAGACCGGGCCTCCGCTAGCAAAAGAGCTAAAAGAAGTTAGCGGAGGCCCGGCAGAAGAAAGGAAGAACCGGAGAGGAGAAGAGGGGAGAAGGCGACGGAGAAGACCGCGCCTCCGCTAGCAAAAGAGCTAAAGAAGTTAGCGGTGGCCCGGCAGAAGAAAACCGGAGAGCGGCGGCGACGACACCGGAGACCCCCGAAGTTGGAAGAAGACCCCCGGAGCTGTGCAATAAAATACTTTAAAAAGCTGTGTGTTTTTTTTATTGCAATTTTTTCCCACCAGGTGAATGGGTAGGGGTACGATGTACCCCATACTCATTCACATAGGGTGGGGGGCCGGGATCTGGGGGCCCCTTTATTAAAGGGGGCTCCCAGATTCCGATAAGCCCCCCGCCCACAGACTCCGACAACCAACGGCCAGGTTTGTCGGGAAGAGGCCCTTGTCCCCATCAACATGGGGGCAGGGTGCTTTGGGGTGGGGGGGGCCACAGGTCGGCCCCCTGCCCCGAAGCAGCAAACCCCCCATGTTGAGGGCATGCGGCCTGGTACGGTTCAGGAGGGAGGGGGGGCGCTCTCGTCCCCCCCTTTTCCCCTGCGGCCTGCCAGGTTGCGTGCTCGGATAAGGGTCTGGTTTGGATTTTGGGGGGACCCCACACCGTTTTTCAGCTTGAGGGGTTCACCTTAAAATCCAGACCAGACCTAAGGGTCTGGTTTTGATTTTGGGGGGACCCCCACGCCGTTTTTCGGCTTAGGGGGTTCACCTTAGAATACAGACCAGACCTAAGGGTCTGGTATGCTCCTGAAGGGGAACCCATGCCGGTTTTTTCATTAAAATTTGGCCTGGAGTTCCCCTTCATGATTCATACCAAACATGGGACAGCGAGGGTACCGAGGACCAGCGCGATCACATCGCGCTGGACACATTCTCGGCCGGCTAGTCGCCTCTAGGACACGACTTGAGCGGCTGCTGCACGCTCAGGTCGTGTCCAGATCGCCTCGCAAAGTCGCGCTGTCCCTGTGTCAGCCTGCACACGAGTCGCCCGCAAGTCGGATCCGACTTCCCGGGCGACCTCTATTCAAATCAATGGGCTCCCATAGGGAACCATTCATTTTCAATAGAGCGCCGCTGACATTTCTATTTACTATAACAGTGTGCCGCTGCTTCCTGCGCCCAGTGAAGGAGTTATCCGGCGCACCAATTAAGGTTAGAACCAGCGCAGCACACTGTTATTAGTAAATCAGCCCCAATGTGTCATGGTCTAGTTTTCTGTTTGTAAAAATCTTACCTCTTTGCTGCAGTGGTTCTGCTAGGTCTGTGATTCTGGCTTTTCTGTTCACCTATGGGCGTCGCCTGCTCTACAGTAAATTGTTATCTTTTTTCCTTTCTATCATTTCCTGGTCTGTCTCACAGTCTGATTCCCTATGTATAGACATGCTCAGTGCAGTTCGAGTTGCCTAAGCAACTTCCTAGTTCTCTGAGCTCCTGTTTGCCTAGTATTATGTGTATTCAGTTTCTGACTTCCCATGTATTGACCCCAGCTTTATCTACCATTTGTGCTTGGCTGCCGCCCACCCTGACCTCGACTTGTTTCCTGGATCTTCTTCTGTCTCCTGCCTTTGTACTCTGCACACGCAAGTGGTCTCCGCAACTTCAGCTGGGTGTACCTGGGGGGCACGACCTGGCCAGCTTGCTGCAAGTCCATTCCCACAATCAGGGGCCCTGGTGAAGAAGCAGACTGGGGCTTAAACTCCATATCCTGGGGAACCCCAAGTTGGCATTCTTTAAGGGATCACCACCTCTGAAACCTGACACAATTCTTTTAAAACCTTTACAAGTCATCAGTTTAACATTTAACCATAAATGATGGTCCTAGAATTAGAAGTGGTGAAAGCTTCATCACTTTAGGGTTTATTCACTGGAGATTAGCAAATGGACATAGATCCTGGGCTCACAGGATGGGCAGTGGAGCCTGGGAAACATGGTACAGTTAGTCTGGCAATCCGGAAAAATATATAAAAAACATAAAGTGTTAGTACTGCTCATGTCTTCACATAAATGAAGGAGATAATCTTGAAATGAATTAATATTAGTAGTAATATTATTATTATTATTATTATTATTATTATTATTATTATTACTTGAGACATTGCAAAGAGCAGTTAAAGTATAAAACCAAAGTTAAACCATAAGACCAAGTTAGAGCAGTAAGGACAACAAAGATATACATGATTCCTTACTATGGGTAAGTTTGTTTTTTTGCATATTTTTCCATACCTTTTTAAATGTCACAATGGTAAAAAAAAAAAATATATATTACTTGCCAATTAAACAAGGCAACATCTCTAACTTGTTGCATCTACGACATTGTAAAACATATCCATTCCATGGAGTTTAATTTTATCTAAGTATAAACTCTGTTATTTCTTAGAATTTTTATTTATTTTTTCTAAAATTTGAACATTATTATGTGTGCAAACACAAGGACAGGGAATAATACATGCACAAATTATTTTCCTACCAGTAATGTCAAGCAAGCAAAAGGTTTTCTGAATCCTCCTATGTCTTCCATTTCTCCTTAGATTTATTTATTATGTTTATGTTCACTTGATGTGTTCAGCACAGATGCAGGCTTAGTTCATTTTTTTGATCCTTTATACAGTACGGGATATTGTAATTTTACTGTCTGCTTCATCTATGGCACACATGAACGCCTACACTTTATGAACCATATTTTTTTCTTCTTAAAAGTAACTTGTCCTCTGCAACCTTTTATTTTTCTTGAAAATTAAGTGTCTTTTCACTAAACTGCTTTTTAACACTGACAACCTGGAAGAAATTTTCAAATTAACATAATTTTAAGCCCTGTGGTAATGTCTCATTGTGTTCTTACTATTCTTTTTAAATAAAGAGAGGACACATAGTAATGTGTTTTTTTTTTTTAAATGCTGAGATTAAAATAAACAGTAGATTAAGTCAAAATGGTTTCCTTAGTTTTGAATACATATGAGAAGAGAGAGAGAAGAGCGCATGCGCCATAGTGTAACACCGTTTATTTGTGGAAGCTTGAAAATTAAAAATGAGGAAGATTGCACTCACAAACAGGAACTTGTTTGTTCACATATACATATGGCTCTCAGTTCCGACCTCCTCTCCTGGCCTATGCAGGGCGATTGGCTTGTGGGGCGACAGCAATGTTGTAGGGATAAGCGTTCCGGATGAGCTACCCTGTATTACCCGCTGTGTTCCCCACTGACACACACTATCGTACGGACCAGCCGGCCAAGCGTGACGTCAATCGCAGCTTAGAAGGGGGAGTCAAGCTGTGCGTGCTGCAGCTATGACCTGATGAAGGAGGAAACTCCGAAACATGTCTTCATAGCAACAGTAAACAATCAGAGGAAGCAGCACGCACAGCTTGGCTCCCCCTTCTAAGCTGCGATTGACGTCACGCTTGGCCGGCTGGTCCGTACGATAGTGTGTGTCAGTGGGGAACACAGCGGGGAATACAGGGTAGCTCATCCGGAACGCTTATCCCTACAACGTTGCTGTCGCCCTGCATAGGCCAGGAGAGGAGGTCGGAACTGAGAGCCATATGTATATGTGAATGAACAAGTTCCTGTTTGTGAGTGCAATATTCCTCATTTTTAATTTTCAAGCTTCCACAAATAAACGGTGTTACACTATGGCGCGTGCGCTCTTCTCTCTCTTCTCATATGTTCTCAGATGCAAGTTCGCCACACAGTGGATTTAAGAGGGAGCTGCAGCACCTAAGATAAGGGAACTATTTCAAAGAACTTTCTTGTTTATCCTTGTTGTGATGGTGGTGTGTGTGAGGGCTGCGCTGCATTTGGTATTTTTTTCTGTATGTTTGGACTGATCCTTAGTTTTGAATACAGCATTAAATAGCTTTAACTCCTGTTAGGGTGTTTTTTTTTTTTTTTATGTCTGTGTTTCCAATGGGGAGATTCTTCACTTCCTGTCTAGGAAAGCAAAAGAATGTAAGGTTAAAACCTTCCAAGTTGAGGGAAATTTCTCTCTTAGACTGTTTGCTTCAGAACTGTTTTACCTATAGAAAGATGTTTCCTCTGTCTTTGTTCCAGTGGGAACTGTACAATTTAGATCAAACAACTGCTTATTTAGGTAGTTTGAGGAAAAGTTTCCAGATGTACAGTAAATACTGATAACAAATACAATGTAGTAAGTATGCAATACACAGATGACTCTGTTATATAACCATAGAGAGAACTTCTCAAACATTATAAGTGTAGGCCGTGCAGCTTAACCACTAAAGTCCCATACACACGGTCGGACTTCCATTGGACTTTTCTGTGTTTTTTTGTCCGAACGGAGTTGGTCGGGAACACCCATAGCATACACAAGCTCTGACTTTTCTGCAAACTTTCCCAAAACTTTTTGCAACATCAAGTGGTTTTTCTGTTCTTTACCGCCACCCTTTGGTCAACTTCTGCTATTGTTGGTTGATTTTAACATTAGTTGTTTTGTTAATCGGACAAAAGTCCAATGGTTTTCTGTACACACGTCGGACTTTGCTCCATCAGACTTTTGTTGGGCAAAAGTTTGTTCATTTGCAGACCCAACTTTTGTCCGATGAAAAGAAGAAAAAAGCAAAAAAAGTTTGTCCGATGGAGCATACACACAGTCGGATTGTTGGTCCAACTTGCTCAAAATGAAGTTTTTTGGCCAAAAGTCTGACCGTGTGTACGGGGCTTTAAGCCCCGGACCAATACGCAGCATAAAGACCAGAGGTGTTTTTACAATTTGGCACTGCGCTGCTTTAACTGGAAATTGCGCGGACATGCAATGTTGTACCCAAACAAAATTTGTGTTCTTTTCTTCCAACAAATAGAGCTTTCTTTTAATGGTATTTGATTGCCTCTGCGATTTTTATTTTTTGCAATATAAATGGAAAAAGACCGAAAATTTAGAAATAAAAATATATTTTCTACTTTTTGTTATAAGAAAAATCTAATAAACAAAATTTTAGTCATACATTTAGGCCAAAATGTATTCAGCCACATGTCTTTAGTAAAAAAAATGTCAATAAGCGTATATTTATTGGTTTGCGCAAAAGTTATAGCGTCTACAAACTAGGATAAATTTTCTGGAATTTACACAGCTTTTTTTTTTGTAAATTATGTTTTTTATTGGTTTTTTCACAGTACAGAAAACAACACTCCACACAGCGTGGAGACAGCCAGCCACAAAATTTGCCGGTGTATACAGTCATAAAACAGAACACAAATTATCACATTAAACCTGTGACACTCCCAACCCCCCCCCCCAAAACCAACAAAGTATACCTCCCCCCCTTGCCTAGATAGGAACACAGATGTCACGGGCCAGCTACCAGAGGCGGCCCGCCATGATTGAGAAGTACAGTCCAGTAGCTCCCTGTAGAAACAAGTTGGATAAAGCTTATGAAAACAGTTCCCCCCTCGCCCCCAAACCCCCCCACCCAGACACAGGACCTCAGAAAAGGAGACACTACCCCATCCCTACAATTTTAATAGATCAATCAGATGCCGTATCTATAGTAGCCATCCAACCCCCCCAAACCTTGTCAAATTTAGTCAGTGCCCCCCTACTCAAATAAGTGGCTTTATAAAAGGGTATTGCTTTATTGACCAACGCTTTCCACGCGTCAACAGTAGGAGCTACAGAACACTTCCATGATAGGATGATGCGCTTTTTAGCGTAGTACAACAAAAGCATGAGTAAGGTTCGTATAGCCCTGGTAGTGGCCAGGGGTTCAACCAAATGTAGGAGACAAACCTCAACAGACATGGGGATAGATATGGATGTGACCGACCTAATACAGTCAGCAACGGCCTGCCAGTAGTGTTTGATTGGAGGACACTCCCAAAAGATGTGCATAAAGGTGGCTAAGGGTGCAGAGCATCTCCAGCAGAGAGAGCTCTGCGTCCCATACATCCTTGCCAGTCTTGCCGGAGTAAGATAAACTCTGTGCAGAAACTTATACAGGATCAGTCTGTCCCTACTCGAGACCAAACATTGAAAAGCCGTCCCCCACATGTCATCCCAATCATCTCTGTCCAACCCCGGGGCCACAGCCTCCCAAGCATCTCTGCAGGGTCTGAGTAGGAAAGTAGTTTCCGGGAACAGGTCTTTGTAAAAACTGGAAACTGGTTTTGATAGAGATTCGCTGCGCGCCAATAGCTCAAGATCACTGGGCTCCAGGCTAAGGGTCCCCCCAAACTGCGAGTGAAAGGCATGCTTCAACTGCAGATACCTGAAAAAGTGGGAGTTGGGTAAATCATACTTTTGTTTCAGTTCATCAAAGGACAATAGGGTACCATCGGACACAACATGGTCCAAAAGCTTAATTCCATACCCCGTCCAAACCGCCGGGTCCGGGTAGCAGAAAAAATGTGGTAGGTCGGGTTCTTCTACAAGGGGAGACTAGGCGATAATCTAGTAGAGCTAGGTGACCGCAATCCCTGGACCACAGCCCAGGCCCTCATCACTGAGCGCATGGAGTGTGTCAAAGGGTAAGGAGCCCTCAGGCCCCTGTAGACCAAATGAGACAATGCCTCATAAGAGCCCACACAGGCAGCCTCCAGGGATACAGACGTATCATCCGGAGGAACAGTTAACCAGCGGTGGGCCACCGCTAATTGCCCAGCCAAAAAATATTTGTGGAAGTTAGGGACTGCAAGCCCTCCCTCCCCACATGGCTGCTGCAAAATCGCCAATTTAAGGCGAGGGACGCCTCCCTGCCACAAAAAGGAGGAAATCATGGTATCAATGGATTTAAAAAGGGACTTGGGAATCCACACTGGAGAATTTCTAAGGGTATATAGCAATAGAGGCAGAATTTTCATCTTAATCAGATTGATTTTCCCTATGAGGGACAATGGGAGATTTTTCCAAGCCTGAAATTTTTTAGATATTGCAATGAGTAGCGGAGAGATATTGAGATTAACAAAGTCCGTCACAGAGTTAGTGATCTGAAGCCCTAAGTATTTAATTTGGGAGAACCACTGCAAAGGAACGTCAGGATCAGCCCGATCAGGGACGGGGTGGGAACACAGGGGAAGTATCTTAGACTTAGTCCAGTTAACCCGGAGCCCAGAGACTGCAGCAAATTTGTCCAAAAGTGACAACGCCGCCCGTAGAGAAGGCCCAGTATCTCTGATAAACAACACTAAGTCATCCGCATAAAGTGCTGTGGTTTCAGTTAGTGTGCCTACGCAGATGCCCTGGATTTGGGAGGAAGAACGTAGCGCAATCGCCAGAGGCTCCATGACGAGAGCAAACAGGCCGGGTGAAAGCGGACACCCCTGCCTGGTGCCCCTGGACACCGGAAAAGTCCCAGACACCCCTCCATTAAAGCGGAGGGCCGCAACCGGGTGGTCATACAACAACGAAATCCATTTAAGGAACCTGGGGCCGAACCCCAATGCGTTGCAGGACAGAGGTCATATAACCCCAATCAATGGAGTCAAAGGCCTTCTCCAGGTCAAAGAACACCAGAGCCCCCCCGAAGACACCTCAGCCCCCAACTGTGTGTGAGTAAACACCCGTCTCAGGTTTATATCAGTGGCTTTCTGGGGCATGAATCCAGTCTGGTCAGGCGATACCAAGAGAATTTCATTTCTTGAGGTGCTAAAATGGCAGGGCAGTACAAAACCCCCCCAAATGACCCCATTTTGGAAAGTAGACACCCCAAGGAAATTGCTGAGAGGTATGTTGATCCCATTGAATATTTTTTTTTGTCCCAAGTGAATAATGACAAAAAATAAAAATAAATACAAAAAGTTGTCACTAAATGATATATTGCTCACACATGCCATGGTTATATGTGGAATTGCACCCCAAAATACATTTTGCTGCTTCTCTTGAGTACGGGGATACCACATGTGTGGGACTTTTTGGGAGCCTAGCCATGTACGGGGCCCCGAAAACCAAGCACCACCTTCAGGATTTCTAAGGGCGCAAATTTTTGATTTCACTCCTCACTACCTATCACAGTTTCGAAGGCCATAAAATGCCAAAATAGCACAAACCCCCCCCCCCAAATGACCCCATTTTGGAAAGTATACACCCCAAGCTATTTGCTGAGAGGCATGTTGAGTCCATGGAATATTTTATATTTTTCCACAAGTTGCGGGAATATGACAAACTTTTTTTTTTGCACACTTGTCACTAAATGATATATTGCTCACACATGCCATGGGCATATGTGAAATTACACCTCAAAATACATCCTTCTGCTTCTCCTGAGTATGGGGATATGTGGGACTTCTTGGGAGCCTAGCGGCATACGGAATCCTGAAAACCAAGCACCGTCTTCAAGATTTCTAAGGGCATACATTTTTGATTTCACTCCTCACTACCTATCACTACCTATCACAGTTTTGAAGGCCATAAAATGCCAAGATGGCACAAAACTTCCCCAAATGACCCCATTTTGGAAAGTAGACACCCCAAGCTATTTGCTGAGAGGCATGTTGAGCCCATTGAATATTTTTTTGTCCCAAGTGATTAAATAATGACAAAAAAAAAAAAAATTACAAAAAGTTGTCACTAAATGATATATTGCTCAAACATGCCATGGTTATATGTGGAATTGCACCCCAAAATACATTTTGCTGCTTCTCCTGAGTATGGGGATACCACATGTGTGGTACTTTTTGAGAGCCTAGCCGCGTACGGGGCCCCAAAAACCAAGCACCGCCTTCAAGATTTCTAAGGGCACAAATTTTTGATTTCACTCCTCACTACCTATCACAGTTTTGAAGGCCATAAAATGCCAAAATAGCACAAAACCCCCCAAATGACCCCATTTTGGAAAGTAGACACCCCAAGCTATTTGCTGAGAGGCATGGTGAGTATTTTACAGCTCTCATTTGTTTTTGAAAATGAAGAAAGAAAATAATAATTTTTTAATTTTTTTAATTTTCAAAACTTTGTGACAAAAAGCGAGATCTGCAAAATACTCACCATACCACTCAGCAAATAGCTTGGGGTGTCTACTTTCCAAAATGGGGTCATTTGGGGGGGTTTGTGCCATCTGGGCATTCCATGGCCTCCGAAACTGTGATAGGCAGTGAGGAATGAAATCAAAAATTTACACCCTTAGAAAGCCTGAAGGCGGTGCTTGGTTTTCAGGGTCCTGTACGCGGCTAGGCTCCCAAAATGTCTCACACATGTGGTATCCCCGTACTCAGGAGAAGCAACAGAATGTATTTTGGGGTGCAATTCCACATATAACCATGGCATGTTTGAGCAATATATCATTTAGTGACAACTTTTTGTAATTTTTTTTTTCTTTTTGTCATTATTCAATCACTTGGGACAAAAAAGATATTCAATGGGCTCAACATGCCTCTCAGCAAATAGCTTGGGGTGTCTACTTTCCAAAATGGGGTCATTTGGGGGCGTTTTGAACGGTCCTGGCATTTTATGCACAACATTAGGAAGCTTATGTCACACATCATCCACTCTTCTAACCACTTGAAGACAAAGCCCTTTCTGACACTTTTTGTTTACATGAAAACATATTTTTTTTGCAAGAAAATTACATTGAACCCCCAAACATTATATATATTTTTTAAAACAAAGGCCCTACAGATTAAAATGGTGGGTGTTGCATTTTTTTTATTATTTTAATGCACTAAAACACACTATATTGCCCAAATGTTTGATGAAATAAAAAAGATGATCTTAGGCCGTGTACATGGATACCAAACACGACATGCTTTAAAATTGCGCACAAACGGCCAGCGGCGACAAACTAAATACATTTTGAAAAGCCTTTAAAAGCCTTTAAGACTTCCGGTTCCGGCGCCACATGAGGAGGAGGTAGATATCCTCTTCTCCCGCTACACTCCTCACAAAACCGGCTATTTAAATCTGCCACTGCCTCGGGGAGACCCCCTTCTGCCTCCGCTATACCCCCCTATCCTGTGGGTACACATGGATCGCTTTGTGGAGTGATCCTATGCCCGAGCGGCATCCTCTGCGATACCCCCCGTGGGAGAAACGGCAGCAGGCGCAGCCAAAATGGCGGCCGCGCCATGTTTGGATGAGATGCTGCAGGCTCAGCCACAGCCTCCCTCTGCCCCAGAACTGGCAGCTGCTGACCCTGATTCCCCCGCTGGCATAGCACAAGCAGTGGTAACGCTGCCTCACACTAACTGCCACTGTGGATGCAGCAGTCCATAGAGGTCTGGAACAGCTCCACATAGAGGTTCAGGCACAGGCACAGAGACTCACACATGTGGAGGAAAGGCTTTCCTCCGTGGAAGATGAATCCGCAGCCACCTCTGCCATGATGGCACGCATTAATGCCACGCACAGGGATATCTGGAACAAACTCGATGATTTGGAAAATCGTTCGAGAAGGAACAACCTACGCATAATTGGCCTGCCAGAATCCGTATCCACTACCCAGCTCACGAATATTTGCGCTAAAACCATACCCGAACAACTGGGCCTCCGTATACCTTGCATTGTTGAACGGGCACACCGCATTGGTCAATATTCGCAAAGTCGCACAAAACCTTGCCATGTCATAGTCAAATATCTTAACTATGCTGACAAGAATGCTATCATGCAGAAATTTCGCCGCACACGTTCCCTGTCTGTGGATGGCGCAAAACTACTGCTCTTTGCGGACTACTCAATGGAGGTGATGAAACAACGTAAAGCGTTTTCACCGATCTGCTCCACTCTGCACAACAACCAAATCTGGTTCTCCCTGGCTTACCCAGCAATCCTCCGCATCCAGCCGCAAGGCGGTGAACACCTCACTTTCACCACACCGGACAAAGCGGAAAACTACATCAAAGCCCTGGGCACGGAGATGGAACACTGCAACTCTGCAGAGGACTCATCTTCGCTGTTAGCAGCCTCCCCATCTGCACCAGCTAAACAACAACGCAGCCCGACCAAGCCTCCATATGAACACAGCCATTTCACCCAAAAGGAGGATCACTCCGGCAATCGCTGACGGGCCTTTGAGACTCATTATCTCCGACCGTGTATTGGAAACGGGTATTATTACCCCCTTTTCCTTATTTCTCTCCCCCTATTTCTTGATTTAATTATTATTTAAAAAAAATTGACTTTCTGATGCAATTGCCATGCTAGCCTGTTGCTTAATTTTTATGTGACTGTTCGTCAACTGTTTATGTTACCATTAAGGTCTTATGTTATCCGCATTTGGGGTCACTTTAAAGGTTTCTATTGCTGGTCAACTCCACCGCCCCTTCAATGACTAGACCCACAGGGTGGGCTCTCACTCCTATGTACCTGACACATCGCCCAACTCTGATATCCTCCCCCTCTAACCTTCACCCCTCTGACTATCCTTCCTGGCTTCCCATTGTCCTTTTCCTTCCTTTCCCCCCTCCTTTCCTCCCTCCTTTTCTCCCCTCTTTTCCCCCTCCTTTCCCCCTCCTCTCCCCCCTCCCCTCACTCCCCTTTGCACACACCTCGCCCCTAGTAGAGGAGCTAGCGATTGGCGGGAGCTACGATAGGCAGTTGAACCTCATGTGGAAAAAAATGAAGTCTATAATGTATGTTAAGTGCTTTTTTCACTTGAAATCGGCTATGTTTATTCTTTCTCTCAGTTTGGACTATGTAAAGTTCATGTTTCCCTGTTTTGTACCTATGCCCTCAGGAGACCTACAATACTTTGGTGACTCTCAGATGGATGTTACAGTGCCTGCAGGGAGGCTCCATTGCAAGCCTCCATCCCAATACACTACTCTTTTCCAGACATGGCCTATTCAACCGATGGGAATCACCTAAAGATTGTCTCGTGGAACGTTAAGGGGCTTCGCTCTCCAAGTAAGCGAATGTCTATCCTTAGACATTTGAAACTTCTCCGGGCGGATGACACACCTGCCCGCAGACGATCTAGTTCGCCTCCAAAAACTGTGGGTGGGCTCTGTATATGGCTCGCCGGCAGTTGGTCGCAAGGCTGGGGTAGCTATATTGATACACAAAAACCTACAACATACTGTTAGAGATGTTAAGACTGACTCGACAGGCCGCAAAATGACCTTACACATGACCTTAGAAGACAATCAAATTGCTATCACTAACATTTATGCTCCTAACTCCCCAGACGCTTCCTTTTTCCAAGACATGGTTCAGTGGATACTAACTGCCCCTGAGACTATGCATTTAGTCGGTGGAGACTTCAACTCTGTTATGTCCACACTGGCAGATCGTACGAGTGACCCAACATGTAGACCGAATAAGTCTATCTCCTCAACACCTGACTCTACCCTTTTAGCGCAATCCATCCCCTCCATGCGCTTGGTTGACGTATGGTGTTTAATGCACCCAACAGATCGAAAATACACCTTTTTTTCACCCCCACATAGCTCCTTTTCCCGCATTAACTACTTTTTTGCCTCCCCTGCGTTACTGTCTGCACTGCGTGATTCAGAAATCACTGACGCCAGGATCTCAGACCACAGCCCCATTGCAATACACATGACTCATGTTAAGCCCTCATCTCCCTCCCCCACGTGGCGCTTTCCTTCGTACCTGGCGGATAATGAAGACTTCCGTCACGTATTGTATGAAGCGTGGAATGAATACGCCTCCACAAATGGAGCCCACATAACTGAACCAAACGTCTTTTGGGAAGCTGGTAAAGCTTTCCTGTGGGGGAAAATCATCTCCTATACCACCCAATTTAAAAAACGGGCCAGACAACAATACGGGCAAGCCAGTGAAGCTTTACGCTTGGCTCACGAGCACCTAACCCTAAACCGTACTCCTGATAACATATAGGCGTGGCGGCAGGCTAAATGTACTTTTGACCTTTGGGCAGAGCAACAGGAAGCAGCTAAAATGTCATATTCTACTTTACATTTCCACAGGTTTGGTAACAAGGCAGGCAAACAATTGGCTAAACTTTGCTCGGGACCACCCATATCTCTACCCTGAGAAATGCGGCTGGCTCCCTGGTTACCTCACCTGCTGAGATTAGCAACTTACTTGCAGAATACTACACAAATCTATACACGGCCGACCCAACGGACCACTCTACTGCAGACGCCCTGCTAGCCAATATACATCTTCCCAAACTTCAAAGTACCCACCTAGAGGCACTCAATGTGCCTATTACTACTGACGACATCCGGCTGACAATGAAGTCCATGGCGTCGGCCAAAGCCCCAGGCCAAGACGGGTATACGGCTGAATTCTATAAATTGACAAAAGACTTTATCCCAGACATCCTAAAACACGTATACGGGGCCATGTGGGATGGGGGACCCTATCTCCCTACAGGAACGCAGGCACACATTAAACTGATATCTAAAAAAGGCAAAGATCCCCTGCTACCGGGCTCTTACTGCCCAATTTTGTTAATTAATACTGACGTCAAAATCCTATCTAAAATCATAGCATCACGATTAGCCCTCCTGCTCCCCTCTCTACTACACCCAGCCCAATCCGGCTTTGTTCCAGGACGGTCGGCCACCCTGAATATTCGCAAGGTTCTGATGGCTCTGGAATACGCAAACACGCACCCTAACCAAGACGTCGCTAATATGTCTCTTGATGCCGAAAAAGCCTTCGACAACATCAGTTGGTCCTGGCTTTTCAGAGTGATGGAGGAATTCGGCTTTTCGGGTCCAATTATGCGATTTTTTAATACAAATGTACGCTTCTCCAACTGCGCGCCTTGTCACCCCTGACTTTGTCTCTGACACGATCCCCTTAGCAAAGGGAACGAGGCAGGGATGCCCTCTATCCCCTTTACTGTTTAATATTGCCATTGAGCCCCTGTCTAGAATACTCAATTCCCCTAACGGGATTAGTGGCATCAACTTGGGTAACCAAATTCTCCATTCCGCTTTGTTCGCAGACGACATACTGCTATTTTCTACCAACCCCCTCTCCGACTTTGACCGACTCCAAAAACTTTTTGCGCCCTTTCGACTGTGCTCCGGCTTTCGAATAAATTTTGACAAAAGTGAAATTCTAGCACTCCACCCACGCTTATCTACTAAATGGAGACATCTATCCCCGCTCGCCATTGCTGCTCAAAATATCACATACCTAGGTAACCATATAGGGCGTGAGCCCTCCTCTCTATATGTACTCAACTATCCCCCCTTGATAACTAAAATTGTGAAGGAGTTGGAAGCTTGGGCGACCCTCCCCCTTTTGCTCTTTGGGAGATGCCACCTTTTTAAAATGGTGTCCTTTGCACGCCTACTCTATCCAATGCAGACCATACCTCTTCTACTAAGACACTCTGATATACAAAAAATCCACAAGGCGGTAACTGCCTTTATATGGTCTAGCAAAAAAACACGCATTGCTCTGCAAAAACTATGTCTCCCGAAGGGTGAGGGCGGGGCAGGACTGCCCAATATACGTTTCTATAACCTCTCATGCCTACTTAGACAGGGCTTGGATTGGCTGGCTGGAAAGTCTAAATACTCCAATACAGTGCTTGAAGATGCTATGGCCTGCCCATATGCCCTTTCAGCTATCCTTCACTCTAATCTCAATACTTTGCCACCTCGCCTTAAATCAAGCGTACTCTTCAGGGACACAGTCATCGCCTGGAGAGAGGTCCGGAAACTACTGGGACTGCCACCTAGTATTTCACGTCATCTCCCAATCCAAGGGAACCCTATGTTTCTCCCTTCCACTCAGCACAAAGCCTTTAGTCAGTGGCAAGGCACGGGCCTCACGAGAATAACCTCCCTGTACAATGGCAAACCTGGCAAATTCAAACCTTTCCAAACCCTGCTGCGGGAATTCTCCTTGCCACCGACACATGTCTTCTTATACCATCAACTCACCCACTATCTAAGGTCTTGCTGTGGACCTAAGACCGATCCACTTCAAATGTCCTTCATCGACACTGTACTTCAGAGAGACAATTACTCCATCTCCAATATCTACTCCTACCTCATCCAACACCAATCAGAAAAATACCATCTCAAACCATTCCAAAAATGGTCTACCATAATGGATGACAATGATCTGCCAGAAAAAATCCTTGAGGGATACAGGCATATCCGCAAACTTACCGCCTCAGAAACTTGGCGAGAAACACAATTTAAGATCAGTCACAGAGCTTATTACCCATTCCGCTTCAACAAGGCAGACCCAACCCAAGCACAATGCCCCTGGTGCTCCCTGCCCCACCCCACGTTGCTCCACCGTCTCTGGGACTGCACAGCTGTCACTACATACTGGAACTCTGTGATGGCCTTCGTCTGCAAAATTGATAAAACAAAAAATACCGAAAGTCTTCTATGCTTGTTTGGTTACACACCACCATCTTCCTCAACAATGGGCCTGATAAATATTTCACAATGGGCTCATCTATATCTTTTGGTTGCTCGCAGGACTATTATGTCTCACTGGATTTCATTGACACTACCCAATTTACCGGCAGTTAAAAAAGCATTGACATCACTTTTCTACTTGGAGAGATTGGACACCATTACACTGAACTTTCGTTCTACTTCACGCTTTTTCAAGAGATGGCGTAAATATTTGGAGGCCACATTTACCCAAAAAGCGATACAAGACATAATGCAACCATTCCGTTTCACGGACTGGTACTTGAAGAAGAATCTTACCAATTCACTTGGCCACCTTAAGATATCCACTGTCTCTGACCCCTCTACCTTTTTACCGCCATAGGACAACCGCAATATCACGATGCCCTTTGACATCCATGACTCTTTTCTTTCTAAACTCAGTACTGTATCATCGCTTGGTATTACTGTTATGTCTAGACCAATTTACGAGATCACTAGTCAAACATATCCAAACGTTGCTTCCACTCCTGAGGGTAATGAGGTGTAAGGTACAGCCTATATAGGCATCACATTGTCATACTTCTGGCATGATGGTAAATGTGATTTACCGGTTTCCCTCCCCTTTTCCTTACCCCCCCTACTTTGGTTTAAACCTTATGTTGAATTGAGAATTTACGTGTGTATGCTTTGCAGCCACTGTGTTTTATAACACTGTATTATGCAAAACCCAATAAATATATTAAAAAAAAAAAAGCCTTTACAGGTTACCACATTAGATTTACAGAGGATATCTACTGCTAAAATTACTGTCCTCGATCTGACCTTCGTGGTGATACCTCACATGCATGGTGCAATTGCTGTTTACATATGACACCAGACCGATGCTTGCGTTCGCCTTTGCGCAAGAGCAGGGGGGGACAGGGGTGCTTTTTTTTTAATTATTATTTATTTTGCTTTTTTATTTTATTTTTAAACTGTTCCTTCCATTTTTTTTACCATGTGTATTGTTATCTCAGGGAATGTAAATATCCCCTATGATAGCAATAGGTAGTGACAGGTACTCTTTTTTTGAAAAAAATTGGGGTCTATTAGACCCCAGATCTTTCCTTTGCCCTCAAAGCATCTGACCACACCAAGATCGGTGTGATAAAATGCTTTCCCAATTTCCCAATGGCGCTGTTTATATCCGGGGAGGGGGGACATTCCTTCCCACTGCTTGTAAAAGCAGTCTAGAGGCTAATTATCTGCTAGGATTGCTTTTACATGAAAGCCGACTGCTGTCTGAAAAGAATGATACCAAGATGATACCTAAACCCACAGGCATCATTCTGGTATAACCATTCAAAGTCCAGCAACATACCAGTACATTGCTGGTCCTTGTTGGACATGTATTGTAATCTTTTTTTTCATGCAGCCTGTTGGCTGAACGAAAAAAAAAGATTGATCAGTGGGTATGCCCACCATTAGAATACCTCCCTTCATCCACCCACTTCTAATGATGGGCATACATGCACCATTTATATATGCCGAAGCATGGGGGCATCCTCCCACAAAAAAGTTATGCCACGTACACACGGTCAGACTTTTCCACGAGCAAGCATCCGTCGGAATTTCGACCGTATGTACGCGGCATAAAAGGTTGTGCCGCGTACACACGGTCATATTTTTCCATGGGCAAGCCTCCGTCGGAATTTCGACCGTATGTACGCGGCATTAGGAGCAAAATCGCACCTCCGCCCCTGCTGCCTCCATGCTTCGGCATATATGCTCTTTTTTTTAACTGTGGTGGTGAAATCACCTCCTACGGTGTTTGAGTCATGGCTTTATGTATCGTGGGAGCAAACGCTGTTGCTGTCAAGATAAATAAATCTGCGCTGCAACTGAATGGCGTACCTGCTAAGAAAAATAGGATTTTTATAACAGCTTACCTGTAAAATCCTTTTCTTGGAGTACATCACGGGACACAGAGCGACATAGTCATTACTAATGGGTTATATAGATACCTTCAGGTGCTGGCACTGGCAACTTCCAAAACCGGAAGTACCCTCCCCTATATAAGCCCCTCCCATCCGGGAGCACCTCAGTTTTGTAGCAAAGCAATAAGTGTCCCTAAAGAGGGGTGGGAGCTCTGTGTCCCGTGATGTACTCCAAGAAAAGGATTTTACAGGTAAGCTGTTATAAAAATCCTATTTTCTTTCTCGTACATCACGGGACACAGAGCGACATAGTCATTACTAATGGGATGTCCTAAAGCAATGCCCAACGAGGGGGGGGATACACCATACATAAGCTGAGCACTATCAGACATGAGGATCTTTTGCGGCCTGCAACACACTGCGCCCAAAGGCGACATCCTCCTGACTTCTAACGTCCACCTGGTAGAACCTAGTAAACGTGTGTACTGAAGACCATGTTGCGGCCTTACAGATTTGAGCCAGGGAGGTCTGGTGATGCGCTGCCCATGAAGTTCCAACTGCTCTCGTGGAGTGCGCTCTAACTTTGAACGGAGGCGGTCTCCTTCTCAAGCCATAGGCTTGCATTATGACCTTTCGAATCCACTTGGCTAAAGTAGATTTTGACGCTGCCTGACCCCTTCTGGGGCCTTCCGGCAGAATAAACAAAGTATCCGTTCTGCGAATCTGAGCAGTGGCTTTTAGATAAGCTTTAACTGTTCTTACTACATCCAAAGAATGCAATAACTTTTCCTCTACCGAAGTAGGTTTGGGGAAAAAAGAAGGAAGAACCACATCTTGGTTCAAATGAAACCTCGATACCACCTTAGGAAGAAAGGCTGGATGAGGGCGTAACACTACTCTATCCTTATGGATAACCAGATATGGCTCCTTACAGGACATAGCTGCTAATTCCGACACTCTTTTAGCCGAACAAATGGCTACTAGAAAAATCAATTTCCTGGTGAGAAGAACCAAAGAAATATGCTGTAATGGTTCAAATGGTTGTTTCTGTAGAACCGACAGAACCAAGTTTAGATCCCATGGACATATGGGAATATTAACCGGAGGACTAATACGCATCACTCCTTGTATAAAGGCTTTGACTAGTGAATGCAAAGCCAAGGGCCTTTGAAAAAATATTGACAAGGCCGAAATCTGACCCTTGATAGTACTCAAGGCAAGCTTCCTATCTACAGCCCATTGTAGGAAGTCCAGAATCCTACCTATTACGTATTTACGTGGATGCCATTTATTGGCCTCACACCAGGCGATGTACGCCTTCCAGATTCTATAGTAGATCTGCCTGGATACCGGCTTCCTGGCATTGATCATGGTAGATACCTCAGAATTAGAGAGCCCTCTCTTTTTTAGAATGTGGGCTTCAATAGCCAGGCCGTCAAACCTAGGGCTGGTAAAGAAGGGTGGTATACCGGTCCTTGCGAAAGCAGGTCCGGACGACGTGGGAGAGTCCAAGGACTCCCCACTGGCATTTTACAATCTCCGCGTACCACGCTCTTCGGGGCCACGCTGGAGCCACCAGAATCACTGGTTTCTTTTCTACCCTGATTCTGCGGAGTAATCGAGGTAACCATTGTGGCGGTGTGAATGCATATATCAGCTTGAACTGATCCCAAGGGAACACTAGGGCATCCGAGCCGCAAGCTAGGGGATCCCTTGTCCGAGAGACAAACCTGTCCACCTTTGCGTTGAATCTGGATGCTAGAAGATCTACATCCGATGTTCCCCACCGCTGACATATTGTCCAGAAAACCTTGGGGTGAAGGGACCCTTCCTCTGGGCATAATTGCTGGCGATTTAGAAAGCCCGCCTTCCAATTCTCCACTCCTGGAATGAATACCGCAGATATGGCTGGGACATATCTTTCTGCCCATTTCAGGATGTAATTTACTTCCCTCTGGGCTGCACGACTCCTGGTGCCCCCCTGATGATTGATATATGCCACTGCTGTGGCATTGTCTGATTGAATTCTGACAGGGGACCCTTGGAGTTTGGATGTCCATGCTACTAGGGCATACCGGGCTGCTCGTATCTCTAAGAGATTGATGGGCAGGGCCTTTTCTGCATCCGACCATCTGCCCTGGAGAGACTATTGCTCCAGTACTGCTCCCCAGCCTATAAGGCTGGCATCTGTAGTGACCACCTTCCAAGAAATCGGACTGAAGGATTTCCCTTTTTCCAGATTCTGGGGAACCAACCACCAACGGAGGCTCTTGCGAACGGAAGGGGACAAGGACATTGTAAGTCTAGGGCCTGAACTTTTTTGTTCCAGGCTGACAGTATGGCCCCTTGCAAATTCCTTGAATGGAATTGACCGTAGGGTACTGCTTCGAATGATGCCACCATTTTTCCCAGCAGCCTCATGCACAGGCGTATGGACGGCTGTCTTTTTTGTACCCACTAAGTGGATCAAATCTTTCAAAGACAACACCTTTCCTCGAGGCAAGAATATTTTTCTCTGGCCTGAATCCAACCTTAGCCCCAAGTATTCCAGACTTTTGACTGGTTTTTAGGGCTGACTTGTCTCGGTTGATAATCCAACCGTGAGATTCCAGATACTTGATTGTCTTGTGAACGACCACGTCTAGTTTTTTCACTGAGTGGTCTATCAGCAACAAGTCATCTAGATATGCCATTATCATTACACCTTGTGTTCTTAGATTGGCCAATAAAGGGCCAGAATTTTTGTAAACACTCGTGGTGCTGTGGCCAAACCGAAGGGTAAGGCTCTGAACTGAAAATGGCGCCCTTCTACTGCAAAGCGTAGAAATTTTTGGTGGACTGGAAAGATGGGAATGTGCAAATAAGCATCTTTGATGTCGATCGCGGCTAACCAATCCTCCCCTTGTAGGGCAGTGGCCACCGATCGGATCGACTCCATCGGAAAGTCCTGATATACAGGAATTTGTATAGCCCTTTTAGAATTAATATGGGCCTCCCGTCCGCGTTTGCTTCGGGACTGTAAAGAGGTTTGAGTAAAACCCGAACCCTCATTCTTCCAGGGGAACCTCCATAATTACTACTTGGAGCAATAGTTGTTCTAGTGCCAACAGGAGGGACTCTCTCTTCGGGGGATCCCTTGGCACGTTTGACCTCAAAAATGGGAAGGAGGAGAGTCTTTTAACTCCAAACTGTATCCCAAACATACTGCGGAGAGCACCTATCTGTCTTGATCGTGTCCCGCCAGGTCTCTTGCGAACAACTGGAGTCCTCCCCCCACCCGACTGAGTGGGGGCAACCCTTCAATGAATTTAACTTTGGGGGAGGTTTTGTACCTCCCCTGACCCAGGGTTTCTCATTACCCTGCTATTGTCCCTGTTTTTTTACCCCCGGGAATTGACCGAGGAGGCCGTCGGAACTGTTACACAGCCGATGTCCCAGGGATTGGAGAAGCAGGCCTCTTAAAGAGGGACCTCTAACTCTGTTTTTAACCGGCAAGAGCGTATTTTTACCGCTGGAAATTTTCTGGATATATTTGTCCAGGTTTTCCCTGAATAAGCGTTCACCATGAAATGGGACGCTAACCAGCCATTCTTTACAGGGAGCTTCAGCAGACCAGTTTTTGAGCCATAGAAGCCTACGCATATGTACTATAGACAGCGTAAGGCGGGAGGCCTGATGGACTGAATCCTTTATGGCGTCAACCGCAAAGCCTAAGGCTCTAGGTAGATCAGCTAGGGCAAGGCCTGCTGATCTGTCAAGTCCCTCAAGACCTGTTTCAACTGATCCTTCACTGCTTAGCAGACCTCACTTCTGGTTGTGTCACCAAGCTTGCTGTAGAAAGAAGCAGACTTTCATAAGGACTCCAATCTTTTATCTATTGGGTTCTTGAACATTTGGACATTATCCATGGGATATGTCAGTGATTTATACATACAAGAGATGGCTGTGTCCACTGTAGGGACCTTCCATTTTTTGATGAACTTATCCTCCATGGGATAGACCACCGGAAATCTCTTGGGGGGAATAAATATTTTCTCAGGACGTTCCCAATCCTGGTAAATGAGCCCTTTCAGTAAAGGGTGAAGTGGAAAAGAACAGACAGTCTGGGGGCTTCTAGCGACCCCAACGAGGATACAGTAGTGGTTGATGGTTCCGCAAGGTGCATTTTTAAATGCTGATCGGACCACGTTAGTCAGAGACTGAACCCATAATCTTTCAGCTTGAGATGCTGAGAAAAGGTTCCCCCACTGTTGATTCCTCTATAACAGAATCAACCTTATCCTGATCCCCTTCAGGCAGGTCGATCCCTGTATGGGACTGTTGCTCTGCTAACAGGCACTCTGAAGGAGGAGACGGAGATCGGGCGTGCTTTCCCTGACAGGGAGGCAGCGATCAATGTTGACAATCTCTCTCTAATCCTCCCAGAGCTGAGGAAAAAAACCTCCTCTGTTACATACACAGGAGCAGGTGAACTGAGGACAGCCACAGTACCAAGTACCCCTGCGGGGTCTCTACGGTCACTTACCTCTGAACTTCAGGGGAGACTGGTGCAGCAGAAGCATGCCCAAGATCCTCAGAGCCCGATGAGACCCTCTTCGCTTCCTGGAAGATTCAGTTCCGGAGCTTCTGGACGGCATATTCCTAAGCCTAAAGCTGAGGTATTCCAGCCGTAATACACCACTTTTACTGAGAATAGTCTAGCACAATTGCTGCTATATCACAGTTGGTGTCTACTAAAGTGCCTTTCTAGGGGATGCCTGCATCAACCGCCTCTGTGTGCCTTTATACTGTTGCTAGCTCTGTCTGTGCACTTCAATAGCCAGCTATAATGTGCTTTAAAACACGCTGGACGCCCGCACATGCGCAGTAGCGCCGCGGCGCACACCTGAGCGTCATCCACCCGTTCAGCCCCTTTTTCCAGATCGCCTCTATATATAGAGGCACGTGCGCCTCCGGCGCCTTTTTTGAAAACAATAAGGAGCTAGATGGGAGCCAGGGTCCCTTTGCCGCAGGGCCCGGGGATGGATGAGCGCAGCAACAGGGCAGAGGAGACAGCTTCCCAGCAGAGAACATACCAACTGCCTGGATTTGATTCTGGAAGAAAAAAATCCACATTACAAGAAAAAGAACCATAGCGGCCTCTAGTGTCTAACACAGGTACCGCGGTCTTACATTTTTTTTTTCCTTGCCTACTATAAATTTTTTTTACATTTTCTCAGTAGTAACAGGCATACACAGAATATTAGCGGGAATACCTTAGGTAACAGGCAGAAAGACAAAATAGGCTTGGGGGTCCCTCAATAGAACCAAGTTCCCGAGGGCCCCCACTTACCTTTTCCTCGCCGCAGGACTCTGTTTGGTCCACAGAAGCCCAAACTTCACCTATCACGGCAGGCATTGTAATCAAACCTTCAGGGACCGGGTTCCCAAGGATTCCACTCCCCTGGACCTGTATAGCACCCTGCACAGAAAACATCTTGGTCGTGGGTATGACCAGAGCTCTGGATCCCAGGGTCCAGCCCTCCTAAGAGAGGCATTACAGGCAAAACCTTGCTCTTCTCTTGCAAGGCCCGGGTACCGACCGTTTAGCTATGAAGCTTTTTTGGTCGGATCCGGAATAGCTTACTGAGGCCCAAAAGAACCTGTACGCAAGCTCAGTGAAAAACACATGTTACTTCTTGGCCAACACCTTAGACACTGGCAAAAAACTGAGGTGCTCCCGGATGGGAGGGGCTTATATAGGGGAGGGTACTTCCGGTTTTGGAAGTTGCCAGTGCCAGCACCTGAAGGTATCTATATAACCCATTAGTAATGACTATGTCGCTCTGTGTCCCGTGATGTACGAGAAAGAAATGATGGTTAACATTAAAACAAAGTAACATTACAGTATAACAGTAAGACCTGACCATACCATACCTGCAAGGGGAACATGCATTCTAAAGCTACTGGGGTCCTGTACCACAGGGACACTATCTTAAAGCTCTTTTCCTAAAATATGAGGACATTTTATGCATAAAAATTAAGCATTTCCTCTAGTTGTCTGGGGAGAAGGGAGTTCACAGGTAGTTCTCCCATTTTAGGATAAAAGAGGGGTCTGCTGTGGAAGTCCCCTCTCTCAACACGCCATACAACTGGAAGACTGTATTGTCAGGGGCGCTCTCTTGGGAAATAAACTTCTCCCGAGAGAAGTACAGGCAGAAATCTTATGTGGGGCTGAGCTGTATTTGCTGAGGAAGGCTGATAATTGGGTCATAGATAGCCAATGCTACCAACAAGAGGAGGCCGATGAAAATGAGGTATCCAGGGAAGGGCCCAAAGGTTGAGTGGGGAAAAATCCTGAAAGGTACTTCTCGTTTATCTGGTCCATGGTCAAACAATCAACCACTCTGTTTAGTAGAGATGCTCTGTGGTTAAGGTAAATATCAGGGAGGCCTAGCCCTGGGTCCCCTGCCATTTTTGGTTTGATGAGGACTGGCAGTTTCAGGCGGGGATGACCCCCATATGAAATTTAGTACCCAAGAATGCAGTTGGGAAAATACTTTGTTTTGGGGAAATAAAAGGGAACACATTGAAGATATATAGATAATGCAAAGTGCTCAAATTCCAGTAGTACATTCAGTAGGAGGGTTGGGCCCACTTGATCACCATGAATCAAAGATGCAAGATGGGGTTGTAGATGGATGCCCATCAAGTTCACAAAGATTTTTGCAACAATGTTGATAAGGGAAATTGGCCTATAGTTCATACAGTTCATCAAATTATTGCCAGGCTTAGGGATGAGGCTGATCTGGACCTCTAGAATTTGAGTGGGAAATGGGCAAGTTGGAGAAACAAAGTTAAAGGCTTTGAGCATAATTAGTGTCAGATGGTCTCATAGCACTTGGTATAGTATCTTTGAGCATTTATCCAAAATGTTAAACCCATTCACATTAAATTGGCATGTTTTAAGAGATGTCATGTCTGGAAAAGAACTTGAAAAATGCTATAGAAAAAAAGGAGCTGAAAGGATGGGTGTTGGGAAGGATGGGTTGAAACAATACTAGCCTCTCACTGAGAGAGCAAGGTAGCTAGATATCATAATGCTTAAACCTATTATCACCTACTGTAAGTGATCTACTTAGAAAGGAAGATTGGGGTAGGAGGGGGAATGGGAGGCCTAGGGGAGCAAAGGATTATTATGTCCTTTTTCTGACTCTCATTACATCAAACAGAATAACAAGGTCATAGATAAAGGGCTATATAGCAGTAATAAGACACAAAGTCCCCAAGAAGAAGGGCCTCAAGTACATTGGCAGAGGGAGGACATCCCCCCAACCCATCACAGCCCGGGAACCTCCGGAATCAGGGAAAACCCTAGAAACACAAAAAACTGGGAGGTCCCCCAGCTTTAGATAAAAATAATTCAAATAAAATTTGATCACAACTGTCAAGATATTGTCACACTGTAGACCTCCGGTAGGGGAAAGATTGGAAGCAGGATGTGGCAAAGTACAATGAGATAAACTGTCTTCACACAAATACATGTCAACATTTTTCCAAGCTAACTGGTCCAATATGGAGTATGCTGGTCAACTATAGATCTTGCAGTGTCCCAGGAATTTTCCAGAGATAGAACAGTGAACCAAACAGACTGGAAACAGGTGATCCCACAGCCATGGGAATAAAAGCAGGGCATTGCATAAAATCAGATGAAGTTCCTGCAGTGGCCTGTGCTTTTCTTAGAGACTGGACCCAAAGATGTTATTAGTTGATGCCTAGAATGGCAGGAGTCAGGACTCTTTTGAGAGAAGCCAGGCAGGAAAGATTTCTAGAGCCAGTCTGGAAGCAGAGTATGAGGAAGTTTAAACGTGCTGAGAAAATTGGGTAAGTCCCTGCGATGTTCGCATGTGAGCGCTATACAAGTCACTCATTCATTCATTCATTCAAAGGAGGGGGAGGCTGCGGTCTGCGGGAAGGTGGAACGCCATTCTCCATGAGTCAGCTAGCCAAGCCGGCTGGAGTGCTGACTAGGAATGTGGTAAAACCGTGGTTCGCAAACAGATGTCAAGCCATTCTCCCCTGGTGATCTATAGGCAGGCCTGTGGCTGCTCCTGGATGTATGGTGAAAATGCCCTGGTCCAGATCTAGAGGCAGAGAGAAGGGAACTGGAGCCGCTTGGGATCGTGCTGATGACGTGCAAAGCTGGTTGAGGCTGTGGTGGCCACATGGGCTTGGGAACCAGCGTGAACCACAATCTGCTCAGTTGCCATGACGATTTGTTTTGCATGCATTCGCTTTATCAAAGTCACAGGAATCAGCAACCAGAGAGTTTAAAAACCCTATGTGAGGGCGGGAGTGGGCAGAGCAGTGGGACAGGACTATTGTATATAAACCGTTAACTCCCCCTTGCTCAGAGGTAATCCCTACAGATATACATGATTGTACAGAAATTCAATTAGTAAAATCAAGTAATAAAAATAATGAACCTGTTAAGGAACTATTAACCCCATAATATTGCATGTATAAAATTATCAAAAACATGATAAAAAAACACAATAAATTGGCAACATCTACAAATATTTATATATATGTGTGCAATATATAATCGATCAAAAATAACTAAAAAATAAAAAATTAATAGAAAAAAAAAATAGCAAATAACAATAAAAATAAAAATGAAAAAAAATAAAAATGAAAAAAATAATGTAATATATATATATATATATATATATATATATATATATATATATATATATATATATATATTTATTGATGATACATGAAAAATGAATGACTGAATGTATATGAAACAGACATTAAAAAATAATACCGCAATTATCTGTCACATAGAAGAAAGGGGGGGAAGTGGGGAGAGTGGGAAAGGGGAAGAAAGAAGGCAAGGGGGCGCATGCGCGGGGCTCTGGCTGATGGACGCTTAGTCTCAGAGCTCCGTCCCGTTCCGGACATACGGCGCTCCCTATAGCCAGAGGCTTCATATAGCCTCGGGACATCCAGGCATCATTTTGAGACCCGATTCCTCACACCACAGCGTCGGCTGAGAAATCCAAGATGGCAGTGCAGCGGCCGCCACAAGAGGCTACACAGACAGGGATCTCTCCACACACAGCCTGGCGGGGCACACAGCGGGGAGAAGTATGTGCAGCATCCCCAGCACCTCACCAGACAGAGACCCTACCTCGCCAGCCTCCAATGAGTCCCTCATCAACCAGACTCAGGATAAGCTCCCTATGTCCCCCATGACTGCCACCTCACCAAGGCCTGGCGACCCCCTGCTTGGCGCGGGCCAGATCCCCTCACAGTCCCATGACATGGCGCTCATGTTCGCCAAATTTGCAGGGATGCTGGATAGGGAACTGGCCCAGACCGCAGCCAAAATAACTGCTGACAGTAAAATGGATCTCCAATCTCTGGACTTGCGCATTGAAGCCATAGAAGACAACATGGATTCTACCATGGCCCGCACTAACCAAAACACAGAATGCATACAGGATATTCATAATCAACTGGATGCCGCCATGGCTAAAATTGATGACCTCGAGAACAGGTCTCGATGATACAATTTTAGGATCAGGGATTTACCCGAATCAATCACGGATATCCCTGCTGCAGTTAATTCTCTCATCAAAGAACTTATCCCTGATATTCGCCCCCCATAGCGCTGAACTTGACCGAGCCCACAGGGCCCTATGGCCCCCACAATCTGATGTACTCCCCCGTGACATTCTTGTTAAGCCTTCTTAACACTACTATGCAGTGAAAGAAGATGTTATGAAAAGGGCCAGGTCAGACTCCCAACTCCAAATCATGGGGCACCTGATACAGCTTTTTGCAGACATTTCCCCCTCTACAATCCAATGGAGGTGGGCTCTCAAACCCCTGCTAATGGCTCTGACTTAGCAGAACATCAAATACTGGTGGCTGTTTCCCTTCAGCCTGAAATTTTAGGTCAATAACAAGCCATACAGATTCTCCACATTTCCTGAGGGAGAGTATTTACTGCAGAAGCTAGGCATAATATCCAGGGACCCTCCATCCCCGATGCAAATCTCCTCATCCATCTCCTCCAAGAGACCACCTCCGGTGAGCCCACTTACTTCACAGTGGCAAAAACCTAAACTTAAAAATCTAAGGATGGACGACTCACATGAACTGGAGCCACGACACTCGCTGTCGCCTCACCTTACCATCTTGTTCGGGTCTAACCCGTGAAAACCCTGCACTACCGATGATGACAACTCCTTATAACTTACTGATGTCCTGTAATCCCTCTCTGGCCTTCAGACTGTTAACCTCACATGTCTTTTCCCTATACCCCAGTGCATATTATTCTCCTGCATGGAAGAAGCCATATCGGCAACCAACTCTACATGCCCAAAGAAGTCACCCCGAGATGCATTTTATTAATCATGGCTATGTATTGTTGCAACTTGCATGTTGTCTCCAGACAGGGCTTTGTGCTGTCCTGATGCTCCTGCTCTCACACCACACCAAAGGGATGCACTTGGACAGCGCCCACCATTTTTCCTAGGACATTAGCTAATCCTTTGCACTGACATGGGGATTACCATACCGATTCTACTTGGTCCTTCAAAATCCCTCCCCCCGGGTTCTTTATCCCGATCTGGACTTTCATATCCTTTATTCCTTGCCTTTCTCCCCGATTTAACAACATCCAGATCTCACCCTCCTCCTCCCCTTTTCGAGCCATGCACTAGACTCACCACAGATTGTTTTAATGTGTTCTTATTGTGATTCCCTCCTTTACAGGTGTTTCAGTTGTTGCCTCCTGTTTTTTAGCCCTAACTAGTTTGATATGGGGGGGCGCTGTGACCGGAGCCGTGCTCATGCACCACCTCCTGACCTCAGAGAAGCATAATTTTACTTTCTCCTGGCCAAGACGTTCCCTTTTTCTAGAGGGACACTATTTGTGTACTTAAGAGTAGAGTGGATTTTCACCACTGTTTTTCTGTAGTTTTCACCATGTTTATTTATCTTTCTCTTCTAAAACGTATTTTCTTTTCTCGCACTAACATTTCTTCTCCCCTAGTGACCCGGTTGAGCTCGCACCCCTCCAGACTCCCTAACAACAATGGAATGAAATATACTACAATAACGGTGTTCTCTCCTCCGCTGCTCCATGGCTGACCCTACCACACAGAACCCTTTCCTGCACATTGCTACGCACAATGTCCAGGGAATGAACTCAACAGTTAAACGCAGGAAAATCTTTCAATATTATCATAGCCAAAAAAATTATATTCTCTTCCTCCAAGAAACACACTTAACTCGCACCTATAACCCCTCCTACATACATCCCAAATTTCCTAAATTCCATCTTGCCAGTGCGGACATGAAAACTAAGGGGTAGCTATATTTTTCTCTTGTAACTGCCAGTTCTCTTTCATCTCTGAATTCAAGGACCCTGGGGGAAGATTCATACTTGTAAAGGGTATCGTTGATTACAAACTCTACTCATTGGTGTCATATTATGCACCGAACAGGGGCCAATCTCAATTCTTTGCTTCCCTATTTTGCACCTTGAACCCACTGACTGAAGGTACTGTCATATACGAAGGGGACTCCAACATAGCCTTCGACACGGGACTAGACAAATCTTGCCCTTTGGGTAAGGGACTTATACGATTCACCAGGCAGAGCCTTAAGGTAGCTAAACAGATCTACAGACTAGGGATGAGCTTCATGTTCGCGTCGAACACACGTTCGACTCGAACATCGGTCGTTCGATCGTTCGACGAAGAACGAACGTTATGGTCCGTTTGCGCTAAATTCGTGTTGCACGACACGGCCCATAATTCACTGCAGAATCGCAGTGCATTGCTGGCTGATGATTGGCCAAGCATGCACTATGACCCGCATGCTTGGCCAATCACAGCGCAGAAAAAACGGAGAGCTGTAATTGGCCAATGGTCTATGGAGCCACGGATGTCAGCGGTGACATGTCCGCTGACATCCGACCCGCTCCAATCCACCAAAGTGTGACGGAGGAAAACCCTACTTTTCTATCCGTCTGCGGATCGGATCGGATGACAACGGACTCTACGGTCTGTCGTCATCCGATCCCCCATAGGGGAGAGCGGCGCTCTGACAGGTCGGTCCCTGCACAGTGTGTGGAGACAGACCTGTGATCTGCCTGCTCAGCGGGGATCGACGGAGCGATCCCCGCTGAGCAAAGCGGAGCCCGCACACGGACACGGATCATGTGAAAGGAGCCTTAGTGTACTACTGTGCGCTTTGCATAGCATTCACCTAAACCTCACCTGGATACAGCTATTCTCTATACTATGACAGGCAGGCCGGTGATTGTGCTAGCTGCAGACAGTCAGTGTTTCACTTAGTGTACTACTGTGTGCTTTGCATAGCATTCACCTAAAGCCTAAATTTTTGATGCAATACTTTGCAACAGGGCTCATTGCTGTGCTCTAAGTACAGTATCTGTGAGGGGTTGCAGTGTTGTGACACCAGCACCACCACCAAAGGCCCAATTTTTCCTACCACTGTTCAACAGTGACATGTAAATTCAATTCCTGATATAATAGTTGACAGCAGGGCGTTCCAGCGCCCACCAAGAGTAACTGTGAGGGCTTACAGTGTTGTGCCAACACCAACACCTAAGGGGCACATTTCTGCAGAGTATATATGGCAGGCCCCTACTTTCAAACATCCAACTTACAAATGACTCCTACTTGCAAATGGAAGGAGACAACAGGAAGTGAGAGGAAATCTACCCCTAGGAAGGCAAATTCTCTCCTGTAAGAGTTAATATGTAGGGATGGACGAACATCTCCCGGGACGGTTCGCGAACGCGATCGCGCAAACGCGGGTAAATGTTCGCGAACCGCGGTTTCGCGGCGGGCCCCATTCATTTCAATGGGAGGCGAACACTAAAAACCTCCAGGTCATATTTGCAGCCACAAAATAATTACTAGCTGTGCACACATAGTCCCACAACATGGACAATGACATAACAGAAGTATTAAGCAAATTTGAGATCGACAACGACAAGCATTCTTTTTTTATCTGAATTTTTTTGTCAATTCAGGAGCGCATGAAGGCCATGGAAGAGACGCAAGGCCAGGCTATGAAGGGGGTGCATGAGATGATCCTGCTATTGGAAAAGTTGCCATAAATATATATTTTTTTTAATATAAGTTGTATAAATCGTTTATACAGTTATAACGTTTATTTCGTTTTTTGTAATATTGCTTGGTTTTATTGTAATAGCTCGGCCTACAGCAGCCGGTAAATACATGTCAAATACATATAGGGTCCATTCACACGTCTGTAAAATGGGTCAGCATCCGTTCCACAATTTAGCGGAATTGATTTTCAATTCCAGTCTGAAAAATTAGGCATTCACAGCCTGGATAAAGAAGTAAGTGTCGGCCAGTACAGGCCCCAAAAATTAGCCAACAGGCATTCATCTGACAGCAAAGAACTTTAAATTCTGTGTCTGGAGATACATTAGGCATTCACAGGATAAATACGTTTCGGGCACTACAGGCCCCAAAAATTAGGCATTCAACGGACATAAAAGGCCTTTTATGCCGCTGTATTTACCCAAGAAGACAAGGACCATGAATAATTGTTATAGGTGGTGGTGGATATTTGTGGCCTGTCATGAGGAATTGGAATGAAACATGGTCTACTGGTCACATGTGTTGAACTCCTCAGAGATCCATGCCTCATTCATTTTTATAAATGTGAGGTAGTCAACACTGTCGTGAGCTAAGCGAGTGCGCTTATCGGTCACGATCCCCTCTGCTGCGCTGAACGTCCTTTCGGACAGGACACTGGATGAGGGGCAAGCCAACAGTTCCATTGCAAATTGTGCAAGCTCTGGCCAGAGGTCAAGCCTGCCCACCCAGTAGTCCAGGGGTTCCTCACTTCTCAGATTGTCCACATCGGCCGTTAATCCGATGTAGTCGGACACCTGTCGGTCTAGGCATTCCCTGATGCTGGATCCGGATGAGACCTGTCGATGGGTCGGCTGAAAGAATGATCTCATATCAGAAGTGACCAAGACATCTTCAAACCGCCCTCTTCTTGCAGGTGCTGTTGGATTGGTATCCACAACTGTTCCTCTGGGAGTGGAAATTCCTCTGCCAGCGCACGCAAAAGCAGAATGCAGCATTTCTCGAAGCAAGTGCTCCATTCTGACAGCCCTCTGTGATGGTGGTAACATTTCTGCCATTTTTTGTTTGTACCGGGGTCCAAGTACGTTGCCACCCAGTAATGGTCCTTGCCCTTTATGCTTTTTATACGGGGGTCCCTCTTAAAACACTGGAGCATGAAGGCCCCCATTTGCACTAAACTGGAAGCAGTGTGCTGGCCTGGCTCCTGCTCGTCATCATCCAGGATATTGTCGTCCTCGATCTCCTCCCCCCATCCACGAACAACAACAGCAGGGATCCCAGAAAGGTTTAAAGCATGCTCTTCTTGCTCCTCCTCATCCGCCCCGGCACCATCCTCCTCTGACTCCTCTTCAGACTCCTGTTGTTGACTTGTCTCAGATAGAGTAGCCCCCCCTGGGAATTCATCCAGCATTGCGACTTCCTCATCTTCCTGCTCCTGCTCCTCGACGGCTTGATCAATGACACGCCGCAATGCACGCTCCATAAAGAAGGCATAAGGTACGATGTCACTGATGGCACCATGGCTGCGACTGACCAGTTTGGTGATCTCATCAAATGGCCGCAAAAGTCTGCATGCGTCGCGCATGAGCAGCCACTGACGCAGTGAAAAAAAAACAAGATCCCAAGAACCTGTTCTGGCGCAGAGTTCGTACAGGTAGTCGTTAACTGCACGTTTCTGATGGAGCAGCCTATCAAGCATATACAAGGTTGAGTTCCATCGCGTCGGGCAGTCACAAATAAGACGTCTGACCGGCAGATTGTGTCGCCGCTGAATGTCAGCAAGGCAAGCCATGGCCGTGTAAGATCTTCTGAAATGGGCCGATATTTTCCTTGCCTGCCGCAAGATGTCCTGGACCCCAGGGTATTTGACAATGAATCGCTGCACGACCAAGTTCAAGACGTGTGCCATGCATGGCACGTGTGTAATTTTGCCCTGTTTCAATGCGCTCAGCAGATTGGCACCGTTGTCGCACACCACTTTACCAACTGTCAAATTGAGCGGTGTTAGCCACTGATCTGCCTGTGAACGCAAAGCTGAAAGGAGTGCAGGGCCAGTGTGGCTCTTGGCTTCCAGGCACAACAGACGCAGCACAGCATGGCAACGTCTCACCTGGCATGTCGAATAGGTTCTGGGGATCTTGGGCGGCGCAGCGGAAGAGACGGTAGCAGCGGAAGAGGAGGAGTCAGCCGAGGAGGAGAGGGAGGATGGAGTAGGAGGCGGAGGAGAAGAAGAGGCAGGCCTGCATGCAATCCGTGGCGGTAAAACCAAATCTACACGGGTGCCACGGGTTACATGCTTGACGGCCGTCAGAAGGTTCACCCAGTGGGCAGTAAAAGTAATATACCTTCCCTGCCCGTGTTTGCTAGACCACGTGTCTGTGATCAGATGTATCTTGGCACCGACACTGTGTGCCAGAGATACATTCACTTGCCGCTGAACATGGCCATATAGCTCTGGGATGCCCTTCTGGGAGAAATATTTCCTTCCTGGGACCTTCCATTGTGGTGTTCCAATGGGCACAAATTTTCGAAAGGCCTCCGAGTCCACCAGTTTATATGGCAGTAGTTGGCGGGCTAGGAGTTCTGACAAGCCAGCGGTCAACCGTTGGGCAAGAGGGTTATCCGGCGTCATCATTCTTTTACGCTCGAACATTTGGCCCACGGAAGCCTGCCTTTTTCCAGATAAACTTGGGGACGGAATGATGGAAGGTGGAGTGGAGGACAACTGTGAAGAGAGAGGAGAAGTAGTAGAAGAGGCTGGATGGTGAGAGCCTGGAGTTTGGCTTTGTGGGTTCTGACGGCGTTGCTCCCACTGGGCTCGGTGATGGGAGTTCATGTGCCTTCTTAAGGCGGTCGTCCCTAGGTGAGTGTTGGGCTTACCGCGACTTATGCGTTGACTGCAAAGGCTGCTGATGGCAACACTATTGTCAGCAGCGGACACGTTAAAAAAAGCCCACACTGCGGAGCCATGTGCCGGCGTCCTGGGAGCGCCAGATGTGACCATACATGGTTGATGGCTTGCTCTGAGTCCTGATACATTAGCAGTCTTGTTTGTCACTCCTGTGCAATGTAAGTTCCGCCTGCCTCTCCTCCCTATCTGCTGGTCCATCTCTCCCTCTGAACTCCCCTCCTGGTCCTCTCTTGTGGGCACCCACGTGACGTCCATAGACACATCATCATCTACGTCACCTTCCCCACCACTAACATTAGAGATCTCGGAGTAAGCAGCAACAGCGGGGACCAACATCCTTGGGCTGATCTGGGTACTGTCGTCAGACTGCTGAGTGGCGGTTGTTCCTACCTCTTCTTCCTGATCCAATGTCAAGAATGCCTGCGCATCAGAGAAGTCTTGTGATGGATCGGAAAATAATTCCTGTGACTCAAGCGGATGGTATATGGTGGTGGTGGTGTTGGTGGTAGTGTCTTTGGGGGTGCACACAGCAGAGAGTGAAGAGGGTGCAGATAGAGAGGATGAGGAGGGTGCAGAAGAGTTAAGCCCTGTACACACGATCGGATATCCTATGGATTTTCGTCTGATGGATTTGTCCATCGGATATAAAATGAAACTGTTTTCCATCAGTCTTGCCCACACACCATCAGTCAAAAAAACGACCGTTCCAAACGCGGTGACGTAAAACACTCCGATGAGCCGAGAAAAATGAAGTTTAATGCTTCTGAGCATGCGTCGACTTGATTCTGAGCATGCGTGTGTTTTTGATCCGATGGACTTGCCCATAGACGATCTGAGTTTTCGATCGGTTTTTTATCCATCGGAAAAAATTAAAACATGTTCTATTTTTAAAAACCGATGAAAAAAAGACCGATGGGTCCCATTCACGATCGGTTTGTCTGATGAAAATAATCCATCGGACGAAAATCCATAGGATATCCGATCGTGTGTACAGGGCTTAAGGCTGAGTGAGCCACTCAACCAAGTCTGGTGCGTCCTTTGACGTAATCGAACGCACCTTCTGCAACTTCCCACTTTGGCTCCGGCCTGGTGCTCCTGCCCTACCCCTACCACCCCTGCAGAAGGGCCTGCCTCTTCCTCTGCCTGTAATTTTTTTAAATGACCCTGTGACAAAAGTCTGTAGAGAAGGGCAGTATATGTGGAAGAAGGTATATAACACCCCGCTTCAAACTGTCGTTTTCGGGGGCCACTGGTCTATCACAGCAGTTATAATACTTTTTTCTAATTGCGTTTGTCACTCTTTGTAGTATCGCTGCAGAACCTCTCAGCAGTCACAATGCTGCACAGTAGAAATGCACTATACTATTCTTCCTATATGTGAAAGTTTTTTATGCGTGTATTAGACCCCTATATACTGCACACCAAATAGTACACCTATACCAGTCCTTAAAATGAACTTTTGTGGAGCTTTATTGGTTAGCGATTTTAGTCGCTAGTCTGTGCCTGCGACACACAGCGGCAATTTCTACCTAAACCGAGAAAAGAGCTGCAGCAGAACCGCTCAGAAGCTGCACAGTAGAAATGTTGCACAGTTGAAATGCACTATATATTATATAGTATAGTATATAGTATATATTATATAGTATGTTTGAAAGTTTTATATGCGTGTATTAGACCCCTATATACTGCACACCAAATAGTACACCTATACCAGTCCTTAAAATGAACTTTTGGGGTGCTTAATTGGTTAGCGATTTTAGTCGCTAGTCTGTGCCTGCGACACACAGCGGCAATTTCTACCTAAACCGAGAAAAGAGCTGCAGCAGAACCGCTCAGAAGCTGCACAGTAGAAATGCTGCACAGTTGAAATGCACTATATATTATATAGTATAGTATATAGTATATATTATATAGTATGTTTGAAAGTTTTATATGCGTGTATTAGACCCCTATATACTGCACACCAAATAGTACACCTATACCAGTCCTTAAAATGAACTTTTGGGGAGCTTTATTGGTTAGCGATTTTAGTCGCTAGTCTGTGCCTGCGACACACAGTGGCAATTTCTACCTAAACCGAGAAAAGAGCTGCAGCAGAACCGCTCAGAAGCTGCACAGTAGAAATGCTGCACAGTTGAAATGCACTATATATTATATAGTATAGTATATAGTATATATTATATAGTATGTTTGAAAGTTTTTTATGCGTGTTTTAGACCCCTATATACTGCACACCAAATAGTACACCTATACCAGTCCTTAAAATGAACTTTTGGGGAGCTTTATTGGTTAGCGATTTTAGTCGCTAGTCTGTGCCTGCGACACACAGCGGCAATTTCTACCTAAACCGAGAAAAGAGCTGCAGCAGAACCGCTCAGAAGCTGCACAGTAGAAATGATGCACAGTGAAATGCACTATATATTATATAGTATATAGTATATATTATATAGTATGTTTGAAAGTTTTTTATGCGTGTATTAGACCCCTATATACTGCACACCAAATAGTACACCTATACCAGTCCTTAAAATGAACTTTTGGGGAGCTTTATTGGTTAGCGATTTTAGTCGCAAGTCTGTGCCTGCGACACACAGTGGCAATTTCTACCTAAACCGAGAAAAGAGCTGCAGCAGAACCGCTCAGAAGCTGCACAGTAGAAATGCTGCACAGTTGAAATGCACTATATATTATATAGTATAGTATATAGTATATATTATATAGTATGTTTGAAAGTTTTTTATGTGTGTATTAGACCCCTATATACTGCACACCAAATAGTACACCTATACCAGTCCTTAAAATGAACTTTTGGGGAGCTTTATTGGTTAGCGATTTTAGTCGCTAGTCTGTGCCTGCGACACACAGCGGCAATTTCTACCTAAACTGAGAAAAGAGCTGCAGCAGAACCGCTCAGAAGCTGCACAGTAGAAATGCTGCACAGTTGAAATGCACGATATATTATATAGTATAGTATATATTATATAGTATGTTTGAAAGTTTTTTATGCGTGTATTAGACCCCTATATACTGCACACCAAATAGTACACCTATACCAGTCCTTAAAATGAACTTTTGGGGAGCTTTATTGGTTAGCAATTTTAGTCGCTAGTCTGTGCCTGCGACACACAGCGGCAATTTCTACCTAAACCGAGAAAAGAGCTGCAGCAGAACCGCTCAGAAGCTGCACAGTAGAAATGCACTATACTATTCTTCCTAGAGTATTTTATGCGTGTAGTACACCCCTATTTACTGCACACAAAATAGTACACCTATACCAGTCCGTAAAAGGACTTTTGTGGACTGTACACCTATACCAGTCCTTAGAAGGACTTTTGTTTTAGTAGAGTCTGTCCCTGCTAGTACACACACAGCAACCTTCCTACACTGACTAAAGACAGCTGCAGAACCGCTCAGCACTGCAGTCCCAATGCTGCACAATTGAAATTAACTAAAAGTGTATTACACCCCTATACACTGCACACAAAACAATTGTACACCTATACCAGTCCTTAAAAGGACTTTTGTGGACCTAATAGCTAGGATTACAGTCTGTCCCTGCTCCACACAGCAACCTGTCCCTACGCTGACAAATAACAGAATGTAAAATGGCAGCCAGATCAGGTCTATTTATAAGGTAGGGGGTATGTCCATCTGCTGAAATGTCTCATTGGCTGTCCTGTACCACATGATGGATGTGTCATAGGTCAAAGTTCCACAATGTGAAAGATTCAGAATATGGTGGCCGCGAACCGGCCGCGAATAGCGCCATATGTCCGCCGGTTTCGCGAACCGCGAATGCGCAAAATTCGCCGCGAACGGACCGCGGGGCGAACCACAAGGCCATCTCTATTAATTTGTTAAAAAGGTGTCTCCTTTCCACTGATGCTTTATCACCAATCCTTGTTTCAATAAAAACCACAAATTTTCCAAAAACATTTGTCATTGGGATGGAAAGTGAGGTGAAATGTTCTGAACAGGTGCACAGACAGCAAAACAAATGTTACAGGGGTGATAACCCTTCCCTATGTTCTCCAAAAAGCTTAAAAATAGATTTTTTGGTTAGAGCTACATTTAAAAAATGTACCTGTTCCAAATTACAAACAGATTCTACTTAATAGCAAACCTACAGTCCGTGTCTTTTTTGCACCGCCTGTATACTGCTGTTCAGAGTAAATAGGGCCTTTTTTATTTTTGGTGCGAGATTCCCCTTAATATCCATACAAGACCCAAAGGGGCTGGTAATGGGCTGGGGTAGGGTGGGGGTGGGGGGTGATGGGGTAGCCATGCCATTTTTCTCAATGATTTTCATCCATATTGCCGGGACCAGACATTACATTAAAGCCGCAAGCAGTTTTAAATGGCTTTTTTTTCCTTTACAATTGTCATTTTGTGCAGGGACAGTTCCAAACACGGGAAACACGTGCCACTTCACAGGCATACTTTAGACACCCCCCAAGTACGATATTTAAAGGAATATTTCACTTTTTTTTTCACTTTATGCATCATTAATATCAATGCTCCCGAAAAAAGAACAGTTTTAAAAGATTGTTTTTACATTGATACATGTCCCCTCGGGCAGGACTCGGGTCCCCAAACCCTTTTTAGGACAATAACATGCATATTAGGCGTTATAATTAGCACTTTAGATTTTGAACGCTCGTGTCCATTGTATTTAATAGGGTTCTAACGTTCGTGTGAATGTTCGGTCCGTTCGAAGGTTCTGGTGCGAACCGAACGGGGGGGGGGGGGGGGTGTTCGGCTCATCCCTACTACAGACAAGCATTAGTGGATATCTGGAGGGAAGTTAACCCAACTGTATGAGACTACACTCACTTTTTCAAACACCCACAATTCTTTCACCAGAATTTAACACTTCTTTATTTCCACCTCTGATATACCTGTAGTGTCTAAATCCTATATAACAGACTCTGCCTGGTCGGATCACTCTCTTCTCTTCTTGATAATGGGTCAACCCTCGAGACAGAAAAAGAGTCCCTGCTGAAAACTCAACGCTTCAATCCTTAGTAACCTGACCCATGTTTGTGAGATTGAACAAAAAGTTTGAGAATACTTCCTCTTGGATGACACTGGGGACATTTCCCCGACTATGCTGTGGGCGGCCCATACGGCTACCCTTAGAGGAAAGCTAATTCAAATGGCTTTGAGGCTACGGAAAGCACGTAAGTCGGATATAGAAAACTCAAAAAAGGACTTCTTACTCCTTAACAAACAACATAAAAGGGACCCTACTTCTGTTCCGATGGAGAAAATAGATGCTGCACGCACAGCTCTGAACTTAGCTCTAATAGCAGTTGCAGAGAAAAGCCTACATTGGAGTAGCGCACGCTTCTATCATCAAGGGGACAAAGCGGGGTCCATAGTGGCAGCCAGATTGACTCCTAAACTTAAGACACACACCTTACCTAAAATCAAGATAGGAAGTAATACCCTTTCCCAAAACCCCCATAAGATCATGGAAGCTTTCCACGACTTTTACAAGAAACTATATAGTAATAGACAAGTGCCCCAAGAAAACACCTTAGAAACCTTTCTCAACTCAATTAAAATTCCTGAGATTAAGGACCACCATAGAGATAGGCTGGAGGAACCGATAACGGTAGAGGAAGTTACGCAGGTGATTAAGAATATAAAAAAATTCAGCTCCCGACGAATAGGACTGACGGATTCTTGGTCCCATATTATAAACATTTCACCTTTCTCCTAGCCCCGTGTCTAGCCAGTTTCTTTACTCACATACGTAAGGGAACCCAGCTCGATGAATCCCTGAACTCAGCCTTCATCACAGTAATTCCCAAACCAGGCAAGGACCCCAGTTTAGCAGCTAACTACCGACCTATATCTTTAATAAATAACGACCTTAAGATTCTCACCCAAATTATGGCAGACCGTATTTCTTCCTTCATTAGTCTCTATGTCCACAAGGACCAAGTTGGCTTTATACCAGGGCGTCAAGGCCCTGACCAAATTCGGAGAGCAATTGACATTGTCTCTCTACTAAGGTCCAGGTGGGATGGCAACCCCCCTCAAACAGACTTTCTGCTCTCACTAGACCTGCAGAAGGCATTCAACTATGTATCCTGGTCCTTCCTTACACCTATCTTGCATCGCTGGGGGTTTGGACAAACCTTCATGAATGTAATAGGAGCCCTCTACTCAAATCCTGTAGCAAAAATATGATTGCAAGGATTTTACTCCGACTCTTTCCCGATATTTAAAGGCACGCAACAGTGATGCCCCTTATCTCCTCTAATCGTCGCTATTATCATCGAAACACTGTCCATTGCCATTAGAGATCACCCGGATATACACGGAGTTCAGTGTGGCCTGCAAACTGACAAATGTGCCCTCTTTGCAGACAACTTCCTACTCTTTATCACCTCTCCCTTAATCTCACTTCCTAATTTATGCAAACTACTAGATACCTTTAGTAATGTGGCAGGTCTCAAAGTTAATATTTAAAATCTATGGCTTTGAATGTAAACCTTCCAGAACACTTAGTCACACGTTAAAGATAAATTCCAATTTATATGGAGGGACTCGTTTATACCCTACTTGGGTGTCAATCTGGCTGCCGCAGTGGACCGCTTATATGAGGCCAATTATCCCCCGATGTTCCGCAAACTAGAGGAGAATCTTAAATATTGGGGCAATTTGGGGCTCTCTTGGTTGGGCAGGGTTGACTCTGTAAAAATGACTCTACTGCCATGCATTCTCTATCATTTTAGGTCGCTCCCTATACCAATCTAGCAGGACCAACTCAAGAGATTCCAATCCAAAATTCTCAGATTTATATGGGGGGCAAAGGGACATAGACTTGCAAATGGGACCCTATACCGAAATAGGCGTAAGGGAGGAGTAGATCTTCTGAATCTTATTACCAGGTGGCCCAACTGAACCAACTTTTGACAATCTATTCCAAGTCGGCCCATCCAGATTGGGTCCACATGGAAAGACAAGCAATCCCTCACTTTACACTAGATTTTCTCCTCTGGTGCTCCCCTAAATCCAGACCCGAAATTATGGTCCCTACTCTCTCCCACTCTTTAGTAACATGGGACTCTCTCAAGCACAACCCACACTTAATCTCCAACTGGCACCCACTCTTACACCTCTTCCACAACCCCCTATTTCCCCCAGGTAGGGACATTAAAGCATTTAAATGGTGGCTTGATAAAGGACTATATAGAATTGGTCACTTTGTCAATTCCTCTGGCCCCCCTCACTTTTGCTCACTGTGTAAGATAACTTGAAATGAGAACCTCCGAAAGATTTAGACATCACCAAATTTCCCACTTTATCCATACATTATGGACAACAAAATCTGACCCATTAACAATCACAGAATATAAGCTCTGGTGTGGACAAGCCATGGAGCAGTGGGGAGGAATATCGGTGATCTATCGGGCACTTGCAATGGTAAATTCTAAGACCCCATTCATGCTTGCATGAGAGAAAGATCTGGGACAAACCTGGAGCTTAGCAGATTGGCATAAGGCATCTGAATCAGCTTCCCAGGGGATCCTGAACATAGCGCTGGTTGAAGAAATTTGAAAGTCTTAATGAGATGGTATCTTGTTCCGCTGCGACTTGCTAAAATATACCCATCTTCTTTCCCATGTGCTTCTGTAACTGTGGACACAAGGCATCAATGTTACATACTTCATGAGAATGTCCCAACATTAGCGTATGGAACAAAATCTTCCACCTACTCCGGAAAATTTCGGGCCTTCCCATACAACAATCCTCCCAAATAGCGCTACTCAACTTCCATGTACCGGGGGCTCCCAAACTTATGCGACACCTTATTATGTTTATACTTATGGGAACGAAAATAACAATTGCTAGAGCTTGGAAACAACCTCACGTCTCATTCATTGCGGTCAAAAGAAGAATATCCTGGATTATGACCCAGGAAACAATGGTCAGCACGTTATTAGATACTACCAATAAATTTTAATCTATATGGGAACCATGGGCACAGTATATGCAACTGAAGCTTTCTTATTAACCTAGACTTTGCCCACGGAGTAAGGACGAGACTCAATCGGTCACTTGGCACTTCTCTCCTGTCTTTCTATTCTCTATTTTCCCACTTTCCTTTCTTTTCCTTATACTCCTTCTCACTCTTCAATCCATAGTCCACATAATATGTTGAGGTATTTCTTTTGTTTTTATGACGCAACTGCTTGGTATATTTTTCCTCCTCACTATGGGAATGCCTGTGAATCAACTGGATACCTGGAATGTGTCCCTATAGAAGCATATACCATATGATCTCTATAACACGCCCCACTATGGGGATCACGCTTACACTTTCTAAGAACATGGGTCCTCTCTAGCATACCGTCTCCGTATCTGGGACACTCAGTATACCACACAATTGGATCAATCAATTCTCAATACGATCCTGACCGGAGAACTATAACGTACTACTTTAGCTAAGAGTTTTACTTACCCCTTATATTAACACATACTGGTACTCCTGGCTGACAGGCACAAGCCACGTCTCGCTATAGTTTTTTACGCTCTCTCAGGTTTTCCCTCCTGTATTAAATTTTCGGATCACTGAAAGTAACCTATGAGCTGGGTCTACTGTCCCCCTCTCCATGACACAGTTAGTGCCCATTGGGGTGTCTGGAGATATGGGGCTTCCTCCCTCCTCCTTTACGTGAGTGGAAATATGCTTCATATCCTCATTTGTAGACGATTATTGCTTTGAAAACTGTTATGTTAGATACTTGCTGTACTATGGATTTACTATTTCATTGTAAAACAGACTGTACCGCTATTGTTTTGTACCTTTATAAAACTCAATAAAAAACTATTGAAAAGAGAAAGAAGGAAGGCAAGGGAAAGAGAGGGATTAGAGAAAGGAGGGGAGGTGGGGGAGGGGAAAAAGGAGGGGGGGAGGGGAAGGGGGTGGGGGAGGTCAAGCAAACTAAACATAACCACATATTTACAATTCCTCGTTTAGACCTTTTGGTGCGAGGGAATCAAACATATACTGTATATCCAAAATACTTCCCTTCTACATAAGAGGGAGAATCTCTCATTTGCAGTCAGGGTTCCCTCTATGACAAAAACTTCCAGACATTTTATGTCATTGTTATGCATGCAATGAAAGTGCCATGGGACACTGTGTTCATTGCATCCCTTTTTAATGAACCAGCAGTGATCACAAATTCTTGCCCGAAAGGCGCGTATGGTGCGTCCCACGTAGAGGAAACCGCAGGGACACTGCAAGACATATATAAATCAGTGCGCAACCTATTAAATAAGCCTACACAGTGCTTATAATTATACAAATGAGAAGTGAAAATAAACATGTGAAAAGATAGACACTTAAACAAATGTCCTATAGTAACACCTAATTGGCAAGTGAAAAAAAGTGAACAAAAACCAAAACCACAGCAATGTATATTATCCCCTGAAACTAATATACTCCTGGGTACACAGTTCAAGTGTGTTAAAGTTCATATAGACTGGAATGTCGGCATCAGACGATTTCCATCAAACAAACAAAACCCGATCCTGTGGTGCAGATAAAGCGAGACTTTTTCAACTTGCTGGGATAAATGATAAAGGCAATGGAGGCTTACCAGCTCAGGTGGATCCCGATTACAGAGATCATATGGGGCTCATACATGAATAGAGACATCCACCGACATGCCGCAGATCTGTACCTCCAATCGTCCGATATCCCGATCCTTCAGGGGCCCTCAGAGCAAGGTAATCACGCAAAGGACTCCCTCGCTCATACAGCAGAAAAGGATGTTGAAATGAAAAAATAAAAAAACCTCATGGTGCAATACTTTTTGTTTTAAAAAAGATACCCTTTATTAATTTCGGGCAAATAAAATCGCTTCACATGAAGTTTTAACACGAGGAAAGCGGCAATTTCAAAAAACTGATCGTACTCAGCTGCTGTGTTGCAGTCAGCTGTAGCGTAGTGAAGGCCCGATCAACAGCTCCACCCGACGCTGCGTTTCGTCATACAAGGTGTCCACTGGGAAAGGAGGCTGGTTTTGGTTTTTGTTCACTTTTTTTCACTTGCCAATTATTCGTTACTATAGGACATTTGTTTAAGTGTCTATCTTTTCACATGTTTATTTTCACTTCTCAATTGTATAATTATAAGCACTGTGTAGGCTTATTTAATAGGTTGCGCACTGATTTATATATATTTTAGCATACACGTTTACAGCTGTTATTCCGGCCGTTTATAAGTTTGCAGCACCTGTCACATATACCTTTAAAGGTTTTTTTTCACATTTTTATATGGTTTTATCCCATTGGTTTAGATAGGTTAGCGCGGATTATTTACCTTTTACACTGCAAGACATAGATGACAAAATATGTGGAACATGTGGTGAACTGTTTAATTAGGAATGTTTTGCCTTTGTTGGTGGTAATTCTGTTACTGCCATGAGTGATAAGTTGATAGGTCAGGCATCCTCTTTTTCTGCATTGAAAATGCTTGTCCTGTTATTAAAATACGGTATGATATCAAATGGGGATCTAGTATTCTTGGTTAGCATTTTACTCAATGCTAATATGTTTTTCATGGTAAGCGCCTTTCTGAAGGTTACTGGAGCTGCTGGTAACTTGAGGGCTAAACACTGGTCTAATAATAAAATGTTGTAATGTATTTTTATTATTCTAGAAACAGATCTAAATTTATCATTAAAAGTTGACACAAATCTAAATGTATGATTATCATTCCCCTCGGCTGTGATTTTCTCTCTATAACAAGAGGGTTCATGTGTAACATGAATGCCTCTTGAACTAGTTCTGAAGGGTAACCCTTTTCCTTAAATCTCTTTTTTCATAGATTTATAGAGGAAATGTTGCGCTATCCGGATGTTAGCATGAGTGCCTAGATGCAATGACACTAAATAAAAATTTGTTGACGTCAAAATTTGTTGACGTGCAAACAACGTTTATTTACCATAGAGCTTGTGATCACAGCCTCACAAACCTTATAATCCACATATGTGTTGAAATGTGTAAATTGCCTCTGTGCTGGTAAATAAATATATAAAGTATTTTGGTGCAAACTTCAAAAAAGTTCATATAAAAACAAAAACTGTTTTTGTGTGCAGAAAAAAGTTGTGCACACAAAATAAGTGTCAAAATTTCATATAAATAGTAACATCATTAAATATTGCAGTCCATTCCAAAATTAATCACAGTTTGTCCTGGTGATAAAACTTGTGTTCTTGTGTTCACTCGAGTGCTCCCCCATTATGTGTGTACGCTCACCTGAGAGCGTGTGACCTCACAATAAAGTTCAGTCAGAACACGCTTGTGAACCACTCCTGGGTTCAGTATCAGTAATGGAGTCCTTGACTGCTCAGTTGTGCTGCTTCCACACTCGTGCAAAACATAAAGGGACTTCATAGTGTGATACCGTTTTATAAAACAATTTTATTAATAAACCATAACCTCTCTGACAGGGTACTCACATTTGCTGGGTGCTTCAGTGCACCACTCTATAGAAAGCCAAACAAAACGACAAAAAAAAGCCGTAATAGTGTTTCTATCCTTCTTTGAGACAGTTTAGCTGTCTCCTGCTTCGTCCTGTCCGCTCCCCAACATGTGCTGATACAGGGATGAATCGTATTTTCCTCAGAGGGTTTTTATATGAACTTTTTGGAGTATGCACAAAAATGCGGTATATATTTATTTACCAGAACAGAGGCAATTTATACATTTCAATACATATGTGGATTATAAGGTTTGTGATGCTGTGATCACATGCTCTATGGTAAAAAAACATTGTTTGCACGTCAACACATTTTTATTTAGTTTCATTGCATCTAGGCACTCATGCTAACATCCATATACCTCAGCATTTCCTCTATAAATATTGCATTTGCACTGTCGTATGGGACGTAATCAGTGCTAGCAGCTGTCCTGATAGCAGGTGTTACATACCGTATTTATCGGCGTATAACATGCACAGGCGTATAACCCGCACCCTATCTTTAAGAGGGAAGTTTCAGGAAAAAAACTTTCCACAGCCCCCTGCGTATAACACACAGGCACAGTTTACCCTCTATTTTCAGGGTAAAAACATGAGTGTTATGTGCCAATAAATACAGTATTTACAGATTTTGGGTAGCTCGCAAGATTTCTTTGTTTCTTTTTCATAGAACCACTTTGTGTGATGTAATCATCTATTCTTGAGCAGGTTCTCCTTAGTCTGTTAACCAATAACCACTTCAGCCGCGGAAGATTTTCCTCCTTAATGACCAGGCTATTTTTTGCGATACGGTGCTGCATCGCTTTAACTGACAATTGCGCGGCCGTGCGACGTTGTACCCAAACAAAATTTACTTCCTTTTTTTCCCACGAATAGAGATTTCTTTTTGTGGTATTTGATCATCTCTGCGGTTTTTATTTTTTGCGCTATAAACAAAAAAAGAGCGTCAATTTAAAAAAAAACACAATATTTTGTAATTTTTGCTATAATAAATATCCCCAATTAAAAAAAAAAGTAGATTTATTTCTCAGTTAAGGCTGATATGTATTCTTCTACATAATTTTGGTAATAAAAATCACAATAAGCGTATATTGGTAGATTGGTTTGTGCATAAGTTATAGCATCTACAAAATAGGGGAAAGATTTATGGCATTTTTATTATTATTTTATTTTTACTAATAATGGCGGTGATCAGCGATTTTTATCAGGACTGTGACATTATGGCGGACAGATCAGACACTTTTGACAAATTGTTGGGAACATTGGCATTTATACAGCGATCAGTGCTATAAAAATGCACTGATTACTGTGCAAATGTCACTGACAGGGAAGGGGTTAACAGTAGGGGCCATCAAGGGGTTAACTGTGTTACCTAGGGAGTGATTCTAACTGTGGGGGAATGGGACTGCCTGGGTGAGGAGACCAATCATTGTTAATACTTAGTATGAACAACAGATCGCTCTCCTCACCCCTGACAGCACAGAGATCTGTCTGCTTACATTGACAGATCTCCGTTCTGTCTCTGTGTGGAGCGATCGTGGGTGCACTAGGGGGCGTGCATCATCTCGGGCTCCCGCACCCCCTAGTGGTCAAAAGGGGAGCCAACCTGCCGCCGTATAACTGCAGCTGCTGGTCGGGAAGAGGTTAAACTGTCCACTGGGAATATTATTTTTCCATGTAGGGTGATGACAGCTGTTAAAATGGAGGTAGGAGATTCCCCTGGTGGGCTTGAAATGATTTTTAGTGAGGATAGTACCAAGTCTAAGAATAACAACTCCCTAGGGTCGAGTACATGTGTAAAAGACAAACCAAAGGGGTTGGCATTGCAGTGGTGCCAAGAAAGAGGGGAACACATCTGGGCCACCACTCCAGATGATAAGACAAATTCCTCATAGAAGAGAGTGAGAAGAAATCTCTGCCGACTGGGATGACGATACAATCCTCCCCCACACATACAATGTGCTTACCAGAATTGGTGGACCTCTCAATTAAGAGAAGGTCATGCGAGCATTTATCCACCCTGGGATAATGGGATGTGGCTGCTGCAGATGAATCCTTCCAATGTCAGGAGTGAGGAAAAGCCGGATATTGTCTCCAATGAGCAAACAAACTTCCACTGTAGGATGCTGAATGGATCTCCGTAAAGTGCAGGTGCCAAGAGAAAGATGAAGGGGACAATCTAAGTGTACTCGGTATGTACTTTATTAAAAATAGGTTCTCATATAAAATCAGCGCTATCGCGCAATGCATAAAAGGCTGATATTGAACAGCAAGCCGGATCAACTATCCAGCAGAGAGATGGCAGCGGGTGACGTCCGTGCATAAGCTCTTCCCCCCGATGATGATACATCTGCATAGTTTTGAACCATTTCATGGAATCTGTAATAATATATGCTACAGACTGAGGACTTACTCCTGCTTCCTGACTTCCTTACAGCCCATTTCCTCTTTACAGTACATGAGCAGTTTCCAACTGCTCTAACTATGCTCCACGTATGAGGAAGTACGAGGAAGTCTCATTCAGCTACCTTGACAGTTGCATTTACAGGGGCTTCTCTTACTCTTGGTTATAGTAAACTAAATTGCTATGATTACATTGCCCATCTCCTCTTGCTGAATGTTATACTGGCCTGAGGCAGAAGGCTCCATCCAAACTCTTTAATGGGTGCGACTCACAAGAATTGCTCGGGCCTGAGCATGCTGGGATCTCCGTTTCCATGAGTCCTGTGAGTAACAAGCTGGGGCCCCCACTCTGTGGCTCTTTGAAGAGGGGAAGGCCCCTAATGCTGTATAGTATTAAATAAATGGAGTGGCGCTAAATCTTTAAAGTGGTACCTAAATGAAGCAAAAATATTACTCTAATAATCATATAACAAAAAGTCACATATAAAATAATAAATAATGGTGTCATGAACCAGATGCCATAAATAAACAAACAAAAATGATTAAAAAAGTGGTGTGGCCAAAGTCCAGTGCAATAAATGTGAATATCACAATAGTAAAAAGTAGGATTTTTAAAACAGCTTACCTGTAAAATCCTTTTCTTGGAGTACATCACGGGACACAGAGCAGCATAGTCATTACTATGTGGGTTATATAGAATTACCTTCAGGTGCTGGCACTGGCAACTTCCAAAACAGGAAGTACCCTCCCCTATATAAGCCCCTCCCATCCGGGAGTACCTCAGTTTTGTAGCAAAGCAATACGTGTCCCCAAAAGAGGGGTGGGAGCTCTGTGTCCCGTGATGTACTCCAAGAAAAGGATTTTACAGGTAAGCTGTTTTAAAAATCCTACTTTCTTGTTCATACATCACGGGACACAGAGCAGCATAGTCATTACTATGTGGGACGTCCCAAAGCAATGCCACATGAGCGGGGGGATACACCATACATAAGCTGGGCGCCATCAGGCATGAGGATCTTTTGCGGCCTGCAACACACTGCGCCCAAAGGCGACATCCTCCTGACTTCTAACGTCCACCTGGTAGAACCTAGTAAACGTGTGTACTGAAGACCATGTTGCGGCCTTACAAATTTGCGCCAGGGAGGCCTGGTGATGCACTGCCCATGAAGTTCCAACTGCTCTCGTGGAGTGCGCCCTAACTTTGAACGGAGGCGGTCTACTTCTCAAGCCATAGGCTTGTATTATGACCTGTCGAATCCACTTGGCTAAAGTAGATTTTGATGCTGCCTGACCCTTTCTGGGGCCTTCCGGCAGAACAAACAAAGAATCCGTTCTACGAATCTGAGCAGTGGCTTTTAGATAAGCTTTAACTGCTCTTACTACATCCAAAGAATGCAATAACTTTTCCTCTACCGAGCTTGGTTTGGGGAAAAAAGAAGGAAGAACCACATCCTGGTTCAAGTGAAACCTCGATACCACCTTAGGAAGAAAGGCTGGGTGAGGACGTAATACTACTCTGTCCTTATGGATAACCAGATATGGCTCTTTACAGGACATGGCGGCTAATTCCGACACTCTTCTAGCCGAGCATATGGCTACTAAAAATATCAATTTCCTGGTGAGTAGAACCAAGGAAATGTGCCGCAAAGTTTCAAATGGCTGCTTCTGCAGAACCGACAGAACCAAATTTAGATCCCATGGGCATATGGGAGCCTTAATCGGTGGAATAATACGAGTCACACCTTGCATAAAGGATTTGACAAGTGAATGCATAGCCAGGGGCCTTTGAAATAGTATTGACAAGGCCGAAACCTGGCCCTTGATAGTACTTAAGGCAAACTTCCTGTCTACAGCCCACTGCAGGAAGTCCAGAATTCTGCCTATAACGTACTTACGTGGATGCCATTTTCTGGCCTCGCACCAAGTGATGTACGCCTTCCAAACTCTATAGTAGATCTGCCTGGATACAGGCTTCCTGGCATTGATTATAGTTGATACCACAGAGTTAGAGAGACCTCTCTTCTTTAGGATGTGGGATTCAATAGCCAGGCCGTTAAACTTAGAGTTAGTAAGGAAGGGTGGTATATCGGTCCTTGCGAAAGCAGGTCCGGACGACGTGGAAGGGTCCAAGGACTCCCCACAGACATTTTGATGATCTCCGCGTACCAGGCCCTTCGGGGCCACGCTGGAGCCACCAGGATCACCGGCTTCTTCTCCAACCTGACTCTGCGAAGGAGTCGAGGCAACAATTGTAGCGGAGGGAATGCATATATCAGTCTGAACTGATCCCAAGGGAACACCAGAGCATCCGAGCCGCAAGCGAGGGGATCCCTTGTCCGGGAGACAAATCTGTCCACCTTTGCGTTGAATCTGGATGCTAGCAGATCTACATCCGGTGTTCCCCACCGCTGACATATTGCTCGGAAGACCTCGGGATGAAGGGACCATTCCCCTGGGCATAACTGTTGGCGACTCAGAAAGTCCGCCTTCCAATTCTCCACCCCTGGAATGAAGACAGCTGATATACATGGGACATGCTTTTCTGCCCATTCCAGGATGTGACTTACTTCCCTCTGGGCTGCACGACTCCTGGTGCCTCCCTGATGATTGATATATGCCACTGCTGTGGCATTGTCTGATTGAATTCTGACAGGGGACCCTTGGAGTCTGGATGTCCAGGCTACTAGAGCGTACCGGGCTGCTCGTATCTCTAAGAGATTGATGGGCAGGGTTTTTACTACATTTGACCATCTGCCCTGGAGAGACCATTGCTCCAGTACTGCCCCCCAGCCTATAAGGCTGGCATCTGTAGTGACCACCTTCCAAGATATCGGGCTGAAGGGTTTTCCCTTCTGGAGATTCTGGGGGATCAACCACCAGCAGAGACTCTTCCGAACGGAAGGGGACAAAGCCATCGGGAAGTCTAGAGCCTGAACTTTTCCGTTCCAGGCTGACAATATGGCCCTTCGTAAATTCCTTGAGTGGAATTGGGCGTATGGCACAGCTTCGAATGATGCTACCATCTTTCCTAGCAGCCTCATGCACAGGCGTATGTACGGCTGTCTTTTTGCACAAAGCAGACGGACCAAGGCCCTCAAAGAGGATACCTTGTCTAGAGGTAAGAAAATCTTCCTCTGGTCTGAATCCAGCCGTAGCCCTAGATATACCAGGTTTTTCACTGGCTGTAGGGCTGACTTGTCCAGGTTGATGACCCAACCGTGAGATTCTAGATACTTGATTGTATCGACAATTACCACTTCTAGCTTGGCAACTGAGTGGTCCATCAACAACAGGTCGTCTAGGTATGCCATTATCGTTACACCCCGTGTTCTTAGATCGGCCAACAGTGGGGCCAGAATTTTTGTGAACACTCGTGTTGCTGTGGCCAGACCGAATGGTAAGGCTCTGAACTGAAAATGGCGCCCTTCTACTGCAAAGCGTAGGAATTTTTGATGACCTGGAAAGATGGGAACATGCAAGTAAGCATCTTTGATGTCGATCGAGGCTAACCATTCCTCCCCTTGTAGGGCAGCGGTGATCGATCGGATCGACTCCATCCGGAAAGACCGGACGTTTAGAAATTTGTTTAGACTCTTTAGGTCCAATATGGGTCTTATGTCCCCGTTTGGCTTCGGGACTGTGAAAAGGTTTGAGTAGAAACCCAACCCCCACTCTTCCATAGGAACCTCCATAATTACTCCTTGGAGCAATAGTTGTTCTAACGCCAATAGGAGAGACCCTCTTTTCAGAGGGTCTCTTGGCATGCCTGACCACATAAAATGGGACGGAGGAGACTCTTTTAACTCCAACTTGTATCCCAGAGTTACTACGGAGAGCACCCATCTGTCTTTGATCGTCTCCCGCCAGGTCTCTGCGAACAACTGAAGTCTTCCCCCCACCCGTTTGAGTGGGGGCAGCCCTTCATAGGCTTGACTTGGAGGCTGGTTTAGTACCTCTTCGGATCCAGGGCTTTTTATTACCCTGTGGCTGTCCCTGATTTTTACCTCCTGAGTTTGACCGAGGAGGCCGTCGGAACTGCTTAGTAGCAGACGTCGCAGGGATAGGAGAGGTAGTCCTCTTAAAAGATGGACCCCTAGACCTCTTTTTACTCGGTAAGAGAGTACTTTTACCACTGGAAATCTTCTGGATATACTTATCCAGGTCTTCGCCAAAAAGGCGTTCCCCATGAAATGGGAAGCTAACTAAGAGCTTCTTACAGGGAGCTTCAGCAGACCAGTTTTTGAGCCACAGAAGCCTACGCATATGTACCAAAGACAGCGTGAGGCGGGAGGCCTGATGGATAGAATCCTTGATGGCGTCAACCGCAAAGCATAATGCTCTAGGCAGATCAGCCAGAGCCTGGGCCTGCTGGTCTGGCAAATCCCTCAGGACCATTTTCATTTGATCCTTTAAAGCTTGGCAGACCCCAATAG